>CAWUFW010007430.1:0-600000 GCA_963921515.1 Calotriton arnoldi
CACCGAGACTTGCCGTTGCCAAGGCTTGTTGGGTCCAATCCGGTCGCCGACACCTCAGCACTCGACAGACATCGTGTACCAGCCCGAATCCTGCTCCTGGTCGCCGACAACGCCTCCTGGACCTCGTGGCTGAAGAGTCAAGACGACCGTCAACGCACCTGAAGCACTCGACATCGGTGGGCATCTGTCCATCGCCTTCCTGGTCACTGGCTAGTGACCCAGACTCTGTCCCCTCTGCTTTCAGGTTCTTCAGAACTCCGATCCACTCTTGGATCCACCCGGACACTTTTCTCTTGGTCGCCAGCAGCACTTTGCAGCAGATCGCCATTCGAATCGACGACGAAACCCGACCCCGAAAGGCACCTATGCACCCGGCTTCCCTGGGTGAGGTAACACGAGTACTCCGGTGCTCCCGTGGGTAGAGACTCTTCAAAGTCCTAGATCTCAAAGGGTTTTGTCCTAGTCCTCTTTTAAGTGTCCCTTTTCTCTAATTTCCCGATCCCGACTTTCTCCATAGAAGTCAACGGCGTATCGCGGTTGTGTATTTACACTGCACGCGTCTCCCGTGGGTCCCCTGTGTCACTACCTTGGGTGGTTCCTTGTGGTCCAAGCACTTCTAGAGGCTCTAGGCCTAGTGTCTAGTTCAGTCGTGGTTCGCATACCACTTTATTGGTATATGGTTTGGTACGCCCCTAGGGCCCAAACGTGTATTTGTGCTATTACTGTGATTTAAATAACTTCTAACTTATGTACTTCGAACTCTAGCCTCATAAAGAGACTAGAGGGGTGTGTTTAGCAATAAATACATATATTTTGAATATATACCTGGTGTGGTGCTCTTTCATTTGATCACTCAAGAGATTATAGACTGGTAAAACAAGCTGCTTTACATTCCTTCAAGACTTAGCCTGAAGGCTGCTCTCCATAGCTACCACTAGGATAGCTTTCAATAAGGTTGTCTTTAACCTATCTCCAATAAGGGGTTGTTTGGACTGGTGCAAGGTGCCCACTATAATTAGTGGACAGCATATGCCAGGCCAACTTCTCACATTGGTGTGCAGCGTGTGGGATTCCAGCTTGCTATTGTTTTACCAGATAATCTCAATTGAATTGATCAACTGAAAACCACTAAAGGTACCTAAGGTACATATAATTTAAGCTTAGAATACAGTAAGTTCTACTGAACTTAGAGTTGTGTGTTAAGGGATAGCACAACCCTTTCTACAACTCAAGAGAGTTTAGTAGGCCACACTAGAGTAGGTAGTGCATACACCACACCACACTAGTAATGTCTTTAAGGGCAGGATCCAAAGAATCCTTGCAGGAAGCCATTGAGCTTCCACCCTCCAAGTATGATACACTCCCATTCTTGGAATTGAGAGCTTTATGTAACTTGAGAAAATTAAGGACAGGCCAAAGCCCCACCACCCAACACCTCAAGGAGTTGTTGGTGGCTTATGACCTTAGTAAGCCCTTGGGGACTGAAGGGGTAGGAGCTGAGGGTGGGGCAGAAGAAGAGGAAGGGACCAGGGGTACCAGTACCCCCAGCCCCCCTCTGAAACTGGCCAGGAGGGCGACAATGGCCCTGACCTGGATAATCCAACCCCTCCTGAGGAGGATGAAGAGGAGGATCAGAATGATGCCCCCTTTGTCCCCCCAGGAAGGATTGTGAGTGTGCCCAGAAGGTCTAGATCTCCTTCTCAGGAGTCTAACCACTCTGGCACCTCAATAGGGAGCTCTGTCTCCTCTCACAGGAGGGAATCCTCTCATGAGAGAAGAGACAGACTGGTCCAGTATGAGGAAACTCAGCTGGAAATCAGAAAGAAGCAATTGGCTTTAGATAGGGAATCCCTAGATCTCCTTAGAGAGAGAAGAAAGTTGGGACTAGAGTCCCATGGTGGCAGCAATATCCCTAGAGATAGGGAAAGGTCTTATGACCATAGAAACCTAAACAAGATTGTCCCTCCCTACCAGAGTGGGGATGACATCCACAAATGGATAACTGCACTGGAGAGGGCCTGTAAAGTTCAGAAGGTCCCCCAGAGGCAGTGGGCAGCAATCTTGTGGCTCTCCTTTGCAGACAAAGGTAGAGACAAGCTCCTCACTGTAAGAGAAGAGGATGCTGACAATTACACAGTCTTGAAGAGTGCTCTGATAGATGGGTTTGGCCTAACCACTGAACAGTATAGGTTGAAGTTCAGAGACACCCAAAAAGCTCAGACTCAAGACTGGGTTGATTTTGTAGATTGTGCTACAAAGGCTCTGGAAGGTTGGATACATGGCAACAAAGTGCATGACTTTTTAGGATTGTACAATTTGATTATGAGGGAGCAGATCCTTAATAATTGTCAAAACCAGCTTTTGCACCAGTATCTGGTGGACTCTGATCTGACCTCTCCCCAAGAATTGGGAAAGAAGGCAGACAAATGGGTCAGAACCAGAGTAAAAACTAGAAATCAGGGTGGTGACCAGAAGAAAGATTCTACTAAGTCCCAAGAGAAAGGTGGGGATAAATCTAAGGATAAGTCCCCTACAGGGCCCCAAAATTCCTCTTCTGGGGTGGGTCCCAAACTCCTTCCTCTCCTGAAAAGAAACCATATTGCCATGTCTGTAAAAAGCCTGGGCACTGGAAAACTGATCCCAGTTGCCCCAGGATTGGCAATAAAGAAAATGTTCCTCCCACAACTACTACCACCCCTCCTGGTACTACCAGTAGTAATCCTCCAGTTGGGAGTAGTGCACCCAAAAAGTTGGGTGCTTTTGCAAGAGGAACAGAGGTGAGCCCTAGTTTAGACAGGGACCCCTCAACAGACTCCTCTGACTCTGATGGTGGTATAGGATTTGCCACCTTTACCATGGGTCCCACAGCGTTGGGCAGGTACAGATTGGAGCCAATAATTAATGGTCAGAAAGCTGTGGCATTTAGGGACACAGGGGCTAGTGTCACCATGGTGGCAGGGAAACTAGTCCCCCCTCACCAGTTTTTACCTGAGTTTAAGTACCAGGTGACCAACATTGATGGTGTCAGAACAGATCACCCCATGGCCATAGTCAATCTCAGCTGGGAGGGGGTCACAGGCCCAAAGAGAGTGGCAGTGTCCCCCACCTTACCTGTAGATTGCCTGATGGGCAATGATTTGGAAATTTCAGCCTGGGCTGAAGTTGAACACCAAACCCATCTTAGGATGTTGGGCGTCCCTGTAAAGGTTAGTGGGGCTGTGATGGCCACAGCCCCAGCCCAAGAATTTGGAGAGATGGAGCCTGAAAGAATGGCCCACTCTCCCCCAAAAGAGAGCACAAGGGTTGAAGAAAAGTCTTCTTCCCCCCAGACAGTAGGTAAGGGTCAGCCTCCTCAGGGAACTGACCCTACCCCTAGTGAAGGAACTGCCACAGAGGTAGTCAGGCCTGGCCTGGCCACACCCCTGATGGCAGAGGACCCTTCCAAGGTGGTACCCAGTCTGGAGCAGGTAACCTGCCCCTCTCTACCCTGCCTCAGTCAGCCCAGGGCTGCAGAGGTCAGGGAGGTCAGTGGACCCCCCAGGGCCCCCTGTCCAGAGGAAGCCCCCCATCAGCAGATTAGGGGCACCCAGTCTAGTAGCCCTAGCCAGGTGAAAATTCCTCTACACACTGAGGGATCCCCCATACCTTTATGTAGGGACCTCCCCCAGAAGGACTCTGGTAGGCAAGGGCAAACCTGGGACCAGAAGGTTCCAAACCTGCCATGTCCCTCCAGTAGTCCATCCAAAGGGACCCAACCCCCAGCTGTAGGCAGCCAAAGGTTGACCCTTAGAGCAAAGTGCAACTCAGTCATGGAAAGACAGGCATACATGGTGACCAGTGATCTGAGGAAGCTGAGGCCAACATTCCTAGGGCCTCACTTCTCTACTCAGACACCTCACCAGCCTTGTACTTTACCTAAGCACACCACAGGTAGTGATTCCCCATGGTGGAGACCCTCTCATACCCTTAGGGTGAGGGATTGCTTAGTGGACCATAAGACAGGGGGCAACCATGCTAGTGCAGGTGCTTCCTTATATGACCACTTAGTCAATGAAGGCTCAACTGGCCAAGGTTAGCCTTATCTCCTTTCGTTTGGGGGGGGTTATGTAGGAAGGTGGAATCTGACTATATGGTTGCCCCCACTTTTTTTATGGTGTTTTGCTGGTTTATGACTTAGTTGGACTGGGATCCTGCTATTCAGGGCCCCAGTCTATCTGCTTTCTCTGTAAAAAGGTTTCCATGTGCCTTAGGCACATCACTGATTGGGATCTGGAGTGCCCTTATAAGTCCCTAGTATATGGTATACTATGTACCAAGGGCATAGGTACCTCAGAGGCCTGCCAGGGGCTGCAGCATGTATTATGCCACCCCTGGAAGGCCATCCAAACTGACACCACAGGTCTGCTACTGCAGCCTGGGTAAGGTGGTGCATGCACCCCTTACTGTGATATAGGTTACCTATATCACTAAATGCATACACACATATAAACCTATAAGTCACTCCTAAGGCAGGCCTTATCAATCCTAAAGGCAGAGTGCATGGTTCCTATGTGAGAGGGTGCCCCTGCATGAGCAGGGCCCCTCTGCAGCGTTCGGAGACCATCTCTGATGCTGTTTGTAGTGCAGCCTGACCATATACTCTTAAGCGCATTATATCCTCGCGGTAAAATGCTAACTTTGGAATGGCTGCACCTAAACATGTCGTGTTTGGTGTCAAACATCTTGGAATACTACCCCCCGCCAATCCTGGCGGCGGGGGTAGCATTCCACCCTTCTAGAGGGAAAGACATGTTAACTCTGACTAGTCCGGTAACTTCTTTCCAGAGCCCTGGCATCACAAAATGGATGCTGCTGCCACAGACACGAGTCTGGCCTCCTGCTGCTGGACGAAACTCCGGCAGGGGAGGCCTGGACAATAGGTTTCCTGTCCCAGGGAGGTGTGACCACCTCCCCAGACAGGATAATGTGTATTGGGGCTGGGCGGGAGCACTTTCGGGTGCTTTGAAGTCCTGCACTGGGGGCACATTTGGTGTCCCTGTGCATACCCCAGTTCAAACCGGATCAGGGGCTTGCAGCCCCTGCTTTGGCGTGAACTGGACAAAGGGAAAGGGGTGTAGCCACCCCTCTGCCCTGACCCACCCATAGGTGGGGCCACAGAGTAGTCCAACCCCTATCTTTAGTATAAAGATAGGAACCCAGTCCTTAGGACTTTAGATTATCCCTGGACGAAACTCTGAAACTGAATCCTGGACCTTCGACGCTCTACTCACGATTAGAGGACAGAAGAATCTCCCTTGGGGTCAAGGAGTGACTCCCCTGCTTGGCAGGCACCAAAGAAGCATCTGTCCGGTTCGCATTTCTGAAGCTCCCGTCGGACGCCGAAGTCATCGCATCACCAGAGGTGGATTCTCAGACTTCCCCGAGGCTACCCTGAGTCCCCAGCAAAGCTGAGGCCCGTGGCTATCGTGGGTGACTTGAGACCGTGACCCCTGGACACCGAGCACATTTGCAAGTGCATCCTCTTCTGGGTCTCCCAAGAAGTCGTGCTTTGGGCTCCGAGTAGCCCTAGCCTCCAGCACCACCTGCACCGAAGATCACTGGCCCCCACTCCACGAGTGTCCTGTAAGCCAGATCCACGTGCGGCGTCACGAGGCTCCTTCGCGGTCGCTAGCCCGTTGGCTAGTAGCCCTTAACGAAGGCCAATCCTTTTCTAACTTGGCATCCTGGTTGCTCCAGGCCTGCCCTCACTTACCCTTGCTGGGTGAGTTCCACAGACCTTGCTGGTCTGCACCATCGACGATCTTCCTCTGCATCGAGACTTGCCGTTGCCAAGGCTTGTTGGGTCCAATCCGGTCGCCGACACCTCAGCACTCGACAGACATCGTGTACCAGCCCGAATCCTGCTCCTGGTCGCCGACAACGCCTCCTGGACCTCGTGGCTGAAGAGTCAAGACGACCGTCAACGCACCTGAAGCACTCGACATCGGTGGGCATCTGTCCATCGCCTTCCTGGTCACTGGCTAGTGACCCAGACTCTGTCCCCTCTGCTTTCAGGTTCTTCAGAACTCCGATCCACTCTTGGATCCACCCGGACACTTTTCTCTTGGTCGCCAGCAGCACTTTGCAGCAGATCGCCATTCGAATCGACGACGAAACCCGACCCCGAAAGGCACCTATGCACCCGGCTTCCCTGGGTGAGGTAACACGAGTACTCCGGTGCTCCCGTGGGTAGAGACTCTTCAAAGTCCTAGATCTCAAAGGGTTTTGTCCTAGTCCTCTTTTAAGTGTCCCTTTTCTCTAATTTCCCGATCCCGACTTTCTCCATAGAAGTCAACGGCGTATCGCGGTTGTGTATTTACACTGCACGCGTCTCCCGTGGGTCCCCTGTGTCACTACCTTGGGTGGTTCCTTGTGGTCCAAGCACTTCTAGAGGCTCTAGGCCTAGTGTCTAGTTCAGTCGTGGTTCGCATACCACTTTATTGGTATATGGTTTGGTACGCCCCTAGGGCCCAAACGTGTATTTGTGCTATTACTGTGATTTAAATAACTTCTAACTTATGTACTTCGAACTCTAGCCTCATAAAGAGACTAGAGGGGTGTGTTTAGCAATAAATACATATATTTTGAATATATACCTGGTGTGGTGCTCTTTCATTTGATCACTCAAGAGATTATAGACTGGTAAAACAAGCTGCTTTACATTCCTTCAAGACTTAGCCTGAAGGCTGCTCTCCATAGCTACCACTAGGATAGCTTTCAATAAGGTTGTCTTTAACCTATCTCCAATAAGGGGTTGTTTGGACTGGTGCAAGGTGCCCACTATAATTAGTGGACAGCATATGCCAGGCCAACTTCTCACATTGGTGTGCAGCGTGTGGGATTCCAGCTTGCTATTGTTTTACCAGATAATCTCAATTGAATTGATCAACTGAAAACCACTAAAGGTACCTAAGGTACATATAATTTAAGCTTAGAATACAGTAAGTTCTACTGAACTTAGAGTTGTGTGTTAAGGGATAGCACAACCCTTTCTACAACTCAAGAGAGTTTAGTAGGCCACACTAGAGTAGGTAGTGCATACACCACACCACACTAGTAATGTCTTTAAGGGCAGGATCCAAAGAATCCTTGCAGGAAGCCATTGAGCTTCCACCCTCCAAGTATGATACACTCCCATTCTTGGAATTGAGAGCTTTATGTAACTTGAGGAAATTAAGGACAGGCCAAAGCCCCACCACCCAACACCTCAAGGAGTTGTTGGTGGCTTATGACCTTAGTAAGCCCTTGGGGACTGAAGGGGTAGGAGCTGAGGGTGGGGCAGAAGAAGAGGAAGGGACCAGGGGTACCAGTACCCCCAGCCCCCCCTCTGAAACTGGCCAGGAGGGCGACAATGGCCCTGACCTGGATAATCCAACCCCTCCTGAGGAGGAGGAAGAGGAGGATCAGAATGATGCCCCCTTTGCCCCCCCAGGAAGGATTGTGAGTGTGCCCAGAAGGTCTAGATCTCCTTCTCAGGAGTCTAACCACTCTGGCACCTCCATAGGGAGCTCTGTCTCCTCTCACAGGAGGGAATCCTCTCATGAGAGAAGAGACAGACTGGTCCAGTATGAGGAAACTCAGCTGGAAATCAGAAAGAAGCAATTGGCTTTAGATAGGGAATCCCTGGATCTCCTTAGAGAGAGAAGAAAGTTGGGACTAGAGTCCCATGGTGGCAGCAATATCCCTAGAGATAGGGAAAGGTCTTATGACCATAGAAACCTAAACAAGATTGTCCCTCCCTACCAGAGTGGGGATGACATCCACAAATGGATAACTGCACTGGAGAGGGCCTGTAAAGTTCAGAAGGTCCCCCAGAGGCAGTGGGCAGCAATCTTGTGGCTCTCCTTTGCAGACAAAGGTAGAGACAAGCTCCTCACTGTAAGAGAAGAGGATGCTGACAATTACACAGTCTTGAAGAGTGCTCTGATAGATGGGTTTGGCCTAACCACTGAACAGTATAGGTTGAAGTTCAGAGACACCCAAAAAGCTCAGACTCAAGACTGGGTTGATTTTGTAGATTGTGCTACAAAGGCTCTGGAAGGTTGGATACATGGCAACAAAGTGCATGACTTTTTAGGATTGTACAATTTGATTATGAGGGAGCAGATCCTTAATAATTGTCAAAACCAGCTTTTGCACCAGTATCTGGTGGACTCTGATCTGACCTCTCCCCAAGAATTGGGAAAGAAGGCAGACAAATGGGTCAGAACCAGAGTAAAAACTAGAAATCAGGGTGGTGACCAGAAGAAAGATTCTACTAAGTCCCAAGAGAAAGGTGGGGATAAATCTAAGGATAAGTCCCCTACAGGGCCCCAAAATTCCTCTTCTGGGGGTGGGTCCCAAACTCCTTCCTCTCCTGAAAAGAAACCATATTGCCATGTCTGTAAAAAGCCTGGGCACTGGAAAACTGATCCCAGTTGCCCCAGGATTGGCAATAAAGAAAATGTTCCTCCCACAACTACTACCACCCCTCCTGGTACTACCAGTAGTAATCCTCCAGTTGGGAGTAGTGCACCCAAAAAGTTGGGTGCTTTTGCAAGAGGAACAGAGGTGAGCCCTAGTTTAGACAGGGACCCCTCAACAGACTCCTCTGACTCTGATGGTGGTATAGGATTTGCCACCTTTACCATGGGTCCCACAGCGTTGGGCAGGTACAGATTGGAGCCAATAATTAATGGTCAGAAAGCTGTGGCATTTAGGGACACAGGGGCTAGTGTCACCATGGTGGCAGGGAAACTAGTCCCCCCTCACCAGTTTTTACCTGAGTTTAAGTACCAGGTGACCAACATTGATGGTGTCAGAACAGATCACCCCATGGCCATAGTCAATCTCAGCTGGGAGGGGGTCACAGGCCCAAAGAGAGTGGCAGTGTCCCCCACCTTACCTGTAGATTGCCTGATGGGCAATGATTTGGAAATTTCAGCCTGGGCTGAAGTTGAACACCAAACCCATCTTAGGATGTTGGGCGTCCCTGTAAAGGTTAGTGGGGCTGTGATGGCCACAGCCCCAGCCCAAGAATTTGGAGAGATGGAGCCTGAAAGAATGGCCCACTCTCCCCCAAAAGAGAGCACAAGGGTTGAAGAAAAGTCTTCTTCCCCCCAGACAGTAGGTAAGGGTCAGCCTCCTCAGGGAACTGACCCTACCCCTAGTGAAGGAACTGCCACAGAGGTAGTCAGGCCTGGCCTGGCCACCCCCTGATGGCAGAGGACCCTTCCAAGGTGGTACCCAGTCTGGAGCAGGTAACCTGCCCCTCTCTACCCTGCCTCAGTCAGCCCAGGGCTGCAGAGGTCAGGGAGGTCAGTGGACCCCCCAGGGCCCCCTGTCCAGAGGAAGCCCCCCATCAGCAGATTAGGGGCACCCAGTCTAGTAGCCCTAGCCAGGTGAAAATTCCTCTACACACTGAGGGATCCCCCATACCTTTATGTAGGGACCTCCCCCAGAAGGACTCTGGTAGGCAAGGGCAAACCTGGGACCAGAAGGTTCCAAACCTGCCATGTCCCTCCAGTAGTCCATCCAAAGGGACCCAACCCCCAGCTGTAGGCAGCCAAAGGTTGACCCTTAGAGCAAAGTGCAACTCAGTCATGGAAAGACAGGCATACATGGTGACCAGTGATCTGAGGAAGCTGAGGCCAACATTCCTAGGGCCTCACTTCTCTACTCAGACACCTCACCAGCCTTGTACTTTACCTAAGCACACCACAGGTAGTGATTCCCCATGGTGGAGACCCTCTCATACCCTTAGGGTGAGGGATTGCTTAGTGGACCATAAGACAGGGGGCAACCATGCTAGTGCAGGTGCTTCCTTATATGACCACTTAGTCAATGAAGGCTCAACTGGCCAAGGTTAGCCTTATCTCCTTTCGTTTGGGGGGGGTTATGTAGGAAGGTGGAATCTGACTATATGGTTGCCCCCACTTTTTTTATGGTGTTTTGCTGGTTTATGACTTAGTTGGACTGGGATCCTGCTATTCAGGGCCCCAGTCTATCTGCTTTCTCTGTAAAAAGGTTTCCATGTGCCTTAGGCACATCACTGATTGGGATCTGGAGTGCCCTTATAAGTCCCTAGTATATGGTATACTATGTACCAAGGGCATAGGTACCTCAGAGGCCTGCCAGGGGCTGCAGCATGTATTATGCCACCCCTGGAAGGCCATCCAAACTGACACCACAGGTCTGCTACTGCAGCCTGGGTAAGGTGGTGCATGCACCCCTTACTGTGATATAGGTTACCTATATCACTAAATACATACACACATATAAACCTATAAGTCACTCCTAAGGCAGGCCTTATCAATCCTAAAGGCAGAGTGCATGGTTCCTATGTGAGAGGGTGCCCCTGCATGAGCAGGGCCCCTCTGCAGCGTTCGGAGACCATCTCTGATGCTGTTTGTAGTGCAGCCTGACCATATACTCTTAAGCGCATTATATCCTCGCGGTAAAATGCTAACTTTGGAATGGCTGCACCTAAACATGTCGTGTTTGGTGTCAAACATCTTGGAATACTACCCCCCGCCAATCCTGGCGGCGGGGGTAGCATTCCACCCTTCTAGAGGGAAAGACATGTTAACTCTGACTAGTCCGGTAACTTCTTTCCAGAGCCCTGGCATCACAAAATGGATGCTGCTGCCACAGACACGAGTCTGGCCTCCTGCTGCTGGACGAAACTCCGGCAGGGGAGGCCTGGACAATAGGTTTCCTGTCCCAGGGAGGTGTGACCACCTCCCCAGACAGGATAATGTGTATTGGGGCTGGGCGGGAGCACTTTCGGGTGCTTTGAAGTCCTGCACTGGGGGCACATTTGGTGTCCCTGTGCATACCCCAGTTCAAACCGGATCAGGGGCTTGCAGCCCCTGCTTTGGCGTGAACTGGACAAAGGGAAAGGGGTGTAGCCACCCCTCTGCCCTGACCCACCCATAGGTGGGGCCACAGAGTAGTCCAACCCCTATCTTTAGTATAAAGATAGGAACCCAGTCCTTAGGACTTTAGATTATCCCTGGACGAAACTCTGAAACTGAATCCTGGACCTTCGACGCTCTACTCACGATTAGAGGACAGAAGAATCTCCCTTGGGGTCAAGGAGTGACTCCCCTGCTTGGCAGGCACCAAAGAAGCATCTGTCCGGTTCGCATTTCTGAAGCTCCCGTCGGACGCCGAAGTCATCGCATCACCAGAGGTGGATTCTCAGACTTCCCCGAGGCTACCCTGAGTCCCCAGCAAAGCTGAGGCCCGTGGCTATCGTGGGTGACTTGAGACCGTGACCCCTGGACACCGAGCACATTTGCAAGTGCATCCTCTTCTGGGTCTCCCAAGAAGTCGTGCTTTGGGCTCCGAGTAGCCCTAGCCTCCAGCACCACCTGCACCGAAGATCACTGGCCCCCACTCCACGAGTGTCCTGTAAGCCAGATCCACGTGCGGCGTCACGAGGCTCCTTCGCGGTCGCTAGCCCGTTGGCTAGTAGCCCTTAACGAAGGCCAATCCTTTTCTAACTTGGCATCCTGGTTGCTCCAGGCCTGCCCTCACTTACCCTTGCTGGGTGAGTTCCACAGACCTTGCTGGTCTGCACCATCGACGATCTTCCTCTGCATCGAGACTTGCCGTTGCCAAGGCTTGTTGGGTCCAATCCGGTCGCCGACACCTCAGCACTCGACAGACATCGTGTACCAGCCCGAATCCTGCTCCTGGTCGCCGACAACGCCTCCTGGACCTCGTGGCTGAAGAGTCAAGACGACCGTCAACGCACCTGAAGCACTCGACATCGGTGGGCATCTGTCCATCGCCTTCCTGGTCACTGGCTAGTGACCCAGACTCTGTCCCCTCTGCTTTCAGGTTCTTCAGAACTCCGATCCACTCTTGGATCCACCCGGACACTTTTCTCTTGGTCGCCAGCAGCACTTTGCAGCAGATCGCCATTCGAATCGACGACGAAACCCGACCCCGAAAGGCACCTATGCACCCGGCTTCCCTGGGTGAGGTAACACGAGTACTCCGGTGCTCCCGTGGGTAGAGACTCTTCAAAGTCCTAGATCTCAAAGGGTTTTGTCCTAGTCCTCTTTTAAGTGTCCCTTTTCTCTAATTTCCCGATCCCGACTTTCTCCATAGAAGTCAACGGCGTATCGCGGTTGTGTATTTACACTGCACGCGTCTCCCGTGGGTCCCCTGTGTCACTACCTTGGGTGGTTCCTTGTGGTCCAAGCACTTCTAGAGGCTCTAGGCCTAGTGTCTAGTTCAGTCGTGGTTCGCATACCACTTTATTGGTATATGGTTTGGTACGCCCCTAGGGCCCAAACGTGTATTTGTGCTATTACTGTGATTTAAATAACTTCTAACTTATGTACTTCGAACTCTAGCCTCATAAAGAGACTAGAGGGGTGTGTTTAGCAATAAATACATATATTTTGAATATATACCTGGTGTGGTGCTCTTTCATTTGATCACTCAAGAGATTATAGACTGGTAAAACAAGCTGCTTTACATTCCTTCAAGACTTAGCCTGAAGGCTGCTCTCCATAGCTACCACTAGGATAGCTTTCAATAAGGTTGTCTTTAACCTATCTCCAATAAGGGGTTGTTTGGACTGGTGCAAGGTGCCCACTATAATTAGTGGACAGCATATGCCAGGCCAACTTCTCACATTGGTGTGCAGCGTGTGGGATTCCAGCTTGCTATTGTTTTACCAGATAATCTCAATTGAATTGATCAACTGAAAACCACTAAAGGTACCTAAGGTACATATAATTTAAGCTTAGAATACAGTAAGTTCTACTGAACTTAGAGTTGTGTGTTAAGGGATAGCACAACCCTTTCTACAACTCAAGAGAGTTTAGTAGGCCACACTAGAGTAGGTAGTGCATACACCACACCACACTAGTAATGTCTTTAAGGGCAGGATCCAAAGAATCCTTGCAGGAAGCCATTGAGCTTCCACCCTCCAAGTATGATACACTCCCATTCTTGGAATTGAGAGCTTTATGTAACTTGAGAAAAATAAGGACAGGCCAAAGCCCCACCACCCAACACCTCAAGGAGTTGTTGGTGGCTTATGACCTTAGTAAGCCCTTGGGGACTGAAGGGGTAGGAGCTGAGGGTGGGGCAGAAGATGAGGAAGGGACCAGGGGTACCAGTACCCCCAGCCCCCCTCTGAAACTGGCCAGGAGGGCGACAATGGCCCTGACCTGGATAATCCAACCCCTCCTGAGGAAGATGAAGAGGAGGATCAGAATGATGCCCCCTTTGCCCCCCCAGGAAGGATTGTGAGTGTGCCCAGAAGGTCTAGATCTCCTTCTCAGGAGTCTAACCACTCTGGCACCTCAATAGGGAGCTCTGTCTCCTCTCATAGGAGGGAATCCTCTCATGAGAGAAGAAAGAGGCTGATTCAGTATGAGGAAGCTCAGCTGGAACTCAGAAAGAAGCAATTGGCCTTAGACAGGGAATCCCTGGATCTCCTTAGAGAGAGAAGAAAGTTGGGACTAGAGTCCCATGGTGGCAGCAATATCCCTAGAGATAGGGAAAGGTCTTATGACCATAGAAACCTAAACAAGATTGTCCCTCCCTACCAGAGTGGGGATGACATCCACAAATGGATAACTGCACTGGAGAGGGCCTGTAAAGTTCAGAAGGTCCCCCAGAGGCAGTGGGCAGCAATCTTGTGGCTCTCCTTTGCAGACAAAGGTAGAGACAAGCTCCTCACTGTAAGAGAAGAGGATGCTGACAATTACACAGTCTTGAAGAGTGCTCTGATAGATGGGTTTGGCCTAACCACTGAACAGTATAGGTTGAAGTTCAGAGACACCCAAAAAGCTCAGACTCAAGACTGGGTTGATTTTGTAGATTGTGCTACAAAGGCTCTGGAAGGTTGGATACATGGCAACAAAGTGCATGACTTTTTAGGATTGTACAATTTGATTATGAGGGAGCAGATCCTTAATAATTGTCAAAACCAGCTTTTGCACCAGTATCTGGTGGACTCTGATCTGACCTCTCCCCAAGAATTGGGAAAGAAGGCAGACAAATGGGTCAGAACCAGAGTAAAAACTAGAAATCAGGGTGGTGACCAGAAGAAAGATTCTACTAAGTCCCAAGAGAAAGGTGGGGATAAATCTAAGGATAAGTCCCCTACAGGGCCCCAAAATTCCTCTTCTGGGGGTGGGTCCCAAACTCCTTCCTCTCCTGAAAAGAAACCATATTGCCATGTCTGTAAAAAGCCTGGGCACTGGAAAACTGATCCCAGTTGCCCCAGGATTGGCAATAAAGAAAATGTTCCTCCCACAACTACTACCACCCCTCCTGGTACTACCAGTAGTAATCCTCCAGTTGGGAGTAGTGCACCCAAAAAGTTGGGTGCTTTTGCAAGAGGAACAGAGGTGAGCCCTAGTTTAGACAGGGACCCCTCAACAGACTCCTCTGACTCTGATGGTGGTATAGGATTTGCCACCTTTACCATGGGTCCCACAGCGTTGGGCAGGTACAGATTGGAGCCAATAATTAATGGTCAGAAAGCTGTGGCATTTAGGGACACAGGGGCTAGTGTCACCATGGTGGCAGGGAAACTAGTCCCCCTCACCAGTTTTTACCTGAGTTTAAGTACCAGGTGACCAACATTGATGGTGTCAGAACAGATCACCCCATGGCCATAGTCAATCTCAGCTGGGAGGGGGTCACAGGCCCAAAGAGAGTGGCAGTGTCCCCCACCTTACCTGTAGATTGCCTGATGGGCAATGATTTGGAAATTTCAGCCTGGGCTGAAGTTGAACACCAAACCCATCTTAGGATGTTGGGCGTCCCTGTAAAGGTTAGTGGGGCTGTGATGGCCACAGCCCCAGCCCAAGAATTTGGAGAGATGGAGCCTGAAAGAATGGCCCACTCTCCCCCAAAAGAGAGCACAAGGGTTGAAGAAAAGTCTTCTTCCCCCCAGACAGTAGGTAAGGGTCAGCCTCCTCAGGGAACTGACCCTACCCCTAGTGAAGGAACTGCCACAGAGGTAGTCAGGCCTGGCCTGGCCACCCCCTGATGGCAGAGGACCCTTCCAAGGTGGTACCCAGTCTGGAGCAGGTAACCTGCCCCTCTCTACCCTGCCTCAGTCAGCCCAGGGCTGCAGAGGTCAGGGAGGTCAGTGGACCCCCCAGGGCCCCCTGTCCAGAGGAAGCCCCCCATCAGCAGATTAGGGGCACCCAGTCTAGTAGCCCTAGCCAGGTGAAAATTCCTCTACACACTGAGGGATCCCCCATACCTTTATGTAGGGACCTCCCCCAGAAGGACTCTGGTAGGCAAGGGCAAACCTGGGACCAGAAGGTTCCAAACCTGCCATGTCCCTCCAGTAGTCCATCCAAAGGGACCCAACCCCCAGCTGTAGGCAGCCAAAGGTTGACCCTTAGAGCAAAGTGCAACTCAGTCATGGAAAGACAGGCATACATGGTGACCAGTGATCTGAGGAAGCTGAGGCCAACATTCCTAGGGCCTCACTTCTCTACTCAGACACCTCACCAGCCTTGTACTTTACCTAAGCACACCACAGGTAGTGATTCCCCATGGTGGAGACCCTCTCATACCCTTAGGGTGAGGGATTGCTTAGTGGACCATAAGACAGGGGGCAACCATGCTAGTGCAGGTGCTTCCTTATATGACCACTTAGTCAATGAAGGCTCAACTGGCCAAGGTTAGCCTTATCTCCTTTCGTTTGGGGGGGGTTATGTAGGAAGGTGGAATCTGACTATATGGTTGCCCCCACTTTTTTTATGGTGTTTTGCTGGTTTATGACTTAGTTGGACTGGGATCCTGCTATTCAGGGCCCCAGTCTATCTGCTTTCTCTGTAAAATGGTTTCCATGTGCCTTAGGCACATCACTGATTGGGATCTGGAGTGCCCTTATAAGTCCCTAGTATATGGTATACTATGTACCAAGGGCATAGGTACCTCAGAGGCCTGCCAGGGGCTGCAGCATGTATTATGCCACCCCTGGAAGGCCATCCAAACTGACACCACAGGTCTGCTACTGCAGCCTGGGTAAGGTGGTGCATGCACCCCTTACTGTGATATAGGTTACCTATATCACTAAATACATACACACATATAAACCTATAAGTCACTCCTAAGGCAGGCCTTATCAATCCTAAAGGCAGAGTGCATGGTTCCTATGTGAGAGGGTGCCCCTGCATGAGCAGGGCCCCTCTGCAGCGTTCGGAGACCATCTCTGATGCTGTTTGTAGTGCAGCCTGACCATATACTCTTAAGCGCATTATATCCTCGCGGTAAAATGCTAACTTTGGAATGGCTGCACCTAAACATGTCGTGTTTGGTGTCAAACATCTTGGAATACTACCCCCCGCCAATTCTGGCGGCGGGGGTAGCATTCCACCCTTCTAGAGGGAAAGACATGTTAACTCTGACTAGTCCGGTAACTTCTTTCCAAAGCCCTGGCATCACAAAATGGATGCTGCTGCCACAGACACGAGTCTGGCCTCCTGCTGCTGGACGAAACTCCGGCAGGGGAGGCCTGGACAATAGGTTTCCTGTCCCAGGGAGGTGTGACCACCTCCCCAGACAGGATAATGTGTATTGGGGCTGGGCGGGAGCACTTTCTGGTGCTTTGAAGTCCTGCACTGGGGGCACATTTGGTGTCCCTGTGCATACCCCAGTTCAAACCGGATCAGGGGCTTGCAGCCCCTGCTTTGGCGCGAACTGGACAAAGGGAAAGGGGTGTAGCCACCCCTCTGCCCTGACCCACCCATAGGTGGGGCCACAGAGTAGTCCAACCCCTATCTTTAGTATAAAGATAGGAACCCAGTCCTTAGGACTTTAGATTATCCCTGGACGAAACTCTGAAACTGAATCCTGGACCTTCGACGCTCTACTCACGATTAGAGGACAGAAGAATCTCCCTTGGGGTCAAGGAGTGACTCCCCTGCTTGGCAGGCACCAAAGAAGCATCTGTCCGGTTCGCATTTCTGAAGCTCCCGTCGGACGCCGAAGTCATCGCATCACCAGAGGTGGATTCTCAGACTTCCCCGAGGCTACCCTGAGTCCCCAGCAAAGCTGAGGCCCGTGGCTATCGTGGGTGACTTGAGACCGTGACCCCTGGACACCGAGCACATTTGCAAGTGCATCCTCTTCTGGGTCTCCCAAGAAGTCGTGCTTTGGGCTCCGAGTAGCCCTAGCCTCCAGCACCACCTGCACCGAAGATCACTGGCCCCCACTCCACGAGTGTCCTGTAAGCCAGATCCACGTGCGGCGTCACGAGGCTCCTTCGCGGTCGCTAGCCCGTTGGCTAGTAGCCCTTAACGAAGGCCAATCCTTTTCTAACTTGGCATCCTGGTTGCTCCAGGCCTGCCCTCACTTACCCTTGCTGGGTGAGTTCCACAGACCTTGCTGGTCTGCACCATCGACGATCTACATCTTCACCGAGACTTGCCGTTGCCAAGGCTTGTTGGGTCCAATCCGGTCGCCGACACCTCAGCACTCGACAGACATCGTGTACCAGCCCGAATCCTGCTCCTGGTCGCCGACAACGCCTCCTGGACCTCGTGGCTGAAGAGTCAAGACGACCGTCAACGCACCTGAAGCACTCGACATCGGTGGGCATCTGTCCATCGCCTTCCTGGTCACTGGCTAGTGACCCAGACTCTGTCCCCTCTGCTTTCAGGTTCTTCAGAACTCCGATCCACTCTTGGATCCACCCGGACACTTTTCTCTTGGCCGCCAGCAGCACTTTGCAGCAGATCGCCATTCGAATCGACGACGAAACCCGACCCCGAAAGGCACCTATGCACCCGGCTTCCCTGGGTGAGGTAACACGAGTACTCCGGTGCTCCCGTGGGTAGAGACTCTTCAAAGTCCTAGATCTCAAAGGGTTTTGTCCTAGTCCTCTTTTAAGTGTCCCTTTTCTCTAATTTCCCGATCCCGACTTTCTCCATAGAAGTCAACGGCGTATCGCGGTTGTGTATTTACACTGCACGCGTCTCCCGTGGGTCCCCTGTGTCACTACCTTGGGTGGTTCCTTGTGGTCCAAGCACTTCTAGAGGCTCTAGGCCTAGTGTCTAGTTCAGTCGTGGTTCGCATACCACTTTATTGGTATATGGTTTGGTACGCCCCTAGGGCCCAAACGTGTATTTGTGCTATTACTGTGATTTAAATAACTTCTAACTTATGTACTTCGAACTCTAGCCTCATAAAGAGACTAGAGGGGTGTGTTTAGCAATAAATACATATATTTTGAATATATACCTGGTGTGGTGCTCTTTCATTTGGTCACTCAAGAGATTATAGACTGGTAAAACAAGCTGCTTTACATTCCTTCAAGACTTAGCCTGAAGGCTGCTCTCCATAGCTACCACTAGGATAGCTTTCAATAAGGTTGTCTTTAACCTATCTCCAATAAGGGGTTGTTTGGACTGGTGCAAGGTGCCCACTATAATTAGTGGACAGCATATGCCAGGCCAACTTCTCACATTGGTGTGCAGCGTGTGGGATTCCAGCTTGCTATTGTTTTACCAGATAATCTCAATTGAATTGATCAACTGAAAACCACTAAAGGTACCTAAGGTACATATAATTTAAGCTTAGAATACAGTAAGTTCTACTGAACTTAGAGTTGTGTGTTAAGGGATAGCACAACCCTTTCTACAACTCAAGAGAGTTTAGTAGGCCACACTAGAGTAGGTAGTGCATACACCACACCACACTAGTAATGTCTTTAAGGGCAGGATCCAAAGAATCCTTGCAGGAAGCCATTGAGCTTCCACCCTCCAAGTATGATACACTCCCATTCTTGGAATTGAGAGCTTTATGCAACTTGAGAAAAATAAGGACAGGCCAAAGCCTCACCACCCAACACCTCAAGGAGTTGTTGGTGGCTTATGACCTTAGTAAGCCCTTGGGGACTGAAGGGGTAGGAGCTGAGGGTGGGGCAGAAGATGAGGATGGGACCAGGGGTACCAGTACCCCCAGCCCCCCTCTGAAACTGGCCAGGAGGGCGACAATGGCCCTGACCTGGATAATCCAACCCCTCCTGTAGGAAGATGAAGAGGAGGATCAGAATGATGCTCCCTTTGTCCCCCCAGGAAGGATTGTGAGTGTGCCCAGAAGGTCTAGATCTTCTTCTCAGGAGTCTAACCACTCTGGCACCTCAATAGGGAGCTCTGTCTCATCTCATAGGAGGGAATCCTCTCATGAGAGAAGAAAGAGGCTGATTCAATATGAGGAAGCTCAGCTTGAACTCAGAAGGAAGCAAGTAGCCTTAGACAGGGAGTCCCTGGATCTCCTTAGAGAGAGAAGAAAGTTGGGACTAGAGTCCCATGGTGGCAGCAATATCCCTAGAGATAGGGAAAGGTCTTATGACCATAGAAACCTAAACAAGATTGTCCCTCCCTACCAGAGTGGGGATGACATCCACAAATGGATAACTGCACTGGAGAGGGCCTGTAAAGTTCAGAAGGTCCCCCAGAGGCAGTGGGCAGCAATCTTGTGGCTCTCCTTTGCAGACAAAGGTAGAGACAAGCTCCTCACTGTAAGAGAAGAGGATGCTGACAATTACACAGTCTTGAAGAGTGCTCTGATAGATGGGTTTGGCCTAACCACTGAACAGTATAGGTTGAAGTTCAGAGACACCCAAAAGCTCAGACTCAAGACTGGGTTGATTTTGTAGATTGTGCTACAAAGGCTCTGGAAGGTTGGATACATGGCAACAAAGTGCATGACTTTTTAGGATTGTACAATTTGATTATGAGGGAGCAGATCCTTAATAATTGTCAAAACCAGCTTTTGCACCAGTATCTGGTGGACTCTGATCTGACCTCTCCCCAAGAATTGGGAAAGAAGGCAGACAAATGGGTCAGAACCAGAGTAAAAACTAGAAATCAGGGTGGTGACCAGAAGAAAGATTCTACTAAGTCCCAAGAGAAAGGTGGGGATAAATCTAAGGATAAGTCCCCTACAGGGCCCCAAAATTCCTCTTCTGGGGGTGGGTCCCAAACTCCTTCCTCTCCTGAAAAGAAACCCTATTGCCATGTCTGTAAAAAGCCTGGGCACTGGAAAACTGATCCCAGTTGCCCCAGGATTGGCAATAAAGAAAATGTTCCTCCCACAACTACTACCACCCCTCCTGGTACTACCAGTAGTAATCCTCCAGTTGGGAGTAGTGCACCCAAAAAGTTGGGTGCTTTTGCAAGAGGAACAGAGGTGAGCCCTAGTTTAGACAGGGACCCCTCAACAGACTCCTCTGACTCTGATGGTGGTATAGGATTTGCCACCTTTACCATGGGTCCCACAGCGTTGGGCAGGTACAGATTGGAGCCAATAATTAATGGTCAGAAAGCTGTGGCATTTAGGGACACAGGGGCTAGTGTCACCATGGTGGCAGGGAAACTAGTCCCCCTCACCAGTTTTTACCTGAGTTTAAGTACCAGGTGACCAACATTGATGGTGTCAGAACAGATCACCCCATGGCCATAGTCAATCTCAGCTGGGAGGGGGTCACAGGCCCAAAGAGAGTGGCAGTGTCCCCCACCTTACCTGTAGATTGCCTGATGGGCAATGATTTGGAAATTTCAGCCTGGGCTGAAGTTGAACACCAAACCCATCTTAGGATGTTGGGCGTCCCTGTAAAGGTTAGTGGGGCTGTGATGGCCACAGCCCCAGCCCAAGAATTTGGAGAGATGGAGCCTGAAAGAATGGCCCACTCTCCCCCAAAAGAGAGCACAAGGGTTGAAGAAAAGTCTTCTTCCCCCAGACAGTAGGTAAGGGTCAGCCTCCTCAGGGAACTGACCCTACCCCTAGTGAAGGAACTGCCACAGAGGTAGTCAGGCCTGGCCTGGCCACACCCCTGATGGCAGAGGACCCTTCCAAGGTGGTACCCAGTCTGGAGCAGGTAACCTGCCCCTCTCTACCCTGCCTCAGTCAGCCCAGGGCTGCAGAGGTCAGGGAGGTCAGTGGACCCCCAGGGCCCCCTGTCCAGAGGAACCCCCCATCAGCAGATTAGGGGCACCCAGTCTAGTAGCCCTAGCCAGGTGAAAATTCCTCTACACACTGAGGGATCCCCCATACCTTTATGTAGGGACCTCCCCCAGAAGGACTCTGGTAGGCAAGGGCAAACCTGGGACCAGAAGGTTCCAAACCTGCCATGTCCCTCCAGTAGTCCATCCAAAGGGACCCAACTCCCAGCTGTAGGCAGCCAAAGGTTGACCCTTAGAGCAAAGTGCAACTCAGTCATGGAAAGACAGGCATACATGGTGACCAGTGATCTGAGGAAGCTGAGGCCAACATTCCTAGGGCCTCACTTCTCTACTCAGACACCTCACCAGCCTTGTACTTTACCTAAGCACACCACAGGTAGTGAATCCCCATGGTGGAGACCCTCTCATACCCTTAGGGTGAGGGATTGCTTAGTGGACCATAAGACAGGGGGCAACCATGCTAGTGCAGGTGCTTCCTTATATGACCACTTAGTCAATGAAGGCTCAACTGGCCAAGGTTAGCCTTATCTCCTTTCGTTTGGGGGGGTTATGTAGGAAGGTGGAATCTGACTATATGGTTGCCCCCACTTTTTTATGGTGTTTTGCTGGTTTATGACTTAGTTGGACTGGGATCCTGCTATTCAGGGCCCCAGTCTATCTGCTTTCTCTGTAAAATGGTTTCCATGTGCCTTAGGCACATCACTGATTGGAGTCTGGAGTGCCCTTATAAGTCCCTAGTATATGGTATACTATGTACCAATGGCATAGGTACCTCAGAGGCCTGCCAGGGGCTGCAGCATGTATTATGCCACCCCTGGAAGGCCATCCAAACTGACACCACAGGTCTGCTACTGCAGCCTGGGTAAGGTGGTGCATGCACCCCTTACTGTGATATAGGTTACCTATATCACTAAATACATACACACATATAAACCTATAAGTCACTCCTAAGGCAGGCCTTATCAATCCTAAAGGCAGAGTGCATGGTTCCTATGTGAGAGGGTGCCCCTGCATGAGCAGGGCCCCTCTGCAGCGTTCGGAGACCATCTCTGATGCTGTTTGTAGTGCAGCCTGACCATATACTCTTAAGCGCATTATATCCTCGCGGTAAAATGCTAACTTTGGAATGGCTGCACCTAAACATGTCGTGTTTGGTGTCAAACATCTTGGAATACTACCCCCGCCAATCCTGGCGGCGGGGGTAGCATTCCACCCTTCTAGAGGGAAAGACATGTTAACTCTGACTAACCCGGTAACTTCTTTCCAAAGCCCTGGCATCACAAAATGGATGCTGCTGCCACAGACACGAGTCTGGCCTCCTGCTGCTGGACGAAACTCCGGCAGGGGAGGCCTGGACAATAGGTTTCCTGTCCCAGGGAGGTGTGACCACCTCCCCAGACAGGATAATGTGTATTGGGGCTGGGCGGGAGCACCATCTGTGTGCTTTGAAGTCCTGCACTGGGGGCACATTTGGTGTCCCTAGTGCATACCCCAGTTCAAACCGGATCAGGGGCTTGCAGCCCCTGCTTTGGCGCGAACTGGACAAAGGGAAAGGGGTGTAGCCACCCCTCTGCCCTGACCCACCCATAGGTGGGGCCACAGAGTAGTCCAACCCCTATCTTTAGTATAAAGATAGGAACCCAGTCCTTAGGACTTTAGATTATCCCTGGACGAAACTCTGAAACTGAATCCTGGACCTTCGACGCTCTACTCACGATTAGAGGACAGAAGAATCTCCCTTGGGGTCAAGGAGTGACTCCCCTGCTTGGCAGGCACCAAAGAAGCATCTGTCCGGTTCGCATTTCTGAAGCTCCCGTCGGACGCCAAAGTCATCGCATCACCAGAGGTAGATTCTCAGACTTCCCCGAGGCTACCCTGAGTCCCCAGCAAAGCTGAGGCCCGTGGCTATCGTGGGTGACTTGAGACCGTGACCCCTGGACACCGAGCACATTTGCAAGTGCATCATCTTCTGGGTCTCCCAAGAAGTCGTGCTTTGGGTTCCGAGTAGCCCTAGCCTCCAGCACCACCTGCACCGAAGATCACTGGCCCCCACTCCACAAGTGTCCTGTAAGCCAGATCCACGTGCGGCGTCATGAGGCTCCTTTGCGGTTGCTAGCCCGTTGGCTAGTAGCCCTTAACGAAGGCCAATCCTTTTCTACCTTGGCATCCTGGTTGCTCCAGGCCTGTCCTCACTTACCCTTGCTGGGTGAGTTCCACAGACCTTGCTGGTCTGCACCATCGACGATCTACATCTTCACCGAGACTTGCCGTTGCCAAGGCTTGTTGGGTCCAATCCGGTCGCCGACACCTCAGCACTCGACAGACATCGTGTACCAGCCCGAATCCTGCTCCTGGTCGCCGACAACGCCTCCTGGACCTCGTGGCTGAAGAGTCAAGACGACCGTCAACGCACCTGAAGCACTCGACATCGGTGGGCATCTGTCCATCGCCTTCCTGATCACTGGCTAGTGACCCAGACTCTGTCCCCTCTGCTTTCAGGTTCTTCAGAACTCCGATCCACTCTTGGATCCACCCGGACACTTTTCTCTTGGCCGCCAGCAGCACTTTGCAGCAGATCGCCATTCGAATCGACGACGAAACCCGACCCCGAAAGGCACCTATGCACCCGGCTTCCCTGGGTGAGGTAACACGAGTACTCCGGTGCTCCCGTGGGTAGAGACTCTTCAAAGTCCTAGATCTCAAAGGGTTTTGTCCTAGTCCTCTTTTAAGTGTCCCTTTTCTCTAATTTCCCGATCCCGACTTTCTCCATAGAAGTCAACGGCGTATCGCGGTTGTGTATTTACACTGCACGCGTCTCCCGTGGGTCCCCTGTGTCACTACCTTGGGTGGTTCCTTGTGGTCCAAGCACTTCTAGAGGCTCTAGGCCTAGTGTCTAGTTCAGTCGTGGTCCGCATACCACTTTACTGGTATATGGTTTGGTACGCCCCTAGGGCCCAAACGTGTATTTGTGCTATTACTGTGATTTAATAACTTCTAACTTATGTACTTCGAACTCTAGCCTCATAAAGAGACTAGAGGGGTGTGTTTAGCAATAAATACATATATTTTGAATATATACCTGGTGTGGTGCTCTTTCATTTGGTCACTCAAGAGATTATAGACTGGTAAAACAAGCTGCTTTACATTCCTTCAAGACTTAGCCTGAAGGCTGCTCTCCATAGCTACCACTAGGATAGCTTTCAATAAGGTTGTCTTTAACCTATCTCCAATAAGGGGTTGTTTGGACTGGTGCAAGGTGCCCACTATAATTAGTGGACAGCATATGCCAGGCCAACTTCTCACAACTTGTAGGACTGTGTTGCACATATGCCATGTAGTATGGCGCAAGTATGTAGTCCCACACCTACTACATCTCCACTGTATTATTCAGCCAAAGACTAATATGACAACATATTCCAACATAATTGACTGTCATGTGGTCTGTCATGTGCTTGAGAAGTACTTATCAACCAGTAGGCCGTTCCTGTAAGTCCCATTCTGGAAGCGATCATTGATGGTGGAATGTCGGAAGATAAAGGATTCATGAGCACTGCCTGGGTACTTTGCGAGGACATTGAAGAAGAGGCCCAGATGGTCAACGATTGCCTGCACATTTTTGGAATGTGTGTGCTTCCTATTGTGGTACAAGTGTAATGTAGCCACTGGAGGCACAAGTTGCACATGGGTACAGTCCATTGCCCCCAACACATGGTGTAAAAGCCTTGCTTAGTATCCTGTTGGTTCCGCATTGTGTTGGGGAAGAAGAGGCACTGGGCATGAGGCTTATGTTGGCATCCAGTACGGAGGGGAGGAACCTTGAGACGGATGCCTGGGATACTCCTGCCACTCTGGCTGTGGTGGGTTGGAAAGTTCCTGACGCCAGCATGTGCAGGACAGCCAGTAGCTTGGCCTGCAGAGGGCTGTTGGTGCAGCGCTGCAATGTTGCCTGCAGCCTTGGTGCAATCTGGTGCAGGAGGCTGACAATGGACTCCCTCCTGAGCCTTAATGGGCATTGACCTCCTCCTCCCTGAGGTCAATGAGGGTAATCCTCAGCGGTATGTCCGCTCCCTTCTCCTGCGCTGCCTCCGTGGTGATGGTGGTCTTCTTACTCCAAGCTGCAATAGGAGTACGTCCATGGTGCCATTGAGCTTGCCAGAGTGATTTGGGTAAGTTCTGCTTTTATACCAGTGAACATGCGTCATTTTTACGTATTCTGTAGCAGTAAAATTCTGCTGCTTTTGGGCCTTTGCGCGTCTTTTGCAAAAGTAGCGTCATTGTCCAAAATCGTTGTAAATAAGGCTATGTCTGTTTTAAGTGGCTTTTTAAGGGGGAAAGCTTAACTTGCACTTCATTATCACTAACTGCTGCAACAGGACCTGGCACTGTGAAAATTTGGTGCAGAAATTAACAAAGTGACGCTAAAGGCCTCTAGCTTGATTTTGTAAATACGGCACCAGAAATACGCCACTGCAGCGGCCAAAGATTATGTTGTGGTGGCGCCAGCTCCTTGTAAATGCAAAGGTAAAAATCAGAGGTCAAAACAAAAGGCAGGTTCGAGCTGAGGAAGGAGCAGAGAAGAAGCAAGGATTGAGCCTGAAAACTCCTGTTAGGCAACAAGGGATCAAAATAACTCCATATGGGAAGAACACGATAACAAAAACTATGCCTATATACCTAGTGGACAGTGCACTGACATGGAAGCTGTGTGTTCATGCTAAAGAATTTAGCGGCCAGGCAGTAGGAGGGGTGAGCATCCAGCTTAGTTAGGAAGGAAAAATAGTATCCCACGACAAAGAAGGTACAGCCTCGACGGGCCATGTAGGAAGGAGAAAAAATGCCAGAGGCACGGAGCAGGGAAGTCAAGGAATGCACGGCAAATGCCACACAGAGAAACAGGAAGTCCAGGTCCTGAGGCCAACTGTCAAGGATCATTCTCCCGATTGGAGAATGAAAAGCCAAGCACCGTGGCAACGGTGAACGCACTAGATAGAGGCCGCGCCCCCCAAACAGAGAGAGCTAAATTGATCCATATCTATGAAGATATTAGAAATTTCTGCCCTCTCCTTGCACTGATGCACAGGGTGCGGCCTAGCACCAATAGAGGCACGCTTGCACCATGGTGCAAGGGTACCTGCGTTATAGGCAAGAAGGGATAACTACTACTCCACTACTCCAGCCTCACCCATCCATCATATTAGGTGGTAACTTTCTATGAGTAACTTCTAATCCATCATCACTGGTAGTATGTTTCCATGCGTAACCTCTACTATATTATAAACAACAAAAGAGTGTACCTTAGTAGAGAGAGAAGAGCAAATGTGCAGAATCCCACTAGGTTCTATAGAAAGCCCTCACTCACCAACCTGGTTGGTGACATGCTTCATCCTTGGGCCCCACCGGGAGAGGCCGAATGCCACCCCGGTGTGCTGCAACGCCAGAGTTACTGCGGAGCTGGAAAAATAGTGATTTGATAAAAAAGGTGAAGGTGAGTTAAAAATGTCTGAATTGTGTCAAAAATATGTTGCATTAATTTGCCAATCAGACATGGTTAAAAATACGGTGTTGGACCAAAAACTGAATAAATTGTTCAGCTATGTCCCCTGAAATCTGGTCAACATGTTTCTGCCTATGTGTAAGTAATTATTCAGGCATTCGTCAGGACCGAAGGTGAAATAAAGTGAACCCCGGCGGTATGGACGCTCTAAGGTCCACCCTAACCTGAGGTTATAAATGTAAAAAATAGGTTCCGACTGTAGTAGTCATGTGATCCTCGTGATTGAGAGGAACCGAGTTTACTCCGTATAATGATACAATAAACAATGACAAACAGACATACAAGAAAAGAACATACAAAAGGTAGCTTTTAGATTTGATGTTCGCGAGCATGTCATAATGTAAACAACATACATGCACATGTGCTCTTCGGAGTGCACTTGAACTGTAACCCCGGTCATGTAGACTACGGTGCTAGATCTTGTGCACTTAAAAGATATCACAGGATAAAGTGACAAAGACTAGACTAACAGCCTTAGTATTCAATATGCCCATTCCGACGTTTAATCATAGCCAGTAACCTGTGAAGACTATATAGGCTATAAGAAAAACGGACGAAGACAAATGGTGCTGATGGGCACGAGAAGGTTTTGTTATAAAAAAATATATCTATATATATGGTATATCTTACATCCGGTGTAACGACTAATTACACCATGGGTCTCGGGAGGGGGATGATGGCAAAATGGCACACCCTACAGATAAAGGTAAAAAGAGGAAGGGGTCAGAAGCTGTGACCAATAAAAACATAAGTATTACTTATCTCGTTTGTGGCTCAAAAATGGACTCACGCCTACAGTGCCAGGCACCCGCTTGGAACCTGCATCGACCCTCGTGTGGCCGGACCCCGCTGATACTGCAGAGGGCGAGGAGGCTGATTTTAAAGCTCAAAGCGAGCCTCGGGAAGAGAGCGTCTTCCGTGTTCCCTTTGAAAGAAGGAAAGGGGTTCCATTCTTATGGTGTCAGAGCCATGGGCAGACAATTGTAGTTAGAAAAAAGAATAAAGAATAAAGAATATTACTGCAGGTCCTGGAATGGTCTTAGAGTCTAAATAACGCAAAAAAAGGAGGGGGGAGACAATCCTGTTTGGCAGCTGGTTCGTGCTGTCAAAGGACCGTCAAAAGGAAAAAGAACAGTAAAATAAAGAACGGTCTCGTGATGTCAAGAGACTAAGGGCAGCAAAATAATTTTGGAAATTAGTAGTTATAATAAATGTTATATGAAATCTCATTTCACAGGAGATATCTCTTTAGAAAGAATCTTGGGAAAAGCATTGTTTGTATGATATGGTGCTCAGATATCATGGTTCGTGTTAAAAAACCAACAAAATAGAAAACAAAATAGACCACCACATAATCCATTGCAATTCAACAGAGAAAACTAGTCAGGTGGAGTATCAACTAGCTCAACAAGGGTGCAATGCATAGATGGCATGTGTATATATACATATGGATGCATACAAGGGGTTAGCGTCGTAAGACTGTGCTTCAAGGAATATTGTCGTTCAAGCCTTGTCTGTGAGTGCCCAATCGGTACACCCACCTCTGTTCTTTCTCATATAAAATTTGTAGTGTGTTTCTTCGGGTTTTGACTTGCTCAATAACTGTCCACCTAAGGTCATTGGTGGTGTGATTGGACAGTAAGAAATGTTCACTTAATTTGGTGGTAATCCGCTTGCATCGAATGTTGCTTCTATGTTCACACACACGTAGTTTGACTTTACGTGTGGTCATGCCCACGTAGCGCAAACCACACGGGCAACTTATTAAATACACAACATTAGAAGAGTTGCAATTAGTGTGGGCACGCTGGGTCCATACTTTCCCTTGTTCGAGATTTAAAGTTTTGGTACTTGTAGTAAGATGACAAATACTGCAATTGGTGCAGGGGAAATGGCCCATTACCTTTGGAAGGCCCCATGCGTCAGTTATGGATGGTGTATCTTGAATGAAGTTATCTCTGGGGCGAGTGTAGACCAGAGTGTCTCTCAGACTGCGTCCTTTCTTGAAGGAGAAGAGGGGTCTCTCCCAGTCTCTTTTATTACTGGTAAGGATTCTCCAATGTTTGTTTATGACTTTCTTCACAGTGTTGGATGCGCTACTGTAAGTCGTGACACAGGTTAATGGCATTTCCACCATTTCCCTTTGGTTGTCCTCTAATAGGGCCTCTCTTGGTTGGTTCCTTGCCCTTTTATAACCTTTGTTAAGGATACTGTCTGGGTAGCCACGATGTCTAAGTTTGACTGTTAAATCAGTTGACTGTTTGCGAAAATCCTCTAGATGACTACAGTTTCTTCCTTAATCGTAAAAATTGCCCATATGGCAAATTTTCCCGTAGGGATCTTGGGTGGAAGCTTGAAAAATCCAAAAGATTATTTTTTGCAGTTTGTTTGTAGTGGGTCTTGGTTGTCAGACACCCATTGTACTTAGAGATTACTACATCTAGGAACTCAATTCCCTGTGTGCTACAGGTATGTGTGAACTTCAAGTTCAGATCAAGAGTGTTAATCCATTGTAGGAAATCTGCCAGGTGGTCATCAGATCCTTGCCATACCATGAGAATGTCATCTATATATCTCTTCCAAAAACTTATGGAAGAGGCAAAAGGATTGTTCACACTTTGGATAAATTTGCGTTCAAAATTATGAACATACAGACCAGCTACACTGGGGGCAAAGGTGCTGCCCATCGAAGTTCCAGTCGATTGGAGAAACAAGTCACCTTTATATTCAAAAAAATGTTGTTTAAGTGCCAGAGTTGCACATTCCAAGATAAACGATTTAGGTGTTTTATACTCCCAGTTAATCTCATCCAGAGTCTGCCCCAGGACATTGATGGTATCGTCCAGGGGAATACTTGTATAAAGACTCTCGATGTCGAGTGTTACAAGTATGGTGGAATCGGTGTCAATAGACAGAGCTTGTAGTAAGTTAAGGAGATTTTTTGTATCCTTCAAATACGTGGGAATTTGTTGGATCAAAGGTTTTAAAAAGTGATCACAGAAGCGTGATAAGGGCTCCAAAAGAGAGCCGATACCCGAAACGATCGGGCGTCCTGGAGGTGGTGTACGATTCTTGTGGATTTTGGGGAGCGTATAAAAATATGGTATTATACTCTCCCCTACAGTCAAAAAATCTGCTTCATGTTTTGTAATGTGGCCATTTGCTTCTGCCTCTCTCACAAGGTTACCAATCCTGGTCTTAAGCTCTTTGGAGGGGTCCGTGGTCAGTGGAGTATAGTTGGTCCTGTCGCCAAGCAGGCGTTGACATTCAATCTCATAGTCCACTGTATTTTGTATGACCACGCCCCCACCCTTATCAGCAGGTTTTATCGTGATGGTGGTATTGGTTTGTAACCGGTTGAGGGCCTCGAATTCCTGAGCACTCAAATTTTTGAAGGTTTTTGGTTCGGCAAAACTCTCGATTTCCAGAAACACTGCCTGCTCAAACGCAGTGATTTCTGCTGGTATAGTGTGTGGTGGTGGTACAAAGGTAGATTTGATTCTTAGATCAGTATCTCCTTGGCATGTCCCTGCCCCTGTCTGTTCCCTTCCTTCAAAGAACGCTTTCAACTTCAGCTTTCTAAAAAAGTTAGCTAGCTCACAATGGAGCCGGAATTTGTCTAATCGGGCAGTGGGTACAAACCCCAGGCCCTTTTCAAGAACTTGTATTTCTACTGGGGTTAGGGTCACATCAGAAAGATTGACAATTAAACTCCCTGGGCACTCGTGCTCGCTTGTTGCGACTTGCTGCGTGTATAGTTGCCCACTGGGTCGTCCGGTTCCCATCGGACTTGATTCTGTCCTCTCCTTTTGCCCCTTCCTCTCCAGCCTCTCTCTAAAAAAGGAGGACGGTAGCTGTTTTGTTGGAAATGTGGTGCTTGAGCGAAACCTCTACTATAGCCTCACCCATCAATCATCATAGTAAATGTATATCATTGTTGGAACATACCATATCTGAAATATGGCTTGCAGACATACTTATACCGGAGCCTGCAGATTTAACATTTCAGTCAAAGTAATGACATCTGACTTGTTCCCTCTCATATTCTCCTCCTTTCCAAGCGGTAATGAGGTCATAAATTCCATGATTTGTTTCTCCACAACTCCTTATAGGTTTTTTCACATATTTGCATTTTTGAATTTTCTGTGATGAAGAGATTGATGGAAGCATGTGTGCAAATATTCATCATTCAGCTGTGGTGCAGACATCCAGAGCATACCATTTACCTATCTCACATCAATCTGATCATATTAAAGATATATTATTTAACTAATATTTAACCAAATGCACCTGCAGTTTTGTGACTTTGTTCTGGGTCTGGAAAGAATCTGCGTCTTGCACCTTTGGATCACGGGATAAGGCAGGGTCCTCTTCACATTCCTATTTGTATTGTTTATTGATGACCTTTCCAAGGGCACCCCAGATGGGAGGGGCTCCCTGGGATGAGGAAGGTGCCAAAACTAGGACTCTAATGGATGATGTTGTCTCGGGACAGCAAGTATTTTGGTCAATGCAACAAGGAAAGCACCTTCAGAGAAAGTCTAAGTGGGAATGAAAAGATGTTAGAATTGTCAGCCTTACGGTGGTCTTCCCCCACAGCATTTTGCCTTCTCACCTCCTGTTTTGGGAATTTTTATTGATGGCCTTAGGACTCTGTGCACTTTACCACTGCTAACCAGTGCTAAGGTGCCTGTGTCACTCCCTAAAACATGTTAAAAATGACTTATACCTGAATGGCCTATTTAATTTATTTATAAGTCCCTTGTAAAGTGGTATACAATATACCCGGGCCATTAACTTCAATACTACTAGTGGCCTGCAGTACTTATAGTGCCACCCACTTAAGTAACAGTTTAAAACATGTATCTTAAATACCATTGCAGTCTCTGTTCTGTTTTAAATGATCCAATTCAACTTGGCAAAATGAAGCTTTTGCAAAGCCCAAAGCTCCCTTTTAATACATAGAGGTCACCCCTAAGATAGGCCCTCAATAGCCCAGAGGGCAGAGTGCATTGTATTTAAAATGTTGGACATGCACTTTAAGTTTTGCTTGTCCTAGTAGTGACCAACTCACAAATTAATTTTTTACCACTGTGGGGCCTACCTCTCTCATAGAATAACATTGGTCTACTTTATTACATCTATAAGTGATAATTTTTGTTTGAGAACAGATAGAAATATCATGTTTGGTGTCTAAAGAATTGCAATTAAAAATCCTCTTTAATGGTAAAGTCAGATTTTAAGTCACAATTCAGAAAATGCCCCTTTAGAAAGTTGCTGTTTTCTTGTCCTAACCATTTGGTGTTTGTAGCCTGTGTCCCAGGTCATGTGACTAGTTGTAGTTGGCCTTTTTGTACTCCTCCCAGACAGTGTCACAAAGAGGGCCTGGGTTTTGACAGACTGGGTCATCCTGCCAAGATGGAGGGGCAGAGCTGTGCACAGTCCCACTTATACCTCAAAGGAGCTGCCTCAGCAAACTCACCAAGAACTTCACACTAGACTCCAGGCATCCTAGGGCCTGGGCAGGGAATTCCTGAACCATCTTTGATAGGAAATCTCCAGATGTTTTTTCCACTTTAAAGCTTGTACCAGGGATAAATGTTGTACCCTCAGACCAACTCTTCAGTTCACTTCTGGACCTCTGGAGGACTCTCTGGGAACTGCCATGCTGCCCGAGGACTGTTGGGTACTTCAGAGGACAGTACTGCTGCTTCAAGAGGACTGTCCTGCTGCTTGAGACCTGTTTTCCTGCTTATACCCAGGACTACCAGTGTGACACCAAGGGCTAGTTGGCTGGCCTCTTGTTCAGTGCCACAGAGACAGAAAAGGCTCCAACCATCTTGAACCCGCACCTGGACCCAGTCTTAGTGAGTCACGACCCTCTAAGTGGTGCCCATCCAGTCATGGACCCTTAGTAGTGGTGCTAAAGATAGACAAATAGACCAAATCCAAAACTTGTCACTTTGGAAATTGTCAGCCAAAATGTGCCCTGAGAACTGAGAGGAGACCGGGACCTACCTTCTTGCTGATCCAACAAAGGTTCATTGTCGGATGGCCTGACTTCGCAGTAGCTTCCATTATGTTCAGCTCCACACATCGAATCTTGTTCAGCCTCATGGAGTCCTCGTCGGCCACAGCCTCCAGTTTCATCATGCTGGAAATTTTGGGCTTCCAAAAAAGAGTCTAAGTCGGAATGTAGAAATCTTTACAGCGACTCCATCCAGCGGCTTCCTGACAAGAACGCCTCCTCCTTGGACATTGCCGGCTGATTTGCCATGCTGAACTTTACCTTCTCAGATATTTTCCTTTGAAAATTCTTATATGTCTGAAAGTAAGCTGAGACTGGGCCCAATTAAACTTTATGTATTCAAACCATGGTCCATTGCGTCTGCCATAACTTTTGACTTTGCCCCGATCTCACGTGACTAGATGTCCACGGTTGGAACTTTGATCTTTTAGATGCCTTTTTCACTTTAAAAATTCATTCCTTTAATTAGACTGATTAGATCGTTGTTATTTTGGTGTCAAATAATTTTCTACATTTTCCTCTATTTGTCTAAATTAGTGTGGGATTTTTCTTGTGTTATATTTTCACTTTATTACTGTTTGAGTGCTGCATGAATTCTTTTCACATTGCCTCTGAGTTACAACTGACTACTTTTGTTCCAAGATACCAGAGGGTTAAGCACAAGTTAATTTAGTGACTTTTATGGTTGATCCTATCAAGGATTGTGGCTGTTGTTTGAGAAGGACTTGTTCTCCCTTCAACCAACAACCCAATTTCTCACAAGAGATGTCTTTGCAACTGTTTGCATGGAATTTACACTACCTGAACTATACACCACTGCTGTTGGAGATAAGCAGGCAGTTTAGTAAAACCTGAGTTATTGTCCAACTTCTTTGTGTGTTTCCGTCGATCATTGTTTTTTAACAAACATATCAGATGACTGAATAGTTGGATCACTAGATTTATAGGGGAAGGTACATCTAAATGTGTTGATTACAAGAAGCTAGGCACAGCTTGAAGAGAGAGGCGATGCAGGTTTGTTTAAGGATTATTAATTTGTGAACGTTTTCTGTACTCTGGTTTATCCCCAATATACCAAGCAAAATATTTGTAGCTCATTGATTGAGCCGCTTGTGAGGCACACAAATCAGTGTCTTAGCACTGCTATGCCATAAAGATGAGAGGCCAGAGGTAAAGCAAAGGCAGGTTGTAGTTTGTTTACAGAACGGTAAGTGATGGTTTTATCAGTAAAGGGTGCTTGCCAGATGGGCAGGTAATCATCCACTGCAAAACAAGACATTCCACATCTTACACAAATGCGTCAAAATGCAGGGACTTGCAGTAGAGCAATAAGGAGGATCGAGGGTCTAAGGATCTGTGAGGAGTCTATGTGATGAAGAGCATGGGGAGAGCGCCTTGTGAGATCGAAGGATGATACTGTTACTCACAAGGAGCCGGTGCAGCTTCACTGGAAGAGCAGAGATAGGGATGCAATTAGATCATGTTAGGATTCTGAATTCTGCATTTTCCCTAAGTGAGGACTCTTTAATCCAACAAACCTGTTTACCTGACAGGAATTGGATGGTTTTGGCTTTGATGACGCTCAGCTCCACTTCAAATCAGTACTGAGGCCTCCCTCCCCCACATTAAGACTGAGGCCTCCCTCCTTATATCAAGACTGGAGCCTTCCTCCCTCATATAAAGATTGAGGCCTCCCTCCCCCACATTAAGACTGAGGCCTCCCTCCTTATATCAAGACTGGAGCCTTCCTCCCTCATATCAAGATTGAGGCCTTCCTCCCCAACATAAAGATTTATGCCTCCCTCCCCAACATCAAGACTGAGTCATCCCTCTCCAACATCAAGATGTAGGCCTCTCTCTCCCACATCAGGAAAGAGGCCTCTCTCCCTCTTAACAAGACTGAGGTCTCCCTCCCCCACATTAAGACTGAGGCTTTGCTCCCCACACATCAAGACTGAAGCCTCCTTCCATCATGCCAAGACTGAGGCCTCCTTCTTCCATATCAAAAATGAGGTCTCCCTCCTTCACATCAAGAATGAGGCCTCCCTCCCCCACATCAAGACTGAGGGCTCCCTCCCTCATATCAGGACTGAGGTCTCCCTCTCCCACATCAAGATTGAGGCCTCCCTTCCCCACATCAAGACTGAGGCCTCCCTTCCTGACATCAAGAATGAGGCCTTCCTTCCTGACATCAAGAATGAGGCCTTCCTTCCACACATCAAAGACTGAAGCCGCCCCCTCCCCCACATAAAGACTGATGCCTCCCTTCTCTACATCAAGACTGAGGCACCCCTCCACACATTAAGGCTTGATCCTTGCTCTCCCACATCAAGACTGAGGCCTCACTACCTCGCATCAGGACTGAGGCCTCCCTTCCCCACTTAAAGACTGAGTCCTTCTTTTCCCACATCAAGGCTGAGGCTTTCCTCCCCTACATCAAGACATCAGAACGAAGGCCCTCCTGCCCCACATCAAGACTGAGGCCTCCTTCCATCACGTCAAGACTGAGGCTTACCTCCCTCACATCAAGACTAAGGCTTCCTTCAACATATTAAAACTGGGGCCACCCTTCCCCACATCAAGAATGAGGTCTCTCTCTCACATCAAGGCTGTGGCCTCCCTCCCACTTATCAAGATTGAGGCTTCCATCCCCCACATTAAGACTGAGGTCTCTCTCCCCCACATCAGGATTGAGGTCTCCCTCTCCCACTTCAAGACTTCAGCCTCCATCTACATATGAAGTGTAGGGCCTACCTCCGCCACATCATGACTGAAACCTCCCTTCCTGACATCAAGACTAAGGGCTCCCTCCCACACATCAAGCCTGAGACCACCCCTCCCCCACATAAAGACTGATGCCTCCCTTCTCCACATCAAGACTGAGGCCTCCCTCCACATGTTAAAGCTTGAGCCTTGCTCCCCCACATCAAGACTGAGGCCTTGCTACCTCACATCAGGAATGAGGCCTCCCTTCCCCACTTAAAGACTGAGGGGCATATTACTAAGGGCCTTATCGCCGCTTTAGCGGCACTTTTTGCCGCTAAAGCGACGATTTTTTTTCCACCCTATTAGCAAGCTGTCGCTAACAGCTGTTAGCGACAGCTTTTAGGCGATAGCGACCGGGTTGGGTGCCACTTTGCATGCCAGCGATATTTATCGCTAATGACATGCAAAGTAGGCGTTCCCAACCTGGCAGCGACTGGAAATAGTCGCTAACATCGCTATCGCCTATTAGGGAGGCCAGCGAGGTGATAAAGAAACCAGCGCTAAACACTATTAGCGCTTGTTTTTTTACACCTGGTCCAAACCTGACTTAGCCATGTAATCCAATGGGAGGTGGATTACATGGCTAAATCCCCCTTGCCCTATCAGCAAGCTATCGCCGGTCACAGTGCGATTATCGCTGGATTTCCAGCGATAATCGCACTGTTTCCCAGCGACAGCAGGGGTTTCTATCGCATTGGAGATAAGCGTTGCTGATAGCACGCTATCTCCGCGATAGAAACCGGCGATAGCCGGCGATAATTATCCTAGCGCTAAGTGCGCTTAGCGATAATTATCGCCGGTTATTGCTAATAGGCCACAGAGTCCTTCTTCTCCCACATCAAGGCTGAGGCCTTCCTTCGCCACATCAAGGCATCAAAACTAAGGCCTTACTGCCCCCATCAAGACTGAGTCCTCCTTCCATCACAGCAAGACTGAGGCTTCCCTCAACATAATAAGACTGGGGCTTCCCTTCCCCACATCAAGATTGAGGTCTCCATCTCTCATATCAAGACTGAGGTCTCCCTCCCCCACATCAAGACTGAGGGCTCCCTCCCTCATATCAGGACTAAGGTCTCCCTCTCCAACATCAAGATTGAGGCCCCCCTTCCTGACATCAAGACTGAGATCTCCCTTCATCAAATCAAGACTGAGGTCTTCCTCCCCCACATCAAGATTTAGGCAAGAATAATATTAGAAAGTTCATTAACATGATCTCTTCATCCAAAGATTGCCAGAGAGCGAAAGAAAAAGTTTAAAAAAACCCTCAATAAGGAGGTGTTTATACCCCTATCACATGCATGGGACGGGCTATTAGCACAGCCAATCCTGACACACTTACTCACTGACAGACCTGTCCCTGTGAGTTTACTGGCCTGTGCTCTCCTGTCCCAGTTGACCCTAGCGGGCTCACAACACCCATACATTTCTGCTCCTTCCAACAGATCCTATTTCACCAGTATGATCTATTGACTACCTGTTTCCTCAACCTCCCTCACATGATCTTGAGACAAGAGTGGCTTGTTTTGTAGCCAAGGGACTCTGAACTGGCCCCTCTGGGCAGTCAGCACCACCTGGGGTACCAGAAGGATGTGCAGGCCCCAGTCCCAGCTCTCCCATGCTGCTGCACTGCTCTGCTTTCTCCCTGTTTTCTGAGTGCTTCTCCTGCTTTTCCCTTGTTTTTTACTAGTTTCTCCTTCTTCTCCCCCTTTCTGAGTGCTTTCTCCTGCTCTTGTCTTATTTTTTACTGCTTTCTCCTTTCTCTCCCCTGTTTTTGTGAGTGCTTTCTCCTGCTTTTGTCTCTTTTTTTACTGCTTTCTTCTTCCTTTCCCCATATATTTCTGATTGCTTTCCCCTGCTATTGCCTCGTTTTTTACTCCTTTCTCCTTCCTCTCCCCCATTTTTCCGAGTTCTTTCTCGTGCTTTTGTCTAATTTTTTTTACTGCTTTCTCTTTCCTTCTTCCCATTTCTCTGAGTGCTTTCTCCTGCTTTTGCCTCATTTTTCACTGCTTTCTTCACAAACCAGCTAGCAACTCCAGCACCTTGAGACCCACACAGGTTATTTGCCATGCTTTATAAATTCTTATTGATAAAGTCCTAATTGATATTGATACCTTGGCATACAGGAGAACTATCCGCCCGTACGCTGTACAAATTAGAGAACTTACACTCTCTGCATTCACACCCCAAAATAATATGCTATTTATAGGTCCACATATGTAGTATTACTCAGGGCTTCATCGTGAGTTTGCCAAATATGGTGCAGGGATACCGGCGGGCAGAATCTCTGATTCTGGGCAAGTAACTCCTCACCAACATCCAGTGTTACAAAATTTGTCCCAGGAACGTGAAGTCACCAGATGGACTGCAGAGTGCCGTATCCTTTTCCAGGGGCAAATCTTCTTACATTTTACTCTTGTTCACAGCAGGTGGAAGTTGTTATCAGGTCGGTGAGTGTGAGTCAGGAGGCCAGGGGTGAAGCCAGGGGAGGGAAGGGTTACATTAGGGTATGAGTTGAAAGGAAGCCCGGCTGTGCTGCTGCCTTCATCTCCTGTCCCAGCAGTGTCAGTCAAAACCACTTTATTTGGTTAATAAAAACCAATAAAAGTACAATACGTGTATCAAATTACACTACACAATATAAACATCGAAAATACAAATCATCAATAAATATGGGCGACCAGATTACAAAGCCAGAATTCATTAAAGCAGATGAAAACCCAAGCTGCCATTTATACACATATAACAACGAATCACCTCAAAAAGCAATTCAGAATTAAAATGCCAGCATAAAAACGATAATCATGTAAGCGTGACGGTACTTTTAAAGCATTTGTTGTAGGATACCGTTTTTTCCTAAGTCTAACAGCTGCGACTAAAAAACTTGCAATGTTAAATATCTCCCATGGGTCATTCAGCAGCTGAAGGTAGAGTACAGCAGGTCTGACCTGTATAAAACATTTTCCCCTTAAAATTGGAAGTAAAAACCTCCTCCGGATAACACTATAATAATCACAAAACATTATAAAATGCATAGTATCCTGAGTGGAAAAATTGTCACATGTGCAAGGGCCAGTATCGCACACCCTACTCCAGCCTTGCAGATTACCCAAGAGGAAGTGAATTAGATTAAAACGGAACCGATGGAAGGGCCTCGTAACAATTGTCAAATAAGGTTCAATCTGGGGAGTGGTTTTTAACAAAAAATAGGCTTTTACTGAAGGTTTCGGTAACGCGATCGCCTCTCTCTCAACCAACATTAAATTCAGAAAAGGTGTTTTTACCCAGCCCAAGTCCTCTTTTCTTATTTTGTCCGGGGATTCAAAGAAATCCGGGCGCCCTAGTTTGTTTAGGATGTGCTTAACGTAGTGTAGCCATGGGATGCAGCTAAATCGCTCCAAAGAAACACAATCCCTGATGATCTTGTGATTCAGTGTTAATTCTGGGTTGGGCCAGGTCTTAAGCCAACAGACCACCGGAGCCAGCCTTACCCAATCTGACACATAACTAACACCTAACTCTTGGTGTGTTATGAAAGTTGAAGTAGATTGGGGGACCGACAAAAGGGAGCATAAAAACTTGTTTTCAACTATCTGTACCCCCTCCGATGGCTTGTAACCCCAGATGGCAGATCCATACAGTGCGATGGCTATGCATTTAGACCTATAAATACTAAGCATGGCTGCAATGGCCTGGCCCCCTATCGCTGTGCAAAACAATGAACAGCAGCCGTTGACCTTGCCATCGCATTTGTTTTTGCTTTCTGTTGGGGGACCCACGAGCCCCTCTCATCGAATAGTACCCCCAAATAAGTAAAAGAGGTCACCCTTGACAATTCTACGCCTTCACAGTAAAAAGTTTTTCTTCTTCTCTTTTTCCGGCCCATACTCATTGTATGTGATTTAGCCATGTTGACTACTAGGTCCAATGATTTCATACAGGCCCTGAAGGAATCCAAAAGCCTCTGGAGCCCTATGGCTGAACGGGCCAATAACACGGCGCCATCCGCGTATAGGAGCACAGTGATAGCCCTGTCCCCTACTCGCGGTATATCTAAACTGGCCAAGTCTAAAAAATTACCTAAATAATTTATATATAGGGTAAAAAGCAATGAAGCTAAAATGCAGCCCTGGCGGACGCCTCTACCAGATTTAAAGTGCCTTGTGCATTTTCCTTCTTGGTTGACCCTCAGCCTTGCGGAGAGATCCCTATGTAAGTCAGCCAAGAAGTAAACTAAACCTGGGTCTATTCCCGTGTCTAGCAGGATGAGCCAAAGCTTAGATCTATTTACCAGGTCAAAAGCCGAGGAGAGGTCCATAAAGGCCAGATGTAATGACCCTGTTTTGGCTAGTGTGTATTTTCCTGCTATTAGATGTAAATTTAGACACTGATCCATAGTACCCCTTCCTTGGATGGGCATCAGTCCTAGTGACTGCATTGAGACCCCTGTAGTCCACACAAAACCTCATCTCTCTTTTTCCACCACTGGTGTGAGGTTTCGGTACAAGGACCACTGGACTAGCCCAAGGGCTATCTGAGGGTTCAATAACTCCCAATTCCAACATTTTCTGGACTTCAGTCCTGATACAGTCCCTGACATGGTCAGGTTGCCTATAAATCTTGTTTTTAATTGGCAGACTGTCCCCAGTGTCCACTTCATGAGTGCACCAGGTGGTCTGACTGGGTGTCAGTGAAAACATATGTCTATACTGATTGAGGACTTGCCTGCAATCAGTTTGTTGCTGGGTAGTGAGGCTGCCTGCCAAGGCTACACCATCAACTGACCCATCGTCAGGGTTCTGTGAGAGCAGGTCAGGGAGTGGGTCACTCTCTTCCTCCTGCCCTTCATCAGTAGCCATGAGCAAGCCCATGTCTGCCTTGTCCACATATGGTTTTAACCTGTTGACATGGAGAACCCTGTGGGGACTCCTGGGTGTTCCTAGGTCCACTAAGTAAGTGACCTCACCCTTCTGCTCAACAATAGTGTGGGGTCCACTCCATTTATCTTGGAGAGCTGCTGGGGCCACTGGCTCCAACACCCACACCTTCTGCCCTGGCTGGTAAACAGTCAGAACAGCCTTTTGGTCATGCCAGGCCTTTTGAAGGTCCTGGCTAGCCTCAAGGTTTTTGGTTGCCTTTTTCATGTACTCAGCCATCCTGGAGCGGAGACCAAGTACATAGTCCACTATATCTTGCTTTGGGGGCTTGAGAGGTAACTCCCATCCTTCCTTCACCAAGCACAGTGGACCCCTCACAGGGTGGCCAAACAGAAGTTCAAAAGGGCTGTAACCAACCCCCTTCTGAGGCACCTCCCTATATGCGCATAAAAGGCAGGGCAAGAGTATGTCCCATCTACGCCTAAGCTTTTCTGGGAGCCCTTTAATCATGCCCTTCAAGGTTTTGTTGAATCTCTCAACTAAACCATTGCATTGTGGGTGATAGGGTGTGGTGAACTTATAAGTCACTCCACACTCCTTCCACATTGCTTTCAAGTACCCAGACATGAAGTTAGCACCCCTGTCTGATACTACCTCCTTAGGAAAGGCCACTCTTGAGAAGATTTCCAGGAGGGCCCTTGCCACCACAGGTGCTGTAGTGGTCCTGAGGGGAAAAGCTTCTGGGTACCTGGTGGCATGATCCACTACCACCAGGATAAACCTGTGCCCAGAGGCTGTTTGGGGATCCATGGGACCAACAATGTCAATCCCTACCCTTTCAAAGGGCACCCCCACCACAGGTAGTGGTATCAGGGGGCCTTTGTAGTGCCACCTGCCTTGCCACTGGCTTGGCAGGTTACACAGGAGCGACAAAACTCCTTGCTGTCTTCAGACATGTGGGGCCAGTGAAAGTGAGGGACAATTCTGTCCCAAGTCTTGTTCTGGCCCAGGTGACCTGCTAAGGGAATATCATGGGCTAGGGTCAATAGGAAGCCCCTGAACTTCAGAGGTATAACCAACCTCCTGGTAGCACCAGGCTTGGGGTCTCTACTCTCTGAGTACAGGAGTCCATCATCCCAATACACTGTATGGGGACCACTAGCTTTCCCAGCAGCCTCAGCAGCAGCTTGCTGTCTGAGGGGTTCAAGGGAGGGGCAGCTCTGCTGCTCCTGGCTCAGATCTGCCCTAGAAGGTCCCCCGGTCCCCAAGAACTCAACCTGGTCAGGTTCAAGTTCCTCTGGGACAGTTCCTTCTTCAGGACTGAGATCATCCCCCTCAAGGAACTGATCTTCCTCCTGAGCCAAGGGGGAAGGCACTGCCTTAACCATACTACTCCTCCTCTTGGAAGGCACTTGGTCCATTCTTCCAGAATCCAAGGCCTGTTCAGTGCTAGACATTTTGGCTTGTGACCTGGTCACAGCAAACACATCTGCAGGGATCCCCAGCATTTCTGCATGGGTCCTGAGCTCCACTTCTGCCCAAGCAGAAGTCTCTAAGTCATTGCCAAGCAAGCATTCGACTGGTAGGTTTGCACTCACCACAACCTTCTTAAGGCCAGTTACCCCTCCCCAGGAGAAGTTAACAACTGCCAGAGTATGGTCTGTTCTGACATTGCTAGCATTGGTCACTTGGTACATCTCACCAAGTATAACTTGCCCAGGATTCACAAGGTCTTGTGTCACCATTGTGACACTTGCCCCTGTGTCCCTAAGTGCCAAAGCCTCACGTCCATTAATTAAAGGCTGTTGTCTGTACTTGCCCAGATTACTGGGACTCACAGTGGAGGTCACATCCATGCCTCCATCACAGACTAACACAGCCTGAGTCAGTTCTCTGACTAGGTCAGAGCCCAACTCAGTTCCCAGGGTGAACCCTACTAAACCCTTGGCTGGAGCACTCCCACCAACTGTACTAGGGGGAACAGGTGCCTTAGGGGCATTGGTGGGTGCTGGACTGGAGTCTTTGGACTTGGTGCAATCACTGGTCCAGTGGGTCTTTTGCTTACAGACCTTGCACCATGGTTTTCTTTGGCCTTTCCCTTTGGTAGACTGTGAATCCCCACCAGAAGAAGATTTTTGGGGGCCTGATGAAGACTTTTGATCTTTACCCTTCTCCCCACCCTTGTCAGAGTTCTTAGCATCTTGCTTCTTGGTTTCCCCACCTTGGTTCTGTACCTTCTGCTTCACCCTGGTTCTGACCCATTTGTCTGCCTTCTTTCCCAATTCTTGGGGAGAGGTCAGATCAGAGTCTACCAGGTATTGATGCAACAGCTGATTTTGACAGTTATTAAGAATCTGCTCCCTCATTATCAGATTGTACAATCCTGTGAAGTCTCATATTTAGCGTGGTGGTACGCCGTTTGCCATAATCATAGACTCGACACTACTTTTGTATTTCCCATGTCCCTGAAACACAAAAGATTACTCTTATGGTCTCCTGTTACAACGTTTCTGGATGATAGTGCTAAAAGATCCTTTGCTCCAGTACCACGTATTCAAGAAGTTGACCAACCCCCTTGATATATCTGTTTATGTTCATTTTTTCCAATTTTAAATTGTTCCATTGTAATTCTGTTTTAATTGAATAATTAATAAGACCCGTATCTGGTTTCTTTCCTTTATACCTTTTTCTTTTGTTATCTCTATCACAGACCTCTCTTTTATTATATAATCATTTGCCTACTCGCCATTAATAATATGTTTTGTATTGATTATACTTGATGCTTTGCTACTTGCAAATGGGTCAGAACCAGGGTGAAGCAGAAGGTACAGAACCAAGGTGGTGACCCTAAGAAGCAAGATTCGAAAACCTCTGATAAGGGTGGGGAGAAGGGTAAAGATCAAAAGTCTTCTCAAGGTCCCCAAAAATCTTCTTCAGGTGGGGATTCACAGTCTACCAAAGGGAAAGGCCAAAGGAAACCATGCTGCAAGGTCTGTAAGCAAAAGACCCACTGGACCAGTGATGGCACCAAGTCCAAAGACGCTACTCCAGCCCCCACCAATGCCCCTAAGGCACCTGCTCCCCCTTGTGCAGTTACAGTTGGTGGTGGGAATACACAGGCCAAGGGTTTAGTAGGGTTGACCCTGGGTAAAGAGATGAGCTCTGACTTAGTCAGAGAACTCACTCAGGCTGTCCTAGTCTGTGATGGAGGCATGGATGTGACCTCCTCTGTGAGTCCCAGTAATCTGGGCAAGTACAGACAACAGCCCTTAATCAATGGAAGAGAGGCTTTGGCATTTAGGGACACAGGGGCAAGTGTCACAATGGTGACACAAGACCTTGTGAATCCTGGGCAGATTATACTTGGTGAAATGTACCAAGTGACCAATGCTAGCAACGTCAGAACAGACCATACTCTGGCAGTTGTTAACTTCTCCTGGGGAGGGGTAACTGGCCTTAAGAAGGTTGTGGTAAGTGCAGACCTACTAGTTGAATGCTTGCTTGGCAATGACTTAGAAACTTCAGCTTGGGCAGAAGTGGAGCTCAGGACCCATGCAGAAATTCTGGGGATCCCTGCAGATGTGTTTGCTGTGACCAGGTCACAGGCCAAAATGTCTAACACTGAACAGGCCTTGGATTCTGGAATAATGGACCAAGTGCCCTCCAAGAAGAGGAGTAGTAGGGTAAAGGCAGTGCCTGCCCTCTTGGCTCAGAAGGAAGATCAGTCCCTTGAGGGGGATGATCTCAGTCCTGAGGAAGGAACTGTCTCAGAGGAGCTTGAACCTGACCAGGTTGAGTTCTTGGGGACAGGGGGCCCTTCCAGGTCAGATCTGAGCCAGGAGCAGCAGAGCTGGCCCTCTCTTGAACCCCTCAGACAGCAAGCTGCTGCTGAGGCTGCTGGGAAAGCTAGTGGTCCCCATACAGTGTATTGGGATGATGGACTCTTGTACTCAGAGTGTAGAGACCCCAAGCCTGGTGCTACCAGGAGGTTGGTTATACCTCTGAAGTTCAGGGGCTTCCTATTGACCCTAGCCCATGATATTCCCTTAGCAGGTCACCTGGGCCAGAACAAGACTTGGGACAGACTTGCCCCTCACTTTCACTGGCCCCATATGTCTGAAGACACCAAGGACTTTTGTCGCTCCTGTGTAACCTGCCAGGCCAGTGGCAAGGCAGGTGGCACTACAAAGGCCCCCCTGATACCACTACCTGTGGTGGGGGTTCCCTTTGAAAGGGTGGGGATTGACATTGTTGGTCCCATGGATCCCCAAACAGCATCTGGGCACAGGTTTATCCTGGTGGTAGTGGATCATGCCACCAGGTACCCAGAGGCTATTCCCCTTAGGACCACTACAGCACCTGTGGTGGCAAGGGCCCTCCTGGGAATTTTCTCAAGAGTGGGCTTCCCTAAGGAGGTTGTATCAGACAGGGGTACTAACTTTATGTCTGGATACTTGAAAGCAATGTGGAAGGAGTGTGGAGTGACTTACAAGTTCACCACACCCTATCACCCACAATGCAATGGTTTAGTTGAGAGATTCAACAAAACCTTGAAGGGCATGTTTAAAGGGCTCCCAGAAAAGCTTAGGCGAAGATGGGACATACTCTTGCCCTGCCTTTTATTTGCATACAGGGAGGTGCCTCAAAAGGGGGTTGGCTACAGCCCTTTTGAACTTTTGTTTGGTCACCCTGTCAGGGGTCCATTGTGCTTGGTGAAGGAAGGATGGGAGACCTCTCAAGCCCCCAAAGCAAGACATAGTGGACTATGTACTTGGTCTCCGCTCCCGGATGGCTGAGTACATGAAAAAGGCAACTAAAAACCTTGAGGCTAGCCAGGAACTTCAAAAAGCCTGGCATGACCAAAAGGCTGTACTGACTGTTTACCAGCCAGGACAGAAGGTATGGGTGTTGGAGCCAGTGGCCCCAGCAGCTCTCCAAGACAAATGGAGTGGACCCCATACCATTGTTGAACAGAAGGGTGAGGTTACCTACTTAGTAGACCTAGGAACACCCAGGAGTCCCCACAGGGTTCTCCATGTCAACAGGTTAAAACCATATGTGGACAAGGCAGACATGGGCTTGCTCATGGCTACTGATGAGGGACAGGAGGAAGAGAGTGACCCACTCCCTGACCTGCTCTCACAGAATCCTGATGATGGGTCAGTGGATGGTGTAGCCTTGGCAGGCAGCCTCACTAACCAGCAGCAGACTGATTGCAGACAGGTGCTCAATCAGTTCAGACACATGTTCTCACTGACTCCAAGTCAGACCACCTGGTGCACTCATGAAGTGGACACTGGGGACAGTCTGCCTATTAAAAATAAGATCTATAGGCAACCTGACCATGTCAGGGACTGTATCAGGACAGAAGTCCAGAAAATGTTGGATTTGGGAGTTATTGAACCCTCAGATAGCCCTTGGGCTAGTCCAGTGGTCCTTGTGCCAAAACCTCACACCAGTGGTGGGAAAAGAGAGATGAGGTTTTGTGTGGACTACAGGGGTCTCAATGCAGTCACTAGGACTGATGCCCAGCCAATACCTAGGGCAGATGAGCTAATAGACACTTTGGCATCAGCCAGGTATCTAAGCACATTTGACCTGACAGCTGGCTACTGGCAGATCAGACTAGCTGATGATGCAAAGCCAAAAACAGCATTCTCAACCCCTAGTGGGCATTATCAATTTGTGGTGATGCCCTTTGGTCTGAAGAATGCACCTGCCACTTTTCAGAGGTTGGTGAATACAGTATTTACAGGCCTGGAAGCCTATAGTGCAGCATATCTAGATGATATTGCTGTCTTTAGCTCCACCTGGGAGGATCACCTGGTCCACCTCAGAAATGTTTTACAGGCCCTGCAAAAGGCAGGCCTGACTATCAAGGCCACCAAGTGCCAGATAGGGCAGAGTCAGGTTGTGTACCTGGGCCACCTTGTGGGTGGAGGCCAGGTTCAACCCTTGCAGAGCAAGATCCAGACCATCATGGACTGGACTGCTCCAACTACCCAGACTCAGGTGAGAGCCTTCTTAGGCCTGACTGGGTACTATAGGAGATTTGTCAAGGGGTATGGATCAATAGTGACACCCCTGAATGACTTAACTTCCAAGAAAATGCCCAAAAAGGTTCAGTGGACAGTTAGCTGTCAAAAGGCATTTGATGATCTGAAGCAGGCCATGTGCACTGCTCCCATTCTACAGAGTCCTGATTACTCCAAGAAGTTCATTGTTCAAACTGATGCATCTGAATTGGGGGTAGGGGCTGTACTGTCACAATTGAATGAAGAAGGTCAGGATCAGCCAGTAGCTTTCATTAGCAGAAGGCTGACCCCTAGAGAGAAACGTTGGTCAGCCATTGAGAGGGAGGCCTTTGCTGTGGTCTGGGCTCTGAAGAAGTTGAGGCCATACTTGTTTGGTACTCACTTCCTTGTTCAAACAGACCATAAGCCCCTCTTATGGCTAAAACAAATGAAGGGTGAAAACCCCAAACTGCTTAGGTGGTCCATTTCCCTACAGGGGATGGACTTCACAGTGGAACATAGACCTGGGAGTAACCATGCCAATGCAGATGGACTCTCTAGGTACTTCCACTTAGAACATGAAGACTTAACTGGGCAAGGTTAGTTTAATGTCCCTACGTTTGGGGGGTTGTGTAGGAGAGTAGGATCTGCTTCACATGGGTACCCCCACTTTTTGCTGATGCTTCACTGTTTTTCGACCTTAGTCTGGCTGGGGCCCTGCTAATCAGAACCCCAGCCTAGCTGCTTCCTCTTTAAAATGGTTTCCATGTGCCTTAGGCACATCTCTGATTGGAATCTGGAGTGCCCTTATAAGTCCCTAGTATATGGTATACTATGTACCCAGGGCATAGGTACCTCAGAGGCCTACCAGGGGCTGCAGCATGTATTGTGCCACCCCTGGAAGGCCATCCAAACTGACACCACAGGTCTGCTACTGCAGCCTGGGTAAGGTGGTGCATGCACCCCTTACTGTGATATAGGCTACCTATATCACTTCCTACATACACACATATAAACCTATAAGTCACTCCTATGGCAGGCCTTGTCAATCCTGAAGGCAGAGTGCATGGTTCCTATGTGAGAGGGTGCCCCTGCATGAGCAGGGCCCCTCTGCAGCGTTCGGACCCCAGTCCTTAGGACTTTAGATTATCCCTGGTTGAAACTCTGACACAGAATCCTGGACCTTCGACGCTCTACTTGAAGATTAGAGGACAGAAGAATCTCCCTTGGGGTCAAGGAGTGACTCCCCTGCTTGGCAGGCACCAAAGAAGCAATTGTCCGGTCTGCATCGCTGAAGCTCCCGTTGGACGCCGAAGTCTTTGCATCACCAGAGGTGGCTTTCCAGACTTCCCCGAGGCTGCCCTGAGTCCCCAGCAAAGCTGAGGCCCGTAGCTGTCGTGGGTAACGTGGAACCGTGACCCCTGGACACCGCACGCATTTGCAAGTGCATCCTCTTCTGGGTCTCCCACGAAGTTGTGCTTTGGGCTCCGAGTAGCCCCTACCTCCAGAACTGACTGCACTGAAGATCACTGGCCTCCACTCCACGAGTGTCCTGTGAGCCAGCTCCACGTGCATCGTCTTGAGGCTCCTTCGCAGTCGCTAGCCCGTTGGCTAGTAGCCCCTAACGAAGGCCAATCTTATCCTGCTTGGGCTCCCCTGGTTGCTCCAGGCTTGCCGTGACTTACCCTCACTGGGTGAGTCCCTCAGACCTTGCTGGTCTGCACCATCGTCCTTCTTCACTTTCCACGAGACTTGCCGTTGCCAAGGCTTGTTGGGTCCAATCCGGTCGCCGACACCTCAGCAATCGACAAACGTCATGGGACAGTCTGAATCTCGCTCCTGGTCGCCGACAATGCCTCCTGGACCTCGTGGCTGAAGAGTCAAGACAACCGTCAACCTACCTGAAGCATCCGACATCGGTGGGCATCTGCTCATCGCCTTCCTGATCACTGGCTAGTAACCCAGACTCTGTCCCCTCTGCTTTCAGGTTCTTCAGATCTCTGATCCACCTTTGGATCCACCCGGACACTTTTCACTTGGTCGCCAGCAGCACTTTGCAGCAGATCGCCATTCAAATCGACGACGAAACCCGACCCCGAAAGGCACCTATGCACCCCGCTTCCCTGGGTGAGGTAACACGAGTCCTCCAGTGCTCCCGTGGGTATAGACTCTAGAACGACCTAGTTCTCAAAGGGTTTGCTCCAAGTCCTCTTTTAAGTGTCCCTTTTCTTTAAATTCCTAACCGCGACTTTCCCCATAGAAGTTAACGGCGATTCGTGGCTGTGTTACTACACTGCACGCGTCCCCCGTGGGTCCCCTGTGTCACTACCTTGGGTGGTTCCTTGTGGTCCAAGCACTTCTACAGGCTCTAGGCCTCGTGTCTAGCTCAGTCGTGGTTCTTATATCACTTTATTGGTATATGGTTTGGTACGCCCCTAGGGCTCAAACGTGTATTTGTGCTATTACTGTGAATAACTGACTTATAACTTATGTACTTCGAACTCTAGCCTCATAAAGAGACTAGAGGGGTGTGTTTAGTAATAAATACATATATTTTGAATATATACCTGGTGTGGTCCTCTTTCATTTGGTCACTCAAGAGATTATAGACTGGTAAAACAAGCTGCTTTACATTCCTTCAAGACTTAGCCTGAAGGCTGCTCTCCATAGCTACCACTAGGATAGCTTTCAATAAAGGTTGTCTTTAACCTATCTCCAATAAGGGGTTGTTTGGACTGGTGCAAGGTGCCCACTATAATTAGTGGACAGCATATGCCAGGCCAACTTCTCACAATCAGCCAGTAGCTTTTATTAGCAGAAGGCTGACCCCTAGAGAGAAACGTTGGTCAGCCATTGAGAGTGAGGCCTTTGATGTGGTCTGGGCTCTGAAGAAGTTGAGGCCATACTTGTTTGGTACTCACTTCCTTGTTCAAAGAGACCATAAGCCCCTCTTATGGCTAAAACAAATGAAGGGTGAAAACCCCGAACTGCTTAGGTGGTCCATTTCCCTACAGGGGATGGACTTTACAGTGGAACATAGACCTGGGAGTAACCATGCCAATGCAGATGGACTCTCTAGGTACTTCCACTTAGAACATGAAGACTCAACTGGTCAAGGTTAGTTTCATGTCCCTGCGTTTGGGGAGGGGGGATGTCTAGGAGAGTAGGATCTGCTTCACATGGATACCCCCACTTTTTGCTGATGCTTCACTGTTTTTCGACTTTAGTCTGGCTGGGGCCCTGCTAATCAGAACCCCAGCCTAGCTGCTTCCTCTCTAAAATGGTTTCCATGTGCCTTAGGTACATATTTGATTAGAATCTGGAGTGCCCTTATAAGCCCCTAGTATATGGTATACTATGTACCCAGGGCATAGGTACCCCAGAGGCCTGCCAGGGGCTGAAGCATGTATCATGCCACCCCTGGAAGGCCAGCCATAATGATACCACAGGTCTGCTACTGCAGCCTGGGTAAGGTGGTGCATGCACCCCTTACTGTGATAGGCTACCTATATCACTGCCATTGCACACACATATAAATCTATAAGTCACTCCTATGGCAGGCCTTTACAATACTGAAGGCAGGGTGCTTGGGTTTTATGTGAGAGGGTGCCCCTGCATGAGCAGAGCCCCTCTGCAGCGTTCGGAGTCCCTCCTCTGATGCTGTTTGTGGTACAGCCTGACCATATACTCTTAAGTGCATTATATCCTCGTGGTAGAATGCTAACTTTGGACTGGCTGCACCAAAACATGTCGTGTTTGGTGTCAAACATCTTGGAATACTACCCCCCGCCAATCCTGGCAGCGGGGGTAGCATTTCACCCTTCTAGAGGGAGAGACATGTACACACAGGGCTACCCGGTAACTTCTTTCCAGAGCCCTGGCATCACAAAATGGATGCCGCTGCCACAGACACGGGTCTGGCCTCCTGCTGCTGACTGAAACTCCGGCAGGGGAGGCCTGGACAATAGGTTTCCTGTCACAGGGAGGTGTAACCACCTCCCCAGACAGGATAGTGTGTATTGGGGCTGGGCGGGAGCACTCTCTGGTGCTTTGAAGTCCTGAACTGGGGGCACATTTGTTGTCCCTGTGCATAGCCCAGTTCAAACCAGTTGCAGGGGCTACCTGCCCCTGCTCTGGCATGAAACTGGACAAAGGGAATGGGTGTAACCACTCCTCTTCCCTGACCCTCCCATAGGTGGGTCCCCAGAGTATGTCCAACCCCCTAACTTTGTATAAGTATGGGACCCCAGTCCTTAGGACTTTAGATTACCCTGGACGAAACTCTGAAGCCGAATCCTGGACCTTCAACGCTCTACTTTACGATTAGAGGACTGAAGAATCTCCCTTGGGGTCAAGGAGTGACTCCCCTGCTTGGCAGGCACCTAAGAAGCAATTGTCCGGTCTGCATCGCTGAAGCTCCCGCCGGACGCCAAAGTCTTTGCATCACCAGAGGTAAATTTCCAGACCTCCCCGAGGCTGCCCTGAGTCCCCAGCGAAGCTGAGGCCCGTAGCTGTCGTGGGTAACGTGGGACCATGACCCCTGGAAACTGAGAACTTTTGCAAGTGCATCCTCTTCCTGGTCTCCCACGAAGTTGTGCTTCGGGCTCCGAGTAGCCCTCACCTCCAGCACCAACTGCATTGAAGATCACTGGCCTCCACTCCACGAGTGTCCTGTGAGCCAGCTCCAAGTGCGTCCACTCGAGGCTCCTTTGCGGTTGCTAGTCCGTTGGCTAGTGGGCCCTCCCGAAGGCAACTCTTCTTCTGCTTGGGCTTTCCTGGTTGCTCCAGAGGTGCCCTGACTTACCCTCGCTGGGTGAGTCCCCCAGACCTTGCTGGTCTGCATCAACGTCCTTTCTTTGTTTCCACGTGACTTGCCATTGCCAAGGCTTGTTGGGTCCAATCCGGTCACCGACACCGCAGCAATCGACAGACGTCGTGGGACAGCTCGAATCCAGCTCCTGGTTGTCGTCGACACCTCCAGGGAAGACATGGCTTGGCAGTTCGGGCTGGACTGTTCCCATGAGGCACAGGGTTAGGCTGGTTTGCATATGGCCATGTCTGAACTGGGGTGGCGGAGTGAGCTAAAGAATGATGATGGATTAAACCCAGATCAGTTGACTGGGGGTGAGTGCTTGCAATTTTCAACACTCCGTCCATCATCCCCTTTGGTTTTGCTATTATGTACTAGGGCCTCACAGGGGTACCCCAACCCATAGTGTACCCTAGTGTATGTAGGTGTTTTAACCGGGCCTGGTTAGTCAGAGTCAGTTACCACCAGTACCAGTCAGCAAAAAGTTGGGGGCCCAGGATGACTTTGCATCAAGGTCTCTTTCTGCACTTCTGTTGGTTCTTTCTGCATATCTCTTACTTATTTCTGCACCTTTCTTCATCTTTCTGGACTTCTGTTGCCTCTTTCTGCATTTCTCTTTCTTCTTTCTACGCTTTTCTTCCTCTTTCTGCACATGTCCTATCTCTGTAGGCATAGTTAGAAATTAGCATTTAAAAAAACCTTTGAAATTCACTGACAAAACCATAGGTTTCAGGGACAATATAGTTAGGAATTAGCATTTAAAAACCTTAGAAATTCACTGAAAAAACCATAGGTTTGAGGGACGTTATAGTTAGAAATTAGAGCATTTAAAAAACCTTTGAAATTCACTGAAAAAACATAGTTTTCAGGGACGTTACAGTTAGCAATTAGCATTTAAAAAACCTTTGAAATTCACTGAAAAAACTATAGGTTTCAGGGACGCTATAGTTAGAAAATAGAATTTAAAAAACCTTAGAAATTCACTAAAAAAACACAGGTTTCAGGGACGTTATAGTTAGTTGGACATTTCACTCGTACAAAACCAGAGAAATTCAGCCGTTATAGTTAGTTGAGCTAATTATAACTCGCGCCCCCGCAATGCACCACTGATGACGTCACATATTACATCATTCATGACATGGTCAGTGACATCACTGATGACATCACTGATGACATCACTGATGACATCATCCACGTGATAATCTGATGCACCTCCTCATACCCTAATATAACCTTTGATACACCCACTCTAAAATACAGACTATCATTTTCGAAACGATAGACACACCAATACCAGTTACTACATACCCACTCACTGATTCCTAGGTCTATACACACATCCATTCATTCACCGATACAGTCACTCATACATGCAGTCACTCATCAATACAGCACTATCATATGCACTTATATAACTATACAGACACTCACACACCACCACTCATCCATAGAGTTACTCACACACCTAGTCAGTCATGCAAAGAATCAATCACACTCCCATTTACTCACCTATGCAGTTATACACACACCACCTCACTTATTCATGCAGATACTAACACATACTTACTCAGTGATACAATCACTGATACAAGCACACACTCATCCATACAGCCACTCTCACAATAACCCACTCTCACATATAGTCATTTATATACTCCAACACTCACATATACTGCCTTTCACATATGTAGTTACTCACACATGTACCCCTGAGACATCCATTCACTCACCAACACACCCATACACACACTCACCCACCCATACAGCCCTTCACATATGCACTCTTGAACCCATACACCCAGTGAATCACCCACTCACACATCTATGCAGAGAGTCACACACCCCCACCCACCCACACAGACACTCAGGCACCCTTACAGATAATCAGACAACCAATCAATAACCCATATAAACACTCATGTAGCTACTCACCAACCCATGCCGCCGCTTACACACCAACTGACAGACTGATACAGACATTGGAAAGAAGCAACAGAGGTGCTGAAAGAGGGAAGAGAGGTACAGAAAGAAGCAAGTGAAGTGCAGAAAGAGGCAACAGAGGTGCAGAAAGACGCAAGAGAGATGCAGAAACATGCAAGAGAATTGCAGAAAGAGGCAAGAGAATTGCTGAAAGAGGCAAGTGAGGTGCAGAAAGAAGCAAGAGCAGTGCAGAAAGAACCAACAGAGGTGCAAAAAGAGGCAAGAAGGGTGCACAAAGAGGTAGGAGAGGTGCACAAAGAGGCAAGAGAGGTACAGAAAGAGGCAAGAGGGATGCAGAAAGAAGGAAGAGAAATGCAGAAAGAGGCAAGAGAATTGCAGAAAGAGGCAAGAGAATTGCTGAAAGAAGCAACAGAGGTGTAGAAAGAAGCAAGAGTAGTGCAGAAAGAGGCAAGTGAGGTGTAGAAAGAAGCAAGAGCAGTGCAGAAAGAACCAATAGAGGTGCAACAAGAGGCAAGAGGGGTGCAGAAAAAGGTAGGAGGGTTACACAAAGAGGCAGGAGGGGTGCAGAAAGAAGGACGAGAAGTGCAGAAAGAAGTAACAGAGGTGCTCAAAGAGGCGCGAAGGGTGCAGAAAGAGCAAGAGAAGTGCAGAAACATGCAACAGAGGTACAGAAAGAGGCAAGAGAGGTGCAGAAAGAGAAAAGCGGGGTGCAGAAAGAGGCAAGAGATCTGCAGAAAAAGCAACAAAAGTTCTGAAAGAGGCAAGTGAGGTGCAGAAAGGGGCAAGAGATCTGCAGAAAAAGGCAACAGAGGTGCTGAAAGAGGCAAGTGAGGTGCAGAAAGAAGCAAGAGAGGTGCTGAAAGAGGCATGTGAGGTGCAGAAAGAAGCAAGAGAGGTGCAGAAAGAGGCAATAGAAGTGTAAAAAGAGGCAGGAGGCGTGCAGAAAAAAGTAGGAGAGGTGCACAAAGAGGCAAGACAAGTACAGAAAGAGGCAGGAGGGATGCAGAAAGAAGAAAGAGAAGTGCAGAAAGAAGCAACAGAGGTGCTGAAAGAGTTGCGAAGGGTGCAGAAAGAGCAAGAGAAGTGTAGAAAGAAGCAACAGAAGTACAGAAAGAGGGAAGAAAGGTACAGAAACAGGCTGGGAAGGTGCAGAAAGAAGGAACAGGGGTGCAGAAATATGCAAGAGAGGTGCAGAAAGAGAAAAAAGGATGCAAAAAGAGGCAAGAGGGGTGCAGAAAGAAGCAAGTGTGGTGCAGAAAGAGGCAACAGAGATGCAGAAAGACGCAAGATAGGTGCAGAAAGAAGCAAGAGAAGTGCAGAGAGAGGCAAGAGAATTGCTGAAAGAAGCAACAGAGTTGGGGAAAGAAGCAAGAGAAGTGCAGAAAGAGGCAAGTGAGGTACAGAAAGAGGCAAGAGAGGTGCAGAAAATAGCAAGAAAACAGCAGAAAGAGGCAAGAGGGATGCAAAAAAGGGAAGAAGGGTGCAGAAAGAAGCAAGAGAGGTGCAGAAAGAAGCAAGAGAAGTGAAGAAAGAAGCAAGAGAGGTGCAGAAAGAGGGAAGACGAGTGCAGAAAGAGACAACAGGGGTGCAGAAAGAGACAACAGGGGTGCAGAAAGAAGCAAGAGAGGTGCAGAAATAGGCAATAGAAGTGCCGAAAGAGGCAAGTGAGGTGTAAAAGGAGGCAAGAGAACTGCAGAAAGAGGCAAGAGAGTTGCAGAAACAGGCAAAATGGGTGCGGAAAGAGGGAACAGGTGTGCAGACAGAGGCAAGAAAGGTGCAGAAAGAGGTAAGAGGGATACAGGAAGAGGCAAGAGGGATGCAGAAATTTGCAAAAGAGGTGCATAAAGAAGCAAGAGCAGTGCAGAAAGAACCAACAGAGGTGCAAAAAGAGGCAAGAGAGGTGCAGAAATAAATAGGAGAGGTGCACAAAGAGGCAAGACAAGTACAGAAAGAGGCAGGAGGGATGCAGAAAGAAGGAAGAGAAGTGCAGAAAGAAGCAACAGAGGTGCTGAAAGAGGTGCGAAGGGTGCAGAAAGAGCAAGAGAAGTGTAGAAAGAAGCAACAGAAGTACAGGAAGAGGCAAGAAAGGTGCAGAAACAGGCAGGGAAGGTGCAGAAAGAGGGAACAGGGGTGCAGAAAGATGCAAGAGAGGTGCAGAAAGAGAAAAAAGGATGCAAAAAGAGGCAAGAGGGGTGCAGAAAGAAGCAAGTGAGGTTCAGAAAGAGGCAACAGAGATGCAGAAAGACGCAAGACAGGTGCAGAAACAAGCAAGAGAAGTGCAGAAAGAGGCAACAGAATTGCTGAAAGAAACAACAGAGTTGTTGAAAGAAGCAAGAGAAGTGCAGAAAGAGGCAAGTGAGGTGCAGAAAGAGGCAAGAGATGTACAGAAAATGGCAAGAAAGCAGCAGAAAGAGGCAAGAGGGATGCAAAAAAGGGAAGAAGGGTGCAGAAAGAAGCAAGAGAGGTGCAGAAAGAAGCAAGAGAAGTGAAGAAAGAAGCAAGAGAGGTGCAGAAAGAGGGAAGACGAGTGCAGAAAGAGAAAACAGGGGTGGAGAAAGAAGCAAAAGAGGTGCAGAAATAGGCAATAGAAGTGAAGAAAGAGGCAAGTGAGGTGCAAAAGGAGGCAATAGAACTGCAGAAAGAGGCAAGAGAGCTGCAGAAACAGGCAAAAGGGGTGCGGAAAGAGGGAACAGGTGTGCAGACAGAGTCAAGAGAGGTGCAGAAAGAAGTAAGAGGGGTACAGGAAGAGGCAAAAATTTGCAAAAGAGGTACATAAAGAAGCAAGAGCAGTGCAGAAAGAACCAACAGAGGTGCAAAAAGAGGCAAGAGAGGTGCAGAAATAAGTAGGAGTGGTGCACAAAGAGGCAAGACAAGTACAGAAAGAGGCAGGAGGGGTGGAGAAAGAAGTAAGAGAAGTGCAGAAAGAAGCAAAAGAGGTGCTGAAAGAGGCGTGAAGGGTGCAGAAAGAGCAAGAGATGTACAGAAAGAAGCAACAGAGGTATAGAAATAGGCAAGAGAGGTGCAGAAACAGGTAGGAAAGGTGCAGAAAGGGAGCAAGGGTACAAAAAGAGGCACGAGAGGTGCAGAAAAGGGAAGAGGGGTGCAGAAAGAGGCAAGAGGGGTGCAGCAAGAGGCAAGTGAGGTGCAGAAGGAGGCAAGAAAACTGCAGAAAGAGGCAAGAGAGTTGCAGAAACAGGCAAAAGGGGTGCAAAAAGAGGGAACAGGTATGCAGAGAGAGGCAAGAGGGGTGCAGAAAGAGAGAAGAGGGGTACAGATAGAGGCAATAGGGATGCTGAAATTTGCAAAAGAGGTGCAGAAAGTATCAAGAGCAGTGCAGAAAGAACCAACAGAGGTGCAAAAAGAGGCAAGAGGGGTGCAGAAAAAAGTTGGGGAGGTGCACAAAGAGGCAACAGAGGTGCTGAAAGAGGTGCGAAGGGTGCAGAAAGAGCAAGAGAAGTGCAGAAAGAAGCAACAGAGGTACAGAAAGAGGCAAGAAAGGTGCAGAAACAGGCAGGAAAGGTACAGAAAGAGGGAAAAGGGATACAGAAAGATGCAAGAGAGGTGCAGAAAGAGAAAAAAGGGGTGCAAAAAGAGGCAAGAGGGGTGCAGAAAGAAGCAAGTGAGGTGCAGAAAGAAGCAACAGAGGTGCAGAAAGACGCAAGAGAGGTGCACAAAAAAGCAAGAGAAGTGCAGAAAGAGGCAAGAGAATTACTGAAAGAGGCAAGAGAGGTGCAGAAAAAGGCAAGAAAACAGCAGAAAAAGGCAAGAGGGAAGCAAAAAGGGAAGATGGGTGCAGAAAGAAGCAAGAAAGATGCAGGAAGAGGGAAGAGGGGTGCAGAAAGAGGGAATAGGGGTGCAGAAAGAGGCAAGAGGGGTGCATAAAGAAGCAAGTGAGCTGCAGAAAGTGGCAACAGAGGTGCAGAAAGACGATTGAGAAGAGCAGAAAGAAGCAAGAGAGGTGCAGAAAGAGGGAAGACGAGTGCAGAAAGAGACAACAGGGGTGCAGAAAGAAGCAAGAGAGGTGCAGAAAGATTCAATAGAAGTGCAGAAAGAGGCAAGTGAGGTGCAGAAGGAGGCAAGGGAACTGCAGAAGGAGGCAAGAGATTTTCTGAAATAGGCAAAAGGGGTGCAGAAAGAGGGAACAGGTGTGCAGACAGAGGCAAGAGAGGTGCAGAAAGAGGTAAGAGGGGTACAGAAAGAGGCAAGAGGGATGCTGAAATTTGCAAAAGAGGTGCAGAAAGAAGCAAGAGCAGTGCAGACAGAACCAACAGAGGTACAGAAAGAGGCAAGAGGGGTGCAGAAAGAAGGACGAGAAGTGCAGAAAGAAGCAACAGAGGTGCTGAAAGAGACAAGAAGGGTGCAGAAAGAGACAAGAGAAGAGCAGAAAGTGGCAAGTGAGGTGCAGAAAGAAGCAAGTGAGGTGCAGAAAGAGGCAAGAGAAGAGCAGAAAGTGGCAAGTGAGGTGCAGAAAGAGGCAAAAGAGGTATAGAAAGAGGCAAGATAAGTGTAGAAAGAGGCAATAGAAGTGCAGAAAGAGGCACTTGAGGTCCAGAAAGAGGCACTTGAGGTCCAGAAAGAGGCAAGAGAGGTACAGAAAGAGGTAAGGGAACTGCAGAAACAGGCAAGAGAAATGCACAAAGAGGAAAGAGGGGAGTAGAACAAGGCAAGAGAGATGTAGAAAGAAGCAAGAGAAGTGCAGAAAGAGGCAAGTGAGGTGCAGAAAGAGGCAAGTGAGATGCAGAAAGAGGCAAGAGAGGTGCAGAAAGAGGCAAGAAAGGTGTAGAAAGAGGCAAGAGATCTGCAGAAAAAAAGCAACAGAGGTGCTGAAAGAGGCAAGTGAGGTGCAGAAAGAAGACAGTGAGGTGCAGAAAGAGGAAGAAAGGTGCAGAAAGAAGCAAGAGAAATGCAGAAAGAGGCAAGAGAGGCACATAAAGAAGAGAGGTGTGTGCACCATTAATACCAGTTTAACACCCACATTATGCAATAAGTAACACATGACCATTCCAGCTTTGCAAAGAGCCTTCCACCATGCTGTACATGCTACCCTTCCCATTTTTTTAAAAAAATGCTCAGGCCCTGGGCGATGTGGTCCCCAGGGCCCAAAAAATACTAAAATAAGGGGGGCCACACAGCCCCCCTTCTAAAAATATTTAAAAAAAAGAAAATCTGGCATCTCACCGGAGGCTCCGCCCCCTCCCTGCACCACTCTGCAAACGTGCACCTGGCACGTTCTAAGTTGGGGGATTAAGTCCCCTTCATTCCTGAGTCTCCCTGGGGGCCAACTAGCCCACCAGGTACCGCCAGTAAACCCCACACAGTGGGATTGCTGAGAGGTGGTCCGAGGCCACACCCCTTTTTACACCACTTTGCAAACGCGCCTCTTGGCACACTGCTGGTGGTGCGATGAGGTCCTCTTGTGTCCTACGGACCTCAGGACACAAGTGGACTTCATCCCTCGAGCAGCAGTGCGCCAGGCAGCGTGTTTGCAGAGTGGTGTAAAAAGGGGGCATGGCTTCGGACCACTCTCAGCAATACAGCTGTGTGGGGCTTACTGGAGGTACCTGGTGGGCTAGTTGGCCCACAGGGACCCTCATGAGGCAAGGGGACTTCATCCCCCAACAAAGAGCATGCCAGGAGGCACGTTTGCAGAGTGGTGGAGAAAGGGGGCGTGGCCTGTGTCTACTAGGGCCCTCACACGCACAGCACCTTACGGCAAAAAGGAAATAAAGATCTCCGCCAAAAGGCCCCGTCAAGGGCGCCGATCGGGTATTGCAGCGCCGACCCGATAAGGAGCAGACCCGATGATGAAGCAAGACACCCCACTGATGGGGGGTGTGTGAGGGTCTCTTTTCCAAAAGGAGGCATTGTTCTCCTGCCCTTAGTGTATAACTTATTATACTAACCATACGTCAACCTACAGTGTTCACTAGGAACTGCATACCATACTGTTTTGCATCACTTTGGGGCATGTATGCTGGACCTGGATAAATATAGCCCATAGTCCTCTATTTGTTAATAAATACCTCTCAGCAATCCCACTGTGTGGGGCTTACTGGAGGTAAGAGGTAGGCTAGTTGGCCCCAAAGGACCCCCAGCAGCGAAGGTGACTTCAATGCTCATCCAAGAGCGCGCCAGGGAGCACGTTTGCAGAGTGGTTGGCAAAGGGGGCATGGCCTGCTATGAGAACTTAGCAATCCTGCTGTGTGGGAGTTACTGTAGGTAATAGGAGGGGTAGTTGGCCCCCAAGGATGTCCTTGGGGGCCAACTATCCCTCTTGTTACCTCCAGTAAGTCCCACACAGCGGGATTGCTAAGACGTCTTCACGGGCCACGCCCCCTTTCTCCACCACTCTGCAAACGTGCCTCCTGGCAGACTACGGGATGGGGGATGAAGTCCACTTTACTCCTGAGGGACTTTGGGGGCCAAGAAGCCCTCCGGGTACCTCCTGTAGGTCCTACGCAGCAGAATTCCTGAGCGCTGGTCAGAGGCCCAGCACCCTTTCTCCACCACTCTGCAAACGCGACTACTAGTTAAAAAAGCATTTGCAATGTAATAGGTTTCGCATTTGCGAGAGTTAGAGCTATTGGCGTTGTAAATGTAAAAGTTTTTACTAATGTTTTTTGGTGTAGAGTGGATGCACATTGTGTGTAGTGGAATTATGTGGTATGGTGTGCAGTGAAATTATGTGAATAGAAAGTATGTGGTATTTAGTGTATAGGAATTATGTGGAGTGGGATTATGTGTTTTGGAGAGTAATTATGTGGTATTGTAGTCTGTGTTGTGGAGTGGTAACCTTAGGTTTAGTCTATCTCGTTTCCATAGAAGCTAAATTATAAATTCAATGAGACACAAAAAAAGAAGGAACCACTGAGGAGCCCTTCTGGACCTAGTCGGAGGTATGAGCAGGGCCACTGGAATTATGTGACTGTTCGGCTGCACCAATTTTCACATAATTAAACATTTTCCGCATTTGCCAAATATTCCATCATCTGCTGCCTAATCTGCAGATTTGAACAAAAAAAGCCTTGTTTCTAGCTCACACGGCTCAAATGTTCTCTCGCTTCCAACAAGCAAAGCATTGTTTTCAATGACAGGGCGGGAGCTGCAAGTCTCCCGCCCTGTCATTGCAAACCGCAATGTCCCGGGGGTGGGCACCCCAGGACATTGTAGGAGCCGGCCCTAGGGGGTGGCGGTCCCCAGGGCCATTGAGGGCTCCAATGAGTACAAAGCCCCTGGGAGTTGGGGGGCCCGTAAGGCCCCCCTCATTATAGAAGAAAGCCCTGGGGAGGTGGTGGTCCCTGGGGTTTGGGTGGACCACAAGGCCCCCCACCCCATTAATTAAAAAGCCCGGCAGAAGTGGTGGTCCCCGGGGTTGGGGGGGCCCGTGAGGACCCCGATTAATTAAAAAGCTCTGGGGAGGTGGTGGTCCCTGGGGCTTGGGGGGGCCCGCAAGGCCCCTCCCTCATTAAAGTAGGAAGCCCCGGGGAGGTGGTGATCCCCGGGGCTTCCCCCTCATTAAAGGAGGAAGCCCCGGGGAGGTGGTGGTCCGGGGGGCTTGGGGGGGCCCACGAGGCCTCCCCAGCTCAAATATATTAAAGCCCTGGGGAGGTGGTGGTCCCCGGGGTAGCGTGGGGGGGTCAAAGCCCCCCCCCACGCATTTGTTATTCAAGCCTCGGGGAGGTGGCAGTCCCGCAACAGAATTAGGTATTGCCCCTGGGACCTGGCCCACCCGGGGGCTTATAGAAAATGAACCCCGCGCTTCATTTAAAAAAAAAATTCGGCCGGATTTGCGCACCCTGCGAGAATTTGGCCGATTTCTTTTTAAAAAAATGCTTTTTTGGGCCCTGGGGGTCCTTGTGGGCCCCGCTGAGCAGGCCTAGGGGGTCAAAGTGTTTCTACCCTGCACCCTTTTCTTCTTTTCATCTTTTTTTCACACTTTTTCTTGTGACTGGGTTACCGAGTCACAAGATGGCTGCCAACACTTCCTGGTTTGGAGTGTTGACAGCCAATCAGAGTGAAGCTCGTGCCCGGGAGGGTTTGCGAATCCTCCTCGGTGCTCAGATATTGATATTTTATTTTGTTGAATTTCTCAGCAACTACTGAACGGATTTACACCATTTGAAAAAAGCACGCTTTCTAGACCAAGACCTTCCTTTTTGCCAAATTTGGTGTAATTCCGTTCAGCAGTTCGGGCTGTAGCTTTGTCTAAAGTTTCCTTTGTAAATTAACATGGAGAAAACGTGTTTTGGGACCCCCCTTTTTTCTCGCCCCCACGCTTTACGAATCACCCCGAAACTTTCAAGACAGGAACTGACCGGAGCGCCCCATTAGTTTTGAAAATTTCGCAAAGATTTGTCAAACGGCGCTAAAGATATTGGCAAATCAAAAAACGCTTTTCCTATGGATATTAGATCCTAACCATAACTACCTACTGGTGACCGCCATATATGTATATGTATATATAAATATATATATATTCACTGAAAAAACCATAGGTTTCAGGGACGTTATAGTTAGTTGGACATTTCACTCGTACAAAACCAGAGAAATTCGGCCGTTATAGTTAGTTGAGCTAACTATAACTTGCGCCCCCGCAATGCACTGCTGATGACGTCACATATTACATCATTCATGACATGGTCAGTGACATCACTGATGACATCACTGATGACATCTCAAATGACATCACTGATGACATCATCCAGTGACTGTGTGTTTCTGTAAAGTTTAAATATGTTTTTTATATATATATATATACGCCAAGGTGTATTGAACAATGAGTGGGTGTATAAGTATCTGAATGGATGATTTAGTAGGTGCGTGACTGACTGTATAAGTGAGTGATTAAATGTGTCTTACTGAATGCATGGGTTAGTGACTAAACTGTGTGAATATCTTTATCAGTCTGTCAGTTGGTGTGTAAGCTGTTGCATGGGTTGGTGAGTAGTGAAATGAGTTTCTATATGGGTTATTGATTGGTTGTCTGAGTATCTGTATGGGTGCCTGAGTGTCTGTGTGGGTGGGTGGGGGTGTGTTACTCTGTGCATAGATGTGTGACTTGGTGATTCACTGGGTGTATGGGTTCAAGAGTGTGTCTGTGTTTAGCTGTATGGGTGGGTAAGTGTGTGTATGAATGTGTTGGTCAGTGAATGGATGTCTCAGTGGTACATGTGTGAGTAACTCCATATGTGAAAGGCAGTATATGTGAGTGTTGGAGTATATAAATGACTATATGTGAGAGTGAGTGATTGTGAGAGTGGCTGTATGGATGAGTGTGTGCTTGTATCAGTGATTGTATATGAGAGTAAGTATGTGTTAGTATCTGTATGAATAAGTAAGGTGGTGTGTGTATAACTGTATAGGTGAGTAAATGGGAGTGTGATTGATTCTTTGCATGATTGACTAGGTGTGTGAGTAACTCTATGGATGAGTGGCAGTGTGGGAGTGTCTGTATTGGTGTATGAGTGCATATGATAGTGCTGTATTGATGAGTGAATGCATGTATGAGTGACTGTATGGGTGAATGAGTGGATGTGTGTGTAGACCTAGGAATAAGTGAGTGGGTATGTAGTAACTTGTATTGGTGTGTCTATGGTTTCGAAAATGGTAGCCTGTATTTTAGAGTGGGTGTATCAAAGGTTATATTAGGGTGTGAGGAGGTGCATCAGATTATCACTTGGATGATGTCATCAGTGATGTCATTTGAGATGTCATCAGTGATGTCATCAGTGATGTCAATGACCATGTCATGAATGATGTAATATGTGACGTCATCAGCAGTGCATTGCGTCATCGATGCTTAAACATCTACAAACAATCCACCCTCGACGGCTCGCAAGGGAACAACTACGTCGTCAACAAGAAAAAGAAGCAGCTGATGACAATACTGCTGGACCCAGTACCTCTTCTGCTGGCACAACAACTGCTGCAATTAATATTCACCCTGATTTAGCTCAAGTAGAGCAGCGCTGTTTGAAATGTAAAAAAACATTGTGTGTTGGGGAGCAATCGGTGAATGCTATCCTGGTTGCCATTCAAAACCACAAATGTTAATTTTCTAATTTTGTTATGCAATGAGTTTTAATTGCATCATTTTTTCAATGTTTTTCTTGCTGGTTCTATTTTTTTCATTTTTTTAACAAAAAAACACCAAAAAAATGAAAAAAGAGATTAAAAAATACAAACAAATTATGAAAACAAAAAAAGAAGAAAAAAATAGTTATTTTCAGAGCTGCATACTTGGTTTAAAAAAGAAAAAAATTGTAAGTGTTGTATGAATTGTGGTAAGTGGAATATATGGAAATGTGTATGGTTAGTGTATATATGATTGAAGCACTGCATGGGGAATGCCAGGGTGATTGTAAGAGTGCAAGAGAATGTCTGGGTGATTGTATGAATGCAGAGGTAATGTTTGGGTGATTGCGTGAATGCATGGGTAGTGCCTGGCTGATTGTAGTAGTGCAAGGGTAATGTGTGGGGATTTGATAAGTGCATGAGTAACGCCAGGCTGACTGTGTGAGTGCAGAGAATATGTGTAGGTGATTGGAGGAGTGTATGGGTAATGCATGAGTGATTGCATCAGTGTATGGGTAATGCCTGGGTGATTGCATGAATGCATGGGTAGTGCCTGGCTGATTGAAATAGTGCATGGGTACTGCCTGAGTGATTGAAGAAATGCATGGGTTATGCCTGTGTGATTGCATGAGAGCAGGGGTAGTGCCTGGGTGACTGCATGAGGGTAAGGGTAATGTCAGGGTGACTGGAGGAGTGCATGTGTACTTCAAAAATGATTGAAGAAGTGTTTAAGTAATGTCTGACTTATTTGCCTGAGTGCATAGCTTCTGCGTGTGTTATTGCTAGAATGTAGGAGTAATGTCTGGGTGATTGCAGGTGTACATAGCGAGTGCTTGAGTGATTGCATGAGTGGAAAGATAATGTGTGGGTGATTGGAGGAGTGCATGAGTAATGCCTCAGTGATTTCATGAGTGGAAGGGTAGTGCCTGGGTGATTGGAGGAGTGCACGGGTAGTGTGTGGTGATTTTGTAAATGCATGGGTTATGCCTGGGTCATTGCATAACTGCAGATGTAATGTGTGGGTGACTGGAGGAGTGCATGAGTAATGCCTGACTGATTACATGAGTGCATAGGTAGTGCCTGGGTCATTGGAGTAGTGAAAGGGTAGTGCTTGGTGATTTTGTAAGTGCATGGATTTTGCCTGAGTGATTGCATGAGTGCAGAGGTAATGTGTGTGTGATTGGAGGAGTTCATGGGTAATGCCTGAGTGATTGCATGTGTGGAAGGGTAGTACTTGGGTGATTGGAGTAGTGCAAGGGTAATGCGTGATGATTTAGTAAGTGCATAAGTAACACCAGACTGACTGTATGAGTGCAGAGGTAATGTGTAGGTTATTGGAGTAGTGTATGGGTAATGTCTGGGTGATTGCATGAGTGCATAGGAAGTGCCTGAGTGATTGCATAACTGTATGGCTAATATCTGGGTGATTCCATAAGTGTAGGAGTAATGTCTGCATGATTAAAGGAGTGCATGGGTAATACCTGGGTGATTGCAAGAGTGTAGGAGTAATGTGTGGGTGTTTGCAGGAGTGCAAGGGTACTGCCTGAGTGATTAAAGGTGTGGAATGGTAATGCATGGGTGATTTTGTAACTGCATGAGTAATGCTTGAGCGTTTGAAGGAGTGCATGGGTAATGCCTGGGTGATTGCATGAATGGAGGGGTAATGTCTGGGTGAATGAATGAGTGCATGGGTAGTGTCTGAGTGATTAGACGACTGCATAGGTCATGTTTCTGTGATTTTATAAGTGCATGGGTAGTGACTGGCCCATTGAAAGAGTGAAATTGAACCTGAACGTGGCAGGGCCTATTGCGCAAACTTTTCAATATTCCCCCACCATCAAATGCCAGAGTCTCTAGTTGGGTGCTCCAAGGAAGAGGGCTGCCACTAGCGCCAAAACATATGGACCAGATAGAACAGTCCTGAACAGTCAATAAATTATCCTGAGCACCAATAAGTGTATATCGAGAAAATATCCAGATCTTCTTCTTTTCAGTTTGGTTTTATTTCCAACAGACTACAACGCCGTCATGAAGTGAGTGTGGAGTACTCTCCGACATTCAGGCAAAATTGTATTATCTTGGACTCCTACTGTTTTGGATTTGAAGACAGAGAGGAACGGGGAAGACAATAATTTGATGCTTGGACTTAGTGAGTTTGGGAAAACCCTGATGAAGTCAGAGATGTTTACGCATCAAATCTGATGAAACACGTGTTGGCTATATGAAGAACGCTTTATGGTTTCGGAAGACGAGAGACTGTGTTTTCTGAAGAAATTTTGTTGGAAATAAAACCAAACTGAAAAGAAGAAGATCTGGATATTTTCTTGATATACACTTATTGGTGCTCAGGATAATTTATTGACCATTGAAAGAGTGCATGGATAGTGACTGGATCACTGAAGGAGTGCAAGGGTAGTGCCTAGGTGATTGCATAAGTACATAGGTAGTGTCTGGATGATTAGAAGACTGCATGGGCACTGCCTGAGTGATTGAAGGAGCGCATGGGCAATGCGTGTGTGATTGTATGAGTGCAGGGATAATATCTGGGAGATTGAAGGAGTGCATGGGTAATGCCTGTATGCATGTAGGACTGCATGGGTACTTTCTGGGTGATTGGAAGAATGCATGAGTATTAGCACAGTGATTGCATGAGTGCAGCAGTAGTGCCTGTATGATTGGAATACTGCATGTGTAGTTCCTGGGTGAATGGAGGAGTGCATGAGTAGTAGTAGGGTGATTCCATGAGTGCAGTAGTGGGCAATGCCTGTGTGATTGTATGAGTGCAGGGGTAATGTCTGGGTGATTGAAGGAGTGCATGGGTAATGCCTGGGTGCATGGAAGAGTTCATGGGTAGTACCTGGATGCATGTAGGACTGCTTGGGTAGTTCCTTGGTGAATGGAGGAGTGCATTAGTAGTAGTTGGGTGATTCCATGATTGCATGAATGCCACAGAAGTACCTTTTTGTCTGTATGACTGCATAGGCACTGTGTGAGTTATTGAAGGAGCGCATAGGCAATGTCTGTGTGATTGTATGAGTGCAGGGGTAATGTCTGGGTGATTGAAGGAGTGCATAGGTAGTGCCTGACTGATTAGACAAGTGTATAGGTAGTGCCTTGGGGATTTTATAAGTGCATGGATAGTGTCTGGGTGATTGCAGGACTGCATGGATAGTGCCAGGATGACTGAAGGACTGCAAGGGTAGTGCCTGGGTTATTCCATGAGTGTATAAGTAGTGCCTAAGTGATTGAAGAAGTGCATGGCTAATGCCTGTGTGATTGTATGAGTGCAGGGATAATATCTGGGAGATTGAAGGAGTGCATGGGTAATGCCTGAGTGCATTCAAGACTGCATGGGTAGTGCCTGTCTGCATGTAGGACTGCATGGGTAGTTCCTCTGTAATTAGAGGAGTGCATGAGTAGTAGCACAGTGATTGCATGAGTGCAGCAGTAGTACCTGGATGATTGGAATACTGCATGGGTAGTTCCTGGGTGAATGGAGGAGTGCATGAGTAGTAGTAGGGTGATTCCATGAGTGCAGTAGTAATGTGTGAATGATTGGAAAACTACATGGATGGGTAGTGCTTGGGTGATTGCATGAGTGCCACAGAAGTGCCTGAGTGCATGTATGACTGCATGGGCACTGCGTGAGTTATTGAAGGAGTGCATAAGCAATGCCTGTGTGATTGTATGAGTGCAGGGGTAATGTCTGGGTGATTGAAGGAGTGCATGGGTAATGCCTGGGTGCATGGAAGAGTTCATGGGTAGTACCTGGATACATGTAGGACTGCATGGGTAGTTCCTTGGTGAATGGAGGAGTGCATGAGTAGTAGTTGGGTGATTCCATGAGTGCAGTAGTAGTGTGTGGATGATTGGAATACTGCATGGGTAGTGCTTGGGTGATGCATGAGTGCCACAGTACTGCCTTCGTATCTGTATGACTGCATGGGCACTGCATGAGTTATTGAAGGAGCGCATGGGCAATGCCTATGTGATTGTACGAGTGCAGGGATAATGTCTGGGTGATTGAAGGAGTGCATAGGTAGTGCCTAAGTGATTAGGCAAGTGTATAGGTAGTGCCTTGGTGATTTTAGAAGTGCATGGATAGTGTCTGGGTGATTGCAGGAGTGCATGGATAGTGCCAGGATGACTGGAGGACTGCAAGTGTAGTGCCTAGGTTATTCCATGAGTGTATAAGTAGTGCCTGGGTGATTGCATCACTGCAGAATTAGTGCCTGAGTGATTGAAGAAGTGCATGGCTAATGCCTGTGTGATTGTATGAGTGCAGGGATAATATCTTGGAGATTGAAGGAGTGCATTGGTAATGCCTGAGTGCATGCAAGACTGAATGGGTAGTGCCTGTCTGCATGTAGGACTGCATGGGTAGTTCCTGGGTGATTGGAGGAGTGCATGAGTAGTAGCACAGTGATTGCATGAGTGCAACACTAGTGCCTGGATGATTGGAATACTGCATGTGTAGTTCCAGGGTGATTGGAGGAGTGCATGAGTAGTAGCAGGGTGATTGCATGAGTGCAGCAATAGTGCCTGAATGATTAGAATACTACATGGATAGTGCTTGGGTGATTGCATGAGTGCCACAGAAGTGCCTGAGTGCATCTATGACTGCGTAGGCACTGCGAGAGTTATTGAAGGAGTGCCTGGGCAATGCCTGTGTGATTGTATCAGTGCAGGGGTAATGTCTGGGTGATTGAATGAGTGCATGGGTAATGCCTGAGTAAGTAGTAGGAGGGTGATTGCATGAGTACAGGAGTAGTACATGGATGATTGGAAGACTGCTAGGTGGTGCTTGGGTGATTGCCTGAGTGCATAGGTGGTGTCTGCATGTTTTTATAAGTGTATGAATACTGCCAAAGTAATTATATGAATAAAGCAGTAGTGCCTGGATTATTAGAAGACTGCAAGGGTAGAGACTGGTTGATTAAAAGACTACATGGATAGTATATGACTGATTATAGGAGTGCATAGCTAATGCCTAGGTGGATCGAGGAGTGCATCAGTAGTGCCTGGGTTATTGAAAGAGTACATATATAGTATCTGGGTGATATTATAAGTATGTGGATTCAGGCTAGGTGAATCAACAAATGCTTCCATAGTGCTTGGGTGATGGCAAGAGTGTGAGAGTAGTGCCTAATTCAATACATCAATGCATGGGTAGTATTTGAAAAAATGGATGAGTACAATTTAAGTGACTGTAAACATAACTTCATATTATTATGCTCATTACATTATTTCATCTTACCTTCTTTTTTAAAGTATAAGCCAAACTCAGTGAAACTATTTTACAGTTGTTTTGTTTTAAACTGAATTTAAAATCTTTTCAAGGTTTACTATTATATTCTGTAATAAAAAAGAAGAAAAACTGTTATTACATATAATATTATGGTTTTAAGAACATAACATAATTTTACAATTAGATAACAAATTCTGTTTCTCTTTTTGCTGTTCTCAGATTCTATTGAATTTCACCCTACACAGTGATTTCAATTTAGATCATCATATAGCAGCTGGGAAAAAAATACAATCAATATGATTGTAAAAAAAAAAGAAAATCTGCGTTGAAAATATTTACAACATATTCAACTATATTTTTACCTATCTACAGTTTGTAAATTACATTATTCAGCTACATTAAATCATTTATTACTCTAAAGTACAATTTTTAAAATATACACTCTCATATACATCGCCTATCATATAAAGATCAAATATATCAACTACTTCCTTCAAACACAATTTTGCAAATGGAATAATAAATAGCAGAAACAATAATCCAAATACTAATTGTTCACATCTTCCCAATAGGTCGAATGATGTTTTCAAAACCATTTGCATTGAAAATATCCAAAATAAACTTGTTTATTTGTGTCCACATCTTCCCAATAGGCCGAATGATGTTTCCAAAACCATTTGTATTGAAAATATCCAAACTAAACTTGTGTATTTGTGTTCACATCTTCCCAATAGGCCGAATGATGTTTTCAAAACCATTTGCAATGAAAATATCCAAAATAAACTTGTGTATTTGTGTTCACATCTTCCCAATAGGCCGAATGATGTTTTCAAAACTTTGGCTTTAAAAATATCAGATATGAATCTCGTAATTCGAAAGGCAACCTACATTTGAATTCCAAATGTGCATCATTGCAATGTGTCCATCCTTTATTATTATTAATATTATTATTAAAGCAATTTGTAAGGCGCGCGGCTACTCGACAGAGTGTCCCGGCGCTGGCAAAGGGAGAACAGGCCGCTGGGACGGGACTAGTCATTAAAAAGATAGGTTTTGAGTTTCTTCTTAAACAGTTCAAGACTGTCTATCAGCCTAAGGGACGGTGGAAGACTATTCCATGCGCGGGGACCCAAATAAGTGAAGGATCTCCCACCCATCCAGAGACGGTTGCATCGAGGGACCCTTGCCATATGAGTTGAAGAAGAGCGAAGGGTGTGTGCCGGGACGTATGGACTAATTCTTTCATTAAGATAGGCAGGACCCATCCCGTTCAAGGATTTATGCATCAGGACCATGGCTTTAAACATCAACCTCTGTTTCATGGGAAGCCAATGGAGGTCCTTTAAGTGTAGAGTCATATGAGATCTTGAGGGGAGAGAAAGCAGAAGTCTAGCTGCAGCATTCTGCACTACCTGGAGTCTGTTAAAAAGGTAGTCCAGAAGGCCCTGGTACAGTGCATTACTGTAGTCCAGTCTAGATGTAATTAGAGCCTGTACCACCTTTCTGCCTGCTGCCTCAGAGAGGAGTGGAAGGAATTTTTTCAGCGTGCAAAGCACGCTGAAGCATGTCCCCGTCAAGGCGTGGATCTGTGGGAGAAAGGATAAAGAGCTGTCAATTTGAATTCCTACGTTCTTAACACAATTTTTAGGAGATCCTGGGTGTGGACAGTTGCTAGGCCAACAGTCTACCACAGAGTTGTGAGGGACAGCTCCAAAGGTCCCAATTTCCGTTTTCTCGCACCGTTTTATTGCACTTTAAGTACACAGTATAGTGTCCAGATGTAGTAGTAGGTCCATCATGGAAAATAATAGCCACAGCTTTAAAAGTTCTTCCTGAAATTGATAGTTGACTTGCCACAAAATTTTTAATTTTGGTTTCCAATTTTCTTCCATCTGCTCTACAACGTTGTAGCATTAAAATGACATATTTTCCAAATCTTTCTATATTTAATGTTGACAACATTTCTGATTTACAATGAGAGCATGTCATATCTTGATTAGCTGTTGTTACTAATTTGTTAAAAGACACTGATTTGCAATCTGGTATTGTCAAATATATGAATAGTTCAGTGTCTATTTCAGTGGTAGAAGAAATTGAACACTCTTCACATTTATGATCCCATCTGTAACTTAGTCATAACAAATTTTCAATTTCTATTCCTTCATCTTCCAATACTGCAAGCATAAACATAAGAAATTCTTGTGCATCTTGTTGTACATTAAGTGTAAATTGCAAAGAACCAGTACATATATCCAAAAGATGCCGAATGCCAGAAGCAGTATGGATTTTAGTTCTATCAGTTACCAACTTTTGAAAAATATAATGCAGTAAAGAACAGAATCTTTTTCTCGATTTTCCATAATTTTATGATGAAGATCTTCTAGATAAAAGCAACATTCACAATCACATTAGCATAGCAGTTGATACCTGAACTATTTTCTAACAGATATCCTACAATATCATCAACACTGTCCATTTTCATTTTCTTTGCAGTGTCATCATTCTCTTGAATTGTTTTCTTTTTTTGAATCTCAGTAGAATGTTTGTCATATTTCCGTTTTGGGCACACTACACGTTTTTCATATACATGATATTCACCTAAGTTAGGAGCATATAGTCTTCTTAACCGATTATACTCTCTCACACAATTTGCATCAGCACTAACCTTTGTCTCGTCAAAATCAATTAAATACAAACCAGATAATGTTCTTACTCGAGACAATGCAACGTATGCCATGCCCTCTTTAAACACTGTACTTCCAATATTTACCAAAGCATTATCTACACTTATACCTTGAGATTTATCAACGGTTACAGCATATGCTAAAGAAAGAGGAAACTGTTTTCTACGAACATACAAGTCTTTTACAAGCAAAAAACGAACAGCACAACGTCAAATCTGTTTTACCTCTTCAATCTGATCAAATTTAATCTTCAAAAATTCAATTCCATCTCTCTTCTCATAATTAACAAAATCAACAACTTTTCCCATTGCTCCATTTACTAAACCTTTTTCTACATCCAAACTACGCCGTAATATTACCCGACAGTCTACACATACATATAAAGTCTTTTCTAAACCAGCATTCTTAGATACAGACTTTACCAAAGCATCCAATTTCTCTGAGAGAAGAATAGTAACTCCTTCGTGGTCCATTTTATTAATGGCTTCCATTTTCACTATTGGTTCTTTCTCCAGTTTCAAAAGTTCTTGATTGAATGTAGAACACTCTTGCAGTGTTGGCATTAGGCAAACTATAAACTTCTTTTCTCTAATTTTTTTGTACATTATTTCAGGTGAAATATTTTCATTTGGAAACAAGTTTGTTAGTAGCTGACTTTGTAAAGCTTCTTTACCATGTTTTGTCAAAACACCAATTCTAATATCTTGAAGAATTTTTCCATAATGTTCATCACTTGCTTGTCGCATATTCTTAATAAGTTCTTTATATTCAAAAAGAGACCAAATGTTCACATTTCCAATACTTCCCAAAGATTTCTTAGTGTCTTCATGGACAAGTGTTTTAAAAACTGGTTGTACTTTCACAGGAGTAAGTTGTAGTAGATCGCCAAATACAATTACATGTTTTCCTCCAAATAAAACATCATAATCTGTTTTTAAAATCTGTTGCATCCTTAAATGTACAAAAGCAAGCATTAAGTTTGAGACCATGCTCACCTCATCAATAATCAGAAGTTTCATTTTCTTCAGTACTCTTGAAACTTCATAACAAGCCTCTCCAGATAGCTTGTGATATTCCAACTTATTTTCATGTTCAACTGGTAGCATGAGTAATCGATGTACGCTTGAGTATCTGTGCGCGCTACAAATTAAAATAACATAACATGTAATGTAATCCCTTTAACGTTATGTGCTGCTAACCCAGTTGGAGCAGTTACAACACAAGATAAATGTGATTCAGTGGTTCTATGTAGATAACTCGTCAAAACTTTAATTAAGAAACTCTTTCCTGTTCCAGCTTGCCCACTGATATACATTCGAATAGGTTTAAATGATGTGCATTGGCAAACTTTTTTTTCATGCAGTAAACCATGCTGTTTCTGTTGTGTCACTTGCTGATATATTTCTTTCTGTTCAATATTTAGTTGTTCTTCTAACTTTTCCAACTCAATAATATCCTGTTGTGCTTGTTGCATTGATGTTTCTACTTCATTCATGGCTATTGCTGCTTCATTTTCAAGAATTGGTTGTCCTAGTGGATCTTGACTTAGTGGAGCCGAACTTTGACTATCTTGAGAACTGTCTCTCGCAATTTCAGCTGCTATGGTAGTTTCTTGTTCAATCTCTTCTTTCAACATTTGTAGGTAATTTGGAAAAATTGTGCATTCAATGCTATCTTTACATGCATTAAAAGAATTTTCATAGCACTCAAAATCTCCAAGTAATTCCATTTCAGTATGCCAAGGCTTAAAGAGTTGCAGAAGTGCTAAATGGAAAAATTCCCTTTTGTCTGGAGTATCACAACTGAGTTTCCTGTGATTAATAAGATTTCCTTTGGCATGTTTTACCAAACATCCATCACATCCAATTACTGCATATTTTTCTTCATTTATATTTTCTGTAACATTGCTCTTAAAGCTGTAATGTTGCAGTACTTCATAGAGACATATGTTTTCCACTTCTTTTAGGATAGTGCGTGTCCAACATATTTGTTTTAACAATATCTGTACTTTCTGGTTCATTCAATGCTAAGTATTCAATTTCTTGTACAGATTTCAATACTCGATTTCGTGTTGCAGCAAGACCTAGACTTACCCAAATGATTCCTCTTGACTTTGAATATAAACTTGCAGAGGTCAACCGATCCGAAAATTCGTACGAACCAAATATCGATGGGAAAGCATCTTCAAACTAAAGCTGTACAATTTGTTACTAAGAGTCTTCTCTTGTGAAATTTCTTGCCACATTTCTTTCAACTCCGTCTTCTCAGATTTGGTTATATATGACGTAACATAGCGAGCAACAGCCATTGAATTATCTGCAACATACTGGATATCCATATTTGCATTCCACATCATCAAAATCACTGGATTGTAGTCATTAATATACTTTGAATCTTCAGTTCTTTTTATGTTGTAAGCATTCTTCGGAGATTTCTGAGTTATAGTATGTCTTACTGCCGACATGAAACTGTTCACTCTTCCTTTTGAAATTACTGGACGTGGGAATCCAAAACGCCATTTTGTATAAAATGTTCCCTTTGACTTGTATTTTCATCGACAATATTTTCCACATCGATGATTTTGAAACCGTAAAACTTGTTGTCTCAAGCTGTTTTCTCCTCCTTTTTTTGGTATGGCACAGGTAACATACTCTTCAATGAAAGACAAAACACTTCCATCAGTATCAGTTCCAAACTTTGGTTCATTCTTGATCCATAACAGCATGTGAATATGAGGTGCACCTCTAGCTTGGTACTCCTTTCTCCACAAGAAATCAATAACTTCTCCAAGAGGTGGATTATTTTTATTGCAGATGAAAGACATCATAGCTTGAAACCTATGATTAAAATATCTGCACACATTTACAGGATCCAAGGAACATAGTTCTCCAGCTGTTTTCAATTCAATGTTTTTTACATTGGAATTTGCTTCTCGTAGAAATTCACAAGTAAATCGTCCCATGCGTACTCAGCACAGCTAAGCGTAACAAACCACGTAGGGGTTCCTAAGTTTCTTAACAAACATTTTAGTTCTCCGTGACAACGATACCAATACTCATTAGTACCACATTGACACGCCATCAAATTAATTAACTGAGATTCTAAATGATCGTCTCTTTGTTGAACTTTGTCCAAACATTCCTTTACAGAAAGATGTGTAAGATGAACTCCTGTTTTTAATATGTGGTTCACTGCAATTGAAAGTCCAGACAAGTCACTTTCAAACAGAAGATGAAATAAATATGGAACACACTGTCGAAATCTTGGATCTTCTGAATACAATCTTGTTGAACGGTATTCTGAAGCTGGAATCTGTACTGGTCGTTCATCATATCGTCCATCTTTTCCAGTGGGGAAGAGCTGTGGAAAATAACGGGCTTCTAAACTTCTTTCCCAAACACTCATAGGAGTTCCCTTGGCTTTCTTCATTTGGAATAATTCAATAGTATTTCCAATCACTTCTTTTGAATGTAAAGGATGTATACTATAATGTTAATAAATTTCTTCACTCCTGGAGCTGTCCACTTTTTCGATTTGGGCAGTTGAAATTTCTCTATCATCTTCTAAAGATATTTCTTGTTCTTAAAGATATACATTTTTATAATAAATATTGTTTTCTATGAGATATAATGTAGCCTTTTGAACTTTGGTGACATCTACTAACTCTTGCCATATTTTCCGACTCTTTGTTGGTACACCATTAACTAGAATAACTACAGGTTCAGTTTCCTCTCTCTCTATGCCAACAGTTTCAATATTTTTCTTAAAATCTAAAGGTAAATACACAACTCTTCCTTTTAAACCTCTTTGTAAATCTGTTGGAGGCAGCTTACCTGTTTTAGGCTCCATACAAACTATAGCCTGAAATGGGTGCACAGATTGAATAAGAATAGACTCATACGTATTTAAATCTACCAGTTCTGGAGGAATAGCTACCAAATCTAAGTTATTATATACAGCTCTAGCTGGCTTTTTGTTCTCTTCTAGTTTGCTGTAACAATATTTACAAATACATAGATCACTACCCAACTCAAAACGACCTTCCACCAACAAATAAGCACCAAATTGCTGCCACTTATCATTGTTTTCTTTTTCACTTTTTAAATACACATCAACATTCCTAGTTTGACTTCTATAGTGAGTACGTCGACAACAAATACAAACATAGCTTGGCTTTTCACAACAAACTACTTTAAACTTTGTAATTTCTTCTACAAACTTCTCAGTAGTACTATCTTCCATCTCTTCTTCAACACCTACACTTATCAAGCTCTCACTATCTCTACACTCTTCTTCAGTACCAAAGAAACAAAACTGTATATCATCACAAACTTTTTTACATCCAACACTGAACCATGCAAAAGAGCTGTGTTTATTTCACTTAAAGATAATGTAGGACTTTTTACATAGTACAATCTTCTTACTAACTTACACATTTCTGAATGATGTACTGCTAACATTCTCAAATGATGAAAACTACTTTGACACACTTTTCTAGTAAGACAAGCTAAAGAATGACCCTGTAAGCCAGTATTTTTTCTCACTTTACAAGAATCTAGTCCTTGCAACATCTTAATTTTCTGTTTAACACTTTTTATTATAGTCTCGTAAGAAATTTTGTAAAATATCAATAGATTCCTGTTGTATACTACAAATACTACTACAATCCCACCTATACACTGGAGCTTGTGAACGTCTCCCTTGAACTTCTTCAGCTATTACTTCTTCCACATTTCTAGCAACCATCTTTTCTTTTTCAATTGGACAACCGTTCTTAACCTCGTAAGAACGACCACTGGTATCAACTGCGTGAACTAATGTATTCTGTTGAAAATAGCTCTCTTCATTAAAAAAAGGTTCTGAACTAGAAGTGCGCAAAAGTTAGTTCTATTAACCAGTCTTTTGCTTTTACTTTTCTCCTTCATAAAATGCATTGTTTTATTCAATGTTTCTATTCTCTTCAATACTAATATAAACAATCTTCTTTTTAATTCAAAAGCGTTTTCAACTACACTTTCAATGTGCTGTTTTTTCTTGTAAAATGCGGATCTTTTTAAATATTTTTTGCAATCTTTCAATAAATTTTGTAGTACTCTACTTTTATATGTCCTTATATTCTTTCATCCTTCTTTCAACATAGATTGTTTTCCCATAACCTGATTTTCCATTAATTTGTCCTTTTTATTTTGCTTCTGATAGCTTGTAGTACTTTTCTTTCTCTTTTCTTCATTTTGAAAATTCGCTATCTTCTTTAAAACTCTTTTAACAAATTCTTTAGTTCTCTTACCAGAAGCACTTTTCTTCAATGTCACATGTTGTACTTTATCTAATTTCTCCTTTTCTCTTTCCTTTATATAGTACTGTTTTTTTCCTTTTGATCTTTTCTTGCCATACTCAATCTTTATTAATAATAATGGTGAGTATCTGAAAAGAAAGAAAAGTTTAAATACTTTCGTTAAATCATTTAATATTATTAAAATAATTATATACAAATATTCTTATATAAATATAAAAACATATTTTTAATTGAATTCCAAAGGTATGTCACACACTGCAAAATTCCTACAATTACAAGACATCACAACCTATACAACAGAACCACAGAGGACAACTAAAACATTTCTCTTCTGCTATCCAAATCAGATTTGAAGTGCACTCTGTGGTCCCTGGGTGATTACATGAGAACAGTAGTGCTTGGGTGATTGAACTACTGTATAGCTAATGCATTGGTGATTGCATGAGTGCAGAGATAATATCTAGATGATTAGAGAACTACATACGTAATGCCTGTGTGATTGCATAAGTTGAGGGATAATATTTAAGGGATTACAAGAACACATAGGAACTGCCTCGGTGATTTTAAAAAGTGTCTGGGTACTACCTAAGTGATTGGAGGAGTGTATAGATTCTGACAGGGTGATTGGAGGAGTGCAAGGATAGTGCCTGGGTAATTCAATCAGTGTATAGCTAAAGCATAAGTGATTGCATGAATGCAGGGGGATTACAAAAGTACATAGGAAGTGCCTGGGTGATTTTATAACTGCATGAGTACTGCCTGGGTGATTGGAATAGTACTATAGCAGTGTGTGAGTGATAGATCCTGACATATGGTGAGACTTACACCTGAGACATGTTATATACTTTTTTATATTTGCCTAGGCCCAACACTCTCAGCATTACTAGAATGGTAAAGCAGCAGGACAAAAGTGACGTTTAAGACATGTAAGCAAATGGATTGTAACAAAAATGCAGAAAGAAGCAAGAACAGTGCAGTAAGAAACAACAGAGATACAGAAGAAGGAAAGAGATGGGCACAAAGAGGGAAGAGCAGTGCAGAAAGAACAAATACATATGCAGGAAAACAGATAAGGGTGCAGAAAGAGGCACAAGGGGTGTAGAAATAAGAAAAAGAAATGCAGAAAGAAGCAACAGAGGTACTGAAAGAGGCAAGGAAGGTGCAGAAAGAGGGTAGAGAGTTACAGAAAGAGGTAAGTGAACTGCAGAAGGAGGCAAGACAACTACAGAAAGAGGTAACAGAAGTGCAGAAAGAGGCAAGTGAGGTACAGAAAGAAGCAAAATAAGTGCAGAAAGAAGTAACAGAAATACAGAAAGAGGGGTGGACATAGAGAGAAGAGGGCTACAAAAAGAAACAAGAGAGGTGCAGAAAGAAGCAAGAGAAGTGCATAAAGAAACAACAGACATGCAAAATGAGGGAAGTGGGGTGCAGAAAGACGCAAAAGGGATACAAAAAGAAACAAGAGAGGTGCAGAAAGAAACAAAACAAGTGCAGAAAAAAAGAACAAAGGTGCAGAAAGAGGCAAGAAGGGTGCATAAACAGTGAAGAGGGGTGTGAAAGACACATGAGGGGTACAGAAAAAAGCAACAGAGGTGTACAAAGAAGCAATAGGAATGCAGAAAGAAGCAACAGAGGTGCAGAAAGAGGCAAGAGGGGTGCAAAAAGAGAGAAGAGGGGTGCAGAAAGAGGCATAAAGGGTGCAGAAAGAAGCAAGAGATGTACAGAAAGAAACAAAAGAAGTCCAGAAAGAATGAACAGAGGTGTAGAAAGAGGTAACAGGGGTGCAGAAAGACCTAAAAGGGGTGCACAAAGAAGCGACAGGTGCAGAAAGACACAAAAGAAGTGTAGAAAGGAGGAACAGAGGTACAGAGTCCATGGGTACTGTCTAAATAATTGAAAGAGTGCATGGGTAATACCTGGGTGATTACATGAGTGCATAGGTAGTACCTGGGTAATTGCATGAGTGTAGCAGTAATGCCTGAGTGATTACAAAAGTGCATATGTAGTGCTTGGAACATTAGAAGACTGCATGGATAGTACTTGGGTGTTTTTATAACTGCATAAGTGTTGGGCTTAGCAAAATATAAAGCAGCAGACTATTACATCACTCAAATACAAGTCTCTCGATATTGTTAGAAGCATGCATACATATATCTCTACGTTTTCAAACCAACATCATAGCTAAAAGAAATATGTATACAATATTTTATAACTCCATGAGTACTGCCTGGGTGATTACATAAGTACTAAGGTACTACCTGAGGGATTACACGAGTGCAAATGTGGTGCCTGGGTGATTTTATTTATTTATTTATTTTGAGCTTTTATAGAGCTCGAACTTGACCTGTTAGGGTATCAGAGCACTTTACAGGAATCCGCAGTAATAGACAAAATACTTGTAGTGTGGGGGGTGCTGGATACATAGGGGATAAAATGACAAGTAATTACATTTTACATTTACAATATACGAGAAACAAGGTCCCAGGGTCCATGGTGGGATGCCCAAAGGTGCCGAGTGGATGGTGTATGGGTACTCCAGGGGGATGCATTAGACGGAAGTGGAGCAAGGTCTCTGGATGATTAGAAGGCAATATTTAGGTGAGGAATTTGCCCATTAGGAAGGTTTTGGCATCTTTTTTGAAGCGAGCCAGAGAAGGGATTTGTCTAATGGCGGGCGGGAGTGAGTTCCATATTCTTGGTGCGGCCCCGGAGACGGCCTGATTGTAAGTTTTCTTTTTCCAAAAATGTGCAGGTTGGAGCAAGAGGTCTCTGGTGGACCGGGAGTTTCTGGTTCCTCTGGATATCATGAGTTTCTGGGCAAGATATGCAGGGGAGTTTGAGTATAATGCCTTGTGCGTGATACATGCCAATTTGAGTTGGATTCTGGCCTGTAGAGGAAGCCAGTTCAGAGCTTTCAGATGTGGTGAAATGTAGTCGAATTTCCTTGAGCCAGTTAGTAGTCTAGCAGCTGCACTGAGGCAGGCTTTTAAAGGTGCCAGGGAGATCTTGGGTAGACCCGAGAGGGTAGAGCAGCCATATTCGAGTCTAGAGATGACAAGTGACTGGACTGCCATTTTTAGGTCGGGAGTATCAAGGAAAGGTTTGAGTTTCCTTAGGTAGCTCAGGTGGAATCTGGCTGATTTGGCCATCGAGTTGATGTGGTCCCGCATGCTCAAGTTACAGTCAAGGGTTATTCCGAGGGATTTGGCCGAGTCCACGATGGTCGGAGGACAGTTTAAGGCTGTGATGGCCTTAATCCATATCTGAGTCTCAGGGTTGTTTTTGGGAGGGGAAATTAGTAGAAATTATGTTTTCTTTGAGTTGATTGGAGGAGAGCCATTGGACAGTCAATTTCAGGGCTTCATTCAGGGAAAGAATATCCTCGAGGGAGGAGATTTTGATGTAGATCTGGGTGTCGTCAGCATACATGTGGTAGGAGATATTTGCGGTGTGTAGTACTAGTTGGCAATGGTATACACCTTTGACCAAATAGGGACCCTTGCTTCTAGTCAGGGAAAGGGGGATTACACTACTGGATAACCCCTGCTCACCCCCTTGTTAGCTTGGCACGAGCAGACAGGCTTATCTGAGAGGCAGTGTGTTAAGCATTTGTGAACACATACAGTAATACAGTGAAAACACTACAGATGAACACCACACAAGTTGTAGTATAAGTGCATGAGTACTTCTTGGGTGATTGCAGGACTACTGAGTTAGTGCCTGAGTTAATAAAGCAGTGCAAACATACTGCCTGGGTAAATTCTTATCAACATAGGTACAGCCTGCATGACTGCAGGGATAGTACATAACTAGTGCCTGGGTGATTGCATGACTGCAGGGGTAATATCTGGGGATTACTGGAATACATAGAAAGTGAATGGGTGATTTTATAAGTCCTTGAGTACTGCCTGGTTGATTACAAAAGTACTAAGATACTACCTGAGTGATTACATGAGTGCAAAGGTAGTGCCTGGGTGATTTTATAAGTGCATGAGTACTGGCTGAGTGATTACATAAGTACAAGAGTAGTGCCTGTGTGATTGAAAGAGTGGAAAGATGGTGGCTGGCTGAATGAAGCGCTGTATACCTAATGCATTGGTAATTGCATGAGTACAGGGGTAACGTCTGGGGGAATAAAGGAGTACTGTCAGGACTGGGCTACGCTGTTCCCAGTTTAGCCACTTTCATTCCAGTTTTAGATTTAGACATTGGAGATTGTGGAAGAAATCACCGCTCAAGTGGAATAAACTTGTGGCACAGAAGTTTCTGCAGTAAAATAGGTGATTTACTTCCTACTGGCCTCGGCAGTATTCCAATATAGCGGCCGCCTTTTTGTACTGAGGTTAGCGTTCTAGTGTTTCTGGAAAAAGAAGTGTTACGGTTATCGCGCTCGTGCTCCTGGCACGCTGCGCACTTCAACCGTCTACCTCTAAGAAGAAGCAGTGTCTGGCTCCCGCGTATCAACTCTTGACAGGAATTCTTGCGAGGATTAGCGTTCGCTCCTCTAGACTCAGTCTGTCATAGTATGCTGATTAAGAGGTCGTTTTTCTGGCACTTTGAAAATAGAAGCCTCGCTGGAAATTACAGGTATTTCACGGAGCATAAGGATTCTTCTCAGTAGGAGAAATTCTTGGTGCTCTTTTAAGCTACAGCCTGTAATCTGGCGTATAGAATTTTGAGTTGAATCAGACAATTTGAAAACAAGGCATTTAAGACCATTTACTACAGTCTTTCACCCCTTCACAAGCCTTGGGTGAAGAAGAATTTAGCGATAGAATTCAGGAAGTCAGAATATTATTCAGAGTAGAAGAGACATTCTACAAGAGCTGCTTACGCTCAGTTCTGGACCTTTACTTACAGCTGCAAAACTAATCTTATCATCTACTAACATTACTAGTTTGCACAGTAACGTTCCTAAGTAAATATAAAAATATATATTTGTACTTACCACCACTAAGACTCTCATCACCTCTACGATATCTTGCAGCAGCATCTATAAAATAAAGAGACAAGAAGAAACTGTAAGAACCTGCGTGAATATATATATTTACATCATATGCAAGGAAGTTGTTAACGGTCTATCAATAGAGAGAGAAGCAAATCCACTGAGTTATTCAGGTAATAGAACAGGTAGATTTGTAGAGAAAAATAGAAGGGTTAGAAGGAAGTGAATGGAGAGGAAGGGGCAGTGTTAAGTAGTAATATTTTGCTTTGTGTTTATAGTTGCTAAGGAGGTCCCAAGCTGAGACATATCGTAGGAAGTGGCACCGCAGTGGAAGTCTCTCTTTTTACTCCAAATCCCCTTTCCCCCTCTTTACAGTGAGCAGATTCATTTCTAGCTCGCAGTGGAGTTGGGGAGTTGGGAAAAGCTCTTCTGTTCCTGTGGAAGCAAGTTCTGGTACATGGTCTTGACAAGTACATAGGTAACACCTGGGTTATTGCATGAATGCAAGGGTAATATCTGGGGATTTACATGACTACATAGGAAGTGACTGGGTGATTTTATAAGTCCATGGGTACTTTTTGGGTGATTGCAGGACTACTGAGGTTGTGCCTGAGTGACTAAAGTAGTGCAAAGGTAGTGCCTGGGTGATTTCTTAACAGGATGACTACTGGCTGAGTGTCTACATAAGTACAAGGGTAGTGGCTTCGTGATTGAAGTAGTGCAATGGTAGCGACTGGGTGGTTATATAAGTGCATGAGTAGTGGCTACATGATTGAAAGAGTGCATGGGTAATACCTTTATGATTGCATGAGTGCATAGGTAGTGCCTGGGTAATTGCATGAGTGTAGCAGTAATGCCTGAGTGATTACAGAAGTGCATATGTAGTGCCTGGATCATTGGAAGACTGCATGGATAGTACTTGGTTGTTTTTATAATTGCATAAGTGTTGGGCCTAGGAAAATATAAAGCAGCAGACTATTACATCACTCAAATACAAGTCTCTCCATATTGTTAGAAGCATGCATACATGTCTCTACGTTTTCAAACAAATATCATATCTAAAAGAAATATGTATACAATATTTTAAAAGTCCATGAGTACTGCCTGGGTGATTACAGAAGTACTAAGGTACTACATGAGGGATTACAGGAGTGCAAAGGTAATGCCTGGGTGATTTTATAAGTGCATGAGTACTTCTTGGGTGATTGCAGGACTACAGAGTTAGTGCCTGGGTTGATAAAGGAGTGCAAACACAGTGACTGGGTGAATTCTTATCAACATAGGTAAAGCCTGCATGATTGCATTACTGCAGGGATAGTACATAACTAGTGCCTGGGTGATTGCATGACTGCAGGGGTAATATCTGGGGGATTACTGGAATACATAGAAAATGAATGGTTGATTTTATAAGTCCATGAGTACTGCCTGGTTTATTACAAAAGTACTAAGATACTTCCTGAGTGATTACATGAGTGCAAAGGTAGTGCCTGGGTGATTTTATAAGTGCATGAGTACTGGCTGAGTGATTACATAAGTACAAGAGTAGTGCCTGTGTGATTTAAAGAGTGGAAAGATAGTGGCTGGCTGAATGAAGCACTGTATACCTAATGCATTGGTGATTGAATGAGTACAGGGGTAACGTCTGGGGTATTAAAGGAGTACATAGGTAACGCCTGGGTGATTGTATGACAACAGGGGTAATATCTGGGGATTTACATGACTACATAGGTAGTGACTGAGGTGATTTTATAAATCCATGGGTACTTTTTGGGTGATTGCAGGACTACTGAGGTAGTGCCCGAGTGAATAAAGGAGTGCAAAGGTAGTGCATGGGTGATTTCTTAACAGGATGACTCCTATCTGAGTAATTACATAAGTACAAGGGTAGTGGCTCCATGATTGAAGTAGTGCAACGGTAGTGCCTGGGTGATTATATAAGTGCATGAGTAATGGCTACATGATTGAAAGAGTGCATGGGTAATACCTTGGTGATTGCATGAGTGCATAGGTAGTGCCTGGGTGATTGCATGAGTGTAGCAGTAATGCCTGAGTGATTACAAAAGTGTATATATAGTGCCTGGATCATTGGAAGACTGCATGGATAGTACTTGGTTGTTTTTATTACTGCCTAAGTGTTGGGCCTAGCAAAATATAAAGCAGCAGACTATTACATCACTCAAATACAAGTCTCTCCATATTGTTAGAAGCATGCATACATATGTCTCTACGTTTTCAAACCAACATCATATCTAAAAGAAATATGTATACAATATTTTATAAATCCATGAGTACTGCCTGGGTGATTACAGAAGTACTAAGGTACTACCTGAGGGATTACAGGAGTGCAAAGGTAGTGCCTGGGTGATTTTAAAAGTGCATGAGTACTTCTTGGGTGATTGCAGGACTACAGAGTTAGTGCCTGAGTGAATAAAGGAGTGCAAACACAGTGAATGGGTGAATTCTTATCAACATAGGTACAGCCTGCATTATTGCATGACTGCAGGGATAGTACATAACTAGTGCTTGGGTGAGTGCATGACTGCAGGGGTAATATCTGGGGGATTACTAGAATACATAGAAACTGAATGGGTGATTTTATAAGTCCATCAGTACTGCCTGGTTGATTACAAAAGTACTGAGGTACTACCTGAGTAATTACATGAGTGCAAAGGTAGTGCCTGGGTGATTTTATAAGTGCACGAGTACTGGCTGAGTGATTACATAAGTAAAAGAGTAGTGCCTGCGTGATTGAAAGAGTGCAAAGATAATGGCTGGCTGAATGAAGCAATGTATACCTAATGCATTGGTGATTGCATGAGTACAGGGTATCTGCTGGGGGATTAAAGAAGTACATAGGTAAAACCTGGGTGATTGCATGACTACAGGGGTAATATCTGGGGATTTACATGACTATATAGGAAGTGACTGGGTGATTTTATAAGTCCATGGGTACTTTTTGGTTGATTGCAGGACTACTGAGGTAGTGCCTGAATGATTACAGGAGTGCAAAGGTAGTGCCTGGGTGATTTCTTAACAGGATGACTACTGGCTGAGTGATTACATAACTACAAGGGTAGTGGCTCCATGATAGAAGTAGTGCAACGGTAGTGCCTCGGTGATTATATAAGTGCATGAGTAGTGGCTACATGATTGAAAGAGTGCATGGGTAGTATCTTGGTGATTGCATGAGTGCATAGGTAGTGCCTGGGTGATTGCATGAGTGTAGCAGTAATGCCTCAGTGATTAAAAAAGTGCATGTGTAGTGCCTGGATCATTTAAAGACTGCATAGATAGTACTTTGTTGTTTTTATTACTGCATAAGTGTTGGGCCTAGCAAAATATAAAGCAGCAGACTATTACATCACTCAAATACAAGTCTCTCCATATTCTAAGAAGCATGCATACATGTCTCTATGTTTTCAAACCAACATCATATCTAAAAGAAATATGTATACAATATTTTATAAATCCATGAGTACTGCCTGGGTGATTACAGAAGTACTAAGGTACTACATGAGGGATTACAGGAGTGCAAAGGTAGTGCCTGGGTGATTTTAAAAGTGCATGAGTACTTCTTGGGTGATTGCAGGACTACAGAGTTAGTGCCTGAGTGAATAAAGGAGTGCAAACATACTGCCTGGTTGAATTCTTATCAACATAGGTACAGCCTGCATTATTGCATGACTGCAGGGATAGTACATAACTAGTGCCTGGGTGATTGCATGACTGCAGGGGTAATATCTGGGGGATTACTGGAACACATAGAAAGTGATTGGGTGATTTTATAAGTCCATGAGTACTGCCTGGGTGATTACAAAAGTACTAAGATACTACCTGAGTGATTACAGGAGTGCAAAGGTAGTGCCTGGGTGATTTTATAAGTGCACGAGTACTGGCTGAGTGATTACATAACTACAAGATTAGTGCCTGCGTGATTGAAATAGTGCAAAGATAGTGGCTGGCTGAATGAAGCAGTGAATACTAATGCATTGGTGATTGCATGAGTACAGGGGTAACATCAGGGGGATTAAAGGAGTACATAGGTAATGCCTGGGTGATTGCATGACTGCAGGGGTAATATCTGGGGATTTATGGCTACATAGGAAGTAACTCGGTGATTTTATAAGTCCATGGGTACTTTTTGGGGGATTGCAGGACTACTGAGGTAGTGCCTGAGTAAATAAAGGAGTGCAAAGGTAGTGCCTGGGTGATTTCTTAACAGCGTGACTACTGGCTGAGTGATTACATAGGTACGAGGGTAGTGGCTCCGTGATTGAAGTAGTGCAACGGTAGTTGCTGGGTGATTATATAAGTGCATGAGTAGTGGCTACATGATTGAATGAGTGCATGGGTAATACCTTGGTGATTGCATGAGTGCATAGGTAGTGCCTGGGTGATTGCATGAGTGTAGCAGTAATGCCTGAGTGATTACAAAACTTCATATGTAGTGCCTGGAACATTAGAAGACTGCATGGATAGTACTTGGTGTTTATATTACTGCATAAGTGTTGGGCCTAGCAAAATATAAAGCAGCAGACTATTACATCACTCAAATACAAGTCTCTCTATATTGTTAGAAGCATGCATACATATGTCGCTACGTTTTCAAAACAACATCATATCTAAAAGAAATATGTATGCAATATTTTATAACTCCATGAGTACTGCCTGAGTGATTACAGAAGTACGAAGAAACTACCTGAGTGATTACATGAGTGCAAAGGTAGTGCCTGGGTGATTTTATAAGTGCATGAGTACTGGCTGAGTGATTACATAAGTACAAGAGTAGTACATGCGTGATTGAAAGAGTGGAAAGATAGCGGCAGGCTGAATGAAGCACTGTATACCTAATGCATTGGTGAGTGCATGAGTACAGCGGTAACATCTGGGGGATTAAAGGAGTACATAGGTAACGCCTGGGTGATTGCATGACTACAGGGGTAATATCTGGGGATTTACATGACTACATAGGAATTGATTGGGTGATTTTATAAGTTCATGGGTACATTTTGGGTGATTGCAGGACTACTGAGGTAGTACCTGAGTGATTACAGGAGTGCAAAGGTAGTGCCTGGGTGATTTCTTAACAGGATGACTACTGGCTGAGTGATTACATAACTACAAGGGTCGTGGCTCCATGATAGAAGTAGTGCAACGGTAGTGCCTGGGTGATTATATAAGTGCATGATTAGTGGCTACATGATTGAAAGAGTGCATGGGTAGTATCTTGGTGATTGCATGAGTGCATAGGTAGTGCCTGGGTGATTGCATGAGTGTAACAGTAATGCCTCAGTGATTACAAAACTGCATATGTAGTGCCTGGAACATTAGAAGACTGCATGGATAGTACTTGGGTGTTTTTATTACTACATAAGTGTTGGGCCTAGCAAAATATAAAGCAGCAGACTAATACATCACTCAAATACAAGTCTCTCCATATTGTTAGAAGCATGCATACATGTCTCTACGTTTTCAAACCAACATCATATCTAAAAGAAATATGTATACAATATTTTATAAGTACATGAGTACTGCCTGCGTGATTACAGAAGTACTAAGGTGCTACATGAGGTATTACAGGAGTGCAATGGTAGTGCCTGAGTGATTTTATAAGTGCATGAGTACTTCTTGGATGATTGCAGAACTACTGAGTTAGTGCCTGGGTTAATAAAGGAGTGCAAACATACTGCCTGGGTGAATTCTTATCAACATGGGTACAGCCTGCATGATTGCATGACTGCAGGGATAGTACAAACCTGGTGCCTGGGTGAGTGCATGACTGCAGGGGTAATATCTGGGGGATTACTGGAATACATAGAAACTGAATGGGTGATTTTATAAGTCCATGAGTACTGCCTGGTTGATTACAAAAGTACTGAGATACTACCTGAGTAATTACATGTGTGCAAAGGTAGTGCCTGGGTGATTTTATAAGTACTTGAGTACTGGCTGAGTGATTACATAAGTAAAAGAGTAGTGCCTGTGTGATTTAAAGAGTGGAAAGATAGTGGCTGGCTGAATGAAGCACTGTATACCTAATGCATTGGTGATTGAATGACTACAGGGGTAATGTCTGGGGGGTTAAAGGAGTACATAGGTAACACCTAGCTGATTGCATGACTACAGGAGTAATATCTGGGGAGTTACATGACTACATAGGAAGTGACTGGGTGATTGTATAAGTGCATGGGTACTTTTTGGGTGATTGCAGGACTACTGAGGTAGTGCCTGAGTAAATAAAGGAGTGCAAAGGTAGTGCCTGGGTGATTTCTTAACAGCATGACTACTGGCTGAGTAATTACATAAGTACGAGGGAAGTGGCTCCGTGATTGAAGTAGTGCAACAGTAGGAGCTGGGTGATTATATAAGTGCATGAGTAGTGGCTACATGATTGAATGAGTGCATGGGTAATACATTGGTGATTGCATGAGTGCATAGGTAGTGCCTGGGTGATTGCATGAGTGTATCAGTAATGCCTGAGTGATTACAAAACTGCATATGTAGTGCCTTGAACATTAGGAGACTACATGGATAGTACTTGGGTGTTTTTATTACTGCATAAGTGTTGGGCCCAGCAAAATATAAAGCATCAGACTATTACATCACTCAAATACAAGTCTCTCTATATTGTTAGAAGCATGCATTCATATGTCTCTACGTTTTCAAACCAAAATCATATCTAAAAGAAATATGTATACAGTATGTTATAACTCCATGAGTACAGCCTGGGTGATTACAGAAGTACTAAGATACTACCTGAGTGATTACATGAGTGTAAAGGTAGTGCCTGGGTGATTTTATAAGTACATGAGTACTGGCTGAGTGATTACATAAGTACAAGAGTAGTACCTGCTTGATTGAAAGAGTGGAAAGATAGTGGCAGGCTGAATGAAGCACTGTATACCTAATGCATTGGTGATTGCATGAGTACAGCGGTAACGTCTGGGGGATTAAAGGAGTGCAAAGGTGACGCCTTTGTGATTGCATGACTTCAGGGGTAATATTTGGGGATTTACATGACTACAAAGGAAGTGACTGGGTGATTTTATAAGTCCATGGGTACTTTTTGGGTGATTGCAGGACTACTGAGGTAGTGCCTGAGTGATTACAGGAGTGCAAAGGTAGTGCCTGGGTGATTTCTTAACAGGATGACTACTTGCTGAGTGATTACATAACTACAAGGGTAGTGGCTCCATGATTGATGTAGTGCAACGGTAGTGCCTCGGTGATTATATAAGTGCATGAGTAGTGGCTACATGATTGATAGAGTGCATGGGTAATACCTTGGTGAATGCATGAGTGCATAGGTAGTGCCTGGGTGATAGCATGAGTGTAACAGTAATGCCTGAGTGATTACAAAACTGCATGTGTAGTGCTTGGAACATTAGAAGACTGCATGGATAGTACTTGGGTGTTTTTATAATTGTATAAGTGTTGGGCCTAGCAAATTATAAAGCAGCAGACTATTACATCACTCAAATACAAGTCTCTCCATATTCTAAGAAGCATGCATACATGTCTCTAAGTTTTCAAACCAACATCATATCTAAAAGAAATATGTGTACAATATTTTATAAATCCATGAGTACTGCCTGCGTGATTACAGAAGTACTAAGGTACTACATGAGGGATTACAGGAGTGCAAAGGTAGTGCCTGGGTGATTTTAAAAGTGCATGAGTACTTCTTGGGTGATTGCAGGACTACAGAGTTAGTGCCTGAGTTAATAAAGGAGTGCAAACATACTGCCTGGTTGAATTCTTATCAACGTAGGTACAGCCTGCATTATTGCATGACTGCAGGGATAGTACATAACTAGTGCTTGGGTGAGTGCATGACTGCAGGGGTAATATCTGGGGGATTATTGGAACACATAGAAAGTGAATGGGTGATTTTATAAGTCCATCAGTACTGCCTGGGTGATTACAAAAGTACTAAGATACTACCTGAGTGATTACAGGAGTGCAAAGGTAGTGCCTGGGTGATTTTATAAGTGCACGAGTACTGGCTGAGTGATTACATAAGTAAAAGAGTAGTGCCTGCGTGATTGAAAGAGTGCAAAGATAATGGCTGGCTGAATGAAGCAATGTATACCTAATGCATTGGTGATTGCATGAGTACAGGGTATCTGCTGGGGGATTAAAGGAGTACATAGGTAACGCCTGGGTGATTGCATGACTACAGGGGTAATATCTGGGGATTTACATGACTATATAGGAAGTGACTGGGTGATTTTATAAGTCCATGGGTACTTTTTGGGTGATTGCAGGACTACTGAGGTTGTGCCTGAGTGACTAAAGTAGTGCAAAGGTAGTGCCTGGGTGATTTCTTAACAGGATGACTACTGGCTGATGGTGATTACATAACTACAAGGGTAGTTGCTCCATGATTGAAGTAGTGCAACGGTATTGCCTGGGTGATTTTATAAGTGCATGAGTAGTGGCTACATGATTGAAAGAGTGCATGGGTAGTATCTTGGTGATTGTATGAGTGCATAGGTAGTACCTGGGTGATTGCATGAGTGTAACAGTAATGCCTGAGTGATTACAAAACTGCATATGTAGTGCCTGGTACATTAGAAGACTGCATGGATAGTACTTGGGTGTTTTTATTACTACATAAGTGTTGGGCCTAGCAAAATATAAAGCAGCAGACTATTACATCACTCAAATACAAGTCTCTCCATATTGTTAGAAGCATGCATACATGTCTCTACGTTTTCAAACCAACATCATATCTAAAAGAAATATGTATACAATATTTTATAAGTCCATGAGTACTGCCTGGGTGATTACAGAAGTACTAAGGTGCTACATGAGGGAATACAGGAGTGCAATGGTAGTGCGTGGGTGATTTTATAAGTGCATGAGTACTTCTTGGGTGATTGCAGAATTACTGAGTTAGTGCCTGGGTTAATAAAGGAGTGCAAACATACTGCCTGGTTGAATTCTTATCAACATAGGTACAGCCTGCATGATTGCAAGACTGCAGGGATAGTACATAACTGGTGCCTGGGTGATTGCATGACTGCAGGGGTAATATCTGGGTGATTACTGGAATACATAGAAACTGAATGGCTGATTTTATAAGTCCATGAGTACTGCCTGGTTGATTACAAAATTACTGAGATACTACCTGAGTAATTACATGAGTGCAAAGGTAGTGCCTTGGTGATTTTATAAGTACTTGAGTACTGGCTGAGTGATTACATAAGTACAAGAGTAGTGCCTGTGTGCATCCTCCTCAACACCCGCTCCGCCCGCAAACACGCCATCGAACTCTGGGACCTTCTCGACTCAACCTCCCCAGACGTCGCATTCCTGACGGAGACCTGGCTGAATCCCGCTTCAGCCCCCGACATCGCCATTGCCATCCCGGACGGATACAAGATCACCCGCAGGGACCGCACCAACGGAGTCGGAGGAGGCATTGCCATCGTCCACAGGAACACCCTCAGAGTCTCAACCAACACCGACGACACCCTCAGCACCGCCGAACACATGCACTTCCAGATCCACACCGATCCCAACACCACCCTCAGAGGAACCCTCATCTACAGCCCCCCGGACCCTGACCACAGTTCAGCGATTCCATCGCTGACTTCGTCAGCACACACGCCATCGCCTCCACGGACTACATCCTCCTCGGGGACCTGAACTTCCACCTCGAGAACAACAAGGACACCAACTCCACCACCCTGATCGACAACCTCGCCACCCTCGGACTCAGACAGCTCGTGACTACACCCACCCACGCCGCCGGCCACACGCTCGACTCCATCTTTTCCGCAAGCCCACACGTCTCCTTCAACCACACCTCCGAACCCCACTGGACTGACCACCACTGCATCCACTTCACCTACAGGAAGCCCACCACGCACCACCGCACCGAACAAATGCCTCGCCGCTGCTGGAGCAGAGTCACGGAAGACCAGCTAACCACAACCCTCGCCCTGAGCCCACCCGCCGAACCCTCCGACCCCGACACCGCCGCCCGCAACCTCAGACAGTGGATCGACGACTGCGCCAACACCCTCGCCCCGCTCAAGAATCCGCCCAACAGCCACACCAGCAAGAAAGCCACCTGGTTCACCGAAGACCTCCAGGCCTCCAAACGAACATGCCGAAAACTGGAGAAGATCTGGCTCCACGAACGGACAGCGGACAGCTACGCCGCCCACAAGAGCACCACCCGCAGTCACCATCACCTCATCAGATCCGCCAAAAGGGCCTCACTCAAAGACCGCCTAGACAACAACGCACACAACAGCAAAGAGCTCTTCAACATCGTGAAGGAACTCTCCAACCCCAGCTCCAACACCAACGACATCCAGCCGTCGCGAGACCTGTGCGACTCACTGGCCACCTTCTTCCACCGCAAAATCGCCGACATCCACGACAGCTTCAACACCACGACCACCCCGGCAACCACCGAGACCACTGCCCCCACAACCACCAACCGCCTGCTCTCCTGGACCAACATCAACGACGAGGACACCAGCGAGATCATGAACACCATCCACTCCGGTTCACCGCTAGACCCGTGCCCTCACCACATCTTCAACAAAACCAGTACAGCCATCGCGCCCCATCTCCGGAAAATAATCAACATCTCCTTCGAGACAGCAACCTTCCCGGAAAGCTGGAAGCACGCCGAGATCACCGCCTTACTCAAGAAACCCAAGGCAGACCCCAAGGACCTCAAGAACTTCCGACCCATCTCTCTGCTCCCGTTCCCCGCGAAGGTCACCGAGAAAATCGTCAACAAACAACTGACCCGCTACCTCGAGGAGAACAACATCCTGGACCCTTCCCAGTCCGGCTTCCGCAGCAACCACAGCACCGAAACCGCCCTCATCGCCGCCACCGATGACATCAGGACCCTGCTAGACAACGTAGAAACAGCAGCCCTCATCCTCCTGGACCTATCAGCCGCCTTCGACACGGTCTGCCACCACACACTACGAACACGCCTTCACGACGCCGGGATCCAAGAGAAGGCCCTGGACTGGACCACATCCTTCCTTTCCGGCAGAACACAAAGCGTCCGCCTCGCCCCCTTCCAATCCAAGGCCACCAAGATCATCTGCGGCGTACCCCAAGGCTCCTCCCTCAGCCCAACGCTGTTCAACATCTACATGGCACCCCTCGCCCACGTCGCCCGACAGCACAACCTCAACATCATCTCCTACGCCGACGACACCCAGCTGATCCTCTCCCTCACCAAAGACCCTCACACCGCCAAAGCCCACCTCCACGAAGGAATGAAGGCCGTCGCCGAATGGATGAGGACCAGCCTCCTGAAGCTGAACTCGGACAAGACGGAGGTCCTCATCCTCGGTTCCAACCCTTCAGCCTGGGACGACTCCTGGTGGCCAACATCACTGGGAACAGCCCCGCCACCCACCGACCACGTACGCAACCTAGGGGTCATCCTCGACCCCACCCTCTCCATGACTAAGCAGGTCAACGCCGTTTCCTCATCCTGCTTCAACATCCTCCGAATGCTCCGCAGGATCTTCAAGTGGATCCCCACCGAAACAAGAAAAACAGTCACCCAGGCCCTCGTCACCAGCAGGCTGAACTACGGAAACGCCCTCTACGCAGGAACGACGGCTAAGCTCCTGAGACGGCTGCAACGCATCCAGAACGCCTCTGCACGTCTTATCCTCGACATCCCCCGACGCAGCCACATCACACCCCACCTGAGAGACCTGCACTGGCTCCCTGTCAACAAGAGGATAACCTTCAAGCTCCTCACCCACGCACACAAAGCACTCCACAACTCCGGACCAGCCTACCTCAACAGACGACTCAGCTTCTACACCCCCACCCGCCAGCTCCGCTCGACCAGCCTCGCCCTCGCCACAGTCCCCCGCATCCGGAAAACGACCGCCGGCGGCAGATCCTTCTCCCACCTCACCGCCAAGACCTGGAACACCCTCCCCACCAACCTCCGACAGACCCAAGACCTACTGGCCTTCAGAAGACTCCTCAAGACCTGGCTCTTCGATCAGTAGCAGCACCACCCCCCTCTTCCCCCAGCGCCTTGAGACCCTCGCGGGTATGTAGTGCGCTTTATAAGTGACATGATTGATTGATTGATTGATTGATTGATTGATTGAAAGAGTGGAAAGATAGTGGCTGGCTGATTGAAGCACTGTATACCTAATGCATTGTTGATTGCATGAGTACAGGGTATCGTCTTGGGGATTAAAGAAGTACATAGGTAACACCTGGGTGATTGCATGACTACAGGGGTAATATCTGGGGATTTACATGACTACATAGGAAGTGAGTGGGTGATTTTGTAGGTCCATGGGTACTCTTTGGGTGATTGCAGGAGCACTGAGGTAGTGCCTGAGTGAATAAAGGAGTGCAAAGGTAGTGCCTGGGTGATTTCTTAACAGGATGACTACTGGCTGAGTGATTACATAAGTACAAGGGTAGTGGCTCCGTGATTGAAGTAGTGCAACGGTAGTGGCTGGGTGATTATATAAGTGCATGAGTAGTGGCTACATGATTGAAAGAGTGCATGGGTAATACCTTGGTAATTGCATGAGTGCATAGATTGTGCCTGGGTGATTGCATGAGTAGACTCTTATAAAGTACCATAAAAAATAATTCCTCTCCCAACATATCTTAAACATCACTTTTCCAATACTACCGCTTCACTATTCTAGGAAAAAACAGGTATACAGCATAGATAACAGCAAAGCAACACTTCACTTATCTTTCATAAAAGTCTCCCCGTATTTCTAAATCCATGTATACATATCTCTATACCTTTTCCTACCAGCATCATATATAAAAGTAAAAAACAGATAAATGTATACGTGTGTTTTATACATCTGTCATCTTGAAACACATAACACATACCATAATATATGAGCAAGTAAACACATATCTCAGTCACAACACCATGCACACCTCAAAACGTCTGACTACACTTCAATTTTCAAACAGACGCTGAAAATTATGCGGTATATATGAAATATAACTTTCCTCACATCATACAAAGTACTCTAGTAAATAACATCTCTACAAACATCTCAACCCTCACTTTCAGGCTGCTGCTTAACTATTTTACAACTACTTATAATATTACACCTACCCAGATACAAAGTAGTAACCCTTTACATATCTTTAGTAAAAGTCTCACCATATTACTAAAACCATACATGAATATGTCTGTACCATAACACTATCCAAACCTTAAAAATTCACAGAACAAACTTTCAATTTTAAGCAAACATCAAAAATTATGCGGCATATTTCAACTTTACCTCTCTAGAAACTTAAAAAAGAAGCCTAATCAATAATACCTTATGTCAACATCTTTTAAACCACACTTTGATGCTGCATCTTCACCATTCTACTAGTACTCACAGTCTTGAGCCTACCACATAAAAAGCATCAAAATCTCTATGTTATACATCATGCACCTTCAAATGTATAAGACATATGAAAATACATATACAAGTAGAAACATACTTGAGACAGAAGTTGAAGCACACCTTAAAACTTGACAGACTCCACCTCCAAATTTTAAGCAACAGCTAAAATTATGCGGTATATTACAAATGTACATGTCCACACACTAAAACAAACTACCATAATCACTAATCCATCTTCCAATATACACATATTACTATACAGAATCTATTTCAAACAACATTTAACTACAATAAAACAAACTACAATACACATCTGTACATTTAATAATATATTTCAAACATCACAGTTTTTGAATTATTTTTAAAGTTTAAAATAAACCTAATACATAATACACCTCACAAATTTATAACTCACCTTTCAAATAGATGTGTAGAATTTAAAATATCGCAAACTCATAAATGATTTTCTTATGCACACAATCAATGTAATGCACCAGTCTCAGCAAGGTAAAACCAGTAGTGGCAAAGTCTCCCTCTCTTTCTCCACACAAATACATGTAAGTAACAAATCACATACCTGTCCTACATTATTTCAAATTATAAAACACATTTCTATTGGTTAGACATATTAACCCTTACCAACTGACTTTTACAAGTGCCCAAACTGCTTCTGGAATTTTTTGGAGTCGCGACTCCACCGTGCACCTACGCGATGGAACCGCGAATCCATACAGGATTTCAAAAATATATTACAAATAAAAATACCACTATCTTTTGAGAACACACCACTTTTTTTTTTTTTTTTTTTATTTTTTTTTATTTTATTTTTATCAGAAAACAATACAAATACAATCACAGCAAGTGTACATAAATACATAGATAGCAGCTTATGAATTTAACATGTTAATAAATATAATTAATGTACAAAGATACAAAAAGCAGTACTAATTCATCATACAATCCAGGTGATAGTCAGACTCTGAGGTTTAACAGCAAGTACTTATTGGAACGCATCCAACCATGTCATTAAGGCTCCCCATATCTTCCTCCCCTTCTTTTTAGCCTGAATGCCCTTGCGAGTATACAGAGCCATTTCAAAATGATATGCATATAAAAAGCGCCCCTTCCATTGCTGAAAGGTCGGAGGTAAGCTATCTAGCCATGATGAGGATATACACAATCTAAAAACAATCATTGCAATAAAAAGCATTTCCAACCCAGGTCCCGAGACTGTCTTATCCACACCAAATAACATTAGTTGCGGAGACGGAGTGATTTTGCTTTTCAATACCTCCCCCAAAAAGCCCACGATTTCCAATTCTAGCAGTCTTAAACAGGAGCAGGAATAAAATATATGAACCAGATCCGCCTCCAGCGCCTGACATCTAGGGCACCTTGTCCCCGCCACGCCGCCCCATTTCGCAATCTTTGCTGGAGTTACATAAAGATCAAACAACGTCTTATAATGTTGTGACTGCAGATTCGAAGCAAACACCATTGTGCCCCCTAACTGCAGTGATTCCAAAAAGCCGGAGTCGGCAAGCTCAAATCTTTCCTGCCATTTCCCACACTGTTTCTCCAAATCATCAGGGACCAGTTCCATCAAACAGCCATATATCTGAGAAATGGAAGGGGCGGTCTTCTTTACCATCATTTCCAACAAAGGTATTTGATCGAAGCCAGCTATTCCCCCAATCTTTTTTTTGAAAAATCCCTGATCTGCAGATATTTAAAAAATCTCGTGGCCCGATATTAAATTTCCTGCAAATCACATCAAAGGGTGCCAGCAAATTCCCAGCAAGGAGGTCTCCAAGCCTGCCAATCCCGTGATTGCCCCATCTATTAAAACAGCTATCATGAAATATACAGGGCAGTTGTTCATTCTGGATCAGGGGAGTATATCTGCTGTACCTGCCTACCCCAATCTTCTTCCGAACCATCGCCCAGTTCCTATATGCAGCATACAGAGTCTTAAAGCGGGTTCGCTTAAAATAGCTAGGCTCAAAAACATCATTAAACATCCATGAGCAGCATTACCAATTAATAACTCATAGATGGATGGTACATGATTACCAGCGCCGTACTCCATTGCCTGAGTGCTAAACAATACCTTATAGCACTGCATAGCAGCAGCAAGGTAGTATAGTCTGAAGTTCGGGAGTGCCCATCCACCCCTCTCTCTGGGTAAACACATAAAGACATTGGCTCTTCTGGTTTTCCCATATGCCCATACAAAGCTTGCTACTAATCTATCAATTTTCTTAAACCACTCATTGTTGAATTCCAATGGAACAGCTCGAAACACATATAGCAGTTTAGGAAGAAAAACCATCTTAACTAAGTTGCATCTTCCCATTATAGATAGTCTCAAATTGTCCCACCGTTCAAAATCCTGTTTGGCTTTCTCCAAAATAGGGATCACATTTAAATCAATTATACGCCCCACCTTAGGGGTAATGCATATACCTAAATAAGTAGCTTCGCTTGTGATCCTACTATCAGAAGCCAACGTATGGCTGTTAATCAAAACTTGTGTTTTAGCCTTGTTTAACAAAAACCCCGACCTTATACCGAACTCTTCTGCCATCTCCTCCACCGCCTGCAATGCCCTATCTGGGTCACTAGTAATGATGGCGATGTCATCGGCGTACGCCAATGTTTTTGTATCCCAGCCGTGTAAGCTAACAGGAACAATATCCGGTGATGACTCTAGTCTCCTGAGCAAAGGATCAATAAATAGGGCAAACAACAAAGGAGACATAGGGCATCCCTGTCTCGTTCCCCTCTCTATTAGAAAGGGTTCAGACTCTTGTCCCATTATTTGCAAATAGGCTATAGGCTTGTTATACATTGCCCGGATTGCCCCAATAAAGTCTTTTCCCAGGCCATTGTCTTCCAATACTTTCCACAAAAAGGCCCATGACACACGGTCGAAGGCCTTTTCTGCATCGAGTAAGACCACCCCCATTGGTTTTTCCAAAACTTCCGTTGCATCAAATAAAGCTATAACCCTCTGAATGTGGTCAGTTGTCCCCCTACTCGGAATAAACCCATGCTGCTGCTCAAATACCAGCTGGTGTATGACCCCAGCTAATCGAGTGGCAAAGATTTTAGAATATACCTTCACATCGCTATTAAGCAACGTGATTGGTCTATACGAACCCATGGCAACTGGGTCTTTACCTTTCTTTAAGAAAATGATTATGTTAGCGATACCCCATGTCCTGGGAGGCGAAATCCCGGTTTTAACACCATTTACAAGACTCAGCAGCTCCTGCTGAATTTCTGAGAAGAATACTTTATAGAATTCTAGTGGGATATGGTCTGCTCCTACCGCCTTCCCCGATGGTAAAGCAAACAAGGCAGCCTGTAACTCCTCTAATGAAATTACTCCCCCAAGCATTAGTCTCTCCTCATCTGTGACCAAGCCAGACTGGTCTACCAAGCACTTATCTAAAAGCTTGGGGCCCAGATTCGAGGAGTCTTTATACAAATTGGCATAAAACCCCTAAAAGCCTCTCTAATTTCCCCGGGATCTGTAACTATGTTTCCAAGCAGATTCTTAACCTTGCTAATACTACCAACCGTCCTCTGTTGTTGTGCCCTAACTGCTAGGAACCGCCCAATACGCTCGCTATATTCGTAGCGGTCCTGCTCTTTAGAGAGGAGTTTCCCCGCCGTTTTCTCTACAAAATGTTCATTCAGGCGAGCCTTGATAACAGCTATCTCGTTTAAAACAGGGGCTGAGTCTTTCCCATTTTTAACAGTACTAATTAAATTGGTTTCCAGGCAGCTTAGCATTTGATAAAGCTCTCTGCTGCGTCCACACGCCTTCTTCTGTTTATTGATGCTAAAACTCAGGGTTTCGCCCCTTACCCCCGCTTTAAATGAGTCCCAGATTATTCCTACATCCGCACTTCCGTTATTTAGTTTAAAAAAAGCACAATCCAGGATTTCATGTGTTTAACATAATCATGATCCAGGAGCAGCCCCCTTTCAAATGTCCACTTTCTAGGTGCACGAGCCAGCCCTGCAATTACAAACTCAAAAATAATCGGATTATGATCAGACACTGCTCTAGGATATAAATCAACCTGTGCCCCCTGATCAATATGGGTGAGGTGTAGAAATAATCTAGCCTGGCAAAGCTGCCATGAGGAGCCGAATAAAAAGTATATCCAGGGTCCGTTGCCTTTAGTGATGCCCAAACATCAACCAGCCCTAGTTCTCTCTGTAGGTGCCCCAGGGCTTTAAACGATTGCGGCTTACGCCCTCCATAGCCCTCTTCATTATTACACAACCCCCCTTGATCCATTTAGATTAAAATCCCCACAGATGACAAATGGTCCGGGCCATAATGGAAGCTCAGCGGCCAAGAAATTAAACAAACTAGGATCATCCAAAACTGGGGCATATATTGTACATAATGTAAAAGAGCCTCTACCGGCCTTGCATTCCAATAAAGCCCATCTACCCAGCTTATCTGCTGTATTGCGGCCAGGGGTAATAGAATCCCCTTTTACTAAGATCGCAACACCTCTAGTCCTAGTTTCTTGTGTCGTATGGCAGACAACTTTTAGGCCGAAAGTATTCAGCAGGGCCCTATCTTCTCTGGCAACATGAGTTTCTTGTAAACAATACACATCCGCTCTTAAAAAGCATAGCTCTTCTTGTACCCGCCTTCTTTTGGCCTTATCATTTAACCCGCAAATATTAATAGATGCAATGCGCAAACTAGCCATAGTGCCTAAAGATTATTGCTGCCACCAACGAAAAAAAAAAAAAAAAACCCTATTAAGGAGAGAGCCTTACTCCTCCATTCTATCCTTATCACAGAGCCTGAAACAGTACTAACTACTCCATTTCCACTATAAAATCCATGTACACAATATCTTCGTTTTTTTAAAGAAAAAAAATACATCACAAATACAAATACAAATGCATCCACTTGCTGTATATTGAATATCATACCGTCACACCACCAACCTCCACCCCCTCCCTGCCCCCAACCCCCACCCCCTCTCTGACACCACCCCCCCCCCAAGCCTCCCCACCCCCTCCCACCTCCCCCCCCTCTAGTGAAAGCAGCCAGACCAACTGGTCTGTGTGATGGAGACCACAGGTCAGCAATGCGGGGCTCCCCTCCCCTTCCAGATGTAAGCCCCCCTTATTCCCACCAAAAAAACAACCCAAAAAAAACACCACTAATGCAATATAGGTTATAGCTAAATCCACCTCTGAGCAATCCTTAACGAATTCTTAAATACTACCCCCAAATTTTATACATTGCCATTGCCCATCATAGACTGGCACAGGTGCTCTTTGGCCTTGATTTCTGAAGTAAAAAATTTAACAGAGCCCCGGACGATAGTTTTCAGTCTGGCTGGAGCCAATAAGTATGCTTCATAGCCAGCGTCTTGAAAAGGCTTAATGACCTGCCGGAGGCGCCACCGCCGTTCTACTGTAACATGGCAGAAGTCGGGGCGCACGAAGAATGATGACCCTTGATATGTCCGTCTTGCATCCGGGCGTGCCTTTTCAAATATTGCCTGGCGGAGCAAAAAGTTCCCAAAAAAAACCAGGATAGCTCGTGCCTGACTTGGGTTTCTACCATCTTGTACTGCCTTGTTGCGGGTCATCGGGAACCTGTGTACTCTTTGAACTTCCTTTGCCCAGTCCCATCCTGTCAATTCGGGGAAAGATGTTTTCAGCAGATCCAGCATGTAGGAGCGTATATCCTCCCCTCCCTGCCTTCATCTATACCAAGAAACCGAAGATTATTTCTGCGCTGTCGGTTCTCCATGTCCTCGAGCTTCCAATGTACATCACTTAATTGGGACTCGTGCATCTTGGTTTGCTCTCTTATTTTGGTGACATCCACCTCCAAGGCCGTTGTCCTATCCTCCACGTGGTTCAGACGTTCCCCAATCTCAGAGCATGCCTTCCCGACCTTCCGCACAGCCCCTTCCAATTTTTTTGTGGCATGCCTTGCCCTTTTACTGTCTGCCCGTGACTCTGCCCGGTGTTCTTTTATGGACTCCAATATTAGACTTAGCTCAGGATTTAAGGGCACAGTGTCAGTAAGCTGTGGGGTAACTGTTCCATATTCATTTACACCTAGTGATTCAACTAGTGGTTCAGGCGGAGTTCCAACCATCTTTATATGGGAATAATCCCATTTCAAGTTACTACTTATTAATTTCTTTGTTCTTCGGTTCCGAGGTTCAGTACTGCATTTATGGCCCCTATGATGCTTCAAGCGTTTAAGCGCAGTTTCTGGTGCTTCCAGCGTGCTGGACTCTGAGGTTATAGAGTTAGACCCACTAGTTTCACTGTTGTATGAATTAGGGGCGTCAGACTCTGAGCCATCAGTCAGGGAGAAGAATTTATCCACCCCATCCAGGGTGGTATCAGTCACAGCTGCTGCTCCAAACTGCTCAGTGCCGAGTGACTTATGGCATTCCTCTTTGCTTCCTCCTACCACTGCCACCGTCACTGCCAGTGCAAATTGCTGAGGCTCGCCTGTGCCATCTGGGTCTCTATCTCCTGCCAGGGCCTCCCCTGCCTGTGCTCCAGGTGCCGCATCCAGTTCCCCCAAGTCTGTTGGTTTTTCAATAAGATCCTTCTGATATGGGGGTTACCCGAATGCTTGTTGTTAAAAAGTCAGTAATTGAGGACTGCGGTGTAAATAAACCTTCGTTACCAAGTCCACCAACCCCTTCCTCCGTGCCAGCCCCTATCCTGATGCCTTTAGAAGCGGCTTGAGTCCTCTTTTTCCCAGCACCCGTATTGCCGGATATATGCTTCCCCGCTAGGACATCTGCTGTCTTACCTGTCCCTGCAGTAGGCTGTTCGTGGGCTGAATCCTGTCTGGCAGCCGGAGTGCGTGTAGCAGGTCTACTAATTGCAGTCAATCCTTCTCCTCTATCCTTCTGTGTCTTTGCCGATTTTGGTGGCATTGTAGTGCCTGTAACCACCCAGGCAGTACAGAAGCTAGATCCAGCCACCAATCGAGTAACGCTCCTGATGTGTCCCGCCCACCAGCCAAGGACACCAAGACACTGACGTACAGCAGGCACAAACAGTGACCGCCAGTTCCTAATCCTCCCTTCTCTCCACAACGGGGGTCCGATAATCATGCCGAGAGCACTCGCGTGTAGAGAGAGCAGCGCCAGCCGTCTATTCGTCCGCCCGGAATCCGGTATCTGTGCACGGTGTAGCAGGAGCAAGGGGGGGTGTTGGAGACCTCGGGAGAGCGCGTCCGCAGTGCGTCTATGTGGCCGCCATCTTGCTTTTTTTTGCCACTTTTAAAGATACAACTGACTTGGGAAATCTTACTTTAATAAGATTTCATTTATATATAAATTAGAATTTCACATTTTAAATCCACAGTTAAGTTTCAACCCCTCCCCCATTCTTCTTTATGCCAGTTTCCATAGTAACAGTTCATGGAACATTCAACTGAACTGACAGGTCACAAGTTCACCATATTTTCAAGTTCACCATACAATGTGACAAATGCAAACTGCAGGTGTGGTTGACATTTCCAAACTATGAGCTTATCCATCTACTGTACCTTTCAAACAATGTTTTACTAACCAATAAGAAACATGCTTTTTAAAGACAGTAACATGCACCCTATTTTTGAATGTACAATGTTCTTAAACAGCCAATCAATTCTCTACTTTTTTAAAAACAGCATCTTGTCCACCATTTTACATACCTTTCATTCTACCAACTGTCTACCTCAGCTACAGACATCTTTTCATTACTTCCAGACATCCCTTCAAGATGCTTACAGTATGGATTGTTGGACATAGCTATGTTTTCTGGTGCAAAAGGTATGCTGAACGCAGAGGTATTGACAAAGACCTAGCTTTGCAAAATGTGGACATTAAATCGATTGCACAGAGAGGATTAAAGTGGCACCAATTGATGCCTTTGGTTAAAACCTTTTTGCATCTCCAACACCCTGACCTCATGATTGTGCACTGCGGTGGCAATGACCTAGGCACATTGACTGGGGTAGGTCTGGAAATGCTAATGAAGGACACCTTTGCACAATTGATGTTGCTTTTACCTCAAACTGTCTTTGTATACTCTAACATATGCCAAAGACAGAAATGGAAGTGGTCAAATCAATTCTGTCCACAGAATGAGAAAGCTAGAAAGAATGTCAATAAAGCTGTTTCTGCCTACCTCAGATACCATAGGATGGGCTCCATATATAACAACAATCTACGTTTTGATATAGATGACATCTACAGAAGTGATGGAGTACACTTCACAGATCAAGGAAGCAGAGTCTTTCTCAACAACCTAAAGCTCTGCATTAGCACTTACATGTAGCTACAGCAAACTCGCAATGAAAACAAGGGCTCTTTTCAGAGCCACCCTATAACATAATACTGATTATAATTTTTTTACACATACATATATATTTTTTTGCGGATTTGTGCACCCGACGCGAATCCACAAACAAAAGTATGAATTCAATGTACTACAACACAACACACTTTTCAAGTTTAACTATTAATTTTTAATTTTATATATTTTTAACAACTCTATCAATTGTAATCTTGTCATTAACTTCAATCACACTACCTCTTTAAAACAACTTCACAAATACAACACTACCTTCTAAATTATATACTACTTAATTATTTATTTAAGGTGAATCCAACGCAACGTTACACGGGGGCCCGCGCTGAGAGCTGCGCTGGAGTCACGACTCCAAACTTGAAAGAAAAAAAAAACCAGCCCCCGGGGCCTGCCACGATTTAAAAAAATAAATAAAAATAAGAAGGGGGACCGCATGGCCCCCCTCCTCAGGCCAATAGTGGCCCTGGGGACCCCATCCCCTGGGGCCTGGCCTCATGTTGGGGACCGTGGTGGGAGCCCCAATACCCCCACGGTCCCTGCCGGCTCCCCGCCTCCCACTGGAGCCGGCATTGCTTTTGGACAAGGGGAGCTGCTAACATGCAGCTCCCCTTGCCCATAAGCAATTCTGCTTTGCTCTCGCTTCAACGAAGCAAAGGAGAGTTTGCCATGACAGGGCCAAGGAGGGCTCCAGGAGGGGGTCCGCGCATCGCTCTCTCATCATTTCAAAGCCCCGGGAGGTGGTGGTCCCTTGGGCTCGGGGGTCCGCAATGGACCCGCGCATACAAATGAGTGTATGCTCTGAGGAGGTGGTGGTCCCCGGGGCGTGTGGGGGGGCTCGGGCCCCCCCACACATTTAAAAAAAAAACAGAACCCCGGGGAGGTGGCGGTCCCCAGGGCTGTGGGGGGCCATGTGCCCCCACGTAAAATTGTCAAAGAACCCAGGGGGATGGTGGTCCCTGAAGCTTGTGAGGGGGCTCGAGCCCCCCACACATTTTTTTTATAAAAAATCAGAGCCCCGGGGAGGTGGTGGTCCCCGAGGCTGCAGGGGCCCATGTGGGCCCCCGCTAAATAATTTGGCATTGTCCCCGGGACCTGGCCCACCCGGGGGCTTAAGTACAACGAAGTGCTTCATTTTTTTTATTTTCTCAGCCGGATTCGCGCACCCAGCGCGAATTCGGTCGATTTAAAAAGAAAATGCTTTTTTTGGCCCCGGGGCTCCTTGTGGGACCCCCTGAGAAGGCCTAGGGGGTCAGGGTGTTTCTAGCCTGCCCCTTTTCTTGTTTTTCACCTTTTTTCCACTGTTTTCTTGTGACTCGGTTACCGAGTCACAAGATGGCTACCAACACTTCCTGGTTTGGAGTGTTGGCAGCCAATCAGAAGTCAGCTCGTGCTCGGGAGGAGTCACGAATCCTCCTCGGTGTTCAGATATATAAATTATTATTTTTTGAATTTCTCTGGAACTACTGAACAGATTTACACCATTTTAAAAAAGCACGCTTTCTGGAACAAGACCTACCGTTTTGCCAAATTTGGTGTAATTCCGTTCAGCAGTTAGGGCTGTAGCTTTGTCTAAAGTTTCATATAGAAATTAACATTCTTCAATACACCTTGGCCTATATATATATAAAACATATTTAAACTTCACAGAAACACACAGTCACTGGATGATGTCATCAGTGATGTCATCAGTGATGTCAGTTGAGATGTCATCAGTGATGTCACCAGTGATGTCACTGACCATGTCATGAATGATGTAATATGTGACGTCATCAGCAGTGCATTGCGGGGGCGCGAGTTATAGTTAGCTGAACTAACTATAACAGCCGAATTTCTCTGGTTTTGTACGAGTGAAATGTCCAACTAACTATAACGTCCCTAAAACCTGTGGTTTTTTCAGTGAATTTCTAAGGTTTTTTAAATGCTAATTTCTAACTATAACGTCCCTGAAACCTATGGTTTTTTCAGTGAATTTCAAAGGTTTTTTAAATGCTAATTTCTAACTATAACGTCCCTGAAACCTATGGTTTTTTCAGTGAATTTCAAAGGTTTTTTTAAATGCTAATTACAAACTATAACGTCCCTGAAACCTAAGGTTTTTTCAGTGAATTTCAAAGGTTTTTTAAATGCTATATTCTAACTATGCCTACAGAGGTAGGACATGTGCAGAAAGAGGAAGAAAGGCGCAGAAAGAAGCAAGAGAAATGCAGAAAGAGGCAACAGAAGTCCAGAAAGACAAAGAAAGGTGCAGAAAGAAGCAAGAGATATGCAGAAAGAGGCAACAGAAGTCCAGAAAGACAAAGAAAGGTGCAGAAAGAACCAACAGAGGTGCAGAAAGAGGCTTGTTGCAAAGTCATCCTGTGCCCCCAACTTTTTGCTGACGGGTACTGGTGGTAACTGACTCTGACTAACCAGGCCTAGAGCCAGTGTTATGCTAAAAGACACTTAGAATACACTGAAAACACCTACATACACTAGGGAACACTATGCGTTGGGGTACCCCTGTGATTGGCATGACCTCCTCTGTAAGGCCCTAGTACATAATAGGGCAGGGGGATTAAAACTACCTCTAAATCAGAGGTTCAGAAAGATGCTTATATAAGTAGTAGTTACATTTGCAGAGTGGTAGAGAAAGGGTGCTGGGCCTCCAACCAGCGCTCAGGAATTCCGCTGCGTAGGACTTACAGGAGGTACCAGGATGGCTTCTTGGCTCCCAAAGTCCCTCAGGAGTAAAGTGGACTTCATCCTCCATCCCGTAGTCTGCCATGAGGCGCGTTTGCAGAGTAGTGGAGAAAGGGGGCATGGCCTCCGAAGACGTCTTAGCAATCCTACTGTGCGGGACTTACTGGAGGTAACAAGAGGGGTATTTGGCTCCCAAGGACATCCTTGGGGGCCAACTACCCCTCCTATTACCTCCAGTAAGTACCACACAGCAGGATTGCTAACTTCTCATAACAGGCCATGCCCCCTTTGCCCACCACTCTGCAAACGCGCTCCCTGGCGCGCTCTTGGATGGGGATTGAAGTACCCTTCACTCCTGGGGGTGCTTAGGGGCCAACTAGCCTACCTCTTACCTCCAGTAAGCCCCACACAGTAGGATTGCTGAGAGGTAGATACAGGCCACACCCGCTTTCTCCACCACTCTGCAAACGCACCTCCTGGCATGCTCTTTGTTGGGGGATGAATTCCCCTTTCTTCATGAGGGTCCCTCGGGGCCAACTAGCCCACCAGGTACCTCCAGTAAGCCCCACACAGCTGGATTGCTGAGAGTGGTCCGAGGCCATGCCCCCTTTTACATCACTCTGCAAACGCGGCCCCTGGCGCACTGCTGCTCGGGGGATGAGGTCCTCTTGTGTCCTGAGGTCCTCAGGACACAAGAGTACCTCATCACCCCACCAGCAGATCACCAAGAGGTGTGTTTGCAGAGTGGGGTAAAAAGGGGCGTGGTCTCAGACCACCACTCTGCAATCCAGCAGTGTGGCGCTTACTGAAGGTACCTGGCGGGCTAGTTGGCCCCCAGGGACCCTCAGTATTCAAGGGGACTTAATTCCCCAACTTAGAACGCACCAGGGGACGCGTTTGCAGAGTGCTGCAGGAAGGGGGCAGGGCCTCCGGCAAGATGCCAGCTTTTTTAAAAATATATTTTTAGAAGGGGGGCTGTGTGGCCCCCCCTTCTTTTAGTATTTTTGGGGCGCTGGGGACCCCATTCACCAGGGCCTGACCCTTATTTAAAAAAAAAAAAACTGGAAGGGGGCCGCGCGGCCCCCCTCCTGAGGCTGATTTCGGCCCCGGGGCATGGCCTCCTTTTTAAAAATATATATTTATAGGGAAGGGGGCCACGTGGCCCCCCTTCCCTGGGCCACTATTGGCCCCGGGGACCCCATCCTCCAGGGCATATCCTCATCTTTTAAAAAATATTTACAGGGAAGGGGGCCGTGTGCCCCCCTCCCCTGGGCCACTATTGGCCCCGGGGACCCCATCCCCCGGGGCTTGGCCATTCTTTTAAATATTTTTATTTGAGGAGGGGGGCCGTGCGGCCCCCCTCCCCAGGCTGATTTCGGCACCGGGGACCCCATCCCCTGGGGCCCGGCCATTATTTTTTTAAAGTAAAGGGAGGGGGGCTGCGTGGCCTCCCTCCTGGGCCTCTTCTGGCCCCGGGGACCCCATGCCCCGGCCCTTAACATTGGGGACCGTGTGGGGAGCCCCAATGCCCCACAGTCCCGCTGGCTCCCCACCTCCTGTGGGAGCCGGCATTGTTTTGAGCAAGGGGAGCTGCTGACATGGAGCTCCCCTTGCTCAAAAGCAGTCTGCTTTGCTTCATTGAAGCGAGAGCTCCTGCCCTGCCATAGCAAACAGCAATGTCCCGGGTATGGGTACCTCGGGACATTGCAGGAGCCGGCCCTTGGGGGTGGCGGTCCCCAGGGCCATCAAGGGCTCCAGGAGGGGGCCGCGCAGCCCCCTTCCTTCATTTGCATAGCCCCGGGGAGGTGGTGGTCCCCGGGGGTCCATAACGGACCCCCGCATTTGAATATTTAGTGCCCCGGGGAGGTGGTGGTCCCTGGGGCTTGGAGGCGCCTGCGAGGCCCCCCCGCCCAATTTTAACAAAGCCCCAGGGAGGAGGCAGTCCCCGGGGCTTGGGGGGGCCATGAGGCCACCCGCCCTTATTTAATTAAAGCCCTGGGGGGGTGGTGGTCCCCGGGGCTGCGTGGGGGCTGCGTGCCCCCCTGCACATAAATTATGAAGCCCCGGGGAGTTGTCGGTCCCCGGAGCTGTGGGGGCCCCCACAGGTCCCCACACCTTAACTTAGAATTATCCCCAGGACCTGGCCCACCTGGGGGCTTTTTAACAAACGAGGCACAGGAGACCTCACTTAGTTTGTTTTTAATAATTTCGGCCAGTTTCGCGCAACCAGCGTGAATTCGGCCAAATTTTTTTAAATTATTTTTTGGGGCCTGGGGGTCCCTGTGGCACCCCCTGAGCAGGCCTAGGGGGTCAGGGTGTTTCTACCCTGCCCCCTTTTCTTGTTTTTCATCTTCTTTTTTCTGTTTTCTTGTGACTCGGTTACCGAGTCACAAGATGGCTGCCAACACTTCCTGGTTTGGAGTGTTGGCAGCCAATTAGAATGAAGCTCGTGCTCGGGAGGAGTCGCGACTCCTCCTCGGTGCTCAGATATATACATTTTTTATTTCTTGAATTTCTCTGCAACTACTGAACGTATTTACACCATTTAAAAAAAAGGTCGCTTTCTGAACCAAGAGCTACCTTTTTGCCAAATTTGGAGTCTTTCTGTTCAGCAGTTCGGGCTGTAGCCTGTTCCAAAAATTCCTATGGCAGTCATCGGTAACCGAGTCACAAGAAAAAGGAAACAAAAAGTTAAAAATAGAGAAAAGGGGGCAGGTAGAAACACCCTGACCCCCTAGGCCTGCTCAGGGGGTGCCACAGGGACCCCAAGCCCCAAAAAATCATTTTTTAAAAACATTTTTATCTGGAGTCGCGCTGGGTGCGCGAATCCGGAATAACATTTTTAAAAAACGAAGTGCGGTCTCCCGCACTTCGTTTTCTTAAAGCCCATGGGTGTGCCAGCCCCGGGGACCGCCACCTCCACGGGGCGATTCTTATTCAAATGCGGGGAGCTCATGGCTCCCCCACAGCCCCGGGGACTGCCACCTCCCAGGAGATTTATCATTAAAAATAAAAAAAGCATGACGGGCTCTTGCCCCCCACGCAGCCCCGGGGACCACCACCTCCCCGGGGCTTTTGTTTTTTAAATTAAAGGCATGAGGGGCCTCCTGCCCCCCCATACTGCCCCAGGGACCACCACCACCCCAGGGCATTCAGTAAATTAAATACAGGGGTCCGAAGCAGACCCCCGGCCCCGGGGACCACCACCTCCCCTGGGCTATGCAAATGTTGGGAGGGGGGCTGCGTGGACCCCCTCCTGAAGCCCTCAATGGCCCTGGGGACCACCACCCCCTAGGGCCTACTCCTGCAATGTCCCAGGGTGCCCACCCCCGGGACATTGCCATTTGCTATGGCAGGGCGGGAGCACGGCTCCCGCCCTGCCATAGCAAACTCCTGCTTTGCTTCTTGGAAGCGACAGCAGGAAACCTGCTCTCGCTTCCAAGAAGCAAAGCAGATTGCTTTTGGGCAAGGGAAGCTTTATGTGAGCAGCTCCCCTTGCCCAAAAGCAATGGCGGCTCCCGCAGGAGGCGGGGAGCCGGCTGGGACCATGGGGGCATTGGGGCTCCCCCGGCGGTCCCCAACTTGAGGGCCGGCCCCTGGCGTTCCCGGGGCCAGAAGAGGGGGGCCACTCGGCCCCCCTCCCTAATTAAAAAAAGCATTGGCCAACCCCCGGGGATGGGGTCCCTGGGGCCAATAGTGTCCCAGGGAAGGGGGGCCTCTTGGCCCCTCTCCCTTTAAAAAAAATAATTAATAAACCATTGGCCATGCCCCAGGGGATGGGAAACCCCGGGGCTAAAAATTGCCCAGGAGGGGGCCACGTGGCCCCCTCCCTTTAAAAAATAAATAAAGAATTGGGTATGCCCTGGGGGATGGGGACATCGGGGCCAAAAGTGGCCCAGGGAAGGGTGGCCAAGCGGCCCCCCTCCCGAATATAAATATTTTTTATTTTTTTTAAAATACGGATGGGCCCCTGGGGATGGGGTCCCCATGGCCAAAATTGGCCACAGGAAGGGGATGGGGTACCCGGGGCCAAAATTGGCCACAGGAGGGGGGCCATGCAGTCCCCCTCCAATAATAATAATAAAAAAACATGGGCAGGCCTTGGGGTATGGGGTCCCCGAGGCCAAAAGAGGCCCATGGAAGGGGGGCCAAGGGGCCCCCTTCCTGTTCTTTTTTTTTTTTTTAAGTAAAAAAATGGCTAAGACCCTGGGGGATGGGGTCCCCAGGGCCCATAAATTAGTAAGAGAAGGGGGCCATACAGCGCCCCTTCTTAAAATATGAAAAGTAAAGAAAAACTGGCATCTCGCCTGAGGCCCCCCCCCTCCCTGTACCACTGTGCAAACGTGCCTCTTGGCGCGTTTTGTGTTAGGGGATTGAGACCCCTCAAATCTTAAGGGTCCTTAGGGGCCAACTAGCCCACCAGGTAACTCCAGTAAGCCCCACACAGTGGGATTGCTGAGAGGTGGTCTGAGGCCACACCCCTTTTTACACCACTCTGGAAACGTGCCTCTTGGCGCACTGCTGGTGGGGTGATGAGGACCTCTTGTGTCCTGAGGACCTCAGGACACAAGTGGACTTCATCCCCCAAGCAGCAGTGCGCCAGGCGGCACGTTTGCAGAGTGGTGTCAAAAGGGGGCATGGCCTGTGTCCACCTCTCAGCAATCCCACTGTGTGGGGCTTCCTGGAGGTAAGAGGTAGACTAGTTGGCCCCAAAGGACCCCCAGCAGCGAAGGTGACTTCAATCCCCATCCAAGAGCATGCCAGGGAGTGCGTTTGCAGAGTGGTGGTCAAAGGGGGCTTGGCCTGCTATGAGAAGTTAGCAATCCTGCTGTGTGGTACTTACTGGAGGTAATAGAAGGGGTAGTTGGCCCCCAAGGATGTCCTTGGGGGCCAACTACCCCTCTTGTTACCTCCAGTAAGTTCCACACAGTGGGATTGCTAAGACTTCTTTGGAGGCCACGCCCTCTTTCTCCACCACTCTGCAAACGTGCCTCCTGGCAGACTACAGGATGGGGGATGAAGTCCACTGTACTCCTGAGGGACATGGGGGCCAAGAAGCCCTCCTGGTACCTCCTGTAAGTCCTATGCAGTGGAATTCCTGAGCGCTGGTCGGAGGCCCAGCACCCTTTCTCCACCACTCTGCAAAAGCGACTACTAGTTAAAGAAGCATTTGCAATGTAATAGGTTTTGCATTTGCGGGAGATAGAGCTATTGGGGTTGTAAATGCAAAAGTTTTTTACTAATGTTTTTTGGTGTAGAGTGGATGCACGTTGTGTGTAGTGGAATTATGTGGTATGTTGTGCAGTGAAATTATGTGAATAAAAAGTATGTGGTATATAGTGTATAGGAATTATGTGGAGTGGGATTATGTGTTTTGGTGAGTAATTATGTGGTATTGTAGTCTGTGTTGTGGAGTGGTAACCTCAGGTTTAGTCTTCCTCCTTTCCATAGAAGCTAAAAAAAAAAACTCAATGAGACACAAAAAAAGAAGGAACCACTGAGGAGCACTTCTGGACCTAGTCAGAGGTATGAGCAGGGCCACTCGAATTATGTGACTGTTCAGCTGCACCAATTTTCACATAATTAAACATTTTCCGCATTGGTCAAGTATTCCATCATCTGCTGCCTAATCTGTAGATTTGAACAAAAAAAGCCTTGTTTCTAGCTCAAACGGCTCAAATGTTCCCAAAAATGCAGCGTCACGTGTTACAGAGTGGAGGAAGGCCCTTTGCAAAGCTGGAATGGCCACGTGTTACTTATTGCAAAATGTGGGTGTTAAACTGGTACTAATGGTGCACAAACCTCTCTTCTTTCTGTGCCTCTCTTGCCTCTTTCTGCATTTCTCTTGCTTCTTTCCGCAGCCCTCTTGCCTCTTCTGCACCCCTCGTCCCTCTTTCTGCACTCCTCGTCCCTCTTTCTGCACCCCTCGTCCCTCTTTCTGCACCTCTCTTGCCTCTTTTTGCACCCTTGTTCCCTCTTTCTGCACCTTTCCTGCCTGATTCTGCACCTCTCTTGCTTCTTTCTGTACCTCTGTTGCTTCTTTCTGCACTTCTCTTGCCTATTTCTGCACCCTTCGTGCCTCTTTCAACACCTCTGTTGATTCTTTCTGCCCTTCTCTTCCTTCTTTCTGCACCCCTTTAGCCTCTTTCTGTACCTCTCTTGCCAATTTGTGTATCTCTCCTACCTCTTTCTGCACCCCTCTTGCCTCTTTTTGCACCTCTGTTAGTTCTTTCTGCACTGATCTTGCTTCTTTCTGCACCTCTTTTGCAAATTTCTGCATCCCTCATGCCTCTTTCTGCACCCCTCTTCCCTATTTCTCCACCTCTCTTGCTTCTTTCTGCACTTCTCTTTCTTCTTTCTGCACCTCTCTTGCAAATTTCTGTATCCCTCTTACCTCTTTCTGCACCCCTGTTCCCGCTTTCTGTACCTTTCTTGCCTGTTTCTGCACCTCTGTTGCCTCTTTCGGCACCTCTGTTGCTTCTTTCTGCACTTCTATTGCCTCTTTCTGCACCCCTCTTACCTCTTTAAGCACCTCTGTTGCTTCTTTCTGCACTTCTCTTGCTTTTTTCTGCACTCCTCTTGCCTCTTTCTGTACCCCTTTTACCTCTTTGTGCACTTCTCCTGCCTCTTCCTGCACCTCTCTTGCCATTTTCTGCAGTTCTCTTGCCTCTTTCTGCATCTCTTTTGCTTCTTTCTGTACTTTTCCTGCCTCTTTCTGTACCCCTTTTGCCTCTTTCTGCACCTTTGTTGGTTCTTTCTGCACTGCCCTTGCTTCTTTCTGCACCTCTGACTTAGAGGTAGTTTTAATCCCCCTGCCCTATTATGTACTAGGGCCTTACAGGGGAGGTCATGCCAATCACAGGGGTACCCCAACCCATAGTGTACCCTAGTGAATGTAGGTGTTTTTACTGTACTCTAAGTGTCTTTTAGCAAAGCACTGTCTCCGGGCCTGGTTAGTCAGAGTCAGTTACCACCAGTACCAGTCAGCAAAAAGTTGAGGGCACAGTATGACTTTGCAACAAGGCCTCTTTGTGCACCTCTGTTGGTTCTTTCTGCACTTCTCTTGCTTTTTGTATACTCCTCTTGCCTCTTTCTGTACCCCGGGGCGCGAGTTCTAGTTAGCTCAGCTAACTATAATGGCAGAATTTCTCTGGTTTTGTGCAAGTCAAATGTCAGCCTAACTATAACGTCCCTGAAACCTGTTGTTTTTTCAGTGAATATCTAAGGTTTTTAAATGCTAATTCCTAACTGTAACGTCCCTGAAACCTGTGGTTTTTTCAGTGAATTTCTACTATTTGTTAAATGCTAATTACTAACCATAACGTCCCTGATACCTCTGTTTTTATCAGTGAATTTCTAAGGTTTTTTAAACAATTTTATTTATTAAAAGATGTTTGTAACTATTTTTTCCTTTTTTGTATGATTTTCTATGTATTTTTTAAAACTTGTAAAATAATTATAATCACTTTTTAAAATATATATAACATAGCTGATTAAAGATTGATAGTATCATTTATTTGAATAATTACAATTACAATGTTTATGAAATTGTAATATTGTTCTATTGTTCTTAATTTTGTACAGTGTGATATTATATGACAGAATTATGAATAGAAAAAGAAAATTAAATTTGTACATAATATTTTACTGTAATTGATTTTACAGTTTTTTGCTAAATTAAGTTTTGTATGATTGCTTTTAATAGTATAAAAGATGTTTTGTTGTCTCATTATGATAAATATCTTCTAAATATAATTTTTTTTGTTTACAAAAAAAGGTCGCTCACCGATTGCGAAACTACGCGGTGGGTGCGCGGATCCATTATGCGAATATCAGTCTAAAATACATATTTAGAATTAATTGATATATTTTCTTCACAAAGAGGTTTATTACTGAGTGCAAAAAAATAGTATTATAGAAGTTATAATTTTGTTTTGAAATGTTTTAAACCGATTTTTAAAAACGTGACGGTATCACGCACCAGTCGCGGATCTTCACGTTTGGTGCATGAATCCATTACACAAATGTAAGTCTAAAATATGTACTTACACTGAAATAATATATTTTTTAAACAAAGAGGTTTATTATTGAATCCCAAAAATTAGTATTACTGTAGCTATAAAATCTTTAAAACACATTTTTGTGTACGCTGCACCATCGCGCACCGGTCGCGAAGGAATCACAAACCCTGCTGGCACGTATTTCCGGGATTGCGTAGGGGTCGTGACTCTGGCGTAATTTTAAAAAGTATGAAATATCATTGTTGCAAGGGTACGCGACTCCTACGCGACTCCATGTGACATGGAAAGATAGCTTTTTATGCGTTAAAAGCTTTTCATTCTCTTAGAGGGAGGATCCAACACCTGACCTTTTCCTCTTATTTTGGGTGTGTCTGCATGTGTAGACAGCTGTTTTGCAGGCTCTACTCAATTTGTTATATATTTTTGGTGTTTTCACCTACAAATTTTTCAACATGGCATCTTCACATCCCAAAGAAGAGCAGCTTGAGGAGGTGGAAGATATTGAAGAGCCCGTGAAGAAGAGGAAACAAAGCATTGTTTGGGCTTTTTTCACCATGTTCCGGAAAGCATGCATGCATGTGTCTGTGCCTTTTGCTAGTGGCATCATACATAAAAGAAATACACAAATAGATATATACCTGTCATTCACATGTCTAGCATCTTCAGATGCATAACACGTGTGAGAATACATGTACAAGCAGAGACATACCTCAGTCACAAGACCACACAGACATTTAAACTTGACAGACTGCATTTCTCATTTGAAGCAGACACCAAAATCTATACAGCATACTTCATGTGTAACTTTCCAGAGAATCATACAAAGTACCCTAATAACTATTCTCTCTACCAACATGTCTTAAACCTCACTTTTCTGCTGCACCTTCATTTTTCACCGACTGCTCAGAATGTTAGAGCTACCAAATTTAAAACAGCAATCCTTCCCATGTTCATGTTGTATGTCTCACCATGTTCCTGAATGCATGCATGCATGTATCAGTGCCTGTTGCTAGCAGCATCATACATAAAACAAACATACAAATAGTTGTATACTTGTGATTAACACATCTAGAATCTTCAGGTGTATAACATGTGTAACAGTACATGTACGAGTAGAGACATACCTCACTCACAAGACCATGCACACCTTAAAACTTGATAGACTGCAATTCCCATTTCAAGCAGACACCTAAATTTATACGCCGTACTTCAAGTGTACCTTTCCAGAGACTCATACAAAGTACCCTAATCACTAATCCCTCTGCCAGCCACTTTTTTGCTGCACATTAATTTTTTAACGACTGCTCAGAATGTTAGAGCTACCAGATTTAAAACAGCAATCCTTCCCATGTTACTGTTGTAAGTCTCACCATGTTCCTGAAAGCATGCATGCATGTATCTGTGCCTTTTGCTAGTGGCTTCATACATAAAAGAAACACACAAATAGTTGTATACCTGTGTTTCACCCGTCTAGCATCTTTAGATGTATAAAACGTGTAAGAATACATGTACCAGTAGAGACACACCTTACTCACAAGATCATGCACACCTTAAAACTTGACGTACTGCACTTCCCATTTCAAGCAGACATCTAAATATATATGGTGTACTTCAAGTGTACCTTTCCAGAGACTCATACAAAGTACCCTAATCACTAATCCCTCTGCCAACGTGTCTTAAACCTCGCTTTCCTGCTGCACCTTCATTTTTCACAGACTGCTCAGAATGTTAGAGCTACCAAATTTAAAAAAGCAATCCTTCCCATGTTAATGTTCTAAGTCTCACCATGTTCCTGGAAGCATGCATGCATGTGTCTATGCCTTTTGCTACTAGCATCATACATAAAAGAAACACACAAATAGATGTATACCTGTCTTTCCCATGTCTAGCATCTTCAGCTTCATAACACGTGTGAGAATACATGTACAAGTAGAGACATACCTCAGTAACAAGACCACACAGACTTTTAAACTTGACAAACTGCTCTTCCCATTTCATCCATACACCTAAATTTATACGGCCTACTTCAAGTGTACCTTTCCAGAGACTCTTACAAAGTACCCTAATCACGAAACCCTTTGCAAACATGTCTTAAACCTCACCTTTCTGCTGCACCTTCATTTTTCACCGACTGCTCAGAATGTTAGAGCTACCAAATTTAAAACTGCAATCCTTCCCATGTTACTGTTGTAAGTCTCACCATGTTTCTGAAAGCATGCATGCATGTATCTGTGCCTTTTGCTAGCAGCATCATACATAAAAGAAACATACAAATAGTTGTATACCTGTGTTTCACATGTCTAGCATATTCGGATGTATAACACGTGTAAGAATGCATGTACAAATAGAGACATACCTCACTCACAAGACCATGCACACCTTAAAACTTGACAGACTGCACTTCCCATTTCAAGCAGACATCTAAATATATATGGCGTACTTCAAGTGTACCTTTCCAGAGACTCATACAAAGTACCCTAATCACTAATCCCTCTGCCAACATGTCTTAAACCTCATTTTTCTGCTGCACCTTCATTTTTCAATGAGTGCTCAGAATGTTAGAGCTACCACATTTAAAACAGAAATCCTGCTCATGTTACTGTTGTAAGTCTTACCATGTTCCTGAAAGCATGCATGCATGTGTCTGTGCCTTTTGCTAGTGGCATCATACATAAAAGAAACATACAAATAGTTGTATACCTGTGTTTCACATGTCTAGCATCTTTAAATGTATAACACGTGGGGGAATACATGTACAAGTAGAGAGATACCTCAGTCACAAAAACACACAGACCTTTAAACTTGACACACTGCTTTTCCCATTTCAAGCAGACTTCAAGTGTACCTTTCCAGAGAATCATACAAAGTACCCTAATCACTAATCCCTCTACCAACATGTCTTAAACCTCACTTTTCTGCTGCAGCTTCATTTTTCACCTACTGCTCACAATGTTAGACCTACCAAATTTAAATCAGCATTCTTTCCCATGTCACTGTTATAAGTCTAACCATATTTCTGAAAGTATGCATGCGTATGTCTTTGTCTTTTGCTAGTGAGATGATACATAAAAAGAAACATAGAAATACTTGAATATCTGTATTTCAGACAGCATACTCTCTAAATTTATGTAGAAGAAAGTGTATGTATTCCTTTCTGATCATAATACATGGGAACATGGGTATAGAGTTATATAGACTGGGATATAGTTTAATACATCTGTCAATATGAATTAAACTTTAGTTTTCTGTACTACTTTCATTAGAGACTCAGGAAGCACATTTATTACTATGCACAACCTATTTCAATCTTCATTTCAGTACAAAAAAATAAACTACAATACACTTTCCTACATTTGGTAACATATTTCAAACATTACACTTCTCTAATAATTTGCAAACTTTAAAAATAATGCTTTTCAAAGTTAAAAATATCACTACAAAGACAAAAGCACTACTATGCAATACATAACACACCGTACAAATTTGTAACTCACCTCTCAAATAGTATTGCAGAATATGAAATATCAGAAACTCATAAAAGGTTTTCTTCTTCACACAATAAATGTGATGCACCACTCTCAACAAGGTAAAACCAGTAATGGCAAACTTTCCCTCTCTTTCTGCATACAAATAAATGTAAGTAACAAATCAAAATGCTTCTTTCATTATTTCAAAATGTGAAACCCATTTCTATTGGTTAGACATATTAACCCTTTATTAGACTCTTCCAAAAGTGCCCAAAATGGTTCTGTAATTTACTGGAGTCGCGACTCTACTGCGGTGCCGCAGTGTAGCGTCGCAATGGAACCACGAACCCTTAAGGGAGTTCAAAAACATATTTCCAATAATACTTGTATTATTTTTTAACATCACACTACTTCTAAACATAGTACTGATTTGGGAAAACTTACTTTAGTAGCATATCACTTATATATAACTTAGCGTTTCATACTTTAAAATCACAGTTAAGTTTCAACCCTTCCTCCATTCTGCCTAATCCTAGTTTCCATAGTAACACTTTCTGCAACATTCAACTGTGCCAGAAGGTTGCAAGTTCACCATATTTTCAAGTTCAGCACACTAGCTTACAAATACAAATAGCAGGTGTGGTTGACTTTTGCAAAATATTACCTTATCCTATCTACTATACCTTTCAAACATTTTTCAATAACCAATCAGAAACATCGTTCTTCAGAAAAGTAACATGCATCCTATTTTTTAAGTACACAATGTTTATGACCAATTAATCAGTTATCTGCTTTTTCTAAAACAGAACCATCTCCACCATTTTAGATACCTCTCATTCCACCAACTGACCTACTCAGCTTCAGTTGTCTTTTGATTCCTTCCACATATCCCTTCAAAATGTTACAGTAAGGATTGTAGGCTACAGCTATGTTTTCTGGGGCAAATGGTATGCTGAACACAGAGATATTGACAAAGACCTCTGTTTGCAAAATGTGGATATTAAATGGTTTGCACAGAGAGGAGTAAAGTGGTATCAATAGATGCCTTTGTTTAAAACCTTTTTCCATCTCCAACCCCCTGATCTCATGATTGTGTACTGTGGTGACAATGACCTAGGCACATTGACTGAGGTAGGGCTGGAAATCCTAATGAAGGATACCTTTGCACATCTGATGTTGCTTTTCCCTCAAACTGCCTTTGTATACTCTAATATATGCCAAAGACAGAAATGGAAGTGGTCAAATCAATTCTGTCCACAGATTGAGATAGCTAGAAAGAATGTCAATAAAGCTGTTTCTGCTTACCTCAGAGACCATAGGATGGCCTCTATCTATAACAACAACCTACGTATTGATATGCATGACATCTACAGAAGTGATGGAGTTCACTTCACAGATGAAGGAAACAGGGGGGTATATTCACAAGAACGTGCGCTAAACATCTCCAAAAAATGTTAACGCAACTTTACACATCGCAGTCTATCGCGGGAAAATAACCCCGTGTTAACGTGGAATTCACTACACGCCGTACCATGCGATAGTTTACCAAAAACGCGGCCAATGTCCAGGATACAACCACCACGACGGAGATAAAAACACAAACCCCAACACCAAAAAACGTGCGATGAGCCCATTCGCGATGAGGAAAGCAGCGATAAACAGCGCCAGGCCCACGACACACAAGCAGCAGGCGGGAATAAGCACAACAAAAGCAGGAAAAAGGAAGACAAACCAAACAGAAAACAACAGCGAAGCACAATGGAGGCAGCCAGAGCTAGTACACAACCCCACAAGCCCCATTGGCAACAAAAACATTGTACATGGCAGTCCATCGTGAACAAGGTGAATGCAGCCGGAGAGCGGAGGAGGACAATGGAAGAAAACCAGAACAGCTGGAATGATGTGAAACGCACAAATGAGCAGAAACACGCCAACAACCAGAAGGCAGCAATGCACACCGGAGGTGGGAGTCCAGCGCCACACCAGGAGCTGGATGACATGGAGGAAATGGTGTCCACCACATCAGTCTGGAGATGGTGGCAGGAGTCGGGGACTGGAAACTGCTCAAAATCAACAGACACAACAGCAACAGGGAGAGGAACGACCAGGGACTGGGGGACGGGGGAGATGGGCACAATGGCACACATGCACAATTAAGCACAGCACAACTGCAGACAAACCATGCCCAAGAGTAACAACACCAACCAAGAGCACAAGTCACACAACTCGGCAATATCACACCACTGAACAAGCACAGAAGTGAAAACCACACTGCCTGAAAGGGAGAAGGGTGAGCCAAATTAGAGCTGAAGGGCCATCTCACACACAATGCAGCACAAACACATAGGACGCAGAGCACCCCAACATCGAACACAATGTGGTACAAACAGCAACATTTGCAAAACCGAACACAGGACACAAGTGCACCCGCTTGTGGCCGGTAAATGGCCATACGCATCTAGCAAAGCACGAAACAGGGACATGATAATGCACAAGTACCAACCCACAGCCCTGATGGGGTAGCAATGCATGTATGGCAGGGACCCAGATAGGCCGTGACACACACATTTGCATACATATCAATACTCATCACAGTTGGAGACAAGTGAATGTGCGGAAACTTCATCAACAATTGCGTGTCGTTACGGCCAAGAGAAGTGCCACAGCATGCAGACCAATACAGCAGCATGTCTGAATGAGGAATGTTGGAAAGCGCCCATGTCCACCACCCACACAAGTCAGTGCCAACGCGCGTTGGTTGTCCGCGCATGTATCCGGAGTCCAGGCCAATGCAGCCATGTCCACTGTCGTCTTGGGACATGTGACCAGATACCCAACATGCAACCAGGCGCCGGGACACGTGCAATGGGTCACATTCAGTTGTGGCTAGAGATACGTTGTCACTCGTCCATGAACGCAAGTGCAGCAGCGTAGGCCAACATTTCCAACATGAGCTCATTGTCCACTACATCTAACATGTCGGCGACGTAACCCATCAGCTGTCCCGGACAGATGTGCTGACTCCAACCCCTGGCCCCAATTGGCACTAAAGCCCAATAGGGGAGCGGCTCAATATGGTCAATGCACACGACGACTCGTGCAATCTCCCAGGTCCAGTTGCCAGCATGCATGCCAATCATCTAGGCATGCCATAAATGGGCATCACAGTGACACTCCTGGTCGTGGGCCAACAGGGGGCGCACACACACGTCGAAATCCAGGTCAGCTACTGTTACGTTGGAGAGGCAGACATCCATGGTCCACTCGAATATGCACGAGCGACAATGCAACACAGGCTGAACGCAGGTGACGTTGGCAAGGCGGAAGCTTAGCCGGTAACTGATCTGCAGCACTGCCAATGGCAGTGCCCCCAGTACATGCAGCAGACGTGCACGGTACCGGTCCACGTGACTGGAGTTGTGCATGTGTCCGGGATGGTCTGCCATTGCCTCAGTGGCTCTGCTTGAAGCGGCACTGTGCTGACCCGCGCTAGTCCTGTGGATGAAATGGCACAGCTCGGATCAATGAGCAGTGTCTGTGTGCAATGGGTGCAGGCCTGGGGTGGGGTGGGGGTACGTGTGAAGGCCATTTCACGCACGCTAACTACGACCAAGGACTTCTGTGTGTGGGATGTGTACACGTTGGTCTCACATCGGGCAGTGAGTAGTGTGGGAGTCGCCAGCAAATGCTATCGTATCTGTCAGGGGGTGCTGGGCATGATAGTTCAGACAAAGGACCTTTCATCCCTACAGTAACTTTACCATCTTCTTGCATACAGAAGATGTACAGAGGCCTGTCGTGGGTGGGGTGGGATGTCTGCGACCCAGGGAATCATGGATGATATGCCGAGCACGTGGCACATGAGCGGCCTCACTGTGTGTTACATTGCCTCACAGCTGCTCCTCCCTCCCACGAGCCCCCACACTTGTGTGCGCTGCGCGGTTGTATCACGTGCACTCCTACGGCACACCATTGTCATGCCTGTCTGCGCATGTCCAGCGGCATGCCAACAACACCGTGAAGCTGGCCATTGAGGGTGTGCAGCCACGTGAGTGTAGGCCAATGGTCCGGACAGGTCGGACACAGGTGTACAGTCCATGGCTGGCTGTGATCGCGCTGCTATTGAGGCTAGGCATCTGACTTATGCAGCCGCAGGACTGATACACATAACACTTGGAATGCATGAGTCACGACCCCGAGCGGTCTTGCACTCCTACATTTCCCCGTACATGCGGGCCCGCCCTCCGGGTGCATGCTACATTGCAACATCGACTAGTGTGGCCCTGGTGGCGACAACACTCCAACACAGAGACACGCTTACTGCACTTCCTGCTCAAGGCCAGACCAGAGCCACGCCCTGATCCCCCTGCTGAATCAGCACACCCCGGCGCTGACCTGACGTACGCCAGACCAGCACACGCCACTTGTGCATGCAGGGGGGGGCGGGCGAAGCTACATGTCCAAGGCCTTGGCCACTGCTGAGGTGACATGGTGGCCCGGGGTGCAGCAGGTGCACAGGGACGCAAGCCCCGCCGCGCACGGTGCCGGCCTCGTGGCGGGCTGAGAGGTGCCGCCCTGGCAGACACGTTGGCCATTCCGAATGAGAACCACGCCCAGTGCGACGGGCTTTTCATTCACACCCCTATGCAGGCCTGGTGTACGCAGGGCCAACCCACTCCGCCCAGGCATACAGGGGGGGACATAACGAGCGACATTTCCGCATTCTGCCCCACAGCCTGTGGGGACATGGTGGCGTCCAATGACCACTACACTCCATGCACCAGCAGTTAATGTCCACGTGGCCATTTCCGTGGTTTGCACACTGAAGTCTGCCCGGCACATCCACGCCACACCTGGCATTGGGTAGGTTCTTATTCATTACTCACTTGCCGCTCTCGCACCTGCATGCTCCAAGCCTCTCCTCACATTCTGCTATTGTGTGGCTGTGGTGCCATGCCATGGCTGGGTTGTGTGCATGGCAACCCCAGGTTCCCAATGGAGTCATGTTGTCGTGTCTGGTTGGTTGGCATGTTGTGTGGCATATTGCATGTAGTTTTGCTGCGTGCCCATTGCCAGTGTCGTGAGTTGCATGACTGTGGAGTGGAGGTGTGTGGTGTGTTCATTTGGTACTTACCAATGAGCAATGCATTTCCATAGGTGCCATCCTGTGAGTGCTGGTTGATGATGGACTGTCGGGAGATGTATGAATCATGCACACTGCCTGGGGAGTTGGCCACAACATTGTTGAGGAGTCCCCGGTGGTCCACTATTGCCTGCACATTGATGGAATGCGTGTGCTTTCTGTTGCGGTAGTTGTGTGCAGTGTCGGCAGGGGGCACGAGGGGTACATGTGTGCAGTCGATTGCCCCCAAAACGTGAGGGAATCCAGCTATGGCGTAGAAGCCTTGCTTGGTTTCCAGCTGCTCCTGCGCAGTGTGGGTGAAGTGGAGGTGTATTTTATCATAGATTTATATAGCGCAAAAAACTGTCACCCTGCGGGTATCTTGGCGCTGCGACTTACCAAGTTGTCACTAGGCAGAACAGATAGCCTGTACGCTGATTTAGAGAGCTCATATTACTCATCCCTAGGGAAGAGCCAAGTCTTTAAGCTTTTTCTAAATGAGAACAGCGAGTTAGTTTGTCTGATATGCAAGGGGAGATCATTCCAGAGTCGTGAGGCTGCTATACCAAATGCTCTGCCGCCCATCCTGGTCTTCTTAAATCTAGCGGTGGTTACCAGACTTGCACTGGAAGAGTGAAGATTTCTCCCAGGATTGTACCAGGTGAGTTTCTCCTGCATGGACATTGGACCCAGACCAGACCAGTGCTGGGGTACCAGGCTGATGATGGCATCCAGGACAGGTGTGATGAACTTGGATAGGGCTGGCTGTGAGACTCCTCCGACTCTGGCAGTTGTGGGTTGGAAGGTACCAGAGGCCAACATGTGCAGCACAGCCGGCAGCTTTGTCTGCGGAGGGATGTTGGTTGTCCACTGTGTTGGTGCCGTCAGCAGGTGGGTGCTGTGGGTCAGGATGCGGGGGATGGTTGTCCTTTTGGGCCTGTAGTGGGCAATGTCCTCCTCTGGCGTTAGGTCTGTGCAGCTGGTGCGTTTACGGTGGGTCCGCTGTCTTTGTGTATGCTGCCGCTGTGGTGGTCCAGGCGAGGGGGGCCGGGGGTGGGCCAGGTCCTGGGGGTGGTGGCGGGCCTGGGGGTGGTGGCGGTGAGTGTTGTGGCCCTCATGGGTCTCCGAGCTGCATGATCATTGGCTCCATGGCATCTGTGGGTCTTCAGATGTGGCTCTTGGCTGGGCTCCCTTTCATGCTGCAGGTAGTCGTCCTGCTTAACACCAGCATAAGGCAGGTGTTAATTCCCTGCTGCTACCGCGGCTTATCGCCTGTTTTTGGTTCGCATCGCAGATCTGGCAGTTCGTTGTGAAAGTGGTGTTGTGGTGTTTTCGTGAGTTTTTGAACGGGAACGCCTACAGTGCATCTCATTAGGGTTAGTTGGTGGTGTCACCCGTGGAGATAAATTTTGGGGCAGTTATCGCGGGAATACTGGCGATGTCTGCAGTTTGCACCCGCTTGTGAATGGGGCGTTAAATCTATCTCCACTTTTGATGCATTAAGGTGGCGATAACTCGGCGATAAGTCCTTGTGAATATGCCCCAGAGTGTTTCTCTACAACCTTAAGCTGTGCATCCACATTTACATGTAGCTCCAGCAAAGTCATAATGAAAACAACGGATCTTGTTAGAGCCACCCAAACATACATACTCTTTTTAAACATTTTCCGGATTCGTGAACCGGTTGCGAATTCGCAAAACAAAAGCACGAATTCAATGTACTACAACATATTACACTTTTCAAGTTTAAATTTTATTTTTTATTTTTTTATATTATTTCTAACTCTATCAATTTTAATGTGATTATTAACTTCAATCTCACTAGCTCTATAAAAACTTCAAAATGCAACACTAATTTCTGAATTATATACTATTTAATTATTTATTTAAAGCGGATCCGCGAATCCACTGCGACGTTACACTGGGAGCTGCACTGAGAGCAGTGATAGGGTCGCAACTTCTATCACAAGAAAAAAATATATATTATTCCCCCCACTTCCATAGCCCCATATCAGCCCGTGAACACCATCCCCCGGGGCCTGGCCATTTAATTTTTTTTTTTTTTTAAAGGGCTAGGGGGTCGCTTGACACCCCTCCCAGGCCATTTTTGGCCCCAGGCACCCCATCCCCGGAGCTTGGCCAATCCTTGATATTTTTTTTTTTTAAATGGGTAGAAGGGCTTGTGTGGCCCCCCTACCTGGGCAATTTTGGGCCCCGGGGACCCCAACCCTCAGGGCTTGGCCTCTGGTTGGGGACCGCGGGGGGAGCCCCAATGCCCCCATGGTCCCTGCCAACACCCCGCCTCCTACGGGAGCTGGCATTGCTTTTGGTCAAAGGGAGCTGCTAACATGCAGCTCCCTTTGCCCAAAACCAATTCTGCTTCCCTTCATGGAAGCGAGAGCAGTTTTCCTGCTCTCGCTTCCATGAAGCGAAGCAGACGTTTGCTATGGCATGCCATAGCAATCTGCAATGTCCCTTGGGTGAGCACCCTGGGACATTGCTGGAGCCGGCCCTGGGGGGTGCCAGTCCCCAGGGCCATGGAGGGCTCCATGAGGGGGGCTGCGCAGAAACCTGCTCTCGCTTCCAAAAAGCAAAGCAGATTGCTTTTGCACAAGGGGAGCTACATGTCAGCAGCTCCCTTTGTGCAAAAGCGATGCCAGCTCCCGCAGGAGGCGGGGAGCCAGCTGGGACCGTGGGGGCTTTGGGGCTCCACCCGCGGTCCCCAACGCTAAGAGCTGGCCGTGGGGAATGGGGTCCCCAGGCCCAGAAGTGGCCCAGGAGGGGGGCCACGTTGCCCCTCCCCTTTAAATACAATTTTTAAAAAACGGAAAGGCCTGCCCTGGGGGATGGGGTACCTGGGGCCATAATTGGCCTCTGGGGGGCCACGCGGCCCCCCTCCCCAAATCTTTTTTTATAAACCAACAAGGCTGCCAGGCCCTGGGGGATGGGGTCCCCGGGGCCAAAAGTGGCACAGGGAAGGGGGACCACGCGGCCCCCTCACATAAGATAACAAATTTTAAAAAAAGAAAAAAGAAACCGGCAACTCGCCGGAGGCCCCGCCCCCTCCCTGCATGACTCTGCAAATGCGCCCTGGCGCATTCTAAGTTGGGGAATTAAGTCCCCTTGAATACTAAGGGTCCCTGGGGGCCAACTAGCCCACCAGGTACCTCCAGTAAGCAAAACACAGCTGGATTGCAGAGAGGTGGTTTGAGGCCATGACCCTTTTTACGCCACTATGCAAACATGCCACTTGGCGCAGTGCTGGTGGGGCGATGAGGTCCACTTGTGTCTTGAGGACCTCAGGACACAAGTTGACTTCATCCCTTGACCAGCAGTGTGCCAGGAGCCGTGTTTGCAGAGTGGTGTAAAAAGGGGTGTGGCCTCAGACCACTCTCAGCAATCCAGGTGTGTGGCGCTTACTGGAAGTACCTGGTGGGCTAGTTGGCCCCCAGGGACCCTCAGGAATAAAGGGGGCTTAATACCCTAACTTAGAACACGCTAGGAGGCGCATTTGCAGAGTGGTGGAGAAAGGGGGCGTGGCATGTGTCCTCCTCTCAGCAATGCCACTGTTTGGGGCTTACTGGAGGTAAGAGGTAGGCTAGTTGGCCCCTAAAGGACCCCCAGCAGTGAAGGGGACTTCAATCCCCATCCAAGAGCATGCCAGGGAGTGCGTTTGCAGAGTGGTGGGTGAAGGGGGCGTGTCCTGCTATGAGAATTTAGCAATCCTGCTGTGTGGGACTTACTGGAGGTAATAGGAGGGGTAGTTGGCCCCCACGATGTCCTTGGGGGCCAACTACCCCTCTTGTTACCTCCAGTAAGTCCCACACAGTGGGATTGCTAAGACGTCTTCGGAGGCCATGCCCCCCTTTCTCCACCACTCTGTAAATGCACCTCCTGGCAGACTACAGGATGGGGGATGAAGTCCAATTTACTCCTGAGGGATTTTGGGGGCCAAGAAGCCCTACTGGTACCTCCTGTAAGTCCTACGCAGCCGAATTCCTGAGCGCTGGTCGGAGGCCCAGCACCCTTTCTCCAGCACTCTGCAAACACGACTACTAGTTAAAGAAGTGTTTGTAATCTAATAGGTTTTGCATTTGCGAGAATTAGAGCTATTGGCATTGTAAATGCAAACGTTTTTTACTAATGTTTTTTGGAGTGGAGTGGATGTACGTTGTGTGTAGTGGAATTATGTGGTATGTTGTGCAGTGAAATTATGTGGATAGAAAGTATGTGGTATTTAGTGTATAGGAATTATGTAGAGTGGGATAATGTATTGCTTCTTTCTGCACCCCTTTTGCCTGTTTATGCACCCCTCTTCCCTTTTTGTGCAACTCTCTCGCCTCTTTCTACACCTCTCTTCCCTCTTTCTGCACCACTCTTGCCTCTTTCTGTACCTCTGTTCCTTCTTTCTTCACCTGTCTTGTCTCGTTCTGTACCCTTTGTGCCTCTTTCAGCACCTCTGTTGCCTCTTTCTGCAGTTCTCTTCCTCCTCCTGCACCCCACCTGCCTCTTTCTGTACCCCTCTTTCCTCTTTGTGCACCTCTCCTACCCCTTTCTGCACCCCTCTTGCCTCTTTTTCCACCTCTGTTGGTTCTTTCTGCACCTCTTTTGCTTCATTCTGCTCTTCACTTGCCTCTTTCTGTACCCCTCTTGCCTCTTTCTGCACCTCTGTTGGTTCTTTCTGCACTGCTCTGGCTTCCAAATGTATACACCCTTCTTGCCTTTTTCTGCACCACTCTGCACCACTCTTACCTCTTTCTACACCTCTCTTGCCTCAGTCTGCCCACCTGTTCCCTCTTTCTGTACCTCTTTTGCCTGTTTCTGCAACTCTCTTGCCTCTTTCTGCAGTTCTCTTGCCTCTTTCTGTACCTCACTTGCCTCTTTTTGCACCTCTGTTGGTTCTTTTGCACCGCTATTGCTTCTTTCTGTACCCCTCTTGCAAAGTTCTGCACCCCTCTTGCCTCTTTCTGCACCCCTTTTACCTGTTTCTGAACCTCTCTTGCCTCTGTTCCCTCTTTCTGTACCTCTATTGCCTGTTTCTGCAACTCTCTTGCCTCTTTATGCAGTTTTCTTGCCTCCTTCTGCACCTCTGTTGCTTCTTTCTGCACTTCTCTTGCCTCTTTATGCACCCCTGTTGCTTCATTCCGCACTTTCCATGCTTCTTTCTGCACCTGTCTTGCTTCTTTCTGTATTCGTCTTCCCTCTTTCTGTACCTTTCTTACCTGTTTCTGCATCTCACTTGACTCTTTCTGCACTTGTCTTGCTTCTTTCTACACCTCAGTTGCTTCTTTCAGCAAATCTCTTGACTCTTTCTGAAGTTCTCTTGCCTATTTCTGCACCCCTCTTGCCTCTTTCTGTACCAGTCTTCCCTCTTTGTGCAACTCTCTGGCCTCTTTCTATACCTCTCTTCCCTCTTTCTGCACCACTCTTGCCTCTTTTTGTACCTCTGTTGCTTCTTTCTGCACTTCTCTTGCCTCTTTCTGCACCCTTCGTGCCTCTTTGAGCACCTCTTTTGCTTCTTTCTGCATTTTTCTTCCTTCTTTCTGCAATCCTCGTGCCTCCTTCTGCACCTCTGTTGCTTCTTTCTGCACTTCTCTTGGTTTTTCTGCACTGCTGTTGCTTCTTTCTATATCCCTCTTGCCTTTTTGAGCACCTCTTTTGCTTCTTTCTGCACTCCTCTCTCCTCTTTCTGCACCCCTCTTGCCTCTTTCTGCACATGCCTTGCTTCTTTCTGCAGCTCGCTTGCCTTTTCAGCACCTCTGTTGCTTTTTTCTGCAGATCTCTTGCCTCTTTCTGCACCCCTCTTTTCTCTTTCTGCACCTCTCTTGCCTCTTTCTGCACCCCTGTTCCCTCTTTCTGCACCTCTCTTGCCTCTTTCTGTACCTCTGTTGCCTCTTTATGCACTTCTCTTGCTCTTTCTGCACCCTTCGCGCCTCTTTAAGCACCTCTGGTACTTCTTTCTACACTTCTCTTCCTTTTTCTGCACCTCTCTTGCTTCTTTATGCACCTCACTTGCCTCTTTCAGCACCTCTGTTGCTTTTGTTCTGCAGATCTCTTGCCTCTTTCTGCATCTCACTTGCCTCTTTCAGCACCTCTGTTGCTTTTTTCTGCAGATCTCTTGCCTCTTTCTGCACCTCACTTGCCTCTTTCAGCACCTCTGTTTCTTTTTCTGCAGATCTCTTGCCTCTTTCTGCGCCCCTCTTTTCTCTTTCTGCACCTCTCTTGCCTCTTTCTGCACCCCTGTTCCCTCTTTCTGCACCTTTCCTGCCTGTTTCTGCACCTCTGTTGCCTCTTTCTGTACCTCTGTTGCCTCTTTCTGCACTTTTCTTGCCTCTTTCTGCACCCCTTTTGCCTCTTTCTGCACCTCTGTTGCTCCTTTCTGCACTTCTATTGCCTCTCTCTGCACCTCTCTTGCTTCTTTCTGCACCTCACTTGCTTCTTTCAGCACCTCTGTTGCTTTTTTCTGTAGCTCTATTGCTCCTTTCTGCATCTCACTTGCCTCTTTCAGCACCTCTGTTGCTTTTTTCTGCAGATCTGTTGCCTCTTTCTGCACCCTTGTTCCCTCTTTCTGCACCTTTCCTATCTGTTTCTGCACCTCTCTTGCATTTTTCTGTACCTCTGTTGCCTCTTTCTTCACTTCTCTTGCGCTTTCTGCACCCTCTGCGCCTCTTTCAGCACCTCTGCTACTTCTTTCTGCACTTCTCTTCCTTCTTTCTGCACCCCTCCTGCCTCTTTCTGTACCTCTCTTGCCTCTTTGTGCACCCCTCCTAACTTTTTCTGCACAAAACTTGCCTCTTTCTGCACTTCTCTTGCTTCTTTCTACACCTCTGTTGCTTCTTTCAGGAATTCTCTTGCCACTTTCTGCACTTCTCTTCCTTCTTTCTGCACCCCTCCTGCCTCTTTCTATACCTCTCTTGCCTCTTTGTGCGCCTCTCCTACCTCTTTCTGCAAACCTCTTGCCTCTTTTTGCACCTCTGTTGGTTCTTTCTGCACTGCTCTTGCTTCATTCTGCACCTCACTTGCCTCTTTTTGCACTTCTCTTGGTTCTTTCTAAACCTTTGTTGCTTCTTTCAGCAATTCTCCTGCCTCTCTCTGCACTTCTCTTGCTTGTTTCTGCACCTCTCTTGCATCTTTCTGCATCTCTGTTGCTTCTTTCTGCACCCCTCCTGCCTCTTTCTGCACCCCTATTCCCTCTTTGTGCAACTCTCTTGCCTCTTTCTACACCTCTCTTCCCTCTTTTGACACCACTCTTGCCTCTTTCTGTACCACTGTTGCTTCTTTCTGCAGTTCTCCTGCCTCTTTCTGCACTCCCCATGCCTCCTTCTGCTCCTCTGTTGCTTCTTAATACACCTCTGTTGCTTCTTTCAGCAAATCTTTTGCCTCTTTCTGCACTTCTCTTGCCTGTTTCTGCACCCCTCTTGCCTATTTCTGCAACCGTCTTCCCTCCTTGTGCAACTCTCTAGCGCTTTCTACACCTCTCTTCCCTCTTTCTACTCCACACTTGCCTCTTTTTGTACCTCTGTTTCTTCTTTCTGCACTTCTCTTCCCTCTTTCTGCACCCTTTGTGCCTCTTTCAGCACATCTGTTGCTTATTTCTGCACTTCTCTTCTTTCTTTCTGCACTCCTCGTGCCTCCTTCTGTACCTCTGTTGCTTCTTTCTGCACTTCTCTTGGTTCTTTCTGCGCTGCTCTTGCCTCTTTCTGCATCCCTCTTGCCTCTTTGAGCACCTATTTTGCTTCTTTCTGCACCTCTCTCTCTTCTTTCTGCACCCCTCTTGCCTCTTTCTGCACCTCTGTTGCCTCTTTCTACATTTCTCTTGCTCTTTCTACAACCTTTGTGCCTCTTTCTGCACCTCTGTTGCTCCTTTCTGCACTTCTATTGCCTCTCTCTGCACCTCTCTTGCTTCTTTCTGCACCTCACTTGCCTCTTTCAGCACCTCTGTTGCTTTTTTCTGTAGATCTATTGCTCCTTTCTGCATCTCACTTGCCACTTTCAGCACCTCTGTTGCTTTTTTCTGCAGATCTGTTGCCTCTTTCTGCACCCCTGTTCCCTCTTTCTGCACCTTTCCTATCTGTTTCTGCACCTCTCTTGCATTTTTCTGTACCTCTGTTGCCTCTTTCTTCACTTCTCTTGCGCTTTCTGCACCCTCTGCGCCTCTTTCAGCACCTCTGCTACTTCTTTCTGCACTTCTCTTCCTTCTTTCTGCACCCCTCCTGCCTCTTTCTGTACCTCTCTTGCCTCTTTGTGCACCCCTCCTACCTTTTTCTGCACAAAACTTGCCTCTTTCTGCACTTCTCTTGCTTCTTTCTACACCTCTGTTGCTTCTTTCAGGAATTCTCTTGCCTCTTTCTGCACTTCTCTTCCTTCTTTCTGCACCCCTCCTGCGTCTCTCTGTACCTCTCTTGCCTCTTTGTGCGCCTCTCCTACCTCTTTCTGCACCCCTCTTGCCTCTTTCTGCACCTCACTTGCCTCTTTCAGCACCTCTGTTTCTTTTTTCTGCAGATCTCTTGCCTCTTTCTGCGCCCCTCTTTTCTCTTTCTGCACCTCTCTTGCCTCTTTCTGCACCCCTGTTCCCTCTTTCTGCACCTTTCCTGCCTGTTTCTGCACCTCTGTTGCCTCTTTCTGTACCTCTGTTGCCTCTTTCTGCACTTTTCTTGCCTCTTTCTGCACCCCTTTTGCCTCTTTCTGCACCTCTGTTGCTCCTTTCTGCACTTCTATTGCCTCTCTCTGCACCTCTCTTGCTTCTTTCTGCACCTCACTTGCTTCTTTCAGCACCTCTGTTGCTTTTTTCTGTAGCTCTATTGCTCCTTTCTGCATCTCACTTGCCTCTTTCAGCACCTCTGTTGCTTTTTCTGCAGATCTGTTGCCTCTTTCTGCACCCCTGTTCCCTCTTTCTGCACCTTTCCTATCTGTTTCTGCACCTCTCTTGCATTTTTCTGTACCTCTGTTGCCTCTTTCTTCACTTCTCTTGCGCTTTCTGCACCCTCTGCGCCTCTTTCAGCACCTCTGCTACTTCTTTCTGCACTTCTCTTCCTTCTTTCTGCACCCCTCCTGCCTCTTTCTGTACCTCTCTTGCCTCTTTGTGCACCCCTCCTAACTTTTTCTGCACAAAACTTGCCTCTTTCTGCACTTCTCTTGCTTCTTTCTACACCTCTGTTGCTTCTTTCAGGAATTCTCTTGCCACTTTCTGCACTTCTCTTCCTTCTTTCTGCACCCCTCCTGCCTCTTTCTATACCTCTCTTGCCTCTTTGTGCGCCTCTCCTACCTCTTTCTGCAAACCTCTTGCCTCTTTTTGCACCTCTGTTGGTTCTTTCTGCACTGCTCTTGCTTCATTCTGCACCTCACTTGCCTCTTTTTGCACTTCTCTTGGTTCTTTCTAAACCTTTGTTGCTTCTTTCAGCAATTCTCCTGCCTCTCTCTGCACTTCTCTTGCTTGTTTCTGCACCTCTCTTGCATCTTTCTGCATCTCTGTTGCTTCTTTCTGCACCCTCCTGCCTCTTTCTGCACCCCTATTCCCTCTTTGTGCAACTCTCTTGCCTCTTTCTACACCTCTCTTCCCTCTTTTGACACCACTCTTGCCTCTTTCTGTACCACTGTTGCTTCTTTCTGCAGTTCTCCTGCCTCTTTCTGCACTCCCCATGCCTCCTTCTGCTCCTCTGTTGCTTCTTAATACACCTCTGTTGCTTCTTTCAGCAAATCTTTTGCCTCTTTCTGCACTTCTCTTGCCTGTTTCTGCACCCCTCTTGCCTATTTCTGCAACCGTCTTCCCTCCTTGTGCAACTCTCTAGCGCTTTCTACACCTCTCTTCCCTCTTTCTACTCCACACTTGCCTCTTTTTGTACCTCTGTTTCTTCTTTCTGCACTTCTCTTCCCTCTTTCTGCACCCTTTGTGCCTCTTTCAGCACATCTGTTGCTTATTTCTGCACTTCTCTTCTTTCTTTCTGCACTCCTCGTGCCTCCTTCTGTACCTCTGTTGCTTCTTTCTGCACTTCTCTTGGTTCTTTCTGCGCTGCTCTTGCCTCTTTCTGCATCCCTCTTGCCTCTTTGAGCACCTATTTTGCTTCTTTCTGCACCTCTCTCTCTTCTTTCTGCACCCCTCTTGCCTCTTTCTGCACCTCTGTTGCCTCTTTCTACATTTCTCTTGCTCTTTCTACAACCTTTGTGCCTCTTTCTGCACCTCTGTTGCTCCTTTCTGCACTTCTATTGCCTCTCTCTGCACCTCTCTTGCTTCTTTCTGCACCTCACTTGCCTCTTTCAGCACCTCTGTTGCTTTTTCTGTAGATCTATTGCTCCTTTCTGCATCTCACTTGCCACTTTCAGCACCTCTGTTGCTTTTTTCTGCAGATCTGTTGCCTCTTTCTGCACCCCTGTTCCCTCTTTCTGCACCTTTCCTATCTGTTTCTGCACCTCTCTTGCATTTTTCTGTACCTCTGTTGCCTCTTTCTTCACTTCTCTTGCGCTTTCTGCACCCTCTGCGCCTCTTTCAGCACCTCTGCTACTTCTTTCTGCACTTCTCTTCCTTCTTTCTGCACCCCTCCTGCCTCTTTCTGTACCTCTCTTGCCTCTTTGTGCACCCCTCCTACCTTTTTCTGCACAAAACTTGCCTCTTTCTGCACTTCTCTTGCTTCTTTCTACACCTCTGTTGCTTCTTTCAGGAATTCTCTTGCCTCTTTCTGCACTTCTCTTCCTTCTTTCTGCACCCCTCCTGCGTCTCTCTGTACCTCTCTTGCCTCTTTGTGCGCCTCTCCTACCTCTTTCTGCACCCCTCTTGCCTCTTTTTGCACCTCTGTTGGTTCTTTATGCACTGCTCTTGCTTCGTTCTGCACCTCACTTGCCTCTTTTTGCACTTCTCTTGGTTCTTTCTAAACCTTTGTTGCTTCTTTCAGCAATTCTCCTGCCTCTCTCTGCACTTCTCTTGCTTGTTTCTGGACCTCTCTTGCATCTTTCTGCACCTCTGTTGCTTCTTTCTGCACCCCTCCTGTCTCTTTCTGCACCCCTATTCCCTCTTTGTGCAACTCTCTTGCCTCTTTCTACACCTCTCTTCCCTCTTTTGACACCACTCTTGCCTCTTTCTGTACCACTGTTGCTTCTTTCTGCAGTTCTCTTGCCTCTTTCTGCACTCCCCATGCCTCCTTCTGCTCCTCTGTTGCTTCTTTATACACCTCTATTGCTTCTTTCAGCAATTCTTTTGCCTCTTTCTGCACTTCTCTTGCCTGTTTCTGCACCCCTCTTGCCTATTTCTGCAACCGTCTCCCTCCTTGTGCAACTCTCTAGCCTCTTTCTACACCTCTCTTCCCTCTTTCTACTCCACACTTGCCTCTTTTTGTACCTCTGTTTCTTCTTTCTGCACTTCTCTTCCCTCTTTCTGCACCCTTTGTGCCTCTTTCAGCACATCTGTTGCTTATTTCTGCACTTCTCTTCTTTCTTTCTGCACTCCTCGTGCCTCCTTCTGTACCTCTGTTGCTTCTTTCTGCACTTCTCTTGGTTCTTTCTGCACTGCTCTTGCCTCTTTCTGCATCCCTCTTGCCTCTTTGAGCACCTCTTTTGCTTCTTTCTGCACCTCTCTCTCTTCTTTCTGCACCCCTCTTGCCTTTTTCTGCACCTCTGTTGCCTCTTTCTATATTTCTCTTGCTACAACCTTTGTGCCTCTTTCAGCACCTCTGCTACTTGTTTCTGTACTTCTCTTCCTTCTTTCTGTACCTCTCTTGCTTCTTTCTGTACCTCACTTGCCTCTTTCAGCACCTCTGTTGCTTTTTTCTGCAGATCTCTTGCCTATTTCTGCACCTCACTTGCCTCTTTCAGCACCTCTGTTGCTTTTTTCGGCGGATCGGTTGCCTTTTTCTGCACCCCTGTTCCCTCTTTCTGCACCTTTCCTGCCTGTTTCTGTACCTCTCTTGCCTGTTTCTGTACCTCTGCTGCCTCTTTCTGCACTTTTCTTGCCTTTTTCTGCACCCCTTTTGCTGCTTTCTGCACCTCTGTTGCTTCTTTCTACACTTCTATTGCCTCTTTCTGCACCTCTCTTGCTTCTTTCTGCACATCACTTGCCTCCTTCAGCACTTCTGTTGCCTTTTTCCTGCAGATCTCTTGCCCCTTTCTGCACCTCGCTTGCCTCTTTCAGCACCTTTGTTGCTTTTTTCTGCAGAGCTCTTGCCTCTATCAGCACCCCTGTTCCCTCTTTCTGCACCTTTCCTGCCTGTTTCTGCACCTCTCTTGCCTCTTTCTGTACCTCTGTTGCCTCTTTCTACAATTCTCTTGCTCTTTCTGCACACTTCGCGCCTCTTTCAGCACCTCTGTTACTTCTTTCTACACATCTCTTCCTTCTTTCTGCACCCCTCCTGCCTCTTTCTGTATCTCTCATGCCTCTTTGTGCACCCCTCCTACCTTTTTCTACACCCCTCTTGCCTCTTTTTACACCTCTGTTGGTTCTTTCTACACTGTTCTTACTTCTTTCTACACCTTACTTGCCTATTTCTGCACTCTCTTGCTTCTTTCTACACCACTGTTGCTTCTTTCAGCAATTCTCTTGCCTCTTTCTGCACTTCTCTTCCTTCTTTCTGCACCCCTCCTGCCTCTTTCTGTACCTCTCTTGCCTCTTTGTACACCTCTCCTACCTCTTTCTGTACCCCTCTTGCCTCTTTTTGCACTTCTCTTGCTTGTTTCTGCACCTCTCTTGCGTCTTTCTGCACCTCTGTTGCCTCTTTCGGCACCCCTGTTGCTTCTTTCTGCACCCCTCCTACCTCTTTCTGCACTCCTCTTCCCTCTTTGTGTAACTCTCTTGCCTCTTTCTACACCTCTCTTCCCTCTTTCTGCACTCCCCATGCCTCCTTCTGCACCTCAGTTGCTTCTTTCTACACCTCTGTTTCTGCACCCCTCTTGCCTATTTCTGCAACTGTCTTCCCTCCTTGTGCAACTCTCTAGCCTCTTTCTACACCTCTCTTCAATCTTTCTGCTCCACACTTGCCTCTTTTTGTACCTCTGTTTCTTCTTTCTGCACTTCTCTTGCCTCTTTCTGCACCCTTCGTCCCTCTTTCAGCACCTCTGTTGCTTCTTTCTGCACTTCTCTTGGTTCTTTCTGCACTGCTGTTACCTCTTTCTGTATCCCTCTTGCTTCTTTGAGCACCACTTTTGCTTCTTTCTGCACTTCTCTCTCCTCTTACTGCACCCCTATTGCCTCTTTGAGCACCTCTGATGCTTCTTTCTGCACTTCTATTGCCTCTTTCTGCACCTGCCTTGCTACTTTCTGCAGCTGACTTGCCTCTTTCAGCACCTCTGTTGCTTTTTTCTGCAGATCTCTTACCTGTTTCTGCACCCCTATTTTCTCTTTCTGCACCTCTCTTGCCTCTTTCTGCTCACCTGTTCCCTCCTTCTGCACCTCTCTTGCCTCTTTCTGTACCTCTGTTGCCTCTTTCTGCATTTCTCTTGCTCTTTCTGCACCCTTTGCGCCTCTTTCAGCACCTCTGTTACTTCTTTCTGCACTTCTCTTCCTTCTTTCTGCACCTCTCTTGCTTCTTTCTGCACCTCACTTGCATCTTTCAGCACCTCTGTTGCTTTTTTCTGCAGATCTCTTCCCTCTTTCTGCACCCCTCTTTTCTCTTTCTGCACCTCTCTTGTCTCTTTCTGCACCATGTTCCCTCTTTCTGCAAATTTCCTGCCTGTTTCTGCACCTCTATTGCCTCTTTCTGCACTTCTCTTCCTTCTTTCTGCACCCGTCCTGCCTATTTCTGTACCTCTCTTGCCTCATTGTGCACCTATCCTACCTCTTTCTGTATCTCTCTTGCCTCTTTCTGTACCTCTGTTGCCTCTATCTGCACTTCTCTTGCTCTTTTTGCACCCTTTGCGCCTCTTTCAGCACCTCTGTTACTTCTTTCTGCACATCTCTTCCTTCTTTCTGCACCCCTCCTGCCTCTTTATGTACCTCTCTTGCCTCTTTGTGCACCCCTCCTACCTTTTTCTGCACCCCTCTTGCCTCTTTTTACACCTCTGTTGGTTCTTTCTGCACTGCTCTTGCTTCTTTCTGCTGCACCTTACTTGCCTCTTTCTGCACTTCTCTTGCTTCTTTCTATACCTCTGTTGCTTCTTTCAGCAATTCTCTTGCCTCTTTCTGCACTTCTCTTCCTTCTTTCTGCACCCCTCCTCCCTCTTTCCGTACCTCTCTTGCCTCTTTGTGCACCTCTCCTACCTCTTTCTGCACCCCTCTTGCCTCTTTTTGCACCTCTGCTAGTTCTTTCTGCAGTGCTCTTGCTTATTTCTGCACCTCACTTGCCTCTTTTTGCACTTTTCTTGCTTCTTTCTAAACCTCTTTTGCTTCTTTCAGCAATTCTATTGCCTCTTTCTACACTACTCTTACTTGTTTCTGCACCTCTCTTGCCTCTTTCAGCACCTTTGTTGCTTCTTTCTGCACCCCTCCTGCCTCTTTCTGCACCCCTCTTCCCTCTTTGTACAACTCTCTTCTCTCTTTCTACACCTCTCTTCCCTCTTTCTGCACCACTCTTGCCTCTTTTTGTACATCTGTTGCTTCTTTATGCAGTTCTCTTGCCTCTTTCTGCACTCCTCGTGCCTCCTTCTACACCTCTGTTGCTTCTTTCTACACCTCTGTTGTTTCTTTCAGCAACTCTCTTACCTCTTTCTGCACTTCTCTTGCCTGTTTCTGTACCCCTCTTGCCTCTTTCTGCACCCATCTGCCCTCTTTGTGCAACTCTCTAGCCTCTTTCTACACCTCTCTTTCTGCACCACTCTTGCCTCTTTTTGCACCTCTGCTGCTTCTTTCTTCACTTCTCTAGCCTATTACCCCCAGGTCCCTTATGTCCTCGTCCCATTCATTGACAATGTGGAGATAACCATCTCCCGACAGAAAAAAAGAGCAGAGGCATGCTGGGACCCTAATACTGCCCCTCCCACCGGGAGTACATAAGCAGTACTTACCCAGCATCCCGCCTGTTCTTTTTTCTGTCTGTCGACAGAATGGACGTGGTGTTGCTGGTGCTGCTCCTGCTGGGCTTGAGTGGCGTTCTTCTCTGAAGATCCTTCCCCCGCCCGGCTGCCTGGCTGTGCGGGCGCGGGGTTTTTCCTGGGCTGTCACCTGGCCTGCCGGGCTTGCTGGGTGGCATGCCTGTTCCTGGCCGGTGAACCTCTTGGCCGGCCGGCCCTTGCGGCTGGTGCGTGCCCTCCCGGGTGCTTCCGGGTTGCCTGCGCGTCTTCCTTTGGCTGGGCCGGTTGGAGGACGCGCCGCAATTGCAGTGTTCCTGGCTTCGCGCTGTTGGAGTGGGGGCCTTGCTGCTGGTGGTGTTCGGCCCCTCTCCGGGTGAGTCCCGCGTAGCGGATTTCTTTTACACTTCCTGCGAGTGTACCTGATGCTGTTCCTTGTCTCCGCGGCCTTGGGGGAATCCGTGGTGCGGGGTCCGTGTTTGGTTGCTCCCATGAGACAAGCCTGGCACCTGCAGGTTGTGTCTTCCTGGAGTTTCAGTTCATCCTAGTGTTCTTTCCTCCACTTTCCACTTTGGGGAATATGTATGTATGTGGAGTGGGGATGAACTGACTTGAGCATTCTTTGCTCCGCTGATTCCAGGAGTGCTGTGATGATCCATCCACATTGCGAGAAGAGTTCGCACTGTTTACGGCGTTTTCTCCTTAGAGTCCGGGCGGACTCGGCAGCTTGCTGTGACGGCGGTTTCGGTCTGTCGGCGGCTTGTCCTGCTCGCTGTGTCTGGCTCCTGGCGGCTACGTGTGCACTTTCGTGGGCTCACTGTGGTGCCATTCACATCCCTTAGATTCCAGGGGTGTGTTTCATTCCGTCCCACCCAGCGGAGGTGTAGTCACTAGTTGCTACACTCAGCCTTTGCAGCTGTCGGGTGGGCCTCTGCTTTGGTGGCGCAACAGCTGGCACGGTGTTGTGTTGCCTTTATTGTTGCTTGTTTCTGCTGCCCTTGTGCAGCCATGGTGGTCCGACGTGCTCTTGCTTATGCGGGTGTTCAGCGTGGCATCTCGATGCCTGTGCGGCCTGGTGGCATGTGGGGTGCTTGCTTCCTTGCCTATGATATGTCTTTGTTTCCGCTGACACTTGTATGTCTGCCTCCTTCTCTCGTGGCTGGAGCGGCCGCCTTTGGGGCTGGTGCCGCTGGGGCCATGGGGCTGGGGCCACGGCTGGTGTCTCGGGGTCGGCTGTGATTCTGGGTGGGTCACTTGTTCTCCCCGCGCCTGCCGGGCGCTTGGTTGTGTCCTTGCGCGACAGGGCTGGTGCTTCTGTGCGGCGCTCCAATTTCATTTGGGGCGGGTTGGCGCTGTGTATGTCTGCCAACCCCTACGACTACTGTTTTTGGTACCGAGACGTCCTTCTAGGGGTTCCGGCGTGTGCTGTGCTGGTGCGCTCCTTCCTGGGGTGCTGTTGAGCTCTCTGTTGGCCTGGCTGCTGTAATTCGCCTGGCACGGTGGTGCTGCGGTGTTGGGGGCTGGTGGATGGCAGCGTGCTGCCCTGTGCAGGCTGTGTTTGCTGTGCCATGCTTCTGTTCGAGCCCCCTGGGTCACCGCCCACTTCTGTTCTGTGGTTCGTGTGTGTTTGCTTTCTGGTTGCTGTTCCGTTTTCCTGGGGCACTGTGCTTGACTTCTGCATGTCGCGGGCGTGCTGCAGTGTTCTTGGGTTGCCGTGGATTACTCTGCTGTAATTTGCCTGTTGGCGTATTGTCCTGCTGGGCCTGCCTTGCTCGGACTCTGGTTCTCTGTGTCCCTCGCACTCTGGGCCCTTCTCTTTGTCCTGGTTTCCTCCTCGTGGGCCGGTCTGGCTTCCTCTTCCTTCTGGTTCTGGCCCGGTTCTACTGGAGCCGTGGATTTTGTCGGACATGGACTTCCTTGCCCGCTGGGGTGGTTGTTGCTCCCGGCTTGGTCGGCCTTGCTGCTGGGGGGCATGGGTTCGTGCCTCCGGTCCTATGCTTCTGGGGGCTTCCAGGGGCTCTGTGATTGCATGTTCGCTCCCTGCTTTCCTGCTCCCGCTGGGTTGCGTTTTTTTCCACACGGAGAGTCGTTCTGCTGCGTGCCCACGCCCCTGGGTGGGTCGTTGGGTTTTCCGCTCTGCTCGGCCTGCTCCCTTTGTGTGCGAGCTGTGCGGCCTCTGTTTGGCTGCGTGGGACTTTGGCCTTCGGCCCTTTGCTTCTTCGGCTCTTGCTGTGTCGCTGTTGCCTGGTGGTTGGATCTCTGCCTCTTACTCGTGGGTTGTGTGTTCGCTGCCCGCGGCTCCTCCCTTCTGCGCTCCTGTTCTCTGCCTGTTGCCTTGCTGATCTGTTCCGGCGGAGGGCTGGTGTCCTGATCTTAGCTCTGGAGTCTGGTCCTGGGGCCTGGGCAGTTTCGTGGCCTCTGTCGCTGCCTGCTTCCCCTGCTGTGCCCTGGGTGGGCTCCGGGGTTGACTGTGTTCTGTGCTGAGTGCTGCTGTCTTGGTGGGCGTGTCTCTTCAGCTTTCTCTTGTGCTGTTTCTGGCTTCCGTGGTTTCCTTGGCATGGTCCTTGTGTTTCCCTGCTTTTGCTGCGGCCTGCGGCCGTGTCTCCCCGGCCTCCCCTGTCCTGGCTTGTTCGGTGCTCGGGCGGGTTGGGCCTGGTTCGTCCCTGCTTGGGACTCGGCCTGTGCTTGCCGGGTGCTATGTGTTTCCACTTGGTCTTCCCTCCCGGCCTTTGGTTGTCCTTGCTGGGTGCTGTTCGGGCCCTTCTCCTTTGCTGAGCAGCTGTCTCCGGGTTCAGTCGGTGGTGTTGCTCGTTCTGTGGTTTCTCCTCCTGCTGCCCCTGTCTGCTGGTTGCTTCTACCTCCTGCCTGTCTCCTCCTTTTCTCTGGCTGGTGTGGTTGGGCTCTGGCTCTTCCTTTCCTGGGCGGTGCGGTTTGTTCTGCCGCTGGTTCTCCGGAGGAGGGGGCCTTGCTGCTCCGGCCCTCTCTCGGCCTGGCTGTTGGCTGTGGGTTGGGTTTTTTCCCCGGTATGCCGGGCGCCCGGGTTGGTTGTTGTCCTGCCCTGGGGCTTCGCCTTGGGCTGGGGTGCGTTCTGTGGCGGTTCGCTGCTTTGGTTCCCTTTCTGGTGGTCCCTGGGGGTTCGAGGTTCGTGCCACGGCGGTTCCCCTTGTTTGGGGGTTTGCCTGGGTTCCTGTTGCGGTTGCTCCCTGTGGGCTCCTGGTCTCCTCCCCGTCGTTTGGCGGTGTCTGGGCCTGCCTGGTGCCTGGGTGGGGGCTGCTTGGGTTCCCTGCTCCTGGGGGCTTTTCGGCCCCTGTTGGTCGCCTTCTTCGGACCTCTGTCCAGGCCTGTGCGCTGTGGGTTTCGGGGCGTGGCTCCCTGGTGGTGTCTGCTTTGCCCTTGTGTGCCCTTCTGGACCTGCTCCTGCCGGCTGTTCTCTTCCCGGGCTCGCTTCACCTCTGGTTGGGTGTCCGCGTTTTTTTCTGCCTGGTTTGGTCGGTTTCCTTGGCTCCTGTTGGGCTTCGGGGTCCCCCCCGTTGCCCCGGTGCTCCTCCTTTGTTGGCCCTTCTTGTGGCTGGTGGCTTTCCGTTTTGTTTGCCGCTGGTCTGCGTCTTGCCTTTTCCGGCCTGTGTGGGGCCCTGGTTTTCTGGGTTGGCGTGTCCTGGTTGCCTCCGGTCACTCCTGCTCTGCCGATTTTCTGGCGCTTCTGGCGTGGCCTCCGGTTGCGCTTCCTGGGCCGCTCTGGCTCTGCTGTGTCTTCTGTGCTGGCTCTGGGGTGTGTTTTGCCTGGCGTCCCCTGTCCTGGTGCTGTTGTCCTGCCCGCTCCTCTCTTCCCTGGCTCCCCCGGGTGCTGTTCCTGGAGTGTCTGTTGTTTGGCGGGCCCCTTCTCCTGTCGGGGTGCAGTCCTGTGGTTTTTGTCTTACCTCTGTGGTTGCTGGTTGTTCGGGTTCGGTGCTGCTTGTTCCTCTGGCTTCTCTGCTTCCTCCGGTTTCCGTTGGGGCGGTTGCATCTGTTTGTTTTCTTCCGGGCCTGCTGTGTGGTCCGGCGGTTGTGGGCTTTGGGTCTCTGTCGGCCTCCCCTGTGCTCTGCGTGGGCTTCTTCCGGGCTGGTGGGCTCTGTGCTCCCTGGGGTCTTTTCCACTGCTCCTGCTGTGGTTTGGTGTCCGGCCCTGGTTCGGTTTGAGGCCTTTTTGTCCTTGTTGGGGTTTGGTCCTGCGGGCTCTTTGGACCTTGTACAGCCTGGTTCCGGCTTTTGTGGCTTTGCCCGCTCCTGGGCTCTCGCTGTGGCTTCTCCTTCTGGGCTGGGCTGGGTGCTTGGTGGTTGTCCTTGGCGTCCCTGGTGGTGCTGTTCGTTCTTTCCTGGGGCCTGGTCCGTCTGTGTTTCTCTGACTGTGGCCTTCTGTTCTCCTTGGCTCGGTTCCGGTCCTGGGTTTTGTCCCTTGCTGGCCGGTTGCCTCCTGCAGTTTCCCCCCCCTTGTTTTTGCTCCCTCGGGGTGCTCTCTTGGTGGGGTTTTCCTGGGTGTGCTGGCTGGTTCGGAAGGCCGGTTTTTCTGCTTTGGTATTCTCCACATTGTCAATGAATGGGACGAGGACATAAGGGACCTGGGGGTAATGCTCTATTACTTACCGGTAATCTTCATTACTCCGGGTCCCGTTGTCCTCGTCCCATTCATACGCCCCTCCCTCCCACCCGGGCGGCCGGCCTTCCTGTATGGGCTTGGTTTTACAGGCGGGATGCTGGGTAAGTACTGCGTATGTACTCCCGGTGGGAGGGGCAGTATTAGGGTCCCAGCATGCCTCTGCTCTTTTTTTCTGTCGGGAGATGGTTATCTCCACATTGTCAATGAATGGGACGAGGACAACGGGACCCGGAGTAATGAAGATTACCGGTAAGTAATAGAGCATTTCTACACATTTTGTCCCTCTTTAAGCACCTCTGTTGCTTCTTTCTGCTCTTCTCTTCCTTCTTTCTGCACTCTTTGTGCCTCCTTCTGCACCTCTGATGCTTCTTTCTGCACTTCTATTGCCCCTTTCTGCACCCCTCTTGCATCTTTCTGCACCTCTGATGCTTCTTTCTGCACTTCTATTGCCTCTTTCTGCACCTCTCTTGCTTCTTTCTGCAGCTGACTTGCCTCTTTCAGCACCTCTGTTGCTGTTTTCTGCAGATCTCTTGCCTCTTTCTGCACCTAACTTGCCTGTTTCAGCACCTCTTTGCTTTCTTCTGCAGATCTCATGCCTCTTTCTGCACCCCTATTTTCTCTTTCTCCACCTCTCTTGCCTCTTTCTGCACCTCTGTTCCCTCTTTCTGTACCTCTCTTGCCTCTTTCTGCACCCTTCGCGCCTCTTTCACCACCTCTTTTTCTTGTTTCTGTACTTTTCTTCCTTCTTTCTGCACCTCTCTTGCTTCTTTCTGCACCTCACTTTCCTCTTTCAGCACCTCTGTTTCTTTTTTCTGCAGATCTCGTGCCTCTTTCTGCACCCCTCTTTTCTTTCTGTGCCTCTCTTGCCTCTTTCTGAACCCCTGTTCCCTCTTTCTACACCTTTCCTGCCTGTTTCTGCACCTCACTTGCCTCATTATGTACCTCTGTTGCCTCTTTCTGCTCCATTTTTGCCTCTTTCTGTACACCTTTTGCCTCTTTCTGCACCTCTGCTGCTTCTTTCTGCACTTCTATTACCTCTTTCTGAACTGCTCTTGCTTCTTTCTGCACCTCACTTGCATCTTTCAGCACCTCTGTTGCTTTTTTCTGCAGATCTCTTGCCCCTTTCTTCACCTCACTTGCCTCTTCCAGCACCTCTGTTGCTTCTTTCTGCAGATCTCTTGCCTCTTTCTGCACCCCTCTTTTCACTTTCTGCACCTTTCTTGCCTCTATCAGCACCCCTGTTCCCTCTTTCTGCACCTTTCCTGCCTGTTTCTGCACCTCTCTTGCCTGTTTCTGCACCCCTCTTGCCTATTTCTGCAACTGTCTTCCCTCCTTGTGCAACTCTCTAGCCTCTTTCTACACCTCTCTTCCCTCTTTCTGCTCCACACTTGCCTCTTTTTGTACCTCTGTTTCTTCTTTCTGCACTTCTCTTGCCTCTTTCTGCACCCTTCGTCCCTCTTTCAGCACCTCTGTTGCTTCTTTCTGCACTTCTCTTGATTCTTTCTGCACTGCTGTTACCTCTTTCTGTATCCCTCTTGCTTCTTTGAGCACCACTTTTGCTTCTTTCTGCACTTCTCTCTCCTCTTACTGCACTTCTATTGCCTCTTTCTGCACCTGCCTTGCTACTTTCTGCAGCTGACTTGCCTCTTTCAGCACCTCTGTTGCTTTTTTCTGCAGATCTCTTACCTGTTTCTGCACCCCTATTTTCTCTTTCTGCACCTCTCTTGCCTCTTTCTGCTTACCTGTTCCCTCCTTCTGCACCTCTCTTGCCTCTTTCTGTACCTCTGTTGCCTCTTTCTGCATTTCTCTTGCTCTTTCTGCACCCTTTGCGCCTCTTTCAGCACCTCTGTTACTTCTTTCTGCACTTCTCTTCCTTCTTTCTGCACCTCTCTTGCTTCTTTCTGCACCTCACTTGCATCTTTCAGCACCTCTGTTGCTTTTTTCTGCAGATCTCTTCCCTCTTTCTGCACCCCTCTTTTCTCTTTCTGCACCTCTCTTGTCTCTTTCTGCACCCTGTTCCCTCTTTCTGCACATTTCCTGCCTGTTTCTGCACCTCTATTGCCTCTTTCTGCACTTCTCTTCCTTCTTTCTGCACCCGTCCTGCCTATTTCTGTACCTCTCTTGCCTCATTGTGCACCTATCCTACCTCTTTCTGTATCTCTCTTGCCTCTTTCTGTACCTCTGTTGCCTCTATCTGCACTTCTCTTGCTCTTTTTGTACCCTTCGCGCCTCTTTCAGCACCTCTGTTACTTTTTTCTGCACATCTCTACCTTCTTTCTGCACCCCTCCTGCCTCTTTATGTACCTCTCTTGCCTCTTTGTGCACTCCTCCTACCTTTTTCTGCACCCCTCTTGCCTCTTTTTACACCTCTGTTGGTTCTTTCTGCACTGCTCTTGCTTCTTTCTGCTGCACCTTACTTGCCTCTTTCTGCACTTCTCTTGCTTCTTTCTATACCTCTGTTGCTTCTTTCAGCAATTCTCTTGCCTCTTTCTGCACTTCTCTTCCTTCTTTCTGCACCCCTCCTCCCTCTTTCCGTACCTCTCTTGCCTCTTTGTGCACCTCTCCTACCTCTTTCTGCACCCCTCTTGCCTCTTTTTGTACCTCTGTTGGTTCTTTCTGCAGTGCTCTTGCTTATTTCTGCACCTCACTTGCCTCTTTTTGCACTTTTCTTGCTTCTTTCTAAACCTCTTTTGCTTCTTTCAGCAATTCTCTTGCCTCTTTCTACACTACTCTTACTTGTTTCTGCACCTCTCTTGCCTCTTTCAGCACCTTTGTTGCTTCTTTCTGCACCCCTCCTGCCTCTTTCTGCACCCCTCTTCCCTCTTTGTACAACTCTCTTCTCTCTTTCTACACCTCTCTTCCCTCTTTCTGCACCACTCTTGCCTCTTTTTGTACATCTGTTGCTTCTTTATGCAGTTCTCTTGCCTCTTTCTGCACTCCTCGTGCCTCCTTCTGCACCTCTGTTGCTTCTTTCTACACCTCTGTTGTTTCTTTCAGCAACTCTCTTACCTCTTTCTGCACTTCTCTTGCCTGTTTCTGTACCCCTCTTGCCTCTTTCTGCACCCATCTGCCCTCTTTGTTCAACTCTCTAGCCTCTTTCTACACCTCTCTTTCCTCTTTCTGCACCACTCTTGCCTCTTTTTGCACCTCTGCTGCTTCTTTCTTCACTTCTCTAGCCTATTTCTACACCTTTTGTCCCTCTTTAAGCACCTCTGTTGCTTCTTTCTGCTCTTCTCTTCCTTCTTTCTGCACTCTTTGTGCCTCCTTCTGCACCTCTGATGCTTCTTTCTGCACTTCTATTGCCTCTTTCTGCACCCCTCTTGCATCTTTCTGCACCTCTGATGCTTCTTTCTGCACTTCTATTACCTCTTTCTGCACCTCTCTTGCTTCTTTCTGCAGCTGACTTGCCTCTTTCAGCACCTCTGTTGCTGTTTTCTGCAGATCTCTTGCCTCTTTCTGCACCTAACTTGCCTGTTTCAGCACCTCTTTTGCTTTCTTCTGCAGATCTCATGCCTCTTTCTGCACCCCTATTTTCTCTTTCTCCACCTCTCTTGCCTCTTTCTGCACCTCTGTTCCCTCTTTCTGTACCTCTCTTGCCTCTTTCTGCACCCTTCGCGCCTCTTTCACCACCTCTTTTTCTTGTTTCTGTACTTTTCTTCCTTCTTTCTGCACCTCTCTTGCTTCTTTCTGCACCTCACTTTCCTCTTTCAGCACCTCTTTTGTTTTTTTCTGCAGATCTCTTTCCTCTTTCTCCACCTCACTTGCCTCTTTCAGCACCTCTGTTTCTTTTTTCTGCAGATCTCGTGCCTCTTTCTGCACCCCTCTTTTCTTTCTGTGCCTCTCTTGCCTCTTTCTGAACCCCTGTTCCCTCTTTCTACGCCTTTCCTGCCTGTTTCTGCACCTCACTTGCCTCATTATGTACCTCTGTTGCCTCTTTCTGCTCTTTTCTTGCCTCTTTCTGTATACCTTTTGCCTCTTTCTGCACCTCTGCTGCTTCTTTCTGCACTTCTATTACCTCTTTCTGAACTGCTCTTGCTTCTTTCTGCACCTCACTTGCATCTTTCAGCACCTCTGTTGCTTTTTTCTGCAGATCTCTTGCCCCTTTCTTCACCTCACTTGCCTCTTCCAGCACCTCTGTTGCTTCTTTCTGCAGATCTCTTGCCTCTTTCTGCACCCCTCTTTTCACTTTCTGCACCTTTCTTGCCTCTATCAGCACCCCTGTTCCCTCTTTCTGCACCTTTCCTGCCTGTTTCTGCACCTCTCTTGCCTCTTTCTGTACCTCTGTTGCCTCTTTCTGCATTTGTCTTGCTCTTTCTGCACCCTTCGTGCCTCTTTCTGTACCTCTGTTACTTCTTTATGCACATCTCTTCCTTCTTTCTGCACCCCTCCTACCTCTTTCTGTACCTCTCTTGCCTCTTTGTGCACCCCTCCTACTTTTTTCTGCACCCCTCTTGCCTCTTTCTGCACCTCTGTTGGTTCTTTATACACTGTTCTTGCTTCTTTCTACACCTTACTTGCCTCTTTCTGAACTTCTCTTGCTTCTTTCTACACCACTGTTGCTTCTTTCAGCAATTCTCTTGCCTCTTTCTGCACTTCTCTTCCTTCTTTCTGCACCCCTCCTACATCGTTCTGCAACCCTCTAGCCTCTTTTTCCACTTCTCTTGCTTGTTTCTGCACCTCTCTTGCGTCTTTCTGCACCTCTGTTGCTTTTTTCAGCAGATCTCTTCCCTCTTTCTGCACCCCTCTTTTCTCTTTCTGCACCTCTCTTGCCTCTTTCTGCACCCTGTTCCCTCTTTCTGCACCTTTCCTGCCTGTTTCTGCACCTCTATTGCCTCTTTCTGCACTTCTCTTCCTTCTTTCTGCACCCGTCCTGCCTCTTTCTGTACCTCTCTTGCCTCATTGTGCACCTTTCCTACCTATCTCTCTTGCCTGTTTCTGTACCTCTGTTGCCTCTTTCTGCACTTCTCTTGCTCTTTTTGCACCCTTTGCGCCTCTTTCAGCACCTCTGTTACTTCTTTCTGCACTTCTCTTCCTTCTTTCTGCACCCCTTCTGCCTCTTTATGTACCTCTCTTGCCTCTTTGTGCACCCCTCCTACCTTTTTCTGCACCACTCTTGCCTCTTTTTGCACCTCTGTTGGTTCTTTCTGCACTGCTCTTGCTTCTTTCTGCTGCACCTTACTTGCCTCTTGCTGCACTTCTCTTGCTTCTTTCTATATCTCTGTTGCTTCTTTCAGCAATTCTCTTGCCTCTTTCTGCACTTTTGTTCCTTCTTTCTGCACCCCTCCTGCCTCTTTCTGTACCTCTCTTGCCTCTTTGTGCACCTCTCCTACCTCTTTCTGCACCTCTCTTGCCTCTTTTTGCACCTCTGTTGGTTCTTTCTGCAGTGCTCTTGCTTATTTCTGCACCTCACTTGCCTCTTTTTGCACTTTTCTTGGTTCTTTATAAACCTCTGTTGCTTCTTTCAGCAATTCTCTTGCCTCTTTCTATACTACTCTTACTTGTTTCTGCACCTCTCTTTCATCTTTCTGCACCTCTGTTGCCTCTTTCTGCACTTCACTTGCTTCTTTCTGCACCTCTCTTGCCTCTTTCAGCACCTTTGTTGCTTCTTTCTGCACCCCTCCTGCCTCTTTCTGCACCCCTCTTCCCTCTTTGTGCAACTCTCTTGCCTCTTTCTACACCTCTCTTCCCTCTTTCTGCACCACTCTTGCCTCTTTTTGTACATCTGTTGCTTCTTTATGCAGTTCTCTTGCCTCTTTCTGCACTCCTCGTGCCTCCTTCTGCACCTCTGTTGCTTCTTTCTGCACCTCTGTTGCTTCTTTCAGCAACTCCCTTACCTCTTTCTGCACTTCTCTTGCCTGTTTCTGCACCCCTCTTGCCTCTTTCTGCATCTGTCTGCCCTCTTTGTGCAACTCTCTAGCCTCTTTCTACACCTCTCTTTCCTCTTTCTGCACCACTCTTGTCTCTTTTTGCACCTCTGCTGCTTCTTTCTGCAGTGCTCTTGCTTATTTCTGCACCTCACTTGCCTCTTTTTGCACTTTTCTTGGTTCTTTATAAACCTCTGTTGCTTCTTTCAGCAATTCTCTTGCCTCTTTCTATACTACTCTTACTTGTTTCTGCACCTCTCTTGCATCTTTCTGCACCTCTGTTGCCTCTTTCTGCACTTCACTTGCTTCTTTCTGCACCTCTCTTGCCTCTTTCAGCACCTTTGTTGCTTCTTTCTGCACCCCTCCTGCCTCTTTCTGCACCCCTCTTCCCTCTTTGTGCAACTCTCTTGCCTCTTTCTACACCTCTCTTCCCTCTTTCTGCACCACTCTTGCCTCTTTTTGTACATCTGTTGCTTCTTTATGCAGTTCTCTTGCCTCTTTCTGCACTCCTCGTGCCTCCTTCTGCACCTCTGTTGCTTCTTTCTGCACCTCTGTTGCTTCTTTCAGCAACTCCCTTACCTCTTTCTGCACTTCTCTTGCCTGTTTCTGCACCCCTCTTGCCTCTTTCTGCATCTGTCTGCCCTCTTTGTGCAACTCTCTAGCCTCTTTCTACACCTCTCTTTCCTCTTTCTGCACCACGCTTGTCTCTTTTTGCACCTCTGCTGCTTCTTTCTGCACTTCTCTTCCTTCTTTCTGCACTCTTTGTGCCTCCTTCTGTACCTCTGTTGCTTCTTTCTGCACTTCTCTTGGTTCTTTCTGCACTGCTCTTGCCTCTTTCTGCATCCCTCTTGCCTCTTTGAACACCTCTTTTGCTTCTTTCTGCACTTCCCTCTCCTCTTTCTGCACCCCTCTTGCCTCTTTCTGCACCTCTGATGCTTCTTTCTGCACTTCTATTGCCTCTTTCGGCACCCCTCTTGCCTCTTTCTGCACCTCTGATGCTTCTTTCTGCACTTCTACTGCCTCTTTCTGCACCTCTCTTGCTTCTTTCTGCAGCTGACTTGCCTCTTTCAGCACCTCTGTTGCTGTTTTCTGCAGATCTCTTGCCTCTTTCTGCACCTAACTTGCCTGTTTCAGCACCTCTTTTGCTTTTTTCTGCAGATCTCATGCCTCTATCTCCACCCCTATTTTCTCTTTCTCCACCTCTCTTGCCTCTTTCTGCTTCCCTGTTCCCTCTTTCTGCACCTCTCTTGCCTCTTTCGGCACCCTTCGTGCCTCTTTCACCACCTCTTTTACTTGTTTCTGTACTTTTCTTCCTTCTTTCTGCACCTCTCTTCCTTCTTTCTGCACCTCACTTGCCTCTTTCAGCACCTCTGTTGTTTTTTTCCGCAGATCTCTTTCCTCTTTCTGCACCTCACTTGCCTCTTTCAGCACCTCTGTTTCTTTTTTCTACAGATCTCTTGCCTCTTTCTGCCCCCCTCTTTTCCTTCTGTACCTCTCTTGCCTCTTTCTGCACCCCTGTTCCCTCTTTCTGCACCTTTCCTGCCTGTTTCTGTACCTCTCTTGCCTCTTTCTGTACCTCTGTTGCCTCTTTTTGCATTTGTCTTGCTCTTTCTGCACCCTTCGCGCCTCTTTCTGCACCTCTGTTACTTCTTTCTACACATCTCTTCCTTCTTTCTGCACCCCTCCTGCCTCTTTCTGTACCTCTCTTGCCTCTTTCTGCTCCTCTGTTGGTTCTTTATACACTGTTCTTGCTTCTTTCTACACCTTACTTGCCTCTTTCTGCACTTCTCTTGCTTCTTTCTACACCACTGTTGCTTCTTTCAGCAATTCTCTTGCCTCTTTCTGCACTTCTCTTCCTTCTTTATGCACCCCTCCTACATCTTTCTGCACCCCTCTAGCCTCTTTTTCCACTTCTCTTGCTTGTTTCTGCACCTCTCTTGTGTCTTTCTGTACCTCTGTTGCCTCTTTCTGCACCCCTCCTGCCTCTTTCTGCACCCCTCTTCCTTCTTTGTGCAACACTCTTGCCTCTTTCTACACCTCTCTTCCCTCTTTCGGCACCACTCTTGCCTCTTTCTATACCACTGTTGCTTCTTTCTGCATTTCTCTTGCCTGTTTCTGCACCCCTCTTGCCTATTTCAGCACCTCCGTTGCTTATTTCTACACTTCTCTTATTTCTTTCTGCACTCCTCGTGCCTCCTTCTGTACCTCTGTTTCTTCTTTCTGCACTTCTCTTGGTTCTTTCTGCACTGCTCTTGCCTCTTTCTGCATCCCTCTTGCCTCTTTGAGCACATCTCTTGCTTCTTTCTGCACTTCTCTCTCTTCTTTAGGTACCTCTGTTGTTTTTTTCTGCAGATCTCTTTCCTCTTTCTGCACCTCACTTGCCTCTTTCAGCACCTCTGTTTCTTTTTTCTACAGATCTCTTGCCTCTTTCTGCACCCCTCTTTTCTTTCTGTACCTCTCTTGCCTCTTTCTGTACCCCTGTTCCCTCTTTCTGCACCTTTCCTGCCTGTTTCTGTACCTCTCTTGCCTCTTTCTGTACCTCTGTTGCCTCTTTTTGCATTTGTCTTGCTCTTTCTGCACCCTTCGCGCCTCTTTCTGCACCTCTGTTACTTCTTTCTACACATCTCTTCCTTCTTTCTGCACCCCTCCTGCCTCTTTCTGTACCTCTCTTCCCTCTTTGTGCACCCCTCCTACCTTTTTCTGCACCCCTCTTGCCTCTTTCTGCACCTTTGTTGGTTCTTTATACACTGTTCTTGCTTCTTTCTACACCTTACTTGCCTCTTTCTGCACTTCTCTTGCTTCTTTCTACACCACTGTTGCTTCTTTCAGCAATTCTCTTGCCTCTTTCTGCACTTCTCTTCCTTCTTTCTGCACCCCTCCTACATCTTTCTGCATCCCTCTAGCCTCTTTTTCCACTTCTCTTGCTTGTTTCTGCACCTCTCTTGCGTCTTTCTGCACCTCTGTTGCCTCTTTCTGCACCCCTCCTGCCTCTTTCTGCACCCCTCTTCCTTCTTTGTGCAACACTCTTGCCTCTTTCTACACCTCTCTTCCCTCTTTCGGCACCACTCTTGCCTCTTTCTATACCACTGTTGCTTCTTTCTGCATTTCTCTTGCCTGTTTCGGCACCCCTCTTGCCTATTTCAGCACCTCCGTTGCTTATTTCTACACTTCTCTTATTTCTTTCTGCACTCCTCGTGCCTCCTTCTGTACCTGTGTTTCTTCTTTCTGCACTTCTCTTGGTTCTTTCTGCACTGCTCTTGCCTCTTTCTGCATCCCTCTTGCCTCTTTGAGCACCTCTTTTGCTTCTTTCTGCACTTCTCTCTCTTCTTTCTGCACCCCTCTTGCCTCTTTCTGCACCTCTGTTGCCTCTTTCTGCACTTCTCTTGCTCTTTCTGCAACCTTTGCACCTCAGTGTTACTTATTTTAATGCGCGCTCAGTTCCAAAACACTCGCTAGAAATATGGAGCCTTTTGGACATAACCGCCCCGGACTTGTGTCTGATCACGGAGACGTGGCTGCACGAACACGCCTCCCCTGACGTACACATTGCCTTTCCTCCTCAGTATAAAATAACTAGATTAGATAGGAAAGAGAAAAGAGGCGGTGGTCTATTAATAGCCTCCACTAGCAACCTTAACATCACAGTCTTAGAAACTATCATCTCAGATCATTCTGAACTTTGTATCTTCAAAACTGAAGGCTTATCTAGGGGTACCTGGAGAGGAGCTCTTATCTATCGCCCTCCTGGTCCCAAAGGTGACTTCTCCAACAAACTGCTGGAGTCCCTTGCACCGCATGTATTGGCCTATGATAACTTTTTCCTAATTGGAGATTTTAATATTTATGCAGAGATGCTATCCAATCCGGATACTGACCAGCTGATCATAAACATGAGCACTCTTGGACTTGTTCAGCTGATCACAGGTCCTACCCACATCGCTGGCCATACACTTGATCTTCTCTTCACAAATTTCTCAGGAACCACAGTCGACGCCCCGGCGCCATTACTATGGTCCGACCACCACCTATTAAAATTTGTTGTTCCTGCTAAAATTACCAAAAATGATCATCAAAACACATTAATATCACAAAGATCATGGCGTAGAGTCACCCTGCCCCTTTTTTAAAAACATTTCACCCTAGACCGGTCAGGACCAGAAACTAGTGTAGATCAAGCGGCACACGATCTGGATAATGATATCTTGATGACGCTAGATAAGATTGCCCCTTTCACCCAGGTTAAAATCAAGTCTAGGACTGCTCCCTGGTTCACAGACCAACTAAAAGCCACTAAGCTCCGGTGTAGAACTGCGGAGCGAAAATGGCGTAAAAGTAAAAGACCGGCGGATCGTGAGGCATATAAAAATATCCACTGTAGCTATATGACTGATATTAAATCAGCAAAAAAACTATTTCTCCTAAATAGGATAAATCAGGCAGAAAATTCTGGCAGAGAACTCTATCAAATTTTAAAAGAATTTACAATTCCTGCCAACAAGTCATCGAGTCCTAATTCCCAAACCTGGATAGATTCCCTTTCCGAATTCTTTGATGAGAAAATCATGGCCATCTACCGCTCCTTTCCACCACTAGGTAAAAATACCAACCCTGAAGATGTGTTCGGCCTGTCCCCTGATCCTCCTCACATCCTGGACAAATTTGTCAAGCTCGACATTAAGACAGTCTCCACTATTATCCTGAAGATAAAATCTGGCTCGCCCACTGACGCTATTCCCCCAAAAATATTGCCCTTAATTGCCCCAGCAGTACTGGAAAGACTCACAGGCCTTTTTAATAAGTCACTCTCGGAAGCGGTATTTCAAAAAGGTGGAAGGCAGCCAGGGTAAGACCTATTTTGAAAAAACCCACTGCCGACCCAAAATTACTTCTAAATTACCGTCCTATCTCCCTGCTCTCATACTTTGGGAAAATTTTAGAAACTCTGATCAATCAACAACTTGTTAACCACCTTGAGAGCCAGGGACTGTTGGATCCTTCCCAGTCTGGTTTCAGGGCAGCACATAGCACCGAGACGGCTCTAGTCGAGGTAGCAGACAACATCAGGCTAATCCTGGACAAACATCAGTCAGCCATTCTCGTGCTACTTGATCTATCCGCTGCCTTTGACACCATCTCCCATAGCATTTTAGAACATCGCCTTAGGGAGATAGGTGTCAGAGGCAATGCCCTCGAGTGGTTTAAGAGCTACCTTACCGACCGAACTACAACAGTCCAGATGGGAAACAACATTTCATGTGAGAGACCAGTTAGGATGGGAGTGCCACAGGGCTCTATTTTGAGCCCAACACTCTTTAACCTGTACATGACTCCTCTGGCCAAAGTGATCAGATCCTACGGTTTTGATGTCATATCCTACGCAGATGACACTCAGATCTTGATCACTATTGGCCCAGACCCCGCTGAAACTAAGCAGCGTTTCAACAAATGTCTGTCCCACATCGACAGGTGGATGAGCTCCAACCATCTACAATTGAATGGGGGCAAGTCGGAGATCATGCTTTTTGGCAATGCATCTGAGCACTGGTCTAATGACTGGTGGCCATCCCAGCTTGGACCTTGTCCAACACCCAAACAGACAGTACGAAACCTAGGTTTCCACATGGACAATCATCTGTCCATGAAAAACCAGATCAACCACATTATTGGTTCCTGTTTTGGAGTAATTCGTAGCCTACGGAAGGTCTTTAAATGGATTCCAACTGAGGCTAGAAAACAATTGGTCCAAGGATTAGTAATAAATCGAATGGACTATGGAAACGCTCTATTGATCTCAATTAATGAAGGCCTCTTAGACAGACTGCAAATTTTGCAAAATACCGCGGCAAGGCTGGTCCTGGATCTTCTATCCAGATCCCCCTCCGCACCCTGTTTGAGATCTCTACACTGGCTCCCTGTGAGAAAGCGAATCCTTTTCAAGGTTCTCTGCCTGACCCACAAACTGATGCACGGTAAAGGCCCGAGATACTGGTCTCAGAAACTATGTTGGTACCAACCACACAGGATGCTTAGATCCAGTAATACATTTTTGCTTACCCCTCTTAAAGTTCATATGGCCAGAAAAGGAGGCAGGTCTTTCTCCTTCCTCGCCCCATCATCTTGGAATAAAATCCCTTTCCACTTGCGCACCTTGCCGGACCACAACGCCTTTCGTAAGGGATTAAAAACATGGCTATTTGACATCTGAGCTATCTCTTCTATCAGAGCCGTCTGCGAGCGCCATGAGACTTTCTAGTGATGTGAGCGCGATACAAATGTCCTTTGATTTGATTTGATTTGATTTTACCACTTCTGTTACATGTTTCTGTACTTCTCTTCCTTCTTTCTGCACCTCTCTTGCTTCTTTCTGCACCTAACTTGCCTGTTTCAACACCTCTGTTGCTTTTTTCTGCAGTTCTCTTGCCTCTTTCTGCACCCATCTTTTCTCTTTCTGTACCTCTCTTGCCTCTTTCTGTACCCCTGTTCCCTCTTTCTGCACCTCTCTTGCCTCTTTCTGTATCTCTGTTGCCTCTTTCTGCACTTCTCTTGCTCCTTCCTGCACCTCACTTGCCTCTTTCAGCACCTCTGTTGCTTTTTTCTGCAGATCTCTTGCCTCTTTCCGCACCTCACTTGCCTCTTTCTGCATCTCTGTTTCTTTTTTCTGCAGATCTCTTGCCTCTTTCTGCGCCCCTCTTTTCTCTTTCTGCACCTCTCTTGCCTCTTTCTGCACCCCTGTTCCCTCTTTCTGCACCTTTCCTGCCTCTCTCTGCACCTCTTTCTGTACCTCTGTTGCCTCTTTCTGCACTTTTCTTGCCTCTTTCTGCACACCTTTTGCCTCTTTCTGCACCTCTCTTGCTTCTTTCTGCACCTCACTTGCCTCTTTCAGCACCTCTGTTGCATTTTTCTGCAGATCTATTGCCCCTTTCTGCATCTCACTTGCCTCTTTCAGCACCTCTGTTGCTTTTTTCTGCAGATCTCTTGCCTCTTTCTGCACCCCTGTTACCTCTTTCTGCACCTTTCCTATCTGTTTCTGCACCTCTCTTGCATCTTTCTGTACCTCTGTTGCCTCTTTATTTACTTCTCTTGCTCTTTCTGCACCCTTTGCGCCTCTTTCAGCACCTCTGCTACTTCTTTCTGCACTTCTCTTCCTTCTTTCTGCACCCCTCCTGCCTCTTTCTGTACCTCTCTTGCCTCTTTGTGCACCCCTCCTACCTTTTCTGCACCACTCTTTCCTCTTTTTGCACCTCTGTTGGTTCTTTCTGCACTGCTCTTGTTTCTTTCTGCACATTACTTGCCTCTTTCTGCACTTCTCTTGCTTCTTTCTACACCGCTGTTGCTTCTTTCAGGAATTCTCTTGCCTCTTTCTGCACTTCTCTTCCTTCTTTCTGCACCCCTCCTACCTCTTTCTGTACCTCTCATGCCTCTTTGTGCACCTCTCCTACCTCTTTCTGCACCCCTCTTGCCTCTTTTTGCACCTCTGTTGGTTCTTTCTGCACTGCTCTTGCTTCTTTCTGCACCTCACTTGCCTCTTTTTGCACTTCTCTTGGTTCTTTCTAAACCTTTGTTACTTCTTTCTACACCTCTCTTGCCTCTATCTGCACCCCTGTTCCCTCTTTCTGCAACTTTCCTGCCTGTTTCTGCAACTCTCTTGCCTCTTTCGGCACCTTTATTGCTTCTTTCTGCACCCCTCCTGCCTCTTTCTGCACCCCTCATCCCTCTTTGTGCAACTCTCTTGCCTCTTTCTACACATCTCTTCCCTCTTTTGGCACAACTCTTGCCTCTTTCTTTACCACTTGTGCTTCTTTCTGCAGTTCTCTTGCCTCTTTCTGCACTCCCCATGCCACTTCTGCACCTCTGTTGCTTCTTTATACACCTCTGTTGCTTCTTTCAGCAATTCTTTTGCCTCTTTCTGCACTTCTCTTGCCTGTTTCTGCACCCATCTTGTCTATTTCTGCAACCGTCTTCTCTCCTTGTGCAACTCTCTAGCCTCTTTCTACACCTCTCTTCCCTCTTTCTGTACCACACTTGCCTCTTTTTGTACCTCTGTTTCTTCTTTCTGCACTTCTCTTGCCTCTTTCTGCACCCTTCGTGCCTCTTTCAGCACCTCTGTTGCATATTTCTGCACTTCTCTTCTTTCATCCTGCACTTCTCGTGCCTCCTTCTGTACCTCTGTTGCTTCTTTCTGTACTTCTGTTAGTTCTTTCTCCACTGCTATTGCCTCTTTCTGCATCCCTCTTGCCTCTTTGAACACCTCTTTTGCTTCTTTATGCACTTCTCTGTCTTCTTTCTGCACACCTCTTGCCTCTTTCTGCCCCTCTCTTGCCTCTTTCTGCACTTCTCTTGCTCTTTCTGCAACATTTGCGCCTCTTTCAGCACCTCTGTTACTTGTTTCTGTACTTCTCTTCCTTCTTTCTGCACCTCTCTTGCTTCTTTCTGCACCTCACTTGCCTCTTTCAGTACCTCTGTTGCTTTTTTCTGCAGATCTCTTGCCTATTTCTGCACCTCACTTGCCTCTTTCAGCACCTCTCTTGCTTTTTCCTGCAGATCACTTGCCTCTTTCTGCACCCCTCTTTTCTGTTTCTACACCTCTTGTGCCTCTATCTGCACCCCTGTTCCCTCTTTCTGCAACTTTCCTGCCTGTTTCTGCACCTCTCTTGCCTCTTTCTGCACCTCGGTTGCCTCTTTCTGCACTTTTCTTGCCTCTTTCTGCACCCCTTTTGCTGCTTTCTGCACCTCTGTTGCTTCTTTCTGCACCTCACTTGCCTCTTTCAGCACCTCTGTTGCTTTTTTCTGCAGATCTCTTGCCTCTTTCTGCACCTCACTTGCCTCTTTGAGCACCTCTGTTTCTTTTTTCTGGAGATATCTTGCCTCTTTCTGTGCCCCTCTTTTCTCTTTCTGCACCTCTCTTACCTCTTTCTGCACCCCTCTTGCCTCTTTCTGTACCTTTCCTGCCTCTTTCTGCACCTCTGTTGCCTCTTTCTGTACCTCTGTTGCCTCTTTCTGCACTTTTCTTGCCTCTTTCTGCATACCTTTTGCCTCTTTCTGCACCTCTGTTGCTCCTTTCTGCACTTCTATTGCCTCTCTCTGCACCTCTCTTGCTTCTTTCTGCACCTCACTTGCCTCTTTCAGCACCTCTGTTGCTTTTTTCTGCAGATCTATTGCCCCTTTCTGCATCTCACTTGCCTCTTTCAGCACCTCTGTTCCCTCTTTCTGCACCTTTCCTATCTGTTTCTGCACCTCTCTTGCATCTTTCTGTACCTCTTTTGACTCTTTCTTTACTTCTCTTGCTCTTTCTGCACCCTTAGCGCCTCTTTCAGCACCTCTGCTACTTCTTTCTGCACTTCTCTTCCTTCTTCCTGCACTCCTCCTGCCTCTTTATGTACCTCTCTTGCCTCTTTGTGCACCTCTCCTACCTCTTTCTGCACCCCTCTTGCCTCTTTTTGCACCTCTGTTGGTTCTTTCTGCACTGCTCTTGCTTCCTTCTGCACCTCACTTGCCTCTTTTTGCACTTCTCTTGGTTCTTTTTAAACCTTTGTTGCTTCTTTCAGCAATTCTCTTGCCTCTTTCTGCACTTCTCTTGCTTGTTTCTGCACCTCTCTTGCGTCTTTCTGCACCTCTGTTGCCTCTTTTGGCACCTCTGTTGCTTTTTTCTACAGATCTCTTGCCTCTTTCTGCACCCCTGTTCCCTCTTTCTGCACCTTTCCTGCCTCTTTCTGCACCCCTCCTGCATCTTTCTGTACCTCTATTGCCTTGTTCTGCACCTTTCCTACCTCTTTCTGTACCTCTCTTGCCTCTTTCTGTACCTCTGTTGCCTCTTTCTGCACTTCTCTTGCTCTTTCTGTACCTCTCTTGCCTCTTTCTGTACCTCTGTTACTTCTTTCTGCACTTCTCTTCCTTCTTTCTGCACCCCTCCTGCCTCTTTATGTACCTCTCTTGCCTCTTTTTGCACCCCTCCTACCTTTTTCTGCACCCCTCTTGCCTCTGTTTGCACCTCTGTTGGTTCTTTCTGCACTGCTGTTGCTTCTTTCTGCACCTTACTTGCCTCTTTCTGCACTTCTCTTGCTTCTTTCTATAACTCTGTTGCTTCTTTAAGCAATTCTCTTGCCTCTTTCTGCACTTCTCTTCCTTCTTTCTGCACCACTCCTGCCTCTTTCTGTACCTCTCTTGCCTCTTTGTGGACCTCTCCTACCTCTTTCTGCACCCCTCTTGCCTCTTTATGCACCTCTGTTGGTTCTTTCTGCAGTGCTCTTGCTTCTTTCTGAACCTCTCTTGCCTCTTTTTGCACTTCTCTTGGTTTTTTCTAAACCTCTGTTGCTTCTTTCAGCAATTCTCTTGCCTCTTTCTGCACTTCTCTTGCTTGTTTCTGCACCTCTCTTGCATCTTTCTGCACCTCTGTTTCCTCTTTCTGCACTTCACTTGCTTCTTTCTGCACCTCTCTTGCCTCTTTCGGCACCTTTGTTGCTTCTTTCTGCACCCCTCCTGCCTCTTTCTGCACCCCTCTTCCCTCTTTGTGCAACTCTCTTGCCTCTTTCTACACCGCTCTTCCCTCTTTCTGTACCACTCTTGACTCTTTCTGTACATCTGTTGCTTCTTTATGCAGTTCTCTTGCCTCTTTCTGCACTCCTCGTGCCTCCTTCTGCACCTCTCTTGTTTCTTTCAACACCTCTGTTGCTTCTTTCAGCAATTCTCTTGCCTCTTTCTGCACTTCTCTTGCCTGTTTCTGCACCCCTCTTGCCTCTTTCTGCACCCGTCTTCCCTCTTTGTGCAACTCTCTAGCCTCTTTCTACACCTCTCTTTCCTCTTTCTGCACCACTCTTGCCTCTTTTTGTACCTCTGCTGCTTCTTTCTGCACTTCTCTTGCCTCTTTCTGCACCTTACGTACCTCTTTCAGCACCTCTGTTTCTTCTTTCTGCTCTTCTCTTCCTTCTTTCTGCACTCATTGTGCATCCTTCTGTACCTCTGTTGCTTCTTCCTGCACTTCTCTTGGTTCTTTCTGCACTGCTCTTGCCTGTTTCTGCATCCCTCTTGCCTCTTTAGCACCTCTTTTGCTTCTTTCTGCACTTCCCTCTCCTCTTTCTGCACCCCTCTTGCCTCTTTCTGCACCTCTGATGCTTCTTTCAGCACTTCTATTGCCTCTTTCTGCACCTCTCTTGCTTCTTTCTGCAGCTGACTTGCCTCTTTCAGCACCTCTGTTGCTTTTTTCTGCAGATCTCTTACCTCTTTTTGCACCCCTGTTTCCTCTTTCTGCACCTTTCCTGCCTCTTTCTGCACCTCTGTTGCCTCTTTCTGTACCTCTGTTGCCTCCTTCTGCACTTTTCTTGCCTCATTCTGCATACCTTTTGCCTCTTTCTGCACCTCTGTTGCTCCTTTCTGCACTTCTATTGCTTCTCTCTGCACCTCTCTTGCTTCTTTCTGCACCTCACTTGCCTCTTTCAGCACCTCTGTTGCTTTTTTCAGCAGATCTATAGCCCCTTTCTGCATCTCACTTGCCTCTTTCAGCACCTCTGTTGCTTTTTTCTGCAGATCTCTTGCCCCTTTCTGCACCCCTGTTCCTTCTTTCTGCACCTTTCCTATCTGTTTCTGCACCTCTCTTGCGTCTTTCTGTACCTCTGTTGCCTCTTTCTTTACTTCTCTTGCTCTTTCTGCACCCCTGTTCCTTCTTTCTGCACCTTTCCTATCTGTTTCTGCACTTCTCTTCCTTCTTTCTGCACCCCTCCTGCCTCTTTCTGGACCTCTCTTGCCTCTTTGTGCACCTCTCCTACCTCTTTCTGCACCCCTCTTACCTCTTTTTGCACCTCTGTTGGTTCTTTCTGCACTGCTCTTGCTTCCTTCTGCACCTCACTTGCCTCTTTTTGCACTTCTCTTGGTTCTTTCTAAACCTTTGTTGCTTCTTTCAGCAATTCTCTTGCCTCTTTCTGAAATTCTCTTGCTTGTTTCTGCACCTCTCTTGCGTCTTTCTGCACCTCTGTTGCCTCTTTCAGCACCTCTGTTGCTTTTTTCTGCAGATCTCGTGCCTCTTTCTGCACCCCTCTTTTCTCCTTCTGCACCTCTCTTGCCTCTTTCTGCACCCCTGTTCCCTCTTTCTGCACCTTTCCTGCCTGTTTCTGCACCTCTACTGCCTCTTTCTGCACTTCTCTTCCTTATTTCTGCACCCCTCCTGCATCTTTCTGTACCTCTATTGCCTTGTTGTGCACCTTTCCTACCTCTTTCTGTACCTCTCTTGCCTCTTTCTGTACCTCTGTTGCCTCTTTCTGCACTTCTCTTGCTTTTTCTGTACCTCTCTTGCCTCTTTCTGTACCTCTGTTACTTCTTTCTGCACTTCTCTTCCTTCTTTCTGCACCCCTCCTGCCTCTTTATGTACCTCTCTTGCCTCTTTGTGCACCCCTTCTACCTTTTTCTTGACCCCTCTTGCCTCTTTTTGCACCTCTGTTGGTTCTTTCTGCACTGCTCTTGCTTCTTTCTGATGCACCTTAATTGCCTCTTTCTGCACTTCTCATGCTTCTTTCTATAACTCTGTTGCTTCTTTCAGCAATTCTCTTGCCTCTTTCTGCACTTCTCTTCCTTCTTTCTGCACCCCTCCTGCCTCTTTCTGTACCTCTCTTGCCTCTTTGTGCACCTCTCCTACCTCTTTCTGCACCCCTCTTGCCTCTTTTTGCACCTCTGTTGGTTCTTTCTGCAGTGCTCTTGCTTCTTTCTGCACCTCACTTGCCTCTTTTTGCACTTCTCTTGGTTCTTTCTAAACCACTGTTGCTTCTTTCAGCAATTCTCTTGCCTCTTTCTGCACTTCTCTTGCTTGTTTCTGCACCTCTCTTGCATCTTTCTGCACCTCTGTTTCCTCTTTCTGCACTTCACTTGCTTCTTACTGCACCTCTCTTGCCTCTTTCGGCACCTTTGTTGCTTCTTTCTGCAACCCTCCTGCCTCTTTCTGCACCCCTCTTCCCTCTTTGTGCAACTCTCTTGCCTCTTTCTACACCGCTCTTTCCTCTTTCTGCACCACTCTTGACTCTTTCTGTACATGTGTTGCTTCTTTATGCAGTTCTCTTACCTCTTTCTGCACTCCTCGGGCCTCCTTCTGCACCTCTGTTGTTTCTTTCAACACCTCTGTTGCTTCTTTCAGCATCTCTCTTGCCTCTTTCTGCACTTCTCTTGCCTGTTTCTGCACCCCTCTTGCCTCTTTCTGCACCGTCTTCCCTCTTTGTGCAACTCTCTAGCCTCTTTCTACACCTCTCTTTCCTCTTTCTGCACCACTCTTGCCTCTTTTTGTACCTCTGCTGCTTCTTTCTGCACTTCTCTTGCCTCTTTCTGCACCTTACGTACCTCTTTCAGCACCTCTGTTGCTTCTTTCTGCTCTTCTCTTCCTTCTTTCTGCACTCCTTGTGCCTCCTTCTGTACCTCTGTTGGTTCTTCCTGCACTTCTCTTGGTTCTTTCTGCACTGCTCTTGCCTGTTTCTGCATCCCTTTTGCCTCTTTGAGCACCTCCTTTGCTTCTTTCTGCACTTCCCTCTCCTCTTTCTTCACCCCTCTTGCCTCTTTCTACACCTCTGTTGCCTCTTCCTGCACTCCACATGCTTCTTTCTGCACCTGTCTTGCCTCTTTCAGCATCTCTGTTGTTTCTTTCTGCACCCCTCCTGCCTCTTTCGGGACCTCTGTTGCTTCTTTCTGCACTTCTCTTGCCTTTTTCGGCACCCTTTGTGCCTCTTTCAGCCCCTCAGTTGCTTCTTTTAGCACTTCTCTTCCTTATTTCTGCACTCCTCGTTTCTCTTTCTGCACCTCTGTTTCTTCTTTCTACACCTCTGTTGCTTCTTTCAGGAATTCTCTTGCCTCTTTCTGTACTTCTCTTGCATTTTCCTGCACCCCACTTCCCTCTTTCTGCACCAACCTTCCCTCTTTGTGCAAGTCTCTAGCCTCTTTCTACACCTCTCTTCCCTCTTTCTGCACCACTCTTGCCTCATTTTGTACCTCTGTTGCTTCTTTCTGCACTTCTCTTGCCTCTTTCTGCACCCTTCGTGCCTCTTTCAGCACCTCTGTTGCTTTTTACTGCACTTCTCTTCCTTAATTCTGCACTCCTCATGCCTCCTTCTGCACCTCTGTTACTTCTTTCTGTACTTCTCTTGGTTCTTTCTGCACTGCTCTTGCCTCGTTCTGCAACCCTCTTGCCTCTTTGAACACCTCTTTTGCTTCTTTATGCACTTCTCTCTCCTCTTTCTGCACCCCTCTTGCCTCTTTCTGCACTTCTGATGCTTCTTTCTACACTTCTATTTCCTCTTTCTGCACCACTCTTGCTTCTTTCTGCAGCTGACTTTCCTCTTTCAGCACTTCTGTTGCTTTTTTCTGCAGATCTCTTGCCTCTTTCTGCACCTCTCTTGCCTCTTTCTGCACTCCTGTTCCCTCTTTCTGCACTTTTCTTGCCTCTCTCTTTACCTCTGTTGCCTCTTTCTGCACCTCTGTTGCTTCTTTCTGCACTTCTATTGCCTCTTTCTGATCCTCTCTTGCTTCTTTCTGCACCTCACTTGCCTCTTTCAGCACCTCTGTTGCTTTTTTCTGCACCTCACTTGCCTCTTTCTGCACGCCACTTTTCTTTTCCTGCACCCCTCTTTTCTCTTTCTGCACCTCTCTTGCCTCTATCTGCATACCTGTTCCCTCTTTCTGTACCTTTCCTGCCTCTTTCTGCACTTCTCTTGCTCTTTCTTCAACCTTCGTGCCTCTTTCAGCACCTCTGTTACTTCTTTCTGCTCTTCTCTTCCTTCTTTCTGCACCCCTCCTGCCTCTTTCTGTACTTCGCTTGCCTCTTTGTGCACCCCTCCTACCTTTTTCGGCACCCCTCTTGCCTCTTTTTGCACCTCTGTTTGTTCTTTCTGCACTGCTGTTGCTTCTTTCTGCACCTTACTTGCCTCTTTCTGCACTTCTCTTGCTTCTTTCTACACCTCTGTTGCTTCTTTTAGCAATTCTCTTGCCTCTTTCTGCACATCTCTTCCTTCTTTCTGCACCACTCCTGCCTCTTTCTCTACCTCTCTTGCCTCTTTGTGCACCTCTCCTACCTCTTTCTGCACCCCTCTTGCCTATTTTTGCACCTCTGTTAGTTCTTTCTGCACTGTTCTTGCTGCACCTTACTTGCCTCTTTCTGGACTTCTCTTGCTTCTTTCTACACTTCTGTTGCTTCTTTTAGCAATTCTCTTGCCTCTTTCTGCACTTCTCTTCCTTGTTTGTGCACCCCTCCTGCCTCTTTCTGTACCTCTCTTGCTTCTTTCTGCACCTCTGTTGCCTCTTTCTGCATCTCTGTTGACTCTTTCTGCACTTCACTTTCCTCTTTCTGCACTGCTCTTGCTTCTTTCTACACCTTTGTTACTTCTTTCTGCACTTCTCTTGCCTCTTTCTGCACTGCTCTTGCTTCTTTCTACACCTCTGTTGCTTCTTTCTGCACTTCTCTTGCCTCTTTCTGCACCTCTGAGTTAGAGGTAGTTTTAATCCCCCTCCCCTATTATGTACTAGTGCCATACAGCGGAGGTCATGCCAATCACAGGGGTACCCCAACCCATAGTGTACCCTAGTGTATGTAGGTGTTTTCACTGTATTTTAAGTGTCTTGCAGCATAGCACTGGCTCCAGGCCTGGTTAGTCAGAGTCAGTTACCACCAGTACCAGTCAGCAAAATGGGGGGGGGCACAGGATGTCATTTGAGATGTCATCAGTGATGTCACTGACCATGTCATGAATGATGTAATATGTGATGTCATCAGCAGTGCATTGCGGGGGCGCGAGTTATATTTAGCTCAACTAACTATAAGGCAGAATTTCTCTGGTTTTGTACGAGTGAAATGTCCAACTAACTATAACGTCCCTGAAACCTGTGGTTTTTTCAGTGAATACATATTTAGGTAGTTATAGTTAGGAACTAGTTTCCATAGGTTCCATAGAAAGATCGTCTTTTCTTTTGCCAATATCTTTGGCGCCGTTGAGTAATCTTCGTGAAATTTTCAAAACTAATGGGGCGCTCAGGTCAGCTCCTGCCTTGAAAGTTTTGGGGTAATTTGTGAAGCAGGGGCCGAGGAAAAAGGGGGGTCCCAAAACATATTTTCTCCATGTTAATTTCCATAGGAAACTTTAGACAAGGCTACAGCCCAAACTGCTGAATGGAATTACACCAAATTTGGCAAAAAGTTAACTATTGGTTCAGAAAGCGACCTTTTTGTTCAGTAGTTCCTGAGAAATTTAAATATTTGCAGATATCTATATTTGGATGCAAAGGATCTGCAAACCTTCCCGATCTCGACCCTGAGATCTGATTGGCTGCCAACACTGCAAACTAGGAAGTGTTGGCAACAATCTTGTGACTCGGTTGAACGAAATCACAAGAAAAAAGGTTAAAAATGAAGAAAAGGTGGCAGGGTAGAAACACCCTAACTCCCTCAGCCTGCTCAGGAGGTCCCCAAGGGCCCCAAGGGCCCAAAAAAATGTTGTTTTTAATTTTCGGTGGGATTCACGTAGGGTCCACAAATCCTGCCGAAAATGTAAAAAAAAATGAAGTGCAGTCTCCCGCGCTTCATTTTCTTTAAGCCCCCGGGTGGGTCAGGTCCCGAGGGCAATTTAAATTAGTGATGCGGGGGCCCCTGCTACCAAGGGGACCGTCACCTCCCTGGGGTTTTCATCAATAAATGCGGGGGCGGGGACCGGGGGGATGGGAATTGGCCTCAGGAGGGGGGCCCGCGTCCCCCTCCCCTTTTATTTTATTTTTAAAAATAAAAAATGGCACAGGCCCTGGGGGTTGGGTTTCCGGTGCCCAAAAGGGTTAAAGGAAGGGGGGTCACACAGCCCCCATCCTAAAATAAAAAATGAAACCGACAACTCACCAGAGGCCCCCCCCTCCCTGCAAGACTCTGCAAAAGTACCTACTGGCTCGCTTTGTGTTGGGGGATGAAGTCCCCTTCCCTGCTGACGGCCCTTAGGGGCCAACTAGCTTACCAGGTACATCCAGTAAGCCCCACACAGTGGGATTGCTGAGAGGTGGTAGGAGGCTATGCCCCTTTTTACACTACTCTGCAAACGTGCCTCTTGGCACACTGCTGGTGGGGTGATGAGGTCCCCTTGTGTCCTGAGGACCTCAGGACAGAAGTGGACTTCATCCCCCGAGCAGCAGTGCGCCAGGAGGCGCGTTTGCAGAGTGGTGTAAAAAGGGGGCGTAGCCTGGTTTGAGAACTCAGCAAACCTGCTGTGTGGGACTTACTGGAAGTAATAGGAGGGGTGGTTGGCCTCCAAGGATGTTCTTGAGGCCAAATCCCCTTCCTGTCACCTCCAGTAAGTCCCTCACAGTGGGATTGCTAGGAGGTCTTCGGAGGCCACGCCACCCTTACTCCACCACTCTGCAAACGCACCTCCTGGCACACTACTGGTTAGGGGATGAAGTCCACTTTACTCCTGAGGGACCTTGGGGGCTAAGAATCCCTTCTGGTGCCTCCTATGCAGTGGAATTCCTGAGCGCTGGTCAGAGGCTGAGCCCCCTTTCTCCACCACTCTGCAAACTTGAGTACTAGTTAAAGAAGCATTTGCAATGCAATAGGTCACGCATTTGAGAGAGTTATAGCTATTGGCATTGTAAATGTAAAAGGTTTTTACAAATTTTTTGGGAGTGGAGAGGATTTACGTTGTGTGTAGTGGATTTATGTGGTATATTGTGCAGTGAAATTATGTGGATAGAAAGTATGTGGTATTTAGTGTTTAGGAATTATGTAGAGTAGGATTATGTGTTAAGGAGATTAATTATGTGGTATGGTAGTCTGTGTTGTGGAGTGGGAACCTCAGGTTTAGTCTTCCTCATTTCCATAGAAGCTAAACTATAAACTCAATGAGACCCAAAAAAGAAGGAACCACTGAGGAGCACTTCTGGACCTAGTCAGAGGTATGAGCAGGGCCATTGGAATTATGCGACTGTTCGGCCACGCTGATTTTTGCATAAATATACATTTTCCGTGTTTGCCACATAACCCATCATCTGCCGCATAATCTGCAGATTTGAACAAAAAACACCTTGGTTTTAGCTCAAACAGCTCAAACGTTACCAAAATTGCAGCGACAAGTGTTACAGCATGGTGGAAGGCCCTTTGCAAAGCTGGAATGGTCACCTGGTACTTATTGCTAAATGTGGGTGTTAAATTGGTGCTAATGGTATTTGCCTCTTTCTGCACATCTCTTCTGCTTTCTGCACCTCCTTTCTTTCTGCACCTCTCTTCCTTCTTTCAGCACCTATCATGCTTCTTTCTTCTGTACCTCTCTTGCCTCTTTCTGCACTTCTCTTGCTTCTTTCTGCACGTCTTGCTTTTATCTCACCTCTCTTGCTTCTTTCTGTACCACTGTCCCCTCTTTCTGCACCTCTCTTGCATGTTTCTGCACCTCTTTCACCTCTTTCTGCAGTTCTCTTGCCTCTTTATGTACCTCTGTTGCTTCTTTCTGCACTTCTCATGCCTTTTTCTGCACCCCTCTTGCCTCTTTCTACACCTCTGTTGGTTCTTTCTGCACTTTTCCTATTTCTTTTTGCACCTCTCTTGCTTCTTTCTGCACCCCTCTTGCCTCTTTCTGCACCTCTCTTCCCTCTATCTGCACCTCACTTGCCTCTTTCTACACCCCTATTCCTTCTGCACCACTCTTGTGTCTTTATGCACCCTTGTTCTCTCTTTCTGCACCTCTCTTGCATGTTTCTGCATCTTTCTCACCTCGTTCTGCAGTTCTAATGCCTCTTTCTGCACCTCTGTTGCTTCTTTATGCACTTCTCTTGTCTCTTTCTGTACCCCTCTTGCCTCTTTCTGCACCTCTGTTGGTTCCTTCTGCACTTCTCTTGCTTCTTTCTGCACTTCTCTTGTCTCTTTCTGCACCCCTGTTCTCTCTTTCTGCACCTCTCTTCCATGTTTCTCCACCTCTCCTGCCTATTTCTGCAGTTCTCTTGCCTCTTTCTGAACTTCTCTAGCCTGTTTCTGCACATCTATTGCCTCTTTCTGCAACTCTGTTGCCTCTTTCTGCACGTCACTTGCTTCTTTCTGCACCCCTCTTGCCACTTTCTGCACCCCTCTTCCTTCTTTCTGCACCTCTCTTGGCTCTTTCTGTACCCTTGTTCCCCCTTTCTGCACCTCTCTTGCCTCTTTCTGCTGTTCTCTTGCCTCTTTATGCACATCTGTTGCTTCTTTCTGACCTTCTCTTGCCTCTTTCTGTACCTTTCGTCCTCTTTCTGAGCCTTTCTTCCTGTTTTTGTAACATTCTTGCCTCTTTCTGCACCTCTGTTGGTTCTTTATGCACTTCTCTTGCTTCTTTTTGTACCTCTCCTGCTTCTTTCTGTACCCCTCTTGCCTCTTTCTGCACCTCTCTTGCTTCTTTCTGCACCTCTCTTGCTTCTTTCTGCACCTCTTTTGCCTCTTTCTGCACTTCTCTTGCCTCTTTCTGCTACTCTGTTGCTTCTTTCTGCATTTCTCTTGCCTCTTTCTGTACCTCTCTTGCTTCTTTCTGCACCTATCTTCCGCTTTCTGTACCTTTCATCCTGTTTCTGCACCATTCATGCATCTCTCTGCACCTCTGTTGCCTCTTTCTGCACCTCACTTGCTTCTTGCTGCACCCCTCTTGCCTCTTTCTGCACTTCTCTTGCCTCTTTCTGAACTTCTCTTGCTTCTTTCTTCACTTCTCTTGCCTCTTTCTGCACCCCTGTTCCCTCTTTCTGTACCTCTCATGCATGTTTCTGCACCTCTCTTGCCTATGTTTGCACCTCTCTTGCTTCTTTCTGCACCTTTTGTTGTATTCCGCTTTAGGTGTCCGTATATAGGTTTTCCTGAAACATGTCCTTATATAGGCACAATTCGCATTGCCCTTATATAGGCATTAGCCATGCTGTCCAAATACAGGCATGGTCACTTACATCCGTCCACCCTAACGTGACAACGAGTTCTTAGAAACCAGACCATTAAGCTCTTGGGAGTTCCCCTAGCACAGGATTATTGATTTCTCCAAGAACTCATTTATTATGCATGAACCGCTATACCTTAAGGGTTCATTCCTGACGTCTTCCTCTGCCCGACTTTACGTCAATACTAACATTCCAAGGCACCTACCAGGTATAAATATACCTTCCCTTGCCCAAGCAAGTAGGAGGATACCTCGACTTTAGAGGAGCCCGTGTCCCGGCCTGACGCACTGACAAGAGACGCTGTCATCCCTGCTCGCAGAGAATCCAGCTCCCAGTGTTCTGACTCCCTTCGCGGGGTGTTAGAGTTCGAGATCCGGAAGGAGATTCCCACCTCTCTCATTCTCAAGGTATGGAGTTGACTAGAACCTAGAGGGACTCTTGGCATACAAGACTTGGCATACAAGACTTGGCATACTAGACTTGGCATACTAGACTATAGCATACCATACTATAGAATACTTCACCTACTTCTTATCTTGCACTACACTTAGGTTAGGTACACTGGGGTAGGACTAGTTAGAGAAGCATCTTATGAGTACTCGCATTTTTAGCTTATGTTATTTATGTATATGAATATATGTGTCATAGCTAAAAGATAATGCTAGCGCAGTATTATTTCTTTCTACTGCTTACGCTGTACATTATATATCTCGCATACTGTCTTGTGATCATAACAGCTCATATCTCTTACACGAGAAACAAGACTGTTCAATAAATCCTTTTTATTGAAACGCCCGTCTATTCTTTCTGTGTAACTCTGAAGAAACTAAGCATGCACAATTAGCTGAGTGAAACTGTTATCTATTGTTTCCACGATTCTGAGAGTGTTCCGATTCTAAAGGGAAACAAAGTTGTCATGTTTATGCGGTTGCCAGAAACTACTCCCTTCTTGTTTACAAGGAGTTTCTAGTGGCCTCTGAGTTAGCTGGCACAAAGTAATTAAGTTTAATATACTCGAAAGGGACATACTGACCTCAGTCCTATGTCGAATCTATAGGGTATATTATTCCAATGCGCAGAGCCTATTAGGGAAATAGGAACTACACTACATGGTGCCCAACGGTTTGGTAAGGCACTAATTTAACGCTAGATACTGAGTAACTCAGTTGTGCTTTTCTCTCAGAGACCCCTACTCACATATTCCATAAGACGTCTGGAGTGGGTTGGGTTAAATATCCGCCAAAGCTAAATAGGATGAAAAACCTATAGATTAGCTGTTTGGTTTGTTCAACGTTGAAGGATACAGTGTTCCAAAATATTGTGCACCTTATCTTTTGTTTCCTTGAAACTTGTTCTACATTTTTCAAAAAACAAATGTCCATACACGGGATAATGGCACCGAGGACGGTGTAGCTGCGGCTGACCGAGTCGTAACAGCTTGTAACTTTACAGGTTTAAATGAAACCGATGAGGGTGTTATAAACATCCCTCAAAACTTAAGGAGAGCCATCACTCTAAAACTTATAAAACACGGCCTACCACCAAGAGGTGGTAGAGCAGTTTTCGTGATAGAGGCACACGAATCCTTTCAGACAGAGGTATTCTATTCATGGATAGTATTCCCAGAATCAAATCCAATAACAAAACTATTTCACTTCTTTAAAGCAGATGAACCACCAGAGGAATATATTCCTTTCGAGGATATTGAAATTCCACTCACATACCAGGAGCATAATCTCTGGTTTAAAGGCACCCTAAAACATCACAAAAACATTACCAGGCTCGGTCCACTAGGTAAACCAGGAGCAACATGGCCGATTCTAGCCGGCTACACACCTCATCCTGACATCGATGTAATGTCCGACGAGGAATTACTTACTCAACTACAAGAGTTAATAAAAATTTACAGACAATTTGTCCAATATGTCATGCAGACTTTCACAGTCCAACCACCAATGACCATTCCAAATCAAACCCCTCAACAGCGGAATACACTAAAAATTACTCCACAGACTTTACACGCAGTCATGGGTAAAATGCCCACAAAACGTGAGCAAATTCCATTCTGGATAGCTCAAAAGATTACTCAAATCGAAGCAGTATTTCCAAATACTAGCCCTTATGAGAAACACAGAATACTAACAATCTGTTTACCAATGGGGATCACACCACAACTGGAAGATTGCACCACTTGGGGTGCAGTCTTTGCTGCCATCTATACTAAAACACATGGTGTTCCGTCAATTGCAGTAATACCAGATGTCCTGAAACAAATTCAAAACGAATACGGGGCAGAACCTGCTCTGAATTTAGGTATGAAATTACTGAAAAACTTCGACCAGGTCTCAACAATAATATTATCTAATATTAAAGGGGAGGCAGCATCAGTGGCGATCCGCCAACGCATAAGGGAATTTGATGTTACAGAACATCAACAAGAACTACCCAGAATAATAGAACAATCTTATGCAGAATTAGGCAGAGATAGTTTGGGGGAAAACCTTTGAAGCCAAAACTATCTGAAAGTCCTGAGAAGGACTCAATTAAACAAACTCCTACATCTTCTAAAAAGAAGTGGGAAACTAATAAACAAAATTCAAAAGAGAGACGTTCTCAATCCCGAGGTAGGTCTCCTCAAAAGGAGCCCTCTGAAAGGAGGTATAACCTCAGGAATAGGGATAATTTAAGAAAACCTGACAGGTATAAAGATACTGATACACGTTCCTCTCGTACCTTTCAGATATCGTCAAAGACATCAGAAAGAAGAGGACGGTCAGAACACAGAGAAGAACGCGTGAAATCCAAAGACGACAAACACGTTCAGAAAAATAAATCAAAACCTCAATTCACAAAAAGAAGGTAGCAGGTCTGAAGATCAGACATGCCGAGAATACTGAGAACACAGCTCAAGAACGGAGAATGGGCTCAGACAATGCTGGACAGTGCAGCAGAAGTAACAATAGCTCGCCAGAACCTGAAGGAACTTCTGGAGATAGTGGACTTGAATGAGTACATCACAGTAGAGACTGTAGACACCAGGGTTAGTACTCCACAAAAGTTATATGAAATAACACTCCGAATGGAGGGAGACATACCAAGAAAAGTGAAAATACTCTTTTGGGAGAAACTTTCAAGGGGTTATGATATACTTCTAGCAGAAAAGGACTGGCCACCAAACTTTGTCAGGGAGTGCCCACATGGTGAGGACATCATTATGCCTGCCTTCTCCAACCATATTCCAATAGTACAGCATTAATGAATAACATTGTGTGTAAAAAATATAAAACCACATTGGACATTTCAAATGGTTTCTTTTGTCAAAACATAGCACCTGAAAGCAGGTACGTAACAGCTTTCTCAATAATGGGGACCCAGCATCAATTTTGTAGACTCCCACAAGGGTTCAAAAACAGCCCAGGGTTATTCTCAGCAAGGGTAACAGAGTTACTACAAATTTATGATAATGAGGCATTGTCATATGTTGATGACATCTATCTGACAGACGATGACCTGGATAGGCACTTGAACAGGGTGAGTACCATTATATTGGGCTTCGCCTCTGAAGGCTATAAATCCAACTTTAAAAAATCCAGAATTGCCCATCTCAATGTCCTTTTCCTAGGATATGAGCTTTCAAGTGAAGGCAAGAGCCTGGCAGCTAACTTTTTAGAAAAGTGCGCGCTGCTCCAACCTCCAAAAACGCTGAAAAACTTACAATCCATCTTGGATTTCCTAAATTTTGGAAGAACTTACATTCTAAATTACGCAGAAAGGGTTAATCCTCTCTACGAATTAATCAAACCTGATTTTTCAACAAAACATTGGACACAGGAACACACAGAAATCCTGCGTTCACTCCAAGCTAACATGTTAGCAACAAATCACTTACAAACACGCGTAAATACAAGCAATTTAGTGATCCGAATAATTTCGGGACAATGCGGATTCACCTATTTAACATTTAATGAGGGTGAAAAAGTACCAATAGCATACAAATCACATTTGTAAACACAAGCAGAAATGCGCTTCACTTCAACAGAAAAAATACTGACAGCAGTTCAAACCGCTGTAGCAAAAGAAAGAGCTCTAGCCCAAGGGAAACGCATTATTGTCGTAACTCCAGTACCAGCCTTAGAGGCGGTCACAAAAGCGAGCATTCCAAATGCAAAAACTTTACATCCTAGATGGATACAATGGGTTAATTCTCTTGCTGCAACAGATATTGAATATGTTTTTGATCCTGATTTAAAAACACAAGCATTCCTGCAATATGAACATGAATGTCCTCTGCCCACTGAAATTCTGCCTCTAGATCAGTATGAATTTATAATTTACACTGACGGATCTGCACAACCCGCTACAGGGAGTAAGCAAGCTTACAGTGCAGCGTGTGCAGTCGTTAAAGGTTGCATGCAAGATGGTAACTTCAGACCAATGGTCACTAAAACTCAATCTCTAGGAGATTGTACAGCTCAGCGAGCTGAACTACAAGCATTCAAACTGGCACTTGAAAGTACAGATCGCGAATTCCCCACACTCATAGTGTGCAATTCTTTTTACTGTGTTCAGTCGTATAATGAATATATACAAAATTGGCTTGAAAACGGGCTCAAAGATGCAAAAGGTGGCACAATAAAGCATAAAACGCTTTGGGAACAAGTAGTTCAGTTGAGAAACGAACTACCAAAAGCTCACGTGATACACACGCTGAGTCATCAATGTGATGGCGTTCACATTGCAGGGAATTCATTAGCTGATGAAGCCGCAAAGGGGGCTGTTCAGACGGCTTCCGTAGCTGCGATCACTCGTTCAAAAACGAGAATAGACAGTGAGATATTGTTGGCTGTCAATGCTTCAAGCAAAGGCAGTGGTGCAGCGTTACCAAAGAAATTTCCACTCAAGTACTCTTATGTAATTGATGCAAACAACGTTCCTTTTGCTCGAATCCCTTTAGTGGGGGATAGGGTAATTCCAAACATGGAACGTAGATTAGGACTGATCCTAGCAGCACATGAGGGGATAACCTCTGCCCATGCAGGTTTTTCTGCAACAGTATCTTTACTTAAACAAAGATATTGGTGGCCTGGCATTAGGAAACAGACCAAGAGATATGTTTTGCAATGTGAAATATGCCAACAGATGAAAGTCTCCACAGTGAAACGTCCTGCGCAGACACCCCTGTTGATTTCAGACAAACCATTAGCTTGTGTTTACCTGGATCACTGCGGTCCCTTGCAAAGGGACGGTAACTATAAATATATAATGGTCGCAGAGGATTCGTGCTCAAGGTTCCTATGGATATGGTGTCAGCGCTCGGCTGATGCTCGAACTGTTATAAAAGATTTGCCAGTCTTTATCGGCACATACGCAATTGGCACACTACATTCTGACCAGGGCCCTGCGTTTAGCTCTAGGGCTTACAAAGAAGCCATGGCCAGTTTGGGCGTAGCATTGCGGTACTCCTCTCCGTTTCATCCTGAGGGAAATTCTGTTGTGGAAAGGAAAAACCAGGACATAAAGCAGTCTATAACAGCTAGAGTATTAGGTTCGGGTGATGGGTGGGTCAAACATCTTTATGGGGTCCAACGCTCATTAAATAATTTGCCAAGAAGTTCTCTAGGGGGTCACTCCATATGAGGTCCTATTTGGGACAAGAATGTGGGTTCCTGATCTCGAATGTAAAGGCACAGTGGTGGAAAATAAACCCTTTGATATCAAAGATTGTTTGGCTGTTTTACAGGATCTAAATGAACTAAGATCGAAACAAAGCAACGTGTTCCTGAAGCCAACCACCACTGGGGAAACACCGGCAGTCCCAGCAAGGCCTGTCTGGATCCCAAAAGTTGGGGATCTAGTCAGAGAGAAGATTGCGGCAAGAAGGAATTTGGACCTTCTTACAGACAACCAGTAACTGTCCTAGCCGTACACGGAACAAGAACAGTACTTCTGCCGCCCCTTGCTGGAAAAAAGGAGAAAAGATTTGTGTCAATTGACCTCATCAAAGCACAGTATGTGGCCAATACTAAATAGGCCTCGTGGACTCCGACCTAGTAGCAGACGCACTCCTCTCTCTACTATCCAAGAGGTTCAGACTGAAAGACTCATAACCATCGAGAATTCAGCAGTAACAGATGAAGGACTAAGCAACAATGCTATGGAACTCGTCCCTCTTGAAACTCAAGTAACAGTTTGTCCAGATACACCTGTCTACAGCAACGTAACAAGTGATCAACTGGTTCCAGCGATTTCAACAAATCCTGATGCAATTCCAACAATTGACAGAACTGCTTCTGGCTATTTCATTAACTTTGATACGTTTTCTGAGGATCCGAGTGAACCTGAAACGACGCCAGCCCTAAAAACTTTCATACAACAACTACAAGACCTTTTTCATTTCCTGAAAAAGACTTATCTGGTTTCACCATGGATTGAACTATGGATTATTTCTGGAATATTTTTCTTTCTGCTTTGGCTAGCTTTGGTTATGACTATCAGCGTGCTTATAAATGGCAGATACATCCATATGGACACTGAAAGTAAAAATGTGAACTTACTTTTGAAACCACACAAATCATCCCATCGTGAAGCTAGAGACTTGTCAGCAGTGAACATCACAGCCGTTCCTATACAGGATGGTATAGTGTGGGACAAAATCGATTTCGATATATTCGGCCCAACGGAACTTTTGAACATTCCACAGTTATTTAAAATTTCATTAAGTGATTTTATTACCTCCAGTACCTATTCTGATGATTGGGACTTTGAGACTGTAAATGACATGATGTCTGATCTAGAAAGGTCTGCTGCATTCCCTAGCAATGAATACTTAGAGGGTTCATCAGACTACGAACAGCTTTATTGTTACAACCACTATGGTCATCATTTCTTGCATAAATCTGCAACTCCTAGAAATGTGTTTATGTTTAACCAATGGAAACATTGTCCTACACCACCAAGGGGTAGTTCAAAAACGTTTGCTAAAAAGTTTCCATATTTTTCAGGGTATAATACATCTGATCCAAAAACGTTTTACTATAAAAATGTAAACACAACAGGACAGAAAATTATGTTAACTAATACAAAACAGATTTATTCTGCAGCCTTTATTACCCAACTGTCTAAACATGGATTTGACTTTTGGAAAGACACATTAGACACAAAATCTGTCTGGGTTCTAAAGATTGGCAAGTACAGGGGATAGAAGCTTTGTTTAGAGCACGTATCATACCTCAGCAAATAATGTTTTTGAATGACACTGTGCAACAAACATCTTGCCTTGGTTTAGCCAAGATCAAAGACATGAAGACACCTTCTGTACCAACACCTGCAAGTAATAGCACTACACAGGGAGCGGTCACAGTAGACACAATACTACAAAACAACAGAACAGATCCTGATTGGAAAAAATGGTTACTCTGGCCCACAGACACAAACATCTGTCAAGAAAGATTCCTGAATAGAAGACAGGGCTTTACTATCCATAGGCCAGACCCACGTTATGTTCAACGACAACATCCGGGGGTAGTAACAACATACAGTGTAGGAAAATTGTGTCTTGACTGGTTACAAACATCTACACTCGAGGATGTGAAACAACACTTATCTTTACTTAAAGAAGATGCAGACCTTAGGGAATTCTTGCTAGGACCGAGAAAACCGCGTCAAAAACGTTTCATATATGCTGCTTATAATGAAGTATGGAATGTTTCACAGGCAGAGGCCGCAGAACGAATACGTGAGCTTGATCGTATTAACTTAGAGAAATCTCTCTCTGTGGTCGACAATGGGTTAACAACTTTGTCATCCAGAATTTATTCATTGGACAACATTATATCCTCTGCTATAGACATACTGGAACAAGATTTAGCCATGTTACAACAAGGCCAATCTCAGTTAGGTTCTATTATGTTATTAGGCTGGACGCTGCAATCTTTCTATGCGGGCTATGTGCCTTGGCGTTTTATCAACACGTTGTCTCTGTTTGCAGAATACAATCGAACGGATAAACAGATCGAACTGGCACAAAGGGGAGCAAAGTATACAGTGCTGAGCAATGAAAAACTGGAAAAATTACCATTTACGGTAGCAGAAAAAACAGCTACAGAATGGCTTATCCATGGCAAAATAACTCTGCCTGTCACTACTTTTCAGTTTCAGTATTGTCTCAAACAAATGCAAGCAGGCAAATATGAAAGGTTGGGTAAAGAATACATTAAGACATCCTGGGATTTACCTTACGAATACAGATGTTGGAGTGGGGATCGTGAAGTGTTTCTAAGCGGTACACACTGTGAAAATGCACTAAGCGGTTCACTCATAGGTCAGGACATTTCTTTACACGGGGCTTGTAATGGTTCTGTGGCAAATTTGTCCTGCCACCAGCAGGGTACACCAGCTACTGTGATTAATCCAACGTTTGGCCAACTTTCTAACGGGAGTTACCTCATGTTGAATGATCAGAGTTGCTGTGGCATGTTGCCAGGCATCCCATATCTGGTAACGGTCGACTCCAGGGTTACTTGTTGTATGCAAGTATTGTTCCCCCAATAGACACAGTCAGGAGTCGCCTCTATGGCCTTCATTGAATGTTTCTTTTATACGTTTTGATACTTTAAGCAGAATGAAAGCCATGCTTTTGCAACAGACCGTGCCTTTGATCTCGACCAAAGAAATCTATGATTTACAGGTTGCAAGGACTTCGGCTGAGATACAGGCTTTAATTCGTACAAACTGCCCTATACATTTCGTAGAAATGATGGGACGTATCTTAAACATGTCTGATACGAGCGGGATTGTACATGTATTTAAGACCATCTGTTCAGGACTGTTAACACCTGTCCAGGCAGTCCTCGGAATCATTCCAAACTTCGCACATTCAGTGTTTGGTGGTGTGCCATTAATTCTAGCACTGGTTGCGGGAATCCTGTTTTTATTCCTACTACTACGCTATGGCAAGCCTATCCACCGGCGTCACTCCCAGCAATTTGGAGAAAGCTCTCCTAGAACGGAAGTGCCGTGAGCGCATATTGCAACTTTTGGGCATACCTCGTCTACGGGAACTTAATACAACATGGTTTCTGTCATTTAGACCAATCTGGCAAGATTGCATCTTACCTGTTCTACGCTGCCTGCTTTGCGGTGAAGAATGCGTGCTAGACACCTGTCTAACACTCCCATCAGTCGTGCCAATGGACATTGATACTCTGCTGGACCCGATAACGGCCCATGCTCTGTGTTGTCCCCAGAGGCTACCAATCCTGATGACGGCATTCCTTGAGATCTCACTGACGCTTCCTGCTGCTGCTGAGGTACGAGATGGATCAACAGTCACACAGGTAACAACGGACGCGAACATTGCTGCGGCATCCTATGCTGAGGGCGATACTTCACATCTCTGTGCAGTCAACCTTCTAAATGAGGTATTCCAACTGTCACCGACATCGGTAGACGATCTTTTGTCTACAGAAATAGATGATGTCATGTTTACACCTGACCCATACACTGACTTTGATTTGGCTCACAGTGTACCAGGGAAGCAATGAATTTGGCCTCCATATTTTCAAAACAGAACAAAACTTGAAACTCGTCCTAAAAATTGACTTTTTCTTTTTTTCTATTTTTTTGAAAATACATGGCAATTCAATCCGCTTACAGTAGAACTATTCATATAAAACGGACTTCTTTGAATACCTCCAGGGACACATTGTCACCTTACTTACCACAATTTCATTTAGTACCATGATATGCAATGGCTTTGATTTTTGAAAACTTGTCAACCATTTTCATCATTTGTATATATTTCTGCTTATTCATTCATGTTGCATTTTATTTATGATATATGCCTAGAATGAAAAAATGCTTTAAAATGTACAATACCTACTCCATTACATGTTTAGCAACAGTTCTTTTAAAACTTCTTTTGATATGCTTTTAGAAATGTTTTTAGCAACATGTGGTACTCAGTTTAATGTTTAGCATTTAATGTTTAGCATTTAGTATTATCGTTCATTCGATAGTGGAGTGGGTGTTGTATTCCGCTTTAGGTGTCCGTATATAGGTTTTCCTGAAACATGTCCTTATATAGGCACAATTCGCATTGCCCTTATATAGGCATAAGATCCCAGTCCTTATTTAGGCATTAGCCATGATGTCCAAATACAGGCATGGTCACTTACATCCGTCCACCCTAACGTCACAACGAGTTCTTAGAAACCAGACCCTTAAGCTCTTGGGAGTTCCCCTAGCACAGGGCTATTGATTTCTCCAAGAACTCATTTATTATGCATGAACCGCTGTACCTTAAGGGTTCATTCCTGATGTCTTCCTCTGCCCGACTTTACGTCAATACTAACATTCCAAGGCACCTACCAGGTATAAATATACCTTCCCTTGCCCAAGCAAGTAGGAGGAGACCTCGACTTTAGAGGAGCCCTTGTCCCGGCCTGACGCACTGAAAAGAGACGCTGTCATCCCTGCTCGCAGAGAATCCAGCTCCCAGTGTTCTGACTCCCTTCGCAGGGTGTTAGAGTTCGAGATCCGGAAGGAGATTCCCACCTCTCTCATTCTCAAGGTATGGAGTTGACTAGAACCTAGAGGGACTCTTGGCATACAAGACTTGGCATACTAGACTTGGCATACCAGACAATAGCATACCATACTATAGAATACTTCACCTACTTCTTATCTTGCACTACACTTAGGTTAGGTACACAGGGGTAGGACTAGTTAGAGAAGCATCTTATGAGTACTTGCATTTTTAGCTTATGTTATTTATGTATATGAATATATGTGTCATAGCTAAAAGATAATGCTAGCGCAGTATTATTTCTTTCTACTGCTTACGCTGTACATTATATATCTCGCATACTGTCTTGTGATCATAACAGCTCATATCTCTTACACGATAAACAAGACTGTTCAATAAATCCTTTTTATTGAAACTCCCGTCTATTCTTTCTGTGTAACTCTGAAGAAACTAAGCATGCACGATTAGCTGAGTGAAACGGTTATCTATTGTTTCCACGATTCTGAGAGTGTTCCGATTCTAAAGGGAAACAAAGTTGTCATGTTTATGCGGTTGCCAGAAACTACTCCCTTCTTGTTTACAAGGAGTTTCTAGTGGCCTCTGAGTTAGCTGGCACAAAGTAATTAAGTTTAATATACTCGATAGGGACATACTGACCTCAGTCCTATGTCGAATCTATAGGGTATATTATTCCAATGCGCAGAGCCTATTAGGGAAATAGGAACTACACTACACTTTCCTACTCTTTCTGCTCCTCTCTTGCCTCTTTCTACACCTTTTTTCCTCTTTCTGCATCTCTCTTGCATCTTTGTGGACCTCTCAGTTCTTTCTGCACTTCTCTTGCGTCTTTCTGCACCTCTCTTGTTTTTTTCTGCATTTCTCTTGCCTCTTTCTGTAGCTTGCTCGCCTCTTTCTGTACTCAAATGGGAAGTGCAAGCTGTCAAGTTTAAAGGTCTGCGTGCTCCCGTGACTGAGGTATATGTCTACTTGGACATGTATTCTCACATGTATTATGCATCTGAAGATGGCAGCTTAAAAAGCAGGAAGCTTCTCATATAGGTGGCCAAATCTTCTCAGTTCTGCTCTGTCATTCAGTTGCACAGGCAGACATGTCTTACGTATGTAGGTGTTATAGAGCCCCTCAAATATACTATTGAATACCCATGTGCCCTGTACTATGAGGAGAAAGAAATACATACACCTTCTTGTACACAAATTTACAGAGTATGCTGTTTGAAACACAGGTATTCAAGTATTTGTATGTTTATTTTTGTGTAACATGTCACTAGGTAAAAGCACAGACACACGCATGCATACCTTCACAAACTTGGTGAGACTTACAACAGTGATATGGGTAGGATTGCTATTTTACATTTGGTAGGCCTAACATTCTGAGCAGTTGATGAATAGTGAGCCTTCAAGAGAAAAGTGAGGTTTAAGGCATCTTGGGAGAAGGATTAGTGATTAGGCCACTTTGTATGAGTCTGTGGAAAGGTACAGTCGAAGTAGGGCTCTTTCTGCACCTCTGTCGCTTCTTTCTGCACTTCTCTTGCCTCTTTCTGCACCTTTCTTCCGCTTTCTGTACCTCTCTTGCCTCTTTCTGCACTTCTCTTGCTTCTTTCTGCACCTTTCTTCCTCTTTCTGCACATGTCTTACCTATGTAGGAATAGTTAGAAATTAGCATTTAAAAAACCTTAGAAAATCAGTGAAAAAAACACAGGTTTCAGGGACGTTATAGTTAGAAATTAGTATTTAAAAAACCTTTGAAATTCACTGAACATAACCAGAGGTTTCAGGGACGTTACAGTTAGTAATTAACATTTAAAAAACCTTAAAAATTCACTGAAAAAAACCAGAGGTTTCAGGGAGGTTATAGTTAGGAATTTGCATTTTAAAAACCTTAGAAATTCATAGTAAAAACCAAAGTTTACAGGGATGTTAAAATTATGCTGACATTTCACTCATACAACACCAGAGAAATTTAGCCGTTATAGTTAGCTGAGCTAAATATAACTTGTGCCCCCGCAATGCACTGCTGATGACATCACATATTACATCACTCATGACATGGTCAGTGACATCACTGATGACATCACTGATTACATCTCAAATGACATCACTGAGGACATCACTGATGATATCATCCAGTGACTGAGTGTTTCTAAAAAGTTTAAGAATGTTATATATATATATATACCAAGATGTATTGAGGATTCAGTAGGTGTATGAGTGTTTGAATGAATGATTCAGTGGGTGTGTGACTCACTGTATAAGTGACTAATCTGTGTGAATGTCTGTATCAGTCTGTCAGTTGGTCTGTAAGTGGCTACATGGGTTGGTAAATAGGTATATGAGTGTCTCTATGAGTTTATGATTGGTTGTCTGAGTAGCTGTATGGGTGCGTGAGTGTCTCTTAGGGTGGGTGGGGGGATTGTGACTCCCTGCATGATTGTGTGAGTGGGTGATTCACTGGGTGTATGGGTTCATGAGTGCGTGTGCAATGAGCTGTATGGGTGAGTGAGTGTGCGTATAGCTGTGTCATTGAGTGAATGGATGTCTCAGTGGTATATGGGTGAGTAACTGCATATATGTAAGACATTATATGTGAGTGTTGCAGTATATAAGTGATGGTATGTGAGAGTGAGTGATTGTGAGAGCGCTTATATGGATGAGTGTGTGCTTGTGTCAGTGATTGTATGAGAGTAACTATGTGTTAATATCTGTATGAATAAGTGAGGTGGTATGTGTATAACTGTATAGGTGAGTAAATGGCAGTGTGATTGACTCTTTAGGTGACTGACTAGGTGTGTGAGTAACTCCATGGGTGAGTGGCAGTGTGTGAGTATCTGTATTGGTGTATGAGTGTCTGTATTGATGAGTGACTGAGTGTATGAGTGACTGTCTGGGTGAGTGAGTGGATGTATGAAAAGACCTATGAATCAGTGAGTGTGTATGTACTAACTGGTATTGGTGTGTCTATGGTTTCGAGAATGGTAGTCTGTATTTTAGAGTGGGTGTATAAAAGGTTATATTAGGGTGTGAGGACGTGCATCAGAGATTAAGTGGATGATGTCATCAGTGATGTCATTTGAGATGTCATCAGTGATGTCATCAGTGATGTCACTGACAATGTCATGAGTGATGTAATGTGTGACATCATCAGCAGTGCATTGCAGGGGCCACGAGTTATAGTTAGCTCAGCTAACTATATCAACTGAATTTCTCTGGTTTTGTACGAGTGAAATGTCAGCCTAACTATAACGTCCCTGAAGCCTGTGTATTTTTCAGTGAATATATATATAAAAATATGTTATAGTTAGCGTCAGATTTCACTCCTGCAAAACCAGTAAAATTCGGAAGTTATAGTTACCTGAGCTAACTATAACTTTTGCCCCCACAATGCACTGCTTATGACCTGACATATTACATCACTCATGACATGGTCAGTGACATCACTGATGACATCACTGATGACATCTCAAATGACATCACTGATGACATCATCCACAGAACCACTCATTCCCCCATAAACTTCTCATACACCCACTCACACATCCATACAATGACTGACATACCCATTCACAGACCTATAACAGTACTCGCACTCCCACTCACTCCCCCATAGTCATAATCTATGTTCCCCAGGGAGGTGGTGGTCCCCAGGGCAGTGGGGGAGGCCTTAGGGCCTCCCTCGCATTTTGTTTTAACAAAAAACAATGTGCCCCAGTGAAGTGGTGGGCTGCGTGATGGAGCTGGAGCCCCCCAAACATTATTATTTAAATGAGCCCGGGTCCTAAGGGCTGCGAGTGCCGCGCGGCCCACCGCATTTCTCTTGTTTCTAGCCCCAGGGAGGTGGTGGTCCCTGGGGCTAAAGGGGTCCCGTGCTGGCCCACGCATCACTATTTATACATGCCCCCAGGACCATGCCCACCCAGGGGCCATAATAAACAAAGTGCGTGAGGCCGTGCTTTGTTTTTCAAACAATTTCAGAGGGAGTGACGGATCCAGCCTGACTCCTGCCGGGTGTCACTGTGGGAATACCCCCATGAGAGCTAAGGGATAAGTGTGTTTCTACCCTGCTCCCTTTTCTTTTTTTATGTGTATTCTTGTGAATTTGTTCTACTGAGTCACAAGATGACTGCCAACACCTCCTGGTTTGAAGTGTTGGCAGCCAATCAGATCTCAGCACGAGATCGGGAGAGGACATGTATCCTCCGTATCCATATATATACAACTAGAGATTTCTTTAAATTTCTCCAAAACTGCTGAACGGATTTATACCAAATAACAAAAAGGCACATCCCTGGACCAACATCTACCTTCCTGCCTAAATTTTGTGTAATTTCATTCAGCAGTTTGGCCTTTAAAATGTCTAAATATATATTCACTGAAAAAACAAAGGTTACAGGGCCCTTATAGTTAAGTTCTGAATTTACACGTATAAAACAATGGAAATTTACCTGTTATAGTTAGAGTTATTTCAAGTAACTATAACTTGTGCCCCATGGTAACTATAACTTGTGCCCCCGCCATGCACAGTTTTGTTATTAATAATGCAAATGTTACGGTGTTATTATCACTGTTATGAAATATGTAATGAGTCTTGCAATAGCCTGGAAAATTAACAGTGCATGGGGAGGGCACAAGTTATAGTTATCTTAGGGCACGAGTTTAAGGTAGGTATGGGTTTTTGGGTGGCAAGGGTAATTTTAGAGTTTAGTGTGGGTATGGGTTTTGGGAGGCAAGGGTAATTTTAGTGTTTAGGGTGGGTATAGGTTTTTGGGTGGCAAGGGTAATTTTAGGGATTAGGGTGGGTATGGGTTTTTGGGTGGCATGGGTAATTATAAGGTTTAAGGTGCATATGGGTATTTGGGTGGCAAGGGTAATTTCAGGGTTAATGGTGGGTATGTTTTTTTGGTGGCAAGGGTAATTTTGGGGTTTACAATAGGTATAGGTTATGTGGGTGGTATGGGTTAATTTATGATTTAATGTGCGTATGGATTTTTGGGTGGCAAGGGTAATTTTAGGATTTAGAGTAGGTAGTGGTTTTTGGGGGGCATGGGTAATTTTAGAGTTTAGGGTGGATATAGGTTTTTGGGTGGCAAAAGTAATTTTAGGGTTTAGGGTGGGTATGAGTTTTTGGGTGGCGAGCACAATTTTAGTGTTTAGGGTGGATATGGGTTTTTGGGTGGCATGGATAATTTTAGTGTTTATGGTGTGTATGGGTTTTTTGCTTGGCATGGGTAATTTTAGGGTTTAGTGTGCGTATGGGTTTTTGGGTGGCAAGGGTAATTTTAGAGTTTTGGGGATATGGGCTTTTAGGTGGCAAGAGCAGTTTTAGAGTTTAGGGTAGGTATGGGTTTTTGGGTGGCATGGGCAATTATTAGTTGAAGGTGGGTATGGTTTTGGTGGGTGGCATGGGTAAAGTTAAGGTCAGTGACATAACTGATGACATCTCAAATTATATCACTAATTACATCATCCACAAAACCACTCACACACCAACTCACACCCCCATACAACTTCTTGTACACCCACTCACACATCCATACAACAACTGTCATACCCATTCACTGACCTATACCAGTACTCACACACCCACTCACTCCTCCATAGTCATAATCTATGTGCCCGGGGAGGTGGCGGTCCCCGGGACAGCGGGGGAGGCCTTAGGGCCTCCTGTTGCATTTTGTTTTAACAAAAAACAGTGTGCCCCAGTGAGGTGGCAGTCCTCGGGGCTGCGCAGTGGGGCCAGAGCCCCCCACACATTATTATTTAACTTAGCCCTGGGTCCTCGTTGCTGCGGGGCACTGCATGGCCCCTGCATTTCTCTTGTGTCTAGCCTGGGGAGGTGGCAGTCCCTAGGGCTGCAGGGGGCCCGCACTGGCCACAGCATCATTATTTACACATGCCCCTAGGACCGTGCCCACCAAGGGGCCATATTAAAAGAAGCGTGGGAGGACTTACTTCATTTTTTTTTCTTGGTCGGGAGTCACGGATCCAGTGTGACTCTCGCCAGGGGTCCCTTTGGGATCCTCCATGAGACCTAGGGGGTAAGTGTGTTTCTACCCTGCTCCCTTTTCTTTTTTTAATGTTTATTCTTGTGACTTTGTTCTACTGAGTCACAAGATGACTGCCAACACTTGTTGGTTTGAAGTTTTTGCAGCTAATCAGATCTCAGCACGAGATTGGGAGGGGTCCCAGATCCTCCATGTCCCTATAGATACAACAGTAGATTTCTTTATATTTCTCCAAAACCGATTTACACCAAATATCAAAAAGGCAATTCCCTGGCCAACATCTACCTTCCTGCCAAATTTTGTGTAATTCTATTCTGCAGTTTGGGCTGTAGCCATGTCTAAAGTCCTATGAGAATTAACATAGGGAAATCAGTTCAAATGTGCACATGTAGCTCTGCATCTGCATTTAGTCCCCACGGTTGCTCCATTTCCATCATTAAAATCCATCTTGATTCACTTCTCCACAGATCTTGTTCTCTGTCTCCTCCTCTGGGTTTTCTTCGAGTACTCTGGATGCCATAAAAGTGCAAATTGCTTACGTCCCCTTTGTGTGCCTCCCATAGATGCTTTGTCATAGAGTATGTAAAGTCAATCAGACTTATTGCTCTTATATGTTGTAGTATTCATAGTTTTAACTTGTTCATCATGCTCCCAATATACTTTTGGCCACAGGAGCACTCCAAAAAAAATATATAAAAAAATGGTGTATCACAAGTTGTCTACTACTTAACTTTTCCATTTTGTGTTACAAATTGTGTTCTGTTCTCAGCATAAGAACAAGCCTTGCACTTTTGGCATTTCCAGAATCCCTTCTTATTTTCATCAACCAGTTTGCAATTTTTGTTCCTTCCTTTTTCTGTGGTTGCATGTAGCTGCTTATTAACCTGTCTCCTAAGGAGGGAGTCTTTTTGTACATCGTATTGGGATGCTCTGGGAGCAAGCCTTTAAGGGTCTCATCCAATTCCAGGATCTGCTAGTTTTGTTTAAGGAGTTCTCTGATCTTTTGTTGGGATGAGTTGTAATCCACTCTGTATCTTATGGATTCCTCACTATCTTCATCAGTTATGTTTTTAGCTTGGACCACTAATAATTCCTCCCTCTTTTTCTTGTGGACTCTCATTACTTCATCATCCAATACTTTCATTGGGTATCCTCAGTTTTCAACCTGTTGGTACATTTTCTTTATTTGTGCCTCAAATTCTTCTATCACTGAGCAGTATCTCCTTGCTCGGAGAAATTCACCATATGGGCACTCCATTTTAGGGTGTGTGGGTGTCCCCTATGAGCATGGAGAATGCTATTGCTACTAGTACTTTTTCTGTGGATCTTCTTGCACAGCTTTTTATCCCTCACGTACACAGTGATATCTAGATAATTTATCTCTGTATTGCTGATTTCATAAGTGCATTTCAGCTGCTGTGGGCTCTCGTCTAAGGATCCAATCATTCTTTCACAATCCCCTTAATCATTGATTAAGGGACCCACATGATGATTTGGTCCATTTTGGCCTGATTTTCGTTATTCCACACCGTCTCTGCCTCCCACCAAGCCATAGTAAGATTCGCATAGGTTGGTGCAAAGGACGTCCCCATGGCTGTTCCCTGTTTTTGCAGGAAACATTCGTTGTTAAATAAAAATACATTGTGTTGGAGGCAAAAGTCCACCATGTTCATGAACATACTTGAATGCTGTAATAAAGATAGTGATCGTGATTTCAAAAAGTATTCACAGGCTTTTATTCCGTCTGTATCCTGGATGGAAGTATATGAAGATACAGCGTCAACTGTAGCCATCCAGTAACTCGGTTTCCAAGGTATGTTCTCAATACAGTTAAGGAAATCCTGAGAGTCTCTGAGATAAGATGGGAATGTTATTATATAAGGAAACAAGAACATATCTATAAATCTTGAGGTATTTTCCAGAAAAGCTAAAATTGAGCTTACAATTGGCCTTCCCAGTGGATTACTCCAGTCTTTGTGACCTTTGGGTAAGAACTAGATTGTGGGTGCTACAGGGTGGTCAATTTTTAGGTAATTGTATTCATCATTATCTAACGATTCTCTTTTATGCCATTCTGCCAATTTTATATGAAACGCTTCCATATATTCCATTGTGGGGTCTTTTGGTAATATTTGATAATGTTCTCTATTTCTCAATTGCCTGTTGGCTTCCGTAATGTATTGATCTTTGTCAAAGATGACGATGTTGCCTCCGTTATCAGAAGTTTTATGATGATACATTCATCTTTCTGTAATTCAGTAATTGCCGACCAATCCTCTTTGGTCATGTTGTAAGATTTACTTTTTCTCTTTTTAGAATCTTCCATATTGATCCTTTGCAGTCCCTCTGCTGTTATTTCTTGGCAGATATCAATCTTATTCCCTGGAGGGAGCTGTGGACAAAACTTGGATTTAGGCTTGTATTTGCTCGTGATAGATTCCTCTGTTGGTATCCCCATTGCTTCACACAACTGTAAAGTAGATACATCTTCTATATCTTCTTCCAAAAGTGTGTCTGTTGATTTCATCTCCAAAGAAGTTAATGTTTTCAAATGTGTTAAATCCTTGGATGTCAGTACTGATATGGTGTTTTCTTTACTTGTTAGCCTTTCTTTATTACTCCTTGACTTGCTATTAATTTTTCTGTAAGAAATATTTTTTGAGTTTAAGCTTCTTCAAGAATTTGTATAAATCTATCCTGGTGGTTGCTAAATCCATTTTGACTACGGGACAGAATGTTAAGCCTTTATGCAGTAGATTTAGATGTTTACTATTCAGTTGTTTTTGGGATAAATTGATTACTAAGTTGTTGTCTACAGCCATCCTTAAATTCTTTTGTCTCTGGATCCTCACCCTCCTCCTGCTCCCTTTTGAGCGCCTCGTCCTCCGTCTGGTGGTGGGGTGTCATTTTTCACAGGGGCCCCTCACCCCCTTCTTCTTGTTTCCATCTGATATATTCACATCTCCCCAGGGAAATCAAACTTTGACATTGAGGTGTTGGGACCCTCATCCCCTGAGCTAATCTCTGAGCTGTTCACATTTAAAGGGGGTATTTCTTGGCCAATTTTCTTTTCCATTGTGTGTGTATTGCAAAGATAATCTACTTTTGTTGTGAATGTGCATATCCAGACTGCTGCATTGTCTGCTCTCTCACGATTACATTTTTTTGTTTTTTTGCCTCAATTTCAGTTTTATGTTTCTCTAGTTTTTACTCCATGGCCGACAAGGCATTTTTTACTTTTTCGTTATCTTTTAGAGGTTCCAATTATTTCTCCAGCTCTTTGATGGGCTCTATGGCTTTAAATAACCTCCTTTCTGCATGCTTTATTAAAGTTTTCATCAGTCTCATAGAGCATTCCATGGCATTCATTTGTCACTGTTTTGACAGATCTGGGTCTAGGTCATTCAATGTGGGAAGTACAAAAACTCTTAGTCCCCTTGGGATTCTTTCACATTCAATATAGCTCTTAAATGTTTTCATTTCCTAACATTTGTTTATTTCTATGATTCTATTTTGCTCTAATTCCTTTATTGTTCTGTTAAGGGTCCACACCACCCTGTGCACTTGTGGAATTGGCATGGTCTTGTGCTTGTTTTCTGAAAAGCACTTATACTTTCAATTCTCGTTTGGCATATCTGTCTGCCACTGCTCTCAAATTTTCTTTTTCTATTGACGTTTTACTTGTATGCTCACAGAACAACGTGTCTACCCAGAAACGACTAATCCTTTTGTTTTACTCTTAAATTGAAGAAATATTAAGTATTTTCTTGTATTTTTTGTATTGAGTACGAGTATATATTTGTATTGAGAGGAATTTTGGCTTTCTATCCACTCAAAAAGTTCCAGTTTTTAGTTCCCTTGCTCTCCTATAATGTTTATTTATTATTTATTAAATATATTATCTACTGGCGGTCGCCAGTAGATAGTTATAGTTAGGACCTATTTTCCATAGGAAATCCGCGACATTCTATTTGAAATAACTCTCTTGCCGGTTGACGAATCTTTGCAAACTTTTCAAACTTTATGGCCCGCTCCGGTTCGCTCCTAACCTGAAAGTCTCGGGGTGATTCGTCAAGCGGGGGCCGAGAAAAAAGGGGGGTCCCAAAACGTGTTTTCCCCATTCATTTTCCCATAGGAAACTTTAGACACGGCTACAGCCCGAACTGCTGAACGGAATTACACCAAATTTGGCAAAGAGGTAGTTCTTGGTTCAGAAAGAACCCTTTTTGTTAAATGGTGTAAATCCGTTCAGTAGTTCCTGAGAAAATCAAAATGAAAATCACATATATATCTATGGCCGCGTCGGATTCGCGCACCCTCCCGATCACGAGCTGCATGCTAATTGGCTGTCAACACTCCAAATCAGGAAGTGTTGGCAGCCATTTTGTCCCTCGGTAAAACCGAGGGACAGAAACAAGTGCGCAAAACGCACAAAGGGGGCAGGGTAGAAACACCCTGACCCCCTAGGTCTGCTCAGGGGGTCCCACAAGGACCCCCTAGGCAGAAAAAGCATTTTTTTTTTTTTTTTAAATCGGCAGGATGCGCCGAAAAAAAAAAAATCGAAGCGCGGTCTCCCGCGCTTCGATGCAAATTTGCCCCCGGGTGGCCCAAGTCCCGGGGGCATATGCGGGGGGGTGGGTTTATTGTTTATATGGGGGGCCTCTAAGGTCCCCAAGCCCCGGGACCGCCACCCCCGGGGCTTAATAAAAATGGTGCGGGAGGGCTCTCCTGCCCTCCCGCAGCCCCGGGGACCGCCACCCCCGGGGCTTCTTTTTAAAATTTTAAATAATGTGTGGGGGGCTCCAGCCCCCACACGCCCGGGACCACCACCTCCCGGGGCACATAGAAAATAAATGTGGGGGTCCGTTACGGACCCCCAGAGCCCAGGGACCACCACCTCCCGGGGCTGTGCAATTCAAGAGAGGGGGCCGCGCGGCCCCCTCCTGGAGCCCTTGATGGCCCTGGGGACCGCCACCCCCCAGGGCCGGCTCCTGCAGTGTCCTGGGGTGCCCACCCCGGGACACTGTGGTTTGCTATGACAGGACGGGAGCCTCGCGGCTCCGTCCTGTCATAGCAAACTGCTTTGGATATTGGAAGAGAGGCAGGGAAACCTGCTCTCTCTTCCAATATCCAAGCACATTGCTTTCCACATGGGGAGCTGCATCTTAGCAGCTCCCCATGTGGAAAGCAATGCCGGCTCCCAAGGGACGCGGGGAGCCGGCGGGACTGTGGGGGATTGGGGACCCCCCACAGTCCCCAACAGAGAGGGCCAGCCCCGGGGGATGGGGTCCCCGGGGCAAGTAGTGGCCCGGGAGGGAGCCACGCGGCCCCTCCCCCAAAAACAAAAGCAAAATAAAAAAATAAAAAAGGAAAGGCCGGCCCCGGGGATGGGGTCCCCGGGCCTTAAATGGCCTGAGGAGGGGGCCACACAGCCCCCTCCAAATTAAAAATAAATAAATCAAGGGCATGCCCCAGGGGATGGGGTCCCGGGGCCAATACAGGCCCAGGGAAGGGGGCCACGCAGCCCCCTTCCCGTTTTTTTTTCATTTAAAAAAATAAAATAAAATGCTCAGGCCCCGGGGGATGGGGTCCCCGGGGCCAAAGTGGCCAGGGAAGGGGGCCACGCAGCCCCCCTCCCATTAAAAAAAAAAAAAAAAACGAGCGGCATCGTGCCGGAGGCCCCGCCCCCCTCCCTGCAGTACTCTGCAAACGCGCCCCCTGGTGCGTTTTAAGAAGAGGAAGTAATTCCCCTTGAATACTGGGGGTCCCTGGGGCCAACTAGCCCACCAGGAACCTTCCAGTATGCGCCAGGGGCTGCGTTGCAGAGAGGTGTACAGAGGCCACGCCCTTTTTACACCTCTCTGCAATGCAGCTCTGTGGCGCTTTTTAGAAGTACATGGTGGGCTAGTTGGACTCCAGGGACCCTCATAGTCCGGAAGAGGCTGGGCCACACCTCTTGGTCTTTTCCTCACAGAAAGACAAGTATTTTGAATGTTAAGTTGCTAAGTTGTGTTGTGTTCCGAAACATTATACTGATCATACCTTGACTCCTATTAGGGGAGTGGACTGTGGAATTAAGTGGATGCGTGAATTCTCTGTACAAGGGAGCTCACAGAGATATTCACCACTTTGTATATTTTCTTAGCCTTGTAACGTTTATTATTTTTAAAATTTACTTTTTTGTTATCAAGTTTTTTGTTATTTACTTGGCAACAGTGTATTTATCTTTTTTCTTCTATCTATAATAGGAGTGGGCGGTATTTGCATAGTCGCGCTTCGCAAAGCTCTGCGAAACGGTAAAAAATCTCCGCGAGCACGCTAAAGTTCCGCGAACACGTGGAATTGCTTGTTCCGCCCGTTCGCGATGCTTTTTTCCTGTTCGCGAACGCTGTTTGCGTGCTCGGGGGGAAATATCTCGCGAACACGCACTTTGAAAGCGTGAACAAGCAAAAAATTCCGCAAAGCCGCGGATCGCAGAATTTTTGGCAATTCCGCGTTCTCCGCGGAACGCAAAATTACCCAAATTCCACAAATTCCGCGAGCGGAACGGAGTTTACAGCCCAGGCCTAATCTATAATGGGGAAAAGGAAAATACAGGGCGTACCGAAGACAAGCCGGGTAGCGGGTCCCCGGCAGACCCTATTGAACTATCTGACTGGGGCAATGGGGGCTATAGAACAACAAACTATCTCTGTCGAGGAAGTCATTAATACGGAGAAATTAAGTACGGAGTCTGTTACTCCTGTAGAGACGAATGAAGGAGGGCCATCCATTTCTGCTCCCCCCAAACAAGTTTACCTAGAGAGGAAGCTAAATCAAATGGGTGTATATTAAACGTTTCTGAGCAAATCACGATTAGTGACCAGGAGAGTGCCTTTCAACCACCGGGGAAGCGTCCACGAAACGTAGATTTCCCGCATAATTCAACAATAGATTCTGTACCAGAGGCAATTAACTCACTGCATAAATCCTCTAATAAAACAGTAAAGAAAGTTAAGCCCCAATCCAACCCAAAACATAGGAATAAGGGAAAATCTGTAGTTGATCGTCAGAGCTGTATCATGACCGAAATTGAATTTCTAAAACTTAAAATGGAGTCATTGGATATTTTTCTTAGAGATACCTTGACAACTATGTCCACTAGATTAGATGTAATTGAGGCTTCATTGTCAAAGCGTCTAGAGCTTCAGCAGACATCTGTACCGAACAAGATTGGAACGAATAACAGTAGTGTTGACACTGTGGGGCATATTCTTACTACGCATGCTAGTCGTGGGGAATCGAAAATAAGTAATCAATCGATTACGAGGACTGACCTAGGAAATAAAGATCAGAGTAGAAACCCAGCCCAGCTAGGTGGTTCATCTAATCCCCCTTCGCTAGCGCCACCATCTTTGTCTAATTTACAAATTATACCTGCATCTAAGAAATATAATACAGTCCCGTCATCAGAGAGGTTTGATTCTGGCCCCCAACCATTAGTAGACATAGAGGAGAGAAGTAAGGGAGCACATCCTATTCCGCAAAATCAGGAAGTCTTCCCTAAAGTGACTATACTGGACCTTCCCCCAGCGGTCACTCCATATACTGTCGTATTAGCCAATGTCCCGAAACAGTCTCAAGGGGTTGAAGAGACCTGGGACTTGCTTAGAAACAAAAGCCTCTGCTGGTTGGGAACAAAGACAGGTCAGACTGAGAGGTTATTCTCTGAGTTTAAGATGGCAAGAAGGATAAGTTGGGTTGGGAGAGGGTTAAAGAGGTTAAGTGGTGACTGTGTGGTATTATCATTTACTAATCCTCAGTTTGTGCAATTGATTCTGTCCAGGGTTGGTAAACAGGTTCTTTTAAGAAATGGTATAAACATTCTCCCCCTGGGATATTTTTATCAACCCACATTTGACATCTGCCCTACGGTCCCCACGGATTTTAAACCAGTAAACTACAAACATCAATATAATGTCCAAGTCCATAATAGGTTTGACATTCTCCCTAATCTAGAAGAGGTGGAATGACTGAATTTCGAACATATAAGGAAGCAGGCCCGTATGCCCGATTTAAGTAGTAACAAACCTGAGAGTACAATAGAGATCAAGTGGGGCAAAGACTTTAACATACAAATGAGTAAAGATTTTAGGTTATTAGAAGATCCTCCTAGGAGTTGTGTGAGCCATGATAACGAAATCATAGAGGGTGCTACGATGGTTGTGGAGGACAGTACCCCAAGTTTTATTACATCTGTTACACACATTAAGTCGCTGACCACGCAGCATCCCCAGTCTCCCCCTTCTGTAGCCAAAGTAGGTGTACCAGCAGTAGCTGCTGGGGAAAACAGGAGGAATAGTTGCCAGTTTTTGTTTTGGAACGTTGCAGGGCTGAAAACCAAGGTGATAGATCATACTTGGTGCGACTTTGTGAAAGGGGTTGATGTAGTTAGTGTCCAAGAGACTTGGACCGAGGACTCCATACATATAAATGGTTTTAGAACCTTTCATACCTCAGCTATTCCATCAACCCACGGCAGTGCAAAGGGGGGACTATGTCTCTTTGTGTCGAACCATCTGAATTTGAAAATATTTTTTGATTGGCGCTGATTCATATTATCAGGTTTTGCTGTTAGATATTGATAAATTTCTAAGTTTGTTAGTAGTTAATTTCTATAATAATGTATCTTCCGACAGGTTTGAAGAAGTTGTGAGGTCTATCAGTATTGTTGTACAAAATACTCAGGCATCGTTATCTAAAAATGTGTGTACTATTTGGGGTGGGGATTTCAATTGTAGTATTTGTAATTATGTAGATAGCGGGTGTTGTGGCATTTCCAGCAACAAAAATCTGTCTTTTCAGCACTTTAGACATAATCATCATGGGGATATCTTAAACGAAATCATGTTTGAAACAGATTTAGGATTTGCAAATAAGTTATGCCCTAAGCCTGTGCCTTTCAACCCTACTTTTAATGGGCGAGGTAAATCATCAATAATTGATTTTATCTTAGTGTCATGTAGATACGCATCCAGAGTTGTGGATTTCCATACACACGAGATATCAGTGAGCGACCATTTTCCCCTGAACATATCAGTATGGATGGAAAGTAGCCTGGACCGCACTAGAGATCATATGACTCAAACTGTAGGGAATATTACTTTATCTAGGCAAAACGGGTATGCTTTAAAATGGGACAAATTGAACCCGGATAAGTTAATTGGGAAGGTTATTACAAATTGTAACGAGGCGGTTATGGTCTGCTTAGATGAAGAATCCTCGCATAAAGATATTATAGCTGAGTTTTCAGCTATCGCGGACTACATTAAGCAGGACTTATTAAGGAAGTCCAATAAAAAGAAAAAGCCTAAATTAGGGTGGTTTGATGCAAAATGCACCAAGGCCCACATTAAGCTTAAAAAGGCTTTACATAAAGTGCCTAGAATACTGGATGAGGTTAGGAAAGCTCAAAGTGAGTATAACATGGCATTAAAATTAAGAAAAATGGCACTCAAAAAAGAAGCTTGGCAGGAGTTACACTCAGCATCAAAGATAAGGGACTCCTCTGCCTTCTGGAAGGTGGTTAATGCGCCCTTTCTGGTGGAGAGAGATAGGGCGTCTATTGAGATAGCCATTAGCGAGGCTGAGTCGGTGGAACACTTCGCTAAGCTATACAGTAACCCGGCCCCTATGTCAGTGGAAGAGAGAGTGACTGAAGAGCCCCCAGGAAATACACAATTTAGCGATGAAATTAAATTAAGTTTTGACCTGAGTGAGGTCAACTTAGCTATTGAGTCAAGTTTGGGAGGAAAGGCCCCCGGGCCGGATGGTATTCCGGTTGACCTTTTTAAACATAATATTCTATTGTGGGGCCCTTTATTAACCCAAGTTTTTAATGCCTGCAGCACGATTGGCCTTTTACCATCCTGGTACGAATCAATATTAGTCCCGATTTTTAAAAAAGGGGACAGGTCGGATCCAGCCTGCTACAGGCCGATATCTTTGCTTGACTCTACAGTCAAAATTATCGGGAGAGTCCTGTTAACTAGACTACAAGACTGTGCGGAAGACCATTCGATCCTCAGCGACTTACAGTTTGGCTTCCGCAAGGGCCTGGGTACTGTGGATCAAGGCTTAAATTTAAATATGCTGATTGGCAAATATACCAAGGCCAAAAGGGGCAGGTTATTTTTAACGTTTGTAGATTTAACTGCAGCGTTTGATTGTATAATTCATGAAGAATTATGGAGAATTTTAAAAAATATGGGGGTGGATAGTTTTATAATATCGTTTTTAAGGCAACTATATGCAGGGCAAACGCAAGGATCCGATTTGGGATGGGGGGAATGCACTAATCACTTTAAGGTGAAGAGAGGCGTGAGGCAAGGGTGTGTCCTGGCACCCTTCCTCTTTACGTTATATATTAATGATTTAGGAAGAACTTTGGAGGAAGAGTGTCAGGACCTTCCACAAGTTGGAAAACTACCTATACCCGCATTAATATACGCTGATGATTCGGTCCTCATGTCTCGCACCCCGGTGGGTATCCAGAGGCTAGTGTGTAGCTTTTCTAAATACATGTCTAATCTAGGCTTAAATGTTAATATTTCAAAAACATTTGTGATGAAATGCGGGGTTGGTAGCAAGAAATGCAGAACAATATCACTAGGTACCAAACAAATTGAATGCTGCAATACTTTCTCCTACCTTGGGACTCTCTTTGATAGAAGGGGGACATGGACCCAGGCAATTAAGGCAAGGAGGTCGCTGTTTTTAAAAGCTGTAGCTGCCCTTTCGAATTTTAGTAGAAAGTTAGGAAAACGGGCACCAGAGGTATTACTACAGATTTATAAGGCAAAGTGAATTTAAATAGCTACCTATGGGGCAGGCATCTGGGGTCACGAGGATGTTAACCCACTTCAAATAATCGCGAATAGGTTTTTAAGATTTCTGCTGATTGTCCCTGATAGTACTTCCACTTTTATTTGTCACACTGAACTAGGTATGACGTATATCACAGATATATGTAAAATCCAACCTGTACTCCTGTGGCATAGGATTTGGACATCGGAACAGTTGGACTTAAATAGGCAGATATAAAGGGATTGTGGTAGTTTGGATGGGGTTGTGCATATCAGATGGCTTGAGTATATTAAAAATTTTGTCTATAATCTAGATCCTACCGAATATTTCCTGGATCCATTAAGTCTATGTGATGTACAGAGGAAAGATTTTAAAGTTAGTTATTTGAACTATTTGGAAGAAAATAGAAGAAATGTTGAATTAAAGAAAATAACTGTACAAGCCCACCAGCTTACAGTGTCCACCGCTAGAATTCAGCCTTATTTAGGGTCGATATCATAGATTTTTGCTGACACGCATGAGACTGGGAAATTTTCATAGACTAGCTACTTTCCTGGTCCAGAATGATTGGGCAAGAGTGTTGTGCAACTGCCCATGTGATGACGTGTCCGCTCAATAGACCATACATGTTTTGCTTTTTTGTAAATTTATTCCTTGTATAGGAAGAGGTGGATCCTGCCGATTTTAAGGAATAGTGGTTTAAGCCAATGCCGCCCCGCTTTTCTGCTTTTACAATCACTAGGAGAAGAACAAATTATTGTATTAGTATTACTATTTTTAAAGAATGTTTTAAGATGTAGAATTTCAATCCTGATGTAACTAAATCTATAGTTCACGTCCCCCAGTTGTGTTTTACCTTTTAAATGAATGTATTTGTGTATGACAATCTGTTGATGTTTTTATTTGTGCTTTTATGATATTATGTAAATAATCGAATAAAGCTGATTGAATTGAATTGACTGGACACAGTAATACAAATCACACACTATGAGTGTGCGGAATTCAGGATCTGTATTTTCTAGTGCCAGGATTAAAGCTTTGAGTTTAGCCAGCTGGACAGTACAATTCCCTAGAGATTTCAGCTTTTGAATATACATGCAATTTATATGCAATCTGTGCAGTATCACCTTTGTTGAAAGTGACATATGTGTAGCCAGTGGTTCCCGTAGTTATGTAGATTATCAGGTTTGTTGTGTTGACATGTGTGTGTAAGTGTCTGTATGCAAGCATGTCTGCTTGCTGTGCTATCAGAGTCTGTGTATGTTCTGGTGCTCAATGTGTGCTTGAAATGTCTGGACAAATTACTTCATAAAACAGTTATACTCATTATGCATAATTTGGTACGTATGTTCTACTAAAGTTGAGAAAGCTTAAAAGTGATTGTAGCTTCTTTATGGTGTTTGGTAGTTGCAGGAGTTCGCATTTCTCTAGGGAATGTGATGCTAGGCTTTTGCCTTCATTTGACAACTCTTATCCCAAAAGGAGGACACTGAGAAAGGCAATTTTTGTTCCTTGGAAGTTCAATCAATAAACTTTATTTGTTTTTTTTCCAAACCATCAAAGTATACAAAATCCATCATTTGAGCAATCTTATTAGAATCCATGTAATTAGCATCATAATTATATATAAAATAGAAGAACAAAACTCTAAAAAGGTCAAACTTCAATTAAAAAATTTGCATCATATAAAGATGATAAAAAATACGATCTAAAGTACAAGACACACTACACTATTTTTCCTAGACATAATCTTTTTCCAGTGTCTTTTAGTTCCATAATCATGATAACAAAGTTTAATAATACATCAGGCACATGACTGGCCTAGACGGCCTGGGTTACAAACTTCTGGCGCCTAATCCAGAAGAAAAGAAAAAATTGGCTTGATGCAAAGACTATAGGATCAGACGTTTTACTTTTCAGAATTCTATAATCAACCTGATATTGTCTGATTCCTAGATTTAATTTAATCTAGTCTCTTGGAATTTGAATTTGTAGCAATGTTCAGCAAATCTCAAAACTGTACGATCTACTTTGGCTAGATGTGTGGTAGAGTTATCATCAATAAGATACATCTCATTGACATAGGACAATGCTTCTGAGTCAGTTTCAGGTAAAATTGATGTTACTCGGGCAGAGAACAGACCTGGGCTGTTAAATGCTCGAGGAAGTCAACAGAATCATTACTGGCTCCTTAACATTAATGCCGTTAGATCCCTGCTTTTAGGTGCTATGTTTTGGCAGAAAAAGCCATTTGAAATTTCCAAAGTGGTTTTGTATTTTTTGCACACCATCATGTTCATTAGTGTTGCACTGTGTGAATTTTGTGCTGCAAATGTGCCTGTATGATCGTTTACATGTCTATAGTTTAAGATGAGGCGGTATGAATGATCTGATTCACTGTAGAGGTACAAGGCTCAATTACGCCTTGATATTCTTGTTGTGTTAGAATTTCTCTAAATGGTCATTTAGCTTCATTCTTAATTGGGTATTGTGGTTGCACTTGCAGGCTGACCTTATCGGTATAATTTGATAAGGTGAGTCTTCATCCTAGCCTCAATGGTTGCAGTATGATGCAGGGGCTTGTGCAAGGTCCTACTCCATGGCATACACTTGTTTGGCAACTTCAGGAATAAGAACGGAGAAAGACTGTATTATTAAGTCTTCCCCATGCGTGACTTTCCCCAAAAATTACTTTAATGCTATGCAGTATGTCACCCTTAATGTGGATGCCCAAATCATACAGTCTGTTGGGAGGGCTAACCCACTGATCTGGTGTTTCAACTTGAATAAATAAATTAGTTGCTCTCACAACCAGAAACTCTTGAAGATTCTGGTAAACTTTTCTGACCTCTGCTGCACTGTCTAACAGTGTCAGTGCCCATGTCTTGTTCTAAAGTAGTGTCCTCAATATGTGTGTCATATTTAGAGAAAATACCTGCCACATTTTCTTTTTGAATTGTGGTTTTGATTTGAAAGTTTCTCTTCCTTTTGTACGATGATGTCATGTGAGCAGTGTGAGTCCTTGCTCGGTTTCACATACTCTTCTTGTCGGCGCTTTGATTATCTTCCTCTGAGTGTCAGGTGAGTTCTGAAAGGAATAAGAAGGGCGTGCATCAGTATACTGATACCTGTCAGGCTGTTTAGTTAATTCACGGTTACACAGGTTATAAGACCTTTCATTGGACTCTGGTTGTGGAGATCCACCCTGTGTTTTTGGTTTTTCTTTATTTTTTGGTTTATCCCAGCATTTTTCAGCAGACTCGGGTGCCTGTTTCTTATTATCATTTTATGAATTACCCTTAAGCTGTGGCTTATTTGGGCTGGCTCCCAAAATATCTCGACCTATAGAGGTATAGGTTTCAGCAATCATTTTTGGGAGTTCGTGCTCCTAGTCCGCAACGAGAACTTGTGTGAGGCTTTGCGGGCTGCCGATGCTGCTGTTCCCCTTTTATGTTACTTAAAATAATTGAGGCAACTGTGGCATAATTTCCAATTAGTTTCATCTCCAAATCCTGGACAGGCTGCCCCATATTCATTTTGAATCTGTTTTAGCATATCAGGTAAAACAGCTATAGATGGTGTACCCTATGTTATGATATATATTGCAACATACACTGTGCCACATGTGGCACATTCATCCACTGGGGAAACCATTCCTATTGGTAGGCACATTGTGAGAATTTTATGTTTGTCTTTGGATCCCATATAGGGAAACACTGCTTCAAGCTGGTTTGTTTTTTGTGCAATCCAGAATGAAATTTCCTCCTGTCTGGTGGAACCTTTACCCACACCTGCGTTGATGGTTACTGGACTAATTGCAGGCATGGCTAAATGTGGCTCTGTAGCTTGAACAGCCCTTATTGGGGTTGCTGTTATTGTTTGCATAACAAACTGTGTTAAAAGTCTGTACAGTCTACCTAGACCTGTGTAAACATCACAGAACTCTACAGCATTTAGTGTTGCTAATGTTGGGTATGGTGTATAGCTGGCTAGGACTGGCCAAGTTGCTCCCTTATTGCTTATTGGAACCTGTCTTTTGTTGTTTAGTGCATGTGGCAGGACACCTTGGAACCAATTTGTAATGTTAATGGTATTTCTAAATCTTCACAGGCTCTGTATTGGCCTGGTATTTCTGCTGGAGTGTATGCCTGAAATGTTTGTATATTGGAATCACTGCAGGAAAAGTGACCCATGAAGAGAACACCTCTGTTTTGTACACTTCATGGGCCTCAACCACGAAGGTAAAATCTCCTGCTTTAAGAGGGGGCTCTTGTTGTTGTAACATTGCTGTTACAGCTTGCCAGCCATTACTAGGAATAACTGCTACTTGTGCCATTTGTAATGAATGGAATTCAAGGAAGGGAAAAACTACAGTGGGGTCATCCTTTTAAAGGTTTATGCTTGGAAAACCTACAGAGAAAAATTCTTATTTAGCTGAGGGGGAATAACTCATAACACCATGGACATCTCCCTATAATGTGAAAAGGGGCTTTGGGCACAAGTACGAACCTCTCAGGAGACCCATTAAATAAGTACCTGACTTGGAACGTTGTAGGCATCATGTCATACAGTGCCTACAAATCAAGTAGGACTGTGTATCTGGACAACATAACCATCAGAATATGGGGACTAAGTCCACACATATAGTCATAGTATGTTGGTCCAGTTCCTGGATAGCTCACAGTACACCATATGAACCCTTAACCTTCCAAGGTACCACATGGTATCTGCAACCTCAGAACATGACCACTTTAATTCCCCAGGAAATTGTGGAAACAGATCTACCCTTTCGCTGTTACCCAGGCATGCCCAAGGGAGACACAAAAAAGATACAAAATAGGCCTTTCAAACATTTATTAAAACAATTGTATTCTTGTGTACAAAGTGTGAGCTGCAATTATTTAGGAAGATGAAACAAAGAATTGTAACCAGCATTACAAGAATGGTGAAAAAGATAAACAGTTCAACTATTATAACATTACAGTGTGATTAAGAATATATGTATACTCCTACCTAATACTGTCTACACTATGGGGAGCATAGTAGGAGTACCCTTTGTCAGCTCTCTTGGGACAGCCCAATCCCCCATACCTTGTATGATGTATCTGGAAGCCGATCTGGTGTAGGGCAGGCTACTGTCATTTGCAGGATAGAGATTAGAGTCAGCAGGGCTGCATCTCAGTAACAGGCACAGCATTGCGGATGATCTGCAAAAGTGCTCCTCTGCTGAATTTGGCACAGAGATGCTGTTTAGAAAAAGATGTCAAGTTTAAATGTGTAACTAAGATTTGTGTGCAGGCCCTTTTGAACCTTATAACATGATGACATCACCGATTACATCCTTGTTGACGTCACTGACGGTAACTAGTCAAAATATCGAATTAAAAATATCGAATGGACAAAATATCGAGTTTTTAATATCGAGTGGACAGGATATCGACTTGCAAAAATATAGTGGTTAAGAATGTCGACGTGCAGGTAAGAAATATCGATTTTAATAATATCGAAGTTAGTAATATCTATTGTCAAAATATCGTTAATAATATCGATTTTTTTTTAATGTTTTGTATGTTAGTATTTGTGTTAAAAGTATGTATATATTTTGTAATGTGTGTTTGAATTTTTTTAAAGTAATGAATTTTATGTTAATTAATTTTTGCGTAATTTAATTCCGTAGCGGGTTGTTGGTTTATAGGGGAATAGGGTGGGAAGTAAGTTAATTATAATATATTTTTTAAGAATTATTTAGAATTAATTAATTATATGTTAATTACTTTTTGCGTAATTTAATTCTGTAGCGGGTTGTGGGTTTATAGGGGAATAGGGTGGGAAGTCATTTAATTGAAATTAAATAATTAATTATTTTATTAATTAATAATTTAGTATTTAATAATGTATATTGTTAATTAAGTTAATTAATTTATTTATTAATTATAAATTGATCAATAACAATTAATAATTAATTGGTAACTATGTTAATTGTGTTATTTTGTTTATTAATTAGTAATTAATTAGATATTAATTATTAATAATTAATTTGTAAAAATGTTAATTGTCTACTTTTTTATGAGTGGGTTGAGGGTTGATAGGGGAGTAGGGTGGGAAGTAATTTAATTAAAAGTTATTTTATAGTGTTAATTGTGTGAATTAATTTTGATTTGATGGTTATTAATTTTATTGTTAATTCTTATTAGTTAATTAATTAATTGTTAATTAAATATGTTAATTTATTAATATTTTACAATATTGTAGGTGACGTTTATAGGGAAAAATGGTGAGAGGTAAATTAATTTTGAAAAATTCCCACCCGCTATCCAACACTTTCCCTACTGTTGCATTCGCTGGAGTTGGAATAGTAATTTTTACCCTCCCGCTATCCAACACTTTCACTACTGTTGCACTCACTGGAGTGGGAATAGTAATTTTTACCCACCCGCTATCCAACACTTTCCCTACTGTTGCACTCACTGGAGTGGGAATAGTAATTTTTACCCATCCGCTATCCAACACTTTCCCTACTGTTGCACTCACTGGAGTGGGAATAGTAATTTTTACCCACCCGCTATCCAACACTTTCCCTACTGTTGCACTCACTGGAGTGGGAATAGTAATTATTACCCTCCCGCTATCCAACACTTTCCCTACTGTTGCACTCACTGGAGTGGGAATAGTAATTTTTACCCACCCGCTATCCAACACTTTCCCTACTGTACCACTTGTTGGAGTGGAAATAGTAATTTTATCCTTTACGCTATGTAACGTATTTAGTATTGTTATATTTAATGTAGTGTAAAATATTATTTCTAAAAAAATATTTATTTTAATGTTTTAACCTTATCATATTTAATTTTTTTATATTAATATTATAGGTTTATTTATATATATGTAATTATATTTTAAATTATGTTTTTGACATTTTATAATTAAAAATATTAATTATTTTTAATATTATTAAGTTAATATATATAATGAAAATCTAAAAATGCATGTTTATTTTTTTACATTACATTTATTATTTATTAATTTTAACGTTTTTTAATTATTTTTAAGTATGTTTTACTTAATTATATTGATTATTTAATTAATTTTATATACCTATTAAGACATTTAAAAAAGTCGATATTTTAGCAAACTATGGGGCATATTAGCAAGGGCCTTATCGCCGCTTTAGTGGCACTTTTTGCCGCTAAAGCGGCGATATTCCTATCGCCCTATTAGCAAGCTGTCGCTAACAGCTGTTAGTGACAGCTTTATGGCGAAAGCGACCGTTTTGGTGCCGCTTTGCATGTCAGCGATGTATATCGCTAATGACATGCAAAGTAGGCGTTCCCAACTAAAAGCGACTGAAAACAGTCGCAAACACAACTTCCCCCTATTAGCAATGCCCGCGAAGCGATAAAACTCGCGCTAACCGCGATTATCGCTAGAATCTAACACCTGCTGAAAACCTGACTTAACCATTCTAGTCAATGGGAGGTGGATTGTAAGGTTAAGTCCTCACCTGCCTATTAGCAAGCTTTTCATTAGCGCGTTGAATTTATCGCTCGATTTCTCGCGCTACTGCTGGGTTTCGCCGCTATCGCTGGATTTTTTATCGCCTTGGAGATAAGCGTTGATAATAACGCATTATCTCCACGATGAAATCCAGCGATAGCCGGCGATAAAAAAAACAGCGCTAAGCGCGCTTTGCGATAACAAGCACATGTACATAGGTTAGTATCTGATGCACACAACTTTCTATATTATGTAGAAATTGTCATGCTGAGACGATTAACATATATAACATAACAGTCAAATAACTCAAGGCTGCTTACAATACTTAGTATGTAGTACGTGGAACCTTTGTCCTGTTGGAAACTTTTTTTCGAGAGCCAAAAAACTTATGTGGAACATAATGAACACAGGTAGTCAGCTGTCACCAGCACACAGAGATACTCTTCAATGCAAAGATTTATAACGTGTTCAATACCTTAATACACATATGATGTATTAGGAGCACATGTGTGTTGTAAAACTTACACCCATTAGCTGGACACAGGCTGTACAAAATTAGGTAGAAAAGTAATATGATGGTTACCCACCACTATGTAATCTATAAAACAAATGAACACACTCTTTGCATGATCAGCGCGAATGGCACCATGTGGTGAGGAAGAGTACGCTGCCGTTGGAGTCGATTTTGCTGATGCTCGTGTAGAAAATCTACTTGATTGGCAGCAAATCTCCTTCAGAAGCTCCCTTGCATTTCGGGAGCCTTGTGGGAAAACTTCCACCACATGGCAATTAGGGGAATTTGGCCAGAATCCGCATTGCAAGAGTAACGCAGAGTTGCCAAATTCCACTTCTGTAAGCAGAATGAAGCATTTTGTCCACCCGAGTCTTCAGTGATGTTATCAATGATGTCATTTGAGATGTCATCAGTGATGTCATAAAGAATGCCATTGAATGTGTCATGAGTGATGTAATATGTGAAGTTATAAGCAATGCTTGGAGGGTGCAAGTTATATTAACCTGTGCTAACTGTAACTGGTGAATTTCTATAGTTGTTTGAGTTCAAAACATCAATGTTGTCACTGACGTATTCACCTAACTATAATGTCACCTAGTTTTTGTTAGTGAAATTCTAATGTTTTTTAAAACGAAAACAGAAATGTTATCACACCTAACTATAACTTTACTTTAACCTTTGTTTTTTTGTGATAGATAGATAGATAGATAGATAGAAAGATAGATAGATAGATAGATAGATAGATAGATAGAAAGATAGATAGATATATAGATAGATAGATAACATTGCACCAACCCCGTGTCCTTGGACCTCTCAGGGGTCTCATGTTTTAAAGAAGCAGGAGCCTGTGCTTTTTTAAATAGGGACTGTAGATCCATGGATCTTTTGCAGAGGTAGGGTGTCTGTACCTTGCCGCCCATATGTTTTTTTACTTATTTTTTTAGGGCAGGGGATTGAATACCCGAGTCCTACAATGGCCGAGGCCATGTCTGGTGGGCATTGTAAAGCCACTACTGATTGGGAGTGCAGGAAACATTCAGTGATGGGCAGTTTGGCAGCACAAAGGACAGGTGGTGGGGGTGGTTGGGAGCTGGAGCTTTCCAGCGGTGTTGGAGAGGACATATTTCAGGAGCACAGGATGATTCATAGCACAAGGTAGGAAATAATTGGAAAGACAGAACATGATAGGAGAGGACAGAGAATGGCAGAGGGCATGGGATGGAAAAAGCATGTAATATCTAGGGTGGTAGGAGGAGCATGCTGTCAGAAACTACAGGGTCATTGGGAGGATAGAATGACCAAAGTTAAGAGCAAAATCAAAGAGTACAGGATGGAGAGCTCAGAGGATGGGAAAACGCCTGGTAAGATAAACCAAAAGATAGAAGAAAGCACATAGTGCAAGGGCACAGGATGGGGCAAGGGAGCACAGGATAGTACATAGCCCAGGATGGAGCAAGGGAGCACAGGATAGTACATAGCCCAGGATGGAGCAAGGGAGCACAGGATAGTACATAGCCCAGGATGGAGCAAGGGAGCACAGGATAGTACATAGCCCAGGATGAGAGACATTATACTATGGGAGAGATCATACAATGAGAAGTGGTGGATGGGAAAGGACAGGTTGGAAGATCAGAGATTAGGAGAGTGTATATGGAAGATAGCACAGGGTGCAACAGAACAAGGTGGCTGTTATAATATGGCCAGTTTATGGTATCCCCCTTCTCTTTCTCCTTATCCTCCCTTATTTGTTCCTCATTGTCCCCCCCTGCTCTTTGTTCCTCCTTGGTACGCCTGGGAATGTACTTTTGAATGTTCAGGTGGCATTCCTGCGTTCTGTTGAAGTGACTTGGAGGTGTCTGACTAATAAAGAACTCTTTCTCTCACATGTTTCTTGTACATCTTTTCAACACTGGTGACGAGGGTGGGATTGTGCTGAGCGGGGGTCAGCTGGAAATCTCCCCCCCTGTGTTTGAGGTCACTCGTCCTCAAGTGAGGCTTTGGTATCCTTTGGAGGTCTGTACTGTACTCTTCTTTGGAGGATTTCGGTATTGGGGATTGCCTGAATGTGATCAACTCTGTTGACTTCCTGGATATTCAGTTGTAAATTACTCTACAATTAAGGAGTTAGCTTTGGCTGAGCTATACCCCTTCAAGTATTGGGGATTCTTTGATCTATTTGCATGTCTCCAAGGATGAGAAAGAATTTTCTCAGGAGTATCCCACAAAAAGTATTCTATTCCCTTTAAATTACTTTATATCTCCGTGAAGGTTTGGGGTTACCCACTCTAACTATAAATTGGTTCCGCAGCTGGTGCCACCTTCTCCCAGATGTATTTAATAATTCACTCATTCATTGCTGCAGATTTGTAGACACGTCTGTCACGAGGCTGACATCTGCGGACAATTAACCCATCAGAGCACCTGTTACAGATGTAGCTTCATCCGTTCTACTATCAGCTCATTGTGTGCATGTTCCCCGGAGGTGGTTCCCGGTTCTCATTTGTAACTGTTAAGAGCCCATTGACAGCGCCTTTATCGAAATGTTCTCGAATTGTCTCCTCACAAGTTGCATAACATTCCTCGCCCTGCCGCCGGAGACTCACTCACTGACTGGCACAGCTTATGCGACTATTTGTCCTTCAATTCAGAACTTCAAAGAATCTCTACATGGTTTTTGCTCATGGAGGCAAAATTGTTCGTTTGAGCAAAATATTCCTTGGAGCCTGTCGCTGACAGGCACAGCAGTCTTTGGCACATAGGGCACATGAATGAAAGTTACATTTTGTGATTACCAAATAGCGATTTTTAAGAAATCGCTATTTGGTAATCGCAAAATCCAATGCATCAAAACAGGCTGCAAATAGCGATTCTCTAATTGTGATTCCTTAAGAATCGCAAAAGCAATTAGGGAATCGCTATTTGCTATTGCAACTCCATTCTTTCCTATGGGCCTCAAGGCCCATAGGTGGGAATGGTCTTGCATTGCCTAAACTGTGATTACCTAATTGGTAATTGCAAATTAGGTAATGCAAAGGCAAGGGTGACCGGGGGCCTAAGACCCCTTGAGGTACCACTAACAAAAAACAGGTGCATATGTAAAGCACACACATGCCCCAGAGGCATGTGTGTGTTACATGACACTTTGAAAAATACAGTTTTGCGCATTTTTCAAAGTATGCATATTTTAGCATCAACTTGAAGTTGATGCTAATTAGCGTTTCCTAAATGCACAGTTCGCATTTAGGAAAGGCTTCTTGCATGTGCATTAGGGAATTGCAAATTGTGATTCCCTATTTGCATTCTCAATTTGGGTAATCGCAAGAACTTGTGATGACCTTAATTGCGAATCTCAAAAGCTTTCATGCATTGCAAATGACCATTTTGCAATCGCAAATGGCCGATTTTTGCGAATCGCACTGTTTGTGATCGCAAAATACCTTGATGCATGTGCCCCGTTGTCCGCTCACTGACGAGCACAGCATTCTTTCAATAGAGTTCATGTTATTCAATCATATTTCTACAACGCGTTCGTTGTAACGTGCCTTCAGCAACCTTTGCGCTGACAGGCACAGCATATCTATGTATTTTAAGTTCAACTCTTCTTAACTTTGAATTCTCCTGCTGCTCCTGGTCTTCCCACAAGTTGTATCTGTGTCCTCTCATCCTTATAAAAAAAAAAAAGTGACATGTTTATGTTGCCCTCTGATTGGCAATTTTGGCAGCCATATTAGGAGAGTGCAGCTACAGAGGCAGTAAATACCCACGGAAAAAAATAATGATAACAACATTCTTCATTGTGCATATATTAACAATTTACTACGTCATACAGTGTAATCTGTGTACTGTTTCACTGGGGAGGGGTGGAGAAAATGAGCAATTTGAGAAATGTTATATTATATATCCAGGTTCTAACTGATTTGTTGGGGTACTATGACATCCGCAAACATGAACCAGCCTCCTGCCTTCCTAAATTACATTGGTGATCCCTTATTACCATGGAAAGAGTGGATTGAAATCTTTGAATCTTATTTAATAGCTATCGGTGGAGAACGGTTTTCATCTTATAGGAAACAGCATATTTTACTTCACAATTTAGATACTTGGGGGAGGAACATTTTTGAAACTCTGGTGAGTCCTGTGAGTGCTAGTGAGGGTGAGGAAGGGGGAGAACTATTGGAGCTATATCAGGAAGCTGTAAGGAAGTTGGAAAACCATTTTGGACATAAAATAAATGTGGTTTTAGAGAGACATATTTTTCAGTAGATTTCAGGAGAAAAATGAAAAGCTTACGAGGTTTGTAGCAGCATTAACAGGACTCTCTAATAGTTGTGGTTTTGGAGGATTGTGTGATTCATTAATACGTGACCAATTAGTAAGGTGCACTAATAATTTGAGAATATAAGAGAAATTACTTGTGCACAACCCTAGTTTAGGTGAAGCTATTGAAATAGCAAAGAGTATTGAGTCCACTGCAGAGTGCATTAAAGTCATGAAGCAGCCCTGCCCTGCTGATGAAGTGACAACAATTACAGATGGGCAGGAACAAACAGAAGCAAGACACAGATAGTGGTAAAGCCAGATGTTACAGGTGTGGCAATTCTAACCATTAACCACAAGACATTGTGTGTGCAGGAAGTGCAATAAAATAGGACACTATGCAAAAGTGTGAAACAACAAAGATTCCAAACAAGTACATATGGTAGGAGAAGATGTAGAACCTAGTGGGAAGTTCATTTTTCAGGTAGAATTTGAGGATCATTGCCCCCCCCCGCTCTTTGTTCCTCCTTGGTACGCCCCGGAGTGCACCTTAAAATGTTCAGGTGGCATTCCTGTATTCTGTCACAGGATTTGGAGGCATGGAATGAGATGCATGATATGGAATACAGCGGGAATAGAGAGACCATAGCCTGGGGTGTTTGACCACAATATAACAATTTTGAAATAGTGTGTCACCATAATATAATCGCATTTATATTGTGACATCAACAGTATCGACAATGGAAATATTGTAGGTGAGAAAGAAAAATGTAGTGCCATTTTCAATTACGAAATATTGTTATACATAATATAGTTGTATGTTATATCTTTTTTATTTCAATAATACTGCAGTTTTATAATTGTTATGTTTTTAATGTTTTTGGATTAAAATGATAACAGTTTCAGGAGTGGGGTGTTGGATTTTGGGGAATTGGGTGTATAGTTGTAAAAAAATATTTTCTTAAATATGTTTTGAATTTTTAAGAATTGTTTGATCTAAATATTTTTCAAAATCATTTTTTCAGTTTCGTTTGGTTTAATTGACCAACACCTCCCCCGATGTAGGGTTACATTGGAGTGGGAATAATATATATACCCCTTCAATGTCCAACACCTCCCCCAATGTTATGTTATGATATATTAATTAAACTTCACACATTCACCAGTGGTTTTCTGATGCTTTAAAACATACCTACTGTTGTGAATTGGGTCAGAGACTGCTCAGTAGGCTTGTTTAAAAAGCCATGTCTTTAAAAATCTACAAAATAAACTGAAATCAGTTCCACAGCGAATATTATTCGGCAAAGAATTCCAGTTTGCAGGGACTAGTGCGGCAAAGCTATGTCCACCAGATCAGCATTGACGGAGCTTGTGGACAGTAAGTCGAGTCTCATGTTTCGCTCTTAAGTTGCATGTAAGAGATGCTTCTCTACTTTTTCAATCACAGATTTGGGGCTAGCCCATTCATGATTTTTAACACCATGCAGAAAACGTAAACTATATTAGTTCTTATAATGGTAACCAGTGGAGTTTATTTCAACAGTGGAGTAGCATGGATGTTTCTAGGAAGTTAAAATACCAATCACGAGGCCTCATTTTGAATTACTTGAAGCTGTTTGCAGAGATGGTGCTAGGCAAGTCCACAGAGCTAGAATTGGCATGGTTCAGTTTTGTCTTGAATGGATGCTTGCCAAAGTCCACAGAGCTAGGACTGGCATAGTTCAGTCTTGTCTTGAATGGATGCTTGCCAAAGTCCACAGAGCTAGGACTGGCATAGTTCAGTCTTGTCTTGAATGGATGATTGCCAAAGTCCACAGAGCTAGGACTGGCATAGTTCAGTTTTGTCTTGAATGGGTGCTTGCCAAAGTCCACAGAGCTAGGACTGGCATAGTTCAGTCTTGTCTTGAATGGATGCTTGCCAAAGTCCACAGAGCTAGGACTGGCATAGTTCAGTTTTGTCTTGAATGGATGCTTGCCAAAGTCCACAGAGCTAGGACTGGCATAGTTCAGTCTTTCTTGAATGGATGCTTGCCAAAGTCCACAGAGCTAGGACTGGCATAGTTCAGTTTTGTCTTGAATGGATGCTTGCCAAAGTCCACAGAGCTAGGACTGGCATAGTTCAGTCTTGTCTTGAATGGATGCTTGCCAAAGTCCACAGAGCTAGGACTGGCATCGTTCAGTCTTGTCTTGAATGGATGATTGCCAAAGTCCACAGAGCTAGGACTGGCATAGTTCAGTCTTGTCTTGAATGGATGCTTGCCAAAGTCCACAGAGCTAGGACTGGCATAGTTCAGTTTTGTCTTGAATGGGTGCTTGCCAAAGTCCACAGAGCTAGGACTGGCATAGTTCAGTCTTGTCTAGAATGGATGCTTGCCAAAGTCCACAGAGCTAGGACTGGCATAGTTCAGTTTTGTCTTGAATGGATGCTTGCCAAAGTCCACAGAGCTAGGACTGGCATAGTTCAGTCTTGTCTTGAATGGATGCTTGCCAAAGTCCACAGAGCTAGGACTGGCATCGTTCAGTCTTGTCTTGAATGGATGATTGCCAAAGTCCACAGAGCTAGGACTGGCATAGTTCAGTCTTGTCTTGAATGGATGCTTGCCAAAGTCCACAGAGCTAGAACTGGCATAGTTCAGTCTTGTCTTGAATGGATGCTTGCCAAAGTCCACAGAGCTAGGACTGGCATAGTTCAGTCTTGTCTTGAATGGATGCTTGCCAAAGTCCACAGAGCTAGGACTGGCATAGTTCAGTCTTGTCTTGAATGGATGCTTGCCAAAGTCCACAGAGCTAGGACTGGCATAGTTCAGTCTTGTCTTGAATGGATGCTTGCCAAAGTCCACAGAGCTAGGACTGGCATAGTTCAGTCTTGTCTTGAATGGATGCTTGCCAAAGTCCACAGAGCTAGGACTGGCATCGTTCAGTCTTGTCTTGAATGGATGATTGCCAAAGTCCACAGAGCTAGGACTGGCATAGTTCAGTCTTGTCTTGAATGGATGATTGCCAAAGTCCACAGAGCTAGGACTGGCATAGTTCAGTCTTGTCTTGAATGGATGCTTGCCAAAGTCCACAGAGCTAGGACTGGCATAGTTCAGTTTTGTCTTGAATGGGTGCTTGCCAAAGTCCACAGAGCTAGGACTGACATAGTTCAGTCTTGTCTAGAATGGATGCTTGCCAAAGTCCACAGAGCTAGGACTGGCATAGTTCAGTCTTGTCTTGAATGGATGCTTGCCAAAGTCCACAGAGCTAGGACTGGCATAGTTCAGTTTTGTCTTGAATGGGTGCTTGCCAAAGTCCACAGAGCTAGGACTGGCATAGTTCAGTCTTGTCTAGAATGGAAGCTTGCCAAAGTCCACAGAGCTAGGACTGGCATAGTTCAGTTTTGTCTTGAATGGATGCTTGCCAAAGTCCACAGAGCTAGGACTGGCATAGTTCAGTCTTGTCTTGAATGGATGCTTGCCAAAGTCCACAGAGCTAGGACTGGCATGGTTCAGTTTTGTTTCGAATGGATGCTTGCCAAAGTCCACAGAGCTAGGACTGGCATAGTTCAGTCTTGTCTTGAATGGATGCTTGCCAAAGTCCACAGAGCTAGGACTTGCATGGTTCAGTTTTGTGTTGAATGGATGCTTGCCAAAGTCCACAGAGCTAGGACTGGCATAGTTCAGTTTTGTCTTGAATGGATGCTTGCCAAAGTCCACAGAGCTAGGACTGGCATAGTTCAGTTTTGTTTTGAATGGATGCTTGCCAAAGTCCACAGAGCTAGGACTGGCATAGTTCAGTTTTGTTTTGAATGGATGCTTGCCAAAGTCCACAGAGCTAGGACTGGCATAGTTCATTCTTGTCTTGAATGGATGCTTGCCAAAGTCCACAGAGCTAGGGCTGGCATAGTTCAGTCTTGTCTTGAATGGATGCTTGCCAAAGTCCACAGAGCTAGGACTGGCATGGTTCAGTTTTGTCTTGAATGGATGCTTGCCAAAGTCCACAGAGCTAGAATTGGCATGGTTCAGTTTTGTCTTGAATGGATGCTTGCCAAAGTCCACAGAGCTAGGACTGGCATGGTTCAGTTTTGTCTTGAATGGATGCTTGCCAAAGTCCACAGAGCTAGGACTGGCATAGTTCAGTCTTGTCTTGAATGGATGCTTGCCAAAGTCCACAGAGCTAGGACTGGCATAGTTCAGTTTTGTTTTGAATGGATGCTTGCCAAAGTCCACAGAACTAGGACTGGCATGGTTCAGTCTTGTCTTGAATGGATGCTTGCCAAAGTCCACAGAGCTAGGACTGGCATAGTTCAGTCTTGTCTTGAATGGATGCTTGCCAAAGTCCACAGAGCTAGGACTGGCATAGTTCAGTTTTGTCTTGAATGGATGCTTGCCAAAGTCCACAGAGCTAGGACTGGCATAGTTCAGTCTTGTCTTGAATGGATGCTTGCCAAAGTCCACAGAGCTAGGACTGGCATAGTTCAGTCTTGTCTTGAATGGATGCTTGCCAAAGTCCACAGAGCTAGGACTGGCATAGTTCAGTCTTGTCTTGAATGGATGCTTGCCAAAGTCCACAGAGCTAGGACTGGCATGGTTCAGTCTTGTCTTGAATGGATGCTTGCCAAAGTCCACAGAGCTAGGACTGGCATGGTTCAGTCTTGTCTTGAATGGATGCTTGCCAAAGTCCACAGAGCTAGGACTGGCATAGTTCAGTCTTGTCTTGAATGGATGCTTGCCAAAGTCCACAGAGCTAGGACTGGCATAGTTCAGTTTTGTCTTGAATGGATGCTTGCCAAAGTCCACAGAGCTAGGACTGGCATAGTTCAGTCTTGTCTTGAATGGATGCTTGCCAAAGTCCACAGAGCTAGGACTGGCATAGTTCAGTCTTGTCTTGAATGGATGCTTGCCAAAGTCCACAGAGCTAGGACTGGCATAGTTCAGTCTTGTCTTGAATGGATGCTTGCCAAAGTCCACAGAGCTAGGACTGGCATCGTTCAGTTTTGTCTTGAATGGATGCTTGCCAAAGTCCACAGAGCTAGGACTGGCATAGTTCAGTTTTGTCTTGAATGGATGCTTGCCAAAGTCCACAGAGCTAGGACTGGCATAGTTCAGTCTTGTCTTGAATGGATGCTTGCCAAAGTCCACAGAGCTAGGACTGGCATAGTTCAGTTTTGTTTTGAATGGATGCTTGCCAAAGTCCACAGAGCTAGGACTGGCATAGTTCAGTCTTGTCTTGAATGGATGCTTGCCAAAGTCCACAGAGCTAGGACTGGCATGGTTCAGTCTTGTCTTGAATGGATGCTTGCCAAAGTCCACAGAGCTAGGACTGGCATAGTTCAGTCTTGTCTTGAATGGATGCTTGCCAAAGTCCACAGAGCTAGGACTGGCATAGTTCAGTCTTGTCTTGAATGGATGATTGCCAAAGTCCACAGAGCTAGGACTGGCATAGTTCAGTCTTGTCTTGAATGGATGCTTGCCAAAGTCCACAGAGCTAGGACTGGCATAGTTCAGTTTTGTCTTGAATGGGTGCTTGCCAAAGTCCACAGAGCTAGGACTGGCATAGTTCAGTCTTGTCTTGAATGGATGCTTGCCAAAGTCCACAGAGCTAGGACTGGCATGGTTCAGTCTTGTCTTGAATGGATGCTTGCCAAAGTCCACAGAGCTAGGACTGGCATAGTTCAGTCTTGTCTTGAATGGATGCTTGCCAAAGTCCACAGAGCTAGGACTGGCATAGTTCAGTCTTGTCTTGAATGGATGATTGCCAAAGTCCACAGAGCTAGGACTGGCATAGTTCAGTCTTGTCTTGAATGGATGCTTGCCAAAGTCCACAGAGCTAGGACTGGCATAGTTCAGTTTTGTCTTGAATGGATGCTTGCCAAAGTCCACAGAGCTAGAATTGGCATAGTTCAGTCTCGTCTTGAATGGATGCTTGCCAAAGTCCACAGAGCTAGGACTGGCATAGTTCAGTCTTGTCTTGAATGGATGCTTGCCAAAGTCCACAGAGCTAGGACTGGCATAGTTCAGTCTTGTCTTGAATGGATGATTGCCAAAGTCCACAGAGCTAGGACTGGCATAGTTCAGTCTTGTCTTGAATGGATGCTTGCCAAAGTCCACAGAGCTAGGACTGGCATAGTTCAGTCTTGTCTAGAATGGATGCTTGCCAAAGTCCACAGAGCTAGGACTGGCATAGTTCAGTCTTGTCTTGAATGGATGCTTGCCAAAGTCCACAGAGCTAGGACTGGCATAGTTCAGTTTTGTCTTGAATGGGTGCTTGCCAAAGTCCACAGAGCTAGGACTGGCATAGTTCAGTCTTGTCTTGAATGGATGCTTGCCAAAGTCCACAGAGCTAGGACTGGCATAGTTCAGTTTTGTCTTGAATGGATGCTTGCCAAAGTCCACAGAGCTAGAATTGGCATAGTTCAGTTTTGTCTTGAATGGATGCTTGCCAAAGTCCACAGAGCTAGGACTGGCATAGTTCAGTCTTGTCTTGAATGGATGATTGCCAAAGTCCACAGAGCTAGGACTGGCATAGTTCAGTCTTGTCTTGAATGGGTGCTTGCCAAAGTCCACAGAGCTAGGACTGGCATAGTTCAGTTTTGTTTTGAATGGATGCTTGCCAAAGTCCACAGAGCTAGGACTGGCATGGTTCAGTCTTGTCTTGAATGGATGCTTGCCAAAGTCCACGGAGCTAGGACTGGCATAGTTCAGTCTTGTCTTGAATGGATGCTTGCCAAAGTCCACAGAGCTAGGACTGGCATAGTTCAGTCTTGTCTTGAATGGATGATTGCCAAAGTCCACAGAGCTAGGACTGGCATAGTTCAGTCTTGTCTTGAATGGATGCTTGCCAAAGTCCACAGAGCTAGGACTGGCATAGTTCAGTTTTGTCTTGAATGGGTGCTTGCCAAAGTCCACAGAGCTAGGACTGGCATAGTTCAGTCTTGTCTTGAATGGATGCTTGCCAAAGTCCACAGAGCTAGGACTTGCATGGTTCAGTCTTGTCTTGAATGGATGCTTGCCAAAGTCCACAGAGCTAGGACTGGCATAGTTCAGTCTTGTCTTGAATGGATGCTTGCCAAAGTCCACAGAGCTAGGACTGGCATAGTTCAGTCTTGTCTTGAATGGATGATTGCCAAAGTCCACAGAGCTAGGACTGGCATAGTTCAGTCTTGTCTTGAATGGATGCTTGCCAAAGTCCACAGAGCTAGGACTGGCATAGTTCAGTTTTGTCTTGAATGGGTGCTTGCCAAAGTCCACAGAGCTAGGACTGGCATAGTTCAGTCTTGTCTTGAATGGATGCTTGCCAAAGTCCACAGAGCTAGGACTGGCATAGTTCAGTCTTGTCTTGAATGGATGATTGCCAAAGTCCACAGAGCTAGGACTGGCATAGTTCAGTCTTGTCTTGAATGGATGCTTGCCAAAGTCCACAGAGCTAGCACTGGCATAGTTCAGTCTTGTCTTGAATGGATGCTTGCCAAAGTCCACAGAGCTAGGACTGGCATAGTTCAGTCTTGTCTTGAATGGATGCTTGCCAAAGTGCACAGAGCTAGGACTGGCATCGTTCAGTCTTGTCTTGAATGGATGCTTGCCAAAGTCCACAGAGCTAGGACTGGCATAGTTCAGTTTTGTCTTGAATGGGTGCTTGCCAAAGTCCACAGAGCTAGGACTGGCATAGTTCAGTCTTGTCTTGAATGGATGCTTGCCAAAGTCCACAGAGCTAGGACTGACATCGTTCAGTTTTGTCTTGAATGGACGCTTGCCAAAGTCCACAGAGCTAGGACTGGCATAGTTCAGTTTTGTCTTGAATGGATGCTTGCCAAAGTCCACAGAGCTAGGACTGGCATAGTTCAGTTTTGTCTTGAATGGATGCTTGCCAAAGTCCACAGAGCTAGGACTGGCATAGTTCAGTTTTGTCTTGAATGGGTGCTTGCCAAAGTCCACAGAGCTAGGACTGGCATAGTTCAGTCTTGTCTTGAATGGATGCTTGCCAAAGTCCACAGAGCTAGGACTGGCATAGTTCAGTCTTGTCTTGAATGGATGATTGCCAAAGTCCACAGAGCTAGGACTGGCATAGTTCAGTCTTGTCTTGAATGGATGCTTGCCAAAGTCCACAGAGCTAGGACTGGCATAGTTCAGTCTTGTCTTGAATGGATGCTTGCCAAAGTGCACAGAGCTAGGACTGGCATCGTTCAGTCTTGTCTTGAATGGATGCTTGCCAAAGTCCACAGAGCTAGGACTGGCATAGTTCAGTTTTGTTTTGAATGGATGCTTGCCATCACTATTAGTTTCCGGGCCTCGAAAGATATAAGGGGTGCACTATTCATCATCCTCATCATTTTGAATGAAAGGGTGCACTTAGACACTTAAAGGGTGCACTCAGACACTTTTGATCCTACTTGTGGTTGCAGTGTACGTTTACCATCAGTAACAACACCTAAGTTCTTTGCTGAGGTTGTTAGGATTGGCACAGGGCCCAGTTCACTCAGCCAATATAGTTTGTTCCAATAGCTGGTTTTAGTGTTAAGTATAACTATCTCTGTTCTATACACATTTAATTTTATTTGGTTGGCACTTATCCAATAAGCAATAAATCTTATTCTGTTTTGAAATTTTGCATATGATGTCGGAGTACCATCAAAGCAGATTGGCAGCTATGGGTAGTTATAAATTCTACAGCCTCTAGAGGCAAGTTCCACTATCAAAGGTTTGGTATACAGATTAAATAAACGCAGAGATAGAGATGAGCCTTGTGGGACCCTAAACTCTAAGATAGTTGCTTTTGTTGAGAATTTCTCAGGTTTTTCTGCCTCGGTTCTCTCTTTTAGGAAGGACTTCATCCAACTCAGAGAGTGGCCCTGAACTCTTGCTTCTTTCACATGTTCAATTATGATAATATGATTGACCATGTTGAATGCTGCTGACAGATCCAACAGCACCAGGGCTGATACCTGCCCTTGGAAGTATTTCCATCTCAGATAATCCAAAGCAAACATCATTACAGATTTTGTGCTGTGCCAGGGCAGGATGGAGAAAGGTGGTGATCCAGCGCGATACTAGCAACGAGCATTCATACATCAGATACTCACTTGGGCCCATACATTCCTTGCTCCATCAGTGGTGTTCTGAAGTTCTTCTTCATGCTTTTGAGGTCACTCTCTTGTAACAGGCATAATTTGAGTTTAGCCTCCTTCCGGTGCTCTGTGTATCGTGGTGATGGTTTTCTGTGGTTAGTATGGTTAGTATGAAGTCATGGTTAGTGTGAAGTCATGGTTAGTGTGAAGTCATGGTTAGTATGAAGTCATGGTTAGTGTGAAGTCATGGTTAGTGTGAAGTCATGGTTAGTATGAAGTCATAAATCTATGTCAAGTGTGTCAATACAGAAGTGGAAGTGAGTAGTGAGTAGTGAGTCACAAGGGGACAAATTAGTTTGCAACAGAATAGAAAAAATAAATCTAACCCCTTCAATGTTCAAACCCTTCCTGATTGGAGCTGAGATAGGAGTGGAAAAGTAAATTTAACCTGCTCGATGACCAGTAACTTCCCCAGTATAGCTTAGATTGGAGTGGAAATTGTAAATACAACTGATTCAATGTGCAACACTTTCCACAATGTGGGTTAGATTGGACTGGCAATATTAAATAACATTTACTTAATATGTATTGTTTATTTACTGTTGAGTGAAGTGTAGTGTTGCCAATTCATATAAATAATATATAAATATTGTCATTACATTATTTTTAGTTTAACATATTTATATTTTTTACACAGAGTATAACATTGTAGATTTCTATACATATTTTGTATTAAAAGTTTAACACTTTGTTTAACATCATTTTCACTGAGGACACATTTATTTTTTTACATTTTTCATTTTTTAATGTTAGTTTTTCAAATACAAATTTACATATGCAGTTTACATTTTAACATGGTTTCATTTTCCTGACAACAAATTTCACAATAGTATTATTTAAACATGTTCCCAACATATGTATACTTAGGGGCTTAATTATGAGAGGCTTGTGCTGCTGGAGAGTTACTTTTTCTGATGCATTATTCTCGCCCCGAGCGTGGGACGCACGTGTAGAGACAAACGCTGGGGGCAGGACTCATAGGCCCAGGTGCTGGCAGCTAAGCGCTATAGAGCGCGTTCTACCCCCACACACAGTGCAGGATGTGCATGATGCATGAAACGCTGGGGCCGGGACTCGTAGGCCCAGGTGCTGGCAGCTAAGCGCTATAGAGCGCGTTCTACCCCCACACACAGTGCAGGATGTGCATGATGCATGAAACGCTGGGGCCGGGACTCGTAGGCCCAGGACACACTGCTTCTGCACAGAAGAAGCTTCCAGGAGATATGGCTGAATGCTATATAGTGCATTCTACCCCCACACACAGTGCAGGATGTGCATGATGCATGAAACACTGGGGCCAGGACTCATAGGCCAAGGACGCAATGCTTCTGCACAGAAGAAGCTTCCAGGAGATATGGAATGAATGCTATATAGTGCATTCTACCCCCCACACACAGTGCAGGATGTGCATGATGCATGAAACACTGGGGCCAGGACTCATAGGCCAAGGACACACTGCTTCTGCACAGAAGAAGCTTCCAGGAGATATGGCTGAATGCTATATAGTGCATTCTACCCCCACACACAGTGCAGGATATGCATGATGCATGAAACACTGGGGCCAGGACTCATAGGCCAAGGACGCAATGCTTCTGCACAGAAGAAGCTTCCAGGAGATATGGAATGAATGCTATATAGTGCATTCTACCCCCACACACAGTGCAGGATATGCATGATGCATGAAACGCTGGGGCCAAGACTCATAGGCCAAGGACGCAATGCTTCTGCACAGAAGAAGCTTCCAGGAGATATGGAATGAATGCTATATAGTGCATTCTACCCCCACACACAATGCAGGATATGCATGATGCATGAAACACTGGGGCCAGGACTCGTAGGCCCAGGACACACTGCTTCTGCACAGAAGGAACTTCTAGGAGGTGGGGCTGAATGGCAGCTAAGCGCTATATAGCATATTCTACTTACCTGCAGTGCAGGACGCGCATGGTGAAACAAACTTTGGGGCAAGGACTCATAGCCCAGGGGACACTGCTCCTGTGCAGAAGGAGCTTCGAGGGGGCAGGGCTGAAAAGCAGCTAAGCGCTATATAGCACATTCAAGTCCTAAGCATCATGGGACATGCAGAAGGTATGCCCAGGATGTGCATGATGCATGAAACGCTGGGGCCGGGACTCGTAGGCCCAGGACACACTGCTTCTGCACAGAAGAAGCTTCCAGGAGATATGGAATGAATGCTATATAGTGCATTCTACCCCCACACACAATGCAGGATATGCATGATGCATGAAACACTGGGGCCAGGACTCGTAGGCCCAGGACACACTGCTTCTGCACAGAAGGAACTTCCAGGAGGTGGGGCTGAATGGCAGCTAAGCGCTATATAGCATATTCTACTTCCCTGAAGTGCAGGACGCGCATGGTGAAACAAACTTTGGGGCAAGGACACATAAGCCCAGGGGACACTGCTCCTGTGCAGGAGGAGCTTCAAGGAGGCAGGGCTGAAAAGCAGCTAAGCGCTATATAGCGCATTCAAGTCCTAAGCATCATGGGACATGCAGAAGAGAAGGTATGCCCAGGATGTGCCCAGTCTAAGACCCGGCCTGCCTGGGCTGGGACACCCTTCTTGGTACTGGATTTTAGATTGTTCCCCTCTTATGCTCTTGTGAGATTGCACTTATAGAGAGAAAAACAAATGGGCAAGAGGACATCAACTTATGCTCTGGGAGGCGGGACAGTTCAGCAATGATGACGTTATCTATCGCTGTTATGGGAGCACTGAATAATGAAACAGTCTTGGTAGAAGAAAGACCACTCGGTTTGATTAAAATCTTTAGTTGGTTTATACCGGTCATAAACCATAAAGGCAGGCAAACTCTGCATCATAAAACAATGCAGTAGTTTTAGTAATAAGGCAAAACTATTAAACTTGAAAACAACCTGTATACTTCGGGGCATTTTACGAGCCCCTTGCTCTGCCACATTTTGTGATGCTCTGGCGACGCAAACTTTTCAACCATATCTATGAGGCCATGCAAAGACACTTTGCATATATTTTTATTTTCTTATTTTTGTACATGTTGCATCATTATGATAATGTTGTTAACCATTTTTTCCCAACATAAAAAACAATATTAGCATGAATTTATTTTAATAACCTTTTTTTCCTATGGATAAGTAGTCTAATTTTATTTTCATTTTCAATTAGTGGACATTTTTTTGCTGCCACCTTTCTTTGCATTCTATTAACCTCATTTTAGGTTGTTCCTGGTTCCTGCCTATTGCAATTCCCGGCTGCTGGTCTACAGCTCTAGTAAAACTTATTTTAAGTTACTTTTTGGAGATTTGGGGATAGGCCGGCTGTGGTTAGGGTTAGTAAAGTTAGTTTAGTGCAGTGTTTTGTTATGGTTTAGCAGTTTTGTGTTGGGTTGTAGTTTGAGTATTCGTACTGTAGTGCAATAGGACTTAGAGCCTAATTACGACATCGGAGGTCCGACCGCTGTACCGCTGATGCCGCGTAAGGGTGAACACCACAAAGTCTGCAGTGTTCACACCGCGGTATTACGAGTGGGACGCCAGGCCGGCGGTCCACAGTCTGCAGTCCCACCACAGAGGCATGGCTCGGCCAGAGAGAGAGGTGCAGCAGATGCCTCCGCAGTGGGATCACAGACAGCTCATGGGTGCACAACTGTGCAGGCATAGGGGGGCACAACATTTGCCCCACCCACAGTTAACAACAGCCTGCGATGCCCAGGGGCCCTGTATGGTGCCCCCTCCTTGCCTCTCTGCCAGCTTTTTCATGGCGGTATCCCTGCCAGGAAATGCCTGTTGGAAAGGTAACTCAGAATATGGATGGTTGTGCTTGCCTCGACCCCGCCTCTATACTCCTCTGCCTTCCCCACCACCAACATCGCGGGATCCAGGATCCTGGTGGTGCCCATGGTCTTGTAGCAAGCTGGATACGGTCCGACTACCGCACTCATAATACGGCTGTCGGTCCGCCGAGGTCCCAGAAGTCGTACTGCAACCATGGGTTTGGTGGTCCACAGACCGCCGAACTTGTAATGAAGCCCTTAGTATATTATGTGTAGTTTAGTATACTTTATTAAATAATTAAGCTATGTGTTTGCTATTATGAGCTTGTGATGTTTATTTGATATTTGTTTTGTGTGGGTGGGTATTTTGTGTGTTCTTATGGGGTTTTTGTCGGAATCATGGATAGTTCCTTTTTTGAATGCATTGTTTTTCTTAAGGAAATTACGTTGGTTTTGACCAACATTATTTTATAATTACCTTTATTTTTGGTTTACCTTGACTGATTATTTTTATAGTTGATGTTTCAGGTTTTTGATGGCTTCCTGGGACTACACTTATTCTGTGTGTATGTTGTTTTTATGTTGCATTTTTGCATTGATATGGGTTTTCTATTATCGATTTGTGAATTTAAATTTTGCAGATTATTTTTTTATGGGTCTGGAAATACCAAATTGTTTTACAGTTGTTTGCATTATTATAATGTTTAATTAAGTGCTATCCATTTTGTGTATTTATTGGAAATTGGTATAAGGTGCTTACTTTGAATTTGATGGTATATGTTCTTTTTTAATATGTATTACTTTATTTACATATTTTTTATTTAGTTTTACTTATCAGTCGTGATGTATTTTGTTTATAATATAATATATAATTTAGACTGAAAAGTATAAATGATATAATAATATTTATAAAAAATGTATATGTTATGTTTGTTATTTGTAGTTGTTTTTCTGTTGCAGTTGGAATATTAGTTTTTTTTCAGAATAATGTTCCTGCTACGGATTCTTGGTAAGGTAGGCCTTGGTTTTAATAAAAGTTAGTACCTTCCATTGTAGGAGTTCCTACATTTCAATGGTTTGTTTACCTAGTTTAGGTTTTATTTAAGCAATAGATTATTCTATTCTAAGTTGCAGATAGATTTGCTCTTTTTTAGGATTTTTAGCTGTCGATGGAGGTTAGGGTGGCTACAGCCTAGTGTGCCCTGAAGGCGTGTGCCATCCTTCCACTGCATTGTTTGTTTTGAGTTGTAGAGCCATGGTGCTGTCAAATACATTTCACTGTGGTATTTGATACTTTGATTGGCATCTGTGGCAGGGGACTTAGGGCCATATTTATGACCCAGTTTGCGGCGCTCTTGCACTGCACAATGTGGTGGAAGAGCAACACAAACCTTAAGTCAGAGTTTTGAAGCCACGCAAATTGATGCATTGCGTTACTCTACCCAGGGTAGGCCTTCCATGGCCGTTGCATGGGCGTTAGCCCGGTTCGTGAAAGTATGGAGGCAATGTCCCGTCCGTTGAACTAAGAGCAAACCACTGTGAATTGTCACCTTGATCCGCTATTTTATGTAATTATGTGGAGCGGGACCACAGCTAACAACGACTAAGAATAGAAATTTGAAAATTCTAGCCGATGTACTATAGTTTTTCTTTTTAAACCTACCCGATTATCTGCGGAGAATTTATACGCTGCAACTACTCACACCCTACTTATGCACGGGAATAGATTCACAGTTGTGTCCGCTTTTGAGGATTGACTTAGGGAGCTTCATTATTTTACCCTTGGACTTTATATCGAGAAAGAAAGACCTCAGGTCTCTGGACCCTAAAGCCACCAATGTGTGCGAGACGCAGTCCGCTCCACTTTTTTAAATGAAGATTGATTTTAAGCTCAATACAATTGGTACATAGAGCCCTTGTTGCACCGCATTTAAGAAAGTACTTGGATGGCTTTGGAACATTATTGGCCACCTTATGAATAATTTATTCTTTGCGCCCTGACGAAGGAACTGTGGGTCTCTGACTCCACTCCAAAACGCGCGTCGGTGCTTTCTTCCCCTCTTTTATTGCATGTATTTATGAAATGAATCATTATATGTTTTGTAATGTTAAGTTATATGTTGAAGTATGTGTGTATTTGGTATGATTGAGAGTAGTATGTTTGGTGTGGTCTGAGTGCATTTGTAAGATACCCAAATTTTTTTGTTATTTTTGGGGCTCACAACATATATGTTGCTGATATGTTGGTCATAATGTGAAAATTGATGATTATATTTACATATATATTTTTAAAAAATTAAAAAATATATATTATGTTTTTGATAAATAAAAAGATGAACAACTCATGCAATAGTGGGACAATGTATTTTTTGACGATGGAGGTATCACCCGAATAGAGATTAAAGGATAAGGAGAGGTTTTTTGTTGTTATTGTTCCCATGCAAAACCCATCATTTCTGATACATTCCCAGATTTACAAGACCTTGCAAACCTGGGAATGTGCCAAAATGCTATGCCTCCCCAGGAGAGGTGTAACAAGGAGAAATGTCTTTTTTGCATTCTGCAGCACAAATAGAAAGACAAAAATGCCTCTCGGGATTGTTTTTGTGCAGAAAGGTGTCCCTTCCAGCACAAAAACAATCTTGAATGCAGTGTAGGCTCCCTTGCACTAGGCAGCCCATTGTGTGCCAGCACAGGGGGAAAAGTAAGGAATGCGCCGTATGCATTCCTGCCCTTTCCCAGTGACACAGTGTAGCCCAGCAAGGTGACTAGCTGTGCTGCACCACTATTTAATAGATATGTCATTAGTGTGGTACTGTGTTTGGTAATAAGGTGGCTCAATGAGGAGGTTGGAGTGGTTTGCTACTTCTGGAATTGGTGGTGCTTATGCAAAATGGACACTGTGCTCAATCAATAAGATACCCTTATCATGGGGATGAGGTCAATGTGAGAAATTATCAGGTTATCCCTCCAAACAGTACATTTTATTCTTTTGGATATCCCATTTTGGGGATTACTATTCTGTAGAATTTAATTTGAGAAGATATCTAGTTATTTCTACTAATAACAGATTGTACTACTTTAGACAACTGTGACTTTGACAGATGTTTTCTTCATAGCATTTATTGCATGAAGAGGACGATTGATTCATTAGCCTTGAAGAAGAGACTGCTGTTACGAAACATGTGTTGGCTGTTTGTTTGTTACAAATTGATTTTATGAAGTTATGAAAATTAAGATTAAGATTTATATGTATTCATGAATAAAAATGACTTTTTATAAAATAGTTAACAAGTATAACAATTGTATTGTTCTTGCCTTGTAGAGAAGCATGATGGACTGATAGTAAGGTGCCTGCTGATACACAATTGCCGTTTCATTCCAAGTTTGCTAAATCATCGTTGTTGTAATAAAAAAGCAATGAAAGTCAGTGACTATCCTTCTTAGCCCATTTGCTGTGTTAGACTTCTAAAGAGGGAGCGGAAGAAGAGTGTCTGGTGGTTGAATGGTGACAGATACTGAGACCAAACTCAGTGAATCAGAGAAGTTCACTTAGCTGCTGAGAAATGTCATGGGCTGATCCTAAACATGTTGGACAGCCCATTAGGTCAGGGCCTGAGATGGTTCATCCAAATAAACCAATGGCTCAAGTAGGACCGCAAGCCATCTCTGTATTTTGTATGCGCTGTGTTGTGTGCATGTGCTGTGCTGACATAAGCTATGGCCAACAGCATTTTCTCAAACCACACTTAATAAAGCATAACAAACCATCTACACAAATCACCAAGAGAATCACACTCAGTGCATGATGCTCTCCAGCCCCAATGTTTTGGTATCAAAACAATACTACGGTATTGAGGAGAGGGTCGGTTTAGGGTAAACAATAACTCACTGATTGTGCTTTGCTCTAAACATGGCTTGTGCCTTTGATCTAATCCTATTCAATGGTTGGAAATGATTTCTCTGACTGATCCTTCTACCTCTTCCACTTTTCTACAACCTCCTAAATCATAAGAGCCTGAAATATTAATATGAATGTATAATCTTCAGAGAATTGATAACAAGATCATTTCAGCTTCTTGCCAATTCAGTCACTGTGGAATAATAGTGAATGTATTCATGTATGCATGTGGTACTGGTATAGCACAAGCGTATTCAAAAGCCAGCCAACTAGAAAAGTAAAGATATTTGGGGTATACAACTCTGCCCAGGCCTAAATAGGATCAAGCTCTGAACCCTTGGCAGGAAATGTTATTCCTGTGAAGTGTCTTCAATGACCTCACCACCTCCTTGCTCCGTAGAGTGTAGATGAGAGGATTAAGTGCTGGAACCACCAGGCAATAGAATACAGACATTGATTTCCTCCTCTCAGATTGAGCAATCGATGTGGGCATGAGATATATCAGCATGGCTGTTCCAAAAAAGAGTGCAACAACTACCATGTGAGAACCACATGTAGCAAATGCCCTTTGCTTATTATCTGTTTTTGCCATTCGCAAGATGGTGGCGATAATCTGAAAATAAGAAAAAAGAATGAAGGACAGTGGGGCGACAAGACTGACAAGAGACAACACAGGAGCTAACAACTTGATGTCTATGCAAACCAACCGCCCAACAGCTTCAGCTTCACAGAATGCATGGTCAATGATGTTATGGCCACAGAAATGTGGTGCTGGAAGAACAACTAAAGATGCCAAAGAGAAAAGAAATCCACCAGCCCATATGGTGCTGGCGAGCTTGACACAAACTTGGTTGGTTATGACTTGTTGGTAATGTAAGGGCTTGCAGATAGCGACATAGCGATCCCACGCCATCACAGCCAGAAGGAAGCATTCAGTTTGCCCCAAGGAGAGGCCAATGTACATCTGAGTAATGCATCGAGAAAAGCTGATAATGCTCCTCTCAACAAGGAGGCCTTCAAGAACTGTGGGAGCATTGACTGATGAAAAGCAAACGTCCAGAAATGACAGGTTACAAAGAAAAAAGTAGATCGGCGAGTGAAGGTGAGCATCAGTGAGAGTGACTATGATAAAAAGGCCGTTTGCATATAGGGTGGCAAGAAAAACTATTAAAAGACTAACAAATAGCACAATCTTTGTTTGATGATGATAGGAGAATCCGAGGAGTATAAATTCAGTCACTAGTGTTTCACTTCTGTTTCCCATGAGATGTCTCTTGGTACTGTGAAAAGAAAAGGAGACTTTCAGTAGAAATCATCTTAAAGTACAAGAAACATGGGTTTAATACAGCAGACCCTAAGGTTGCTCCACCATTGTGAATCCTTGATGTGTGTCCTGTGTCCCAGATCGGTGGCGTTAGCCCAGCTCTGTTTAGGGAAGGGCTACTGTCACTGATTCTACCTGTCCTGTCCACCAGATACACGTTAGATAGTGCACATGAATTGCGGCTGTAAACCTTCGGACAGTATAGATGCTCTTTCACTTATAGTTACATGCTCATTTAGCAGTGCAGTTTCTCTGCTCCTGATTAGTTTCTTTTTGGAATGAAGTTCCCAGAGTCCTATAACGGCTGCCGCAACATTTTATTTCACATTGTGGCCAGCCAATCAGAGCACTCGCTCCTGCGGAAACTTCACTTCCTCTCTACGTTCTATTTTTTGAAGTTATGCTTGTGAGACTATCGCTCATCCCTCAAACAGTCCAGATAATCAAATATTTTTGCACCTTAATTTCTCAAAACTGCTGAACAGATTTATATCAAATCACAAAAAGCACAATTTCTGGACCAAGATCTGGCATCCTGCAAAGCTTGGTGTCATTCCGTTTAGCAGATTTTGAGATATTGCGTTCTAAAAAGGGCCCCATTTTCTAAGGTAAACTTAGATCTAAGTCTAAGTGTGTGACTTGTCAGTATTCACAAAGGCACTCATGAGTAGCATTTCTATGACTGTGGAGGCTCAGCACTCAGAAGAGAATCTCTGCAGTTGTAAAGATAAATTAACTATAGCTCAAGACTACACGATGCACTGCTGATACCCTTTCATATTATATCACTCATAGTATGTGAAATCATAAAACTTCTAACAACACTTCTCGAATGATATTATTTGTGACAACACTGTGGGGCTTATTTACAAGCCCCTTGTTCCACCAGTGTGTCACTTTTTATGATGCTCCGGCGCTGCAGAGTACATACCCATATCCACGAGGCCACGCAAAGTCACTTTGCATGGCTTTTCATGGCCTCATAGATTTGGTGAAAGGCTTACACTGCGTCAGGGGGGCGTTCCAATGGGCTGGGTTTTCCAAGCAATGCCCGTGGGTTTTGACACTGTCCCAGAATTAAAAAATCACATAAACCTGGGGCAGCGGCAAAACCTTATGCCTCCTAAGAGCAGGCGTAACAGGAGAAATGTTTTCATTTCTCGTCTTTTTTCCTCTTTCCATGTGTGCTGTATTCAAAAGCACACATAGAATGAGCAAAATGCTTCCATCGATTGCTTTTGTGCAAGGTGTCCCTCCCTACACAAAGACAATCCTCCCAACAGTGCAGACACCCTTGCACCATGGTTCAACGGCGCCTGCGTTGGCGCTAGGCAACTAGTTGTCACCGGCTCTTGCTGATTGGACAGGAATTTTCCATACCTTGTAAACACTGTTCATTCCTGCCCTTTCAAATTAGCATAGGGCAGCGCAGCAAAAAGACTTACAGTGCTGCCCAATGCCTATTCATTGTAAATGAGGCCCTGTGTATGGTAGAGTGGTAAGTTATAGCTTATGTTGTGTGGCTAGCGAGTTGACAACAGTGTGTACAGCGGTGCGCAATTTACAGTAATATGAAGGGGGTGTGTAAATTATAAATTTAAGGTATAACTATAACTTTAGAATTTCTAATGTTTGAGTAGTTTAAGTTTGCTTTGCATAGAAAGAATAACGTTTTCTAACTATAACTTATCCTTGACCTTTGGTTTTTTTCATTGAATTTCTATGGTTTTTATTTTTAATAAAAATGTGTTTCAAATGATAGAGTTGAGTCTATTTGACTGGATGCCAGTTTTATTAAGTGGAGTGCCTGAGAGTAGACTGAATGAAAGTGTCAAAGAGTATAGTGTCTGATATTGTAGTGTCATAGAGTGGAGTGTTGTCAAGTGGAGTATCATACAGTAGAGTGGCATATAGTCTTGTACAGTGTACTGTTGTAGACTGAGCTGTCATAGAGTGCTGTGTCATACAGTGGAGTGCGGTAGAGTGTCGTACAGTACAGTAGAGTGGAGTATAATAGAGTGGCCTAGAGTGGAGGGATACACAGTGGAGTAGTGTCTTCTAGAGTAGAGTGGCGTACGCTGAAGTGCCATGTTGTACTGTACAGTAGAGTGTCATAGAGTGGAGTGGAATGGAGTACAATAGAGTATAATGGCATAGAGTGGATGGGCAAACAGTGGAGAGGAGTCTTCTAGATTGGAGTGATAGAGTGAAGTGGCGTGTCATAGAGTACACTGAAGTGTCATAGAGTTGAGTGGACTGTCGAATAGTAGGGTGTTCTAGAGTGGAGTAACGTAGAGTGAAGTAGCATGCCATAGAGTACAGTGGCATTTCATAGAGTGGAGTGGACTGTCGTAGAGTGGAGTCTCGTACAGTGTAATGTTGTACAGTGATGTGTCATTCAGAGGAGTGTCGCTGAGTGCAGTGCCGTTGAGTAGAGTGTTGTTGAGTAGAGTATCGTAGACTGGCATAGAGTGAAGGAGAGTTTTGTACAGTGGAGTGGCATAGAGTACAGTAGGGTGGAGTAGAGTGTCATCTAGTGGAGGCTTGTAGAGTACAGTGGAGGAGAGTGTTGTAGAGTGGATTGGCGTGTCAGACAGTGGAGTTGACTGTCATAGAATGGAGAGGGTTGTTGTAGAGTGGAGTGACATGTCATAGAGTACAGTGGTGTGTCGTAGGACAGAGTGGAGTGGCATGTTGTGCCATAGAGTATTGTTTACATAGAGGTAGTTTAAAAAATGGCAATAATATAATGCCTTTGGATGAAATCTGTCAGAAATATAGATTATGTAGTGTAAAGTGTCCATTTTGTGGATGTAAAGGTAAACTTAAACATTTGATATTCACAAAGGTATTTTGTGAGTAGTGTCTTTATGACTGTGGACTCTCCGCACATAAAAAGACAACTTACATTTATACTTACATTTATATTTTGCGCCTGTACAAAACTCGTGCTCCTCTGTACAGAGCGTTGTCAACTCACCAGCCAGAGTAAATGAACCATAACCTCTGCCCTCTTCCATGTATGATGTTCTCAGAAATTATGTAATTTGAAATGTCATGAGTGTTGTCATGCATTTTATGTTTTAACATGGTGTACGTGATGTAATATGAAAGAGTATAAGCTGTTAATGAGGAATGTGTGAGTGATAGTTGAAGGTGTGACACAAAACAACAAAAGGTGGAGTCACTTTGTACCTACAGAAGGGTGCAGAACAAAATAATAAAAGAGAGAGTCATACTGAACCCTGAAAAGACTGCATTAAAAACCAATGAAAAGTGATGGTGACACTGAACTGACAAGAGTGTGCAGTAGAGGATAATAAAAAGGGGAGTCACACTCAAATTTCAGGACAGTGCTGCACAAGACAATGAAAGGAGGGCTGACACTTAACACAGAGGAAAGTGCAGCCCTAGACAACAAATTGGGAGTCAAATTAAAATCTAAGGATGGTGCAACACAAGACCACAAAAGGAGACACACTGAACCCACAGGAATTTGTGGCACAAGACAACAAAAGGGGTCACACTGAACCCACAGGAGGGTGCGGCAAAAGATAGAAAGAATGTGAGTCACACTCTGCCCAAAGTAGTGTGCTACACAAGACAACAAAAGAGGGAGTCAACATGCAAGAGGATGCTGCACAAAAGAACGAAAGGGGAGTCACACTGAACCAACAGAAGGGAGCGGCACATGACATCAAAAGGGTGGGTCCCACTGAACACACAGGAGGTGCGGCACAATACAATAAAAGGAGTAGTCACACTAAACATGCAACAGTATACGGCATAAGGCAGAGAAACTGGTAGTCATTTTGAACCCACAGGACGGTCAGCACAAAAAAATGAAAGGGGGAGTCACTCTGAACCAACAAAGGGTACAACACAACACAACGAAGTGGGGGTCACACTGATGCAGTAGAAGGCAACAAAAGGGGGAGTCACACAGACCCCACAGGGTGCGCAGAGCAAGACAACAAAGCAGGAGTTATATTGAAGTCAACTAAGGATGCGTACAAGATAACGAAAGGGGGGGTTACACTGAACCCATAGGAGGGTGAGGCACAAAGCAACGAAAGGGTGGTCACAGTGAAGGCACAGGAGGCTGCAGGAAAAAACAATAAAAGCTGGAGTCACTCTGAACGCACAGCAAGGTGCAGCACAAGACAATGAAAGGGGGGGTCACAAAGAACCCACAAGAGGGAGCAACCAAAAAACCAAAAGTGGGGTTCAAACTGACCCCACCAAAGGCTGCAGCGCAAAACAATGAAAGTGAGTGTCACACTAGACCCACGGAAGGGTGCAGCACAAGGTAACAAAACGTGTAGTTATTCTGAACCCACACATGTGTGCTGTACAGACAACTAAAAAGGAGAGTCACACTGAACACACAGGAAGGTACGGCATGAGGCATAAAGGGTGGATTACACTGAACTCACAGGAGGGTGTGGCACAAGACATCGAAAGACAGAGTCACAGTAAACCCACAAGAGGATACGGCACAAGGAAACAAAAGCAGAAGTCACACTGAACAGTGCAGTACAAGGCAATGAAAGTGAGAGACACATTGACCAACAACCGGGTACGGTCCTAACAAATAGGAGGGGGGTGACAATGAACCCATAGGAGGACTCAAAAGGTGGAGGCAGCAGGGTACAGGACAAGACAATGAAAGGAGAAGGCACACTAAACACACACAAGGATGTGACATAAGACAATGAAAGTGAGAGTCACACTAAGTGAAAATGAGGGTGCGGCAAAAAACAACAAAAAGGGGGTCACACTGAACCTGCAGGAGGGTCAGGCATGAGTCAACAAGAGTGGATTTAACACTAAGCCCACAGTAGTGTACGGCGCAAGAAAAACAAAGGAGGAATCCCACTGAGCCTACAAGAAGGAGAGGCACAAGACAATGAAAGGGCAAGTCACACTAAAACCACAGACGGATTCAACACAAGACAACGAAAGGGCAAGTCACACTAAAACCACAGACGGATTCAACACAAGACAACGAAAGGGCAAGTCACACTAAAACCACAGACGGATTCAACACAAGACAACGAAAGGGCAAGTCACACTAAAACCACAGACGGATTCAACACAAGACAACGAAATGGCAAGTCACACTAAAACCACAGACGGATTCAACACAAGACAACGAAAGGGAAAGTCACACTAAAACCACAGACGGATTCAACACAAGACAACGAAAGGGCAAGTCACACTAAAGCCACAGACGGATTCAACACAAGACAACGAAAGGGCAAGTCACACTAAAACCACAGACGGATTCAACACAAGACAACGAAAGGGCAAGTCACACTAAAACCACAGACGGATTCAACACAAGACAACGAAAGGGCAAGTCACACTAAAACCACAGACGGATTCAACACAAGACAACGAAAGGGCAAGTCACACTAAAACCACAGACGGATTCAACACAAGACAACGAAAGGGCAAGTCACACTAAAACCACAGACGGATTCAACACAAGACAACGAAAGGGCAAGTCACACTAAAACCACAGACGGATTCAACACAAGACAACGAAAGGGCAAGTCACACTAAAACCACAGACGGATTCAACACAAGACAACGAAAGGGCAAGTCACACTAAAACCACAGACGGATTCAACACAAGACAACGAAAGGGCAAGTCACACTAAAACCACAGACGGATTCAACACAAGACAACGAAAGGGCAAGTCACACTAAAACCACAGACGGATTCAACACAAGACAACGAAAGGGAAAGTCACACACAAATGGCAGGAGGGTGTGGCACAAGACAACAAAAACGGGAGTCACACTGGACCCACAGGAGGGTGCAGCACAATGCAAAGTAAATGATAGTCACATTGAACCATCAGGAATATGCCTTATACCATATGCCATCACTAAACAATGGGGAAACCCAGACACACCCCACAGGACCTGGGTATAAGGGATCCAAGGCCCTTTACCCAGATAGGGAGCGGTACACTGTGTCTTTTACTCAATGAGTTATTTTAGAACGAACCCAGCCACTTGTTGTTTCTGTAAACACAAGCCAATGTGACACGCCCTTTCTATGTCATCATTTGACGCCAACCGCTGACTGCATTGCGGCCATTCCGTGCGCGTGCACGCTGATGTGCGGCTCTTGCAAATAAAACAGAATTATCCGGAGATCTTCAACGCTGCACACCGGATAACACAACTTCAACAGGTGCTTGCGGATCCTGCTTCTACGTGATTTGGTTGCATTGGCCTCATATGATAGAAGGATTATCCCGATTCCCTGTCATTGATTCGGCATTTTGATTAATACGCTATCAGACATTGGAATTAGTCTCTACCCTTGAACCCTCACCTTTTTTTGCAGGGGTAAGTATGTTTCTATTCAAAGAAGTATAGGCTTGGGCATATTTTCTAGCACCAGCCTAACATTGTAATTAACACCAGGGTTTTGTTTAATTTCAGTGACACTCTGGACATATGATCTGATTCATTCTGACTATTGCACTATAATGTACAACGGGTAGTTTGGATACCCGCCAGCATCTGATAGAGGTGAGTTCCTTCACCCTGCGCTTCTACAGTTTTTAGCTTATCAGTGCAGTGGGCTAATGGGCATGCCTTATCTTTCCAGCACGTGCCGCGGCTAGAACCCTGTGGACTTTGGTTTTGGCCGTACTGATTTAGTGCCACCCAGGGGCTGGCTGGCCGGCCCTGTACATGAGGCCCATCACCAGTTTTTGACTGGTGCTCTTTAGGTGAGTCACTCCACCGCTTATAGCACTCCATACAGACACTCGTAAGATCAGAGAATTGATTTGATCTACCGTATTTTATTACACAGGTTGCTCTTCACCCTGTCCTGATGAAGACCCCCTACTAAGGAGTTAATTGGCCTACCTTTCGCCTGGGGTCGAAACGTCGAGACATATCTATTTCCTATACCGGAAATGCGAGTCTTGTCTTATTTCTATGTCAATGACATAAGTTGTCACAGGAGATGTTGTAAATCAGTATTACAAGGCAGTTCCGGATAGGTTTTCTCCATATGAATTTATATATATATTGATTTTATGTATAATCTTTGTCCTTTACTTGATCTTTTTCACAAGCACCTCCTTCAATCACTTTCCTATTCACCTTTGAGCAACTCACTATACCGGCTAAAGAAAAATATATATATATGATCAAATGTATGATAAACATCTGCAAAAGAAAAATATATTTATGATCAAACGTGTGATCAAATCCAACAAGTATTGCAATTTTTTGAGTGTCTGTTCTCTATGTTTTGGGTGCTATTAATGTTAAAATAATCCCTTTGGGACCAATTGTTTTTATACCAAATGTCAGCAAAAGGGCACATCACAGTTAACACAGAGGAGAGTGCGGCACAAGACAATGAAAGGGGAAGTCACACTGAACCCACAATAAGGAGTGGCACAAGACAACTGAAAGGGTCATATTGAACCCATAGGAGAATGAAACACAACATAACAAAAGCAGAAGTCACACTGAACTCAGAGGAGTGTGAGTCACAAGACAACCAAAGGGGGTCATACTGAACCCACAAGAGGGAGTGACACAAGACAACAAAAGGTGGCATAAAAATGAACCTATAGGAAGGTATGACACACTGCAATAAAAGTAGGAGTCACTCTGAACCCATAAGAGGGTGTAGTGAAAAATAACGAAAGAAGGAGGAGTTCACATTAAACCCACAGGAAGGTGTTCCACAAGATAAAAAAGGGGACTCGCACTGAACCCACAGGAGTACGCAGCACAAGACAATGAAAGGGGGTCTCACTAAACAGAGGATGGGTGGGGGATCACACTGAATCCACAGGCTCATGCAGGACAAGACAATATGTTATATCCTAAGTATTACATTTATATGTAATCAGCCTAGGTCCTCCTAGCTGCTCAGCCAGAGTGAGAGATGGTAATGGATTGTTGGTGTGACTGTGATGAATGGAATGCCTGGGTGACTGTGTGGATGAGTGGTGACAGTTGGAGATGGGCTGAGCAGCTAGGCAGGCTGCTCCTGGTGGGGCTGGTGTAGGAGATGTAGGAGCTGGTACCTGGCTGAACTGAGATTGATACTACCCTGAACTGGAACCAATAAAGAAGACGTAAAATAATACCACAAGGCTACCAGTGTCTCTATGTGCAGGGTACAACATTTATTTTGGCGACGAGCGGACCTGGACCCAAGCGAACTTAAGGATGGTACAGAAACTAAGAGAAACTCAAGACTACAGAAAACAAGAGACAAAAAGAAACTTGGGAACCTTGACGGAAGAAATTAACCGTAAAAAAAGTAAAGAGCGTTGTGTTTGGAGCAACAGGCAAGCCAGCCCCACCAGTGTCCATGACATCGGACGGCCCCAACCACTGTGTGTGTCCAGCCTGATCTTGCTCCATGGACTTGACCACAGGTATGGTCTGTATGTTAGGGTATGTCTGTTCTAAGTTTCACCCTACCACTTCCTTTTATATCTGCCGTATGGATGTATCTACTGCGAAAAGGAATTGTGGCTGTATAGATGTGAGTTATGGACTAACTCAGTGAAGGAAATTCACAGGTGCCACACAGGAGCTGTGTGGTTCTTCAGAGATTGGTGTTTTGTTGGCGCATAGAAAGTTCTACCATTGTCAGTGAAGACGGCGGAAGTAATGTGCCTGGGGATCTTTTCACATCTTAGTTATATTACATGACCCCGTGAAATCCACAAGTGCAGTGAGAGATAGGGTCATCTAGTGGTCTGCGCAGTGTTTGCCTAATGGCACATGAACAGAGATGTTGTCTTCCACACAAACGGACCCGTGAAAATCACTAGTGCTGGAACAGATCTGACCATTAAGGGGTCTGCGCGATGTTTGTTTAATTCTTCACGTGGGTATAAGAACAGAGGTGCAGATCAACATTTCCATGGTTTAGAGCGTTGGGACTTGGATTTTTCTGTGGGGAGTAAAGCAAGTTGTTCCTACAATCTGCACCGTTTATCTGTATGTTCACTTGCAACCTAATCCAAAAATTTCAGGATCATCGCTTAGACCCGGTTGTGGTGCTACTCTGGTGTCGGCGCACGGAGCAAGTCATTTGGGTGAGACATTTTTGGTCAATTATTATATTTGAAGTTTGAGGTTCCTCCTTTCAATGTCTGTTAAACCGCTGTTATTGCGGTTTGAAAAAAACTGAGGCGCGAGCAACATTCAGCGCGCACTCACCTATTGTCATCTTGCTGACGTCCCACAAGCCTGTGTCTCCATGGTGCCCTCTGACGTTTTTCTTGTTTGCGGTGTTTTGCTGCCTCGAGACGCTGCGCCTGGAGCCACCCGGCATGACGCAAACAGCGTGCCGCCATCTTGGGGTTGGCACGCTCTATCTGATGGTGCACTACTTCTGTTACTTCCATCCACGCTGTTTTTTGCTGGTTTTAATAAAGTTTGATCACTCCGTACATGACGTTATACAGTCCTGGAACAATGATGAGGAGTCGGAAACAGTTCAACGGAACTTTCGTAGGTCAAGTTTGCTCGTTTTCTCTTCTCTTGAAGTGGACATTTGAAGCCATTGTGTCATGGTTCATGCAATGTCTGTTTAGGTATGGGTATGAAGAGTTTGAGAGACTTTTTGTATTCGCTTTTTGGATCGTGCTGTTTACATCGTTTGATTGAAGGTACATTCTTCAAATACTCTCAACTTCAATTTGGATTTGGTCGGTTTCATTGATGTTCTTCTCTTCCTATTGTGAAGTGTTCATACCTTTCTCCTGCTGTTTTAGGAAGAGTTTGTTTCCACATCTTATTCGAAATTTATATACAGCAACTATGTGTCACGGAGAGTGCCCGGTATATGTTCCTTAATTGCAAACTTTTTGAGATTTGTTTATTAGTTTATTAAAAAAAAGGTGATGATCTCTTGCAGAGTGAAGTATTCGGGTGAGAGGTCGCTCACCGGCGTAGGGCACAGTCTAGTGTTTTAAAGTAGATGGAAGTGTATTAGTAATACTAATATTTTCATATTTCGTTATGCCTTAGTTTTACGCTGTTTATTGGTTGGGACGTCCTAGTCTCCTAGTGGGTGGACATCCCAGTTGATTCCTTAGGTGAGGGGTAAGGTTGGGTTTTAGTCCCTGTTAGTAACCTCTACAAGGGGGTTGGGCATGGGCTTGTTCCCACAATGGATCTAGGTTAACCCTTACATGAGGGTGCTTCTAGTTTTAGTGGGTGGATTCCCACATGTATGTGTTGTGGTTACGTTACACTTGAGTTTTTGTGTCATTATCAATGTGTGTAAGTCGTCTTGCGTTGCACGTTTGGTCTGATGTGTTGGTAAGTCGCCTTGCGCTGCACGTCTTGTCTGTTTGTATGTGTGTAAGTCGCCCCGCGCATCACATGTTGCAGTTTTGTGTAAGTCGTCCTGCGCATCTTCTGCTGTCCTGTGTAAGTCGCCCTGCGCTTCAGATGTTGTCGTGTGTAAGTCGCCCTGCGCATCACTGGTTAGTGTTGTCCTGTGTAAGTCGCCCCGCGCTTCAGATGTTGTCGTGTGTGGTCGCCCTGCGCCTCACTGTGTGTACCCTCTATGTGGTCCATATTGTGGTACACGTGTATTTTGGTGTTGGTTCACCCTTGTTGTCTATTTTTGGCCTTGGGTGTTAGTCGTGGGGTGTGTCCACCCTTCACTACATTACTTTCCTATGTTTTTGGGAAGGATGGGGTTATTGCTTGCATTTTATTGCAATAATTGCTTGGTATTTATTATTGCTTGATAATTTCTCGTTCTGTAATGTCTTAATAATTTTCATGAGGGAGGATGGGGGATATTGATGCACATTTTATATGTCGTATTTTGCTCATCTTTTCTTTATTTGCATTGTTCTCTCTTTTGTGATGTTTTACTTTTAGTTGCATCCCTGAGTTATGAACATTACCGCTTTCTTGTGTTTAGTTCTCTTCCTTAGAATTGTAACTTTTGTTTTCATTTTAAAAGGAAAGGGATAATGTTATATCCTAAGTATTACATTTATATGTAATCAGCCTAGGTCCTCCTAGCTGCTCAGCCAGAGTGAGAGATGGTAATGGAATGTTGGTGTGACTGTGATGAATGGAATGCCTGGGTGCCTGTGTGGATGAGTGGTGACAGTTAGAGATGGGCTGAGCAGCTAGGCAGGCTGCTCCTGGTGGGGCTGGTGTAGGAGATGTAGGCGCTGGTACATGGCTGAACTGAGATTGATACTACCCTGAACTGGAACCAATAAAGAAGACGTAAAATAATACCACAAGGCTACCAGTGTCTCTATGTGCAGGATACAACACAATAAAAGGAGGGTGTCACTGAACCCACTGGAAGGTGGAGTACAAAATAACAAAAAGGAAGTAACACTGAACCCAACCTGAAGGAGTGTGTGCCACAAGGCTATGAAAAGGGGAGTGGCAGAGGATGGTGCAGCACCAGGTGAAAAAATGGGGGGGGGGTCATATTGAACCCATAAGAGGTTGAACACAAAACAAAGAAAGGGTGGTCCCACTAAACCCACAGGAGGGTACAGCTCAAGGCAACGAAAGAGGGGGAACACTAAATCAGTAGGACGGTGCAGCACAAAGCAATAAAAGGGGAGTCATACTGACCTTACATGAGTGTGTGGCATAAGACAACAACAACGGGAGTCACATTGAACCCACAGGTAGGTATGGCACAAGCCAACGAAACTGTTGCTCAGATATGAATTTACCTTAAAGAAATGAAATGACAAGAGACATTTGGCAAAACAGAAACAGTTGGTTTAATCAAATGAAGCGACCGGGAGAGGGTCAAAAGAGTTGGGTCTGAAGGCAATCTCTTGGTGTACAGAGGGTGGGCCAGCATTATAAACAGTACTTGTGTTACAATAAACCAATGACACATTCTTGGAAGCATAAATTGATCTATCTGATAACGGGCACAGCTCTCTCTCGACCATGCGTGGGCGTAATGAGTGTTTGGTGGGTACATGTTCAGATGTCCAGCAAGTGGAGTGAGTGATCACTGAATGTAGTGTGTGTACTGTGTTCTGGTTGGCTGTGTGTTCCTAACTACGTGTAGCATTTGAATTTGTAATATTTTGGTAACGCAATCCTCTTCAGCCAATGTGTTTTATCGGGGCCTATCTCGTCGGACCCTTTGTGGTGTAACTTCCTATCTGTGGGATCGATCTGGGTTTTCCCTCTTCGCACATTTGTCTCTGGGTTAAGTGTAACCCCACCTATGACCTGTCACTCTGTAGTGCTGAGTTTGGGATACAGGGCCTGCTTAACAACATATTTCTGACTCAGGGTTGACATGGAGTTAATCTCAGGTGCAATGGTAAGAGTCTGTTAGTGAGAGTACCTACAACATGGTGATCATTATTGTGAGTACATATAACGTGGTGATCATAATTGCGAGTACACATAACATGATGATCATTATTGCAGGTACATATAACACGGGGATCATATGTATTGCATCTATCAACACTGTCATCACTATGTGTATGTTGGTTAAGGCATACATTGACATCATAGATATTGCATTTATCTACATCATCCTTATTTGTTATGGGGCACATCAACATCATAGATATTGCATTTATCGACATTATCATTATTGTGCGTACATACATCATGGCATACATTGACATCAAATTCACCGACATTAACGTTGTTATGCGTGCATATATCATGGTGTGTGTTGACATCGTATTTACTGATTTAAACATTTCCCCCCTCTAGTTGAATTATCAACTATATTACTTGTCTCATACGTCTTGACAGTCACATTATTCAAGTCTGTGTGTGTGTCAGTTATGTCTCCATTCCTTTCTCTAGCTATTTGCATACTCCCTAACTTGTGGACTGCATTTTTGCAGCAAGAAACCCCCACTTGTAGAAAACCACACAATAAGAGTAACACAATGATAACAGGAAGCAATGATGTACAAATTGTGGTCACCCATAGGGGGAAACCAAGAAAAAATACTATGAAACCAGCCCTGCTCAGGGACACCTCCCTCCTTCTTCATGTCAGATTGTAGATGATGCAGTGCTTGGATGGCAAAAGCGAGAGTTCTATTTTTGAGGTAATTTCCAGGAATAAATTTGCAGGAAGAAGCACTAATCTTCGCACACACCCCACCCTCCATCGCGGTCATCAAGTCCAAACCATACAGATGTTGCATCACCATGATGCGGATGGCTCTCAGTTCTTCATTGATAGCATTTAAGCCAGGCTCAGTGCTGTTGATCATCTTGAGCAATTCCCATCTGGTCATTTGCAACCAGCGGGTGTTTGCCTTTGGATGGTGAAGAAGGGTATAGACCCTCCTGCATTTACTTGAACATCAGAAAACATTCTGGATTCTTCTGGAGTGTCCTTGTACTGAGCCCAGCCAAAATAATCCACCACTCTCCTTTTTTGAGTTTGGTGCAACAGAGTTGTTTTTTTCTGTAAAGGAAGTCTCCAAGAATGTCCAGGGTTGGTGTGTGTATAGTCCGAAGGATGCATATGCCTCACCATCTGGGAACGAGCTATGCTTAGGCATATTCTCCACACTGCCAATACGCCTCCACCAATATGGAGGTGCCCTGTTTCAGGTCTGGTACATGCAGTATCACTTCACAGTCCTCATTGTTGCCAAGAGGTATTGTCCCCTTGCCTCAGAAACACAAAGAATACAGTGTAGGTTTCCGTACAGTTAGGGTTTGCCCCTTCCCTTCCAACCATGTGTACCTATTTATCTCGGCATATCAGATTTCCTGGCATGGGGTATATATGCTGGTGTTTGACCCTTCTACCACGGGACTTGTTTCCCCTAGCGTCATCAAGGTGGATGGCTCTGCACAGGAGCTCCGTATCAGGGGTCCATTTGTCACTAATGAAGGTGGGCTCTTGTATGCTAAGGGCCACCGTGGGACCACAGACGGAGGCAGGCGTGGACGTGTTCATGAACTGGTGCGGTGGATTTGCTACCTCCAAGAACCTCTTTTCTGCAAAGTCTTGTGGCCAAACAGTGTCCTCCCCCATGGTGCCCCTTCTGCGCATCCTATCTAGCTCAGATTGAATGTCTCTAATTTCAGTGAAGATGGAGTTCTACTCTACAAGTTGTATTTTGGCTCTAATTCTCCAAAGGTACAGATGGAGGAGGCATTTTGCTTTTTTGGGGGCTGTCTCATGGGATATATAAAGCCTGTCTGTGGCAATGGCATGAGGTATCAGTGAGCATATGTAACACAACTGTTCATTGTTTGGGTGCCCACGGTGGTCATATGCTGATACCAAGTGTTCTGTAGGAGTACGCTGTGTAGTGCATGTGGAATGCTAGCATTTGGTTCCATGAAGGTGTGAGTGAGGTAAAAGAGGTCCCTACACAAGCACTGTAATAATTTAGCGGTAGGTTCCATATGACTAGGCATGCTTTTGGCTTTTGATGGGCACGAGAAAACCCATGCTAAACAAAGAGTACACTACAATACAAAAATACATAACTTGTGAAACATTTGCAGTACTTGGGATGGTTGTCGGGTTGATGTCTGTCATTTCAGTGCCCAGGGGTGTCTTTGCTTGGTGTGGTTCAAAAAGAGTCTGTTTAGGCAAAAAAGTGTCCGAAGTGGTTGTCTGTAGTCTGTATTCTTGCACAATTTGGCCTCGTTTAAAGTATTTTTGGAAACATAGCTGAAGATGCAGCAGGCCGTTATACAATGGTGCACATGTGGCTCGATCGCAGACCTGTTGAGTAAAAGCTGTGGGTTCTAGGTTAGCTGGGAAAAACATATATTGTTATACAGTTTTTGGGAAATTTCGGTGAATAAGATCTGTGGGTTAGCTTGAAGAAAACACATATCGTAATGCAGTTTTGGAGCTGTAGTCTGTAGCTCCCAAGTGTGAGAGAGCTGCATAATAGGGTATCAGAAGGAGATCCTATTTGGAACAATGAATGGTGAGGTTTCATTTATGGAGCATCTTAGGGTTTCAATTCAGAGGTCGGTTTTGATCATCTCCCCTCAGCGTGGAGGAGAGTGTGTATGGGGCAATCTTTGTGAGCACGAGTAACAATTGTTGCTAAACTGCTGTTGAGTGGGCATATTTTGTCTGGTCTCCTATTTTCCCTAGTGAGTGTGGTGCCTGCAGATAAGCTATTTATCAGTACGGGTGGTACTTTTGGACTTGAGTGCATGTGTGTAAGTTTGGCCTGTGGCATAGTTTATGGATATTTTGATGGGGGATGTTTAAGCCACACGTTGGAGAGATGTACTCAGACCTCCCATCTTCAACCTTGAGAGCAATAGGCATTGAAAATATTACTCGGTAGGGCCCTTCAAACATGGCCTGCTACCACTTTCTCACAAAGTTTCAAATGTAAACCTCCTGCCCAGGTTGGGTTGTCTGGCAGCAGATTTCGGTGTTGGTGCATTTAGAACTTCAGTGGTGGACCTGTCTGAACAGGAACGTAACGTTTTTTGTCAATTCTGAGAGTTACATATGCAACTCATCCCCTAGTGCCTGGGAGATTTCTTCAGTGTTTAAATTTGGTCTGGGTCATCGGGATGGATGTTCCCGTCAATCTACTGGTTACAATCTGGAGTGATGTGAGGTGGTGATCGCTGCTAGGTGTATTTCTTAGCTCAAACAGGGCTAGTGGGTGGCAGTGGAGCCATTTCTTGCTGAGACTGATGCAAATTTTACTAATCTTGTTCTTCAGCAGACTATTGAGTCTCTCAGCGATGCCGTGCAGATGAGGCCAAATATTGAGTAGAAAAGGGCCTGCTGCTGTTAGATCGAATGATGTTGGGCACTCCCCATCTCGGTATTACCTCCCTGAGGAGAAACTTGGCTGCTGCCTTGGTGTCACACTGTATGCAAAAGTTGGCTTTGATTCACTTGGAGTATGGGCAGGTCATGACTATCAGGCACCAATAGTTGGTGCATTGATCGATTATGTCACCAAAATAGATGGGCGTGGCTAACCGCCAAGCATGGCGGACGTGTGCTAGCGGAGCTCCGTGCGTGGCCCTGACACTGGGGCATTTATGCTGGCACTACGGAGGCAATACTGACTTCCCTGCGCTGTGCTGGACTGCGGGAGCTGTGGGGTGCACGGCGGCACCGAAAAAAAAGATGAGATTGAGCCGAGAACTGGCTGAGTGCGACGGTGCTCACTGGAACTGAACGGACGGAGGAGACCGAAGGATTCGCTTTACTTGCTGCGGACGCCTGGAACACACTGTATGTACACAGCGAAGAGCAGGCACACGGAAGGCAAGCCCTGACACCTGTGTGGTGGTCCCTGCGAACCCGGCGACATTCTGAGCATGGGAAACGCCATGAGGCAGAAATAGGGCGGCGTACGGAGATACACAAAATGGCGGATCGCCTAGCAGGAGGGTCTTAAGCTGCGCCCAAACAAGTGAACGCCGGCTGAGTGAGGAGACCCCTGGTGAGCTGAGAGGCTGTGGCGCTTGCAGCGTTCGAGGAACCTGGGGCGCAAGACTTACTGTGGCAGCGGCTGAGCGGTGGAGAAAGGCTCCGGTCGGAACAGTGCCTTGTATAGGGCAACCAGACGAGAATGCGATCCACCTGTCTGGGGTCGCCCTGAGGGACATCTGGCCCGAAAGTGCGGAAGGCAAGGTTCGGGGACTGTATGGTGATCCCTGCATTCCCGAAGGCACACTGAGCACGGGCAACACCAAGCGCCAGAAATAGAGCGACGTATGGGATTCCACAAAATGGCGGACCGCCTCGTACGGAGGTAATGAGCTGCACCCAAGTAAGTGAACGCCGGTTTGAGTGAGACGGCCCGTACTGAGCTGGGCGACGGTGGCGCTTGAAGACTCTAGGGCGTGAGATCTGCTGCGGCCGCAGCTGAATGAAAGGAGAAGACTCCGACTAGGATAGCGCCTAATGCTGAGTAATCCGGCAAGCGTGCGACCCACCTGACTGGCATCACCCAGAGGGACATTGGGCCTGATAACCTGCCATAACCTGATTGTGAGTGGAGAGAGCATAGCAAATGGTTGCTGGACTGGTCCATACCGGCTGGTAAAGGTGCACATATAGTAAGCACCGCTCATTATACAGCCCAAACCTGTGTTCATAGGACTGTGTTACTGAGAGGGGGGGCCAGTCACGGTCAAGCAGAGGTGGCCAATGGAGTTTGTAATTTATAGTGTTGCAGAGCGGGGAGCGGTCAGCCATATCTGCTAAACACCTGGAACTGTTGAGAGTGAGCTGAGAATACGGATGTTAATGTGGGCAGCCCTACAGGCAGTGGCATTATTTGAAGATAAGAAGAGAGCAAAGGGATGCAGTTATACCCCGGAGCCCTGAACGGAATGATACTAGAGAGGGGAGAGAAGAGAGTGTCCCTGCAGACTACGCGCACAGGATGTAACCTGGTGGGTGGTGTGAGACGAAGACGGTGATTGATAAAGCGAGTGAAGCAGAATATTCCTGCATGTGCAAAGAATGGGGCGCACTAAAGTCAAGCAGCCGGACCCCCAAGATACCGGGGGAACGGAGCCCACGCTACAGGGTGCCCCGCCACAAAGTCCAGATCAAGATGTGGTGCCGTCTACAGAGCCTGCAGGATCCACCGATAAACTAGACCTAATCTTAAAAGAAATACGCGATTCACACACAGCAATAGAAAAGCAGGTGGGGACTTTGACCACTAACATCAACTTACTGAAGGCGGACCACGCCAAACTGGCTGAAAAAGTGAAGTCCAATAAAATGGTCCTGGATGATCTGGTGCTGCAGCAAACGGACTGCGCTTCCCAATTGGAACAACTGCACAAGCAACTGAAGGGACTGCAAGACAGGGTGGATGATGCGGAAGGGCGATCCTGCCGCAATAATGTACGAATCCTACGTATACCAGAACGGAGTAAGGGGTCAAACCCACCTAGTTTGTAGAGCTGTGGCTACGTGAACAGGTGGCACCGGTAGGTTTCACTGACTTGTATAGTGTGGAACGTGCACATCAGGTCCCACCCAGACCACCGCGCCCAGGTGCACCACCCAGGCCGCTTATAGCACGTATATTGAATTATAAAGACCGGGACATGATTCTACGAGCAGCTAGAGAAAATGCTCCCATCCGATTCAAAAATAAAAATATCTCGTTATACCCGGACTTCACCTTGGCGGTACAGAGAGCACGATCCACGTTTCAGGCGGTGAAAAAGCCACTTCAATCACATAACTTAAAGTATGCCTTGCTTTTCCCAGCCCGCTTGAAAGTTATATATGAACAAAAAGCCATGTTTTTTGACACTCCAGAAGACGCAGCGGAATGGGCAGAAATTACATTGATTCTCAATACATCACAAGAATCAACGATGACAGATACACGTCAACAGCCAAAACCACAGCGAGTCGAGTGGGACAAACGGAATCAAAGCCAGAAAAGTCGTCATGGCCGCAGCGCAAACTCATCTCAAGAACAAATTACAGACAGTCAACAACATGCGCTTTGGGCCGCGGCGGCACTGGGAGATCCGGATGCAAAATCTACTGTAGAAACTGTTGACTCCTCGGACGACTCCCAGGGACATTCAGACTCTGACCACAGCATGATGCTGTTCCCCTTGATAGTTCCGCAGACTGCAAATGAATATGTGGGTTGAAGAATGTAATGGCTGTGTGATGCTCTATAGCTCCCTCAGATAAGTATGGTCTGCTTTCTCAATAGTGATAAACTGATCCGGATGTCACTGATGATTGTACTAAGATAGGGCCTGCGCTGGGGCTCCGCAAATGTCATAAGTGGGCACCGTACCATGGGTGCCAGGAAATTGGTGGTTACGGCCTCCCCCATGGCGACTGCTAAATGGTACAAGTTATGTAGAGCTCCTGTTGAGCTATTCTTTTTTTGTTTGGTCCTCTAAAGTTGAATGGGGGAACCTTTTGTTGGGTGTTGTAAGGGGATATCCAGACATAGACTCAGATGCAGATAATTTTTGAGGCAGTCAGCAGGAGAAGACGAGTGTTAATATTGTGCACCACCATGTAGCTTTAAATGACACAACCTAGTAAGTATAAGTACACGTCCTGGAATGTCAGGGGGCTTGGATCTGTGCACAAAAGGCACCGTACTCTTGCACAGATTAACCGCAGGAAGTCCCACATTGTGTTACTTCAGGAGTCACACCTCACACAAGCAGAGGCTATTAAATTACAAAGAAAATGGAGAGGGCAGCTGTTCTATACCTCCTATTCGGTGTTTGCCAGGGGGGCTGCGATATGAATACGTAGTGGCACCCCGTTTGCAGTATTGGAGCAAAGGATAGACTTGAATGGTAGATATGTGTTGGTACATGGTACACTGGATGGAAAACACATAGTGCTGGGAAGTGTATATGCCCCGAACTCGGAACAAGACAAGTTCTTAGAGGTCCTTACTAATGCACTGACAGGATGGGAAGAATACCCCTGGGTGCTGGGAGGTGATTTTAATATGGTGCTTGACATAGATTTAGATAGATCTCACCCACCACTGCAGGGTACTGGCTGCAGAAAATTGGCAGATGCACTCAAGGGGTGGGCGGAGGGTTAGAATATTGGTGACGTATGGCGCATGCGCCACCCCGTGAACAAGGAGTATTCCTTCTTTTCACCACCCCATGGACTACATACTCGCATTGACAGAATTTTCTGCTCACTGCCTTCACTGGCCAACATAATAGACACCACATATTTAAGTAAAACGCTATCGGACCACAACCCCCTCGAAGTTCCTGGGGTAGGGTCCCGACTCCGATCCCTACCTGGAGGCTGCAACCCAAGTTACTAGAAGATCAGGTGTTTCGTGACGCCCTTTCCACAGCGATCACTCATTATTTTAGGGAAAATGCGAACACAGCTAGCACACGCCAAGTGGAATGGGACGCTTTTAAGACAGTGATAAGGGGTACTGCAATTAGCACGAGGGCGGGAGTGCATTCTTGTCTAGTCAAACGACTGGCGGAAGTCGAGAACAGTCTGGGACGCCTAGAGAGGGAAGCAGTCACTAGTGACGCACATAAGGAAGAGCTACAAGAGGCGCATATTACACATGCGGAACTCTTAGAGGAGCTCCGCACCATAGATTACCGGCTATACATACAGAAACAACATGTAGAAGCAGACAGGGCTGGGCCGCTCCTTGCTAGAATTGTTAGAGATACGCCGGTGACGACCCCCATTATTGAAATCATTGCCCCAAAAGGTGCTATTGCCCATACTCAATTAGCGATTAATAACGCTTTCAAACAATATTATGAAGAATTATACACAGCACCAGAGGAATATAGTGAGGCTGTCTACGATTCCTTTTTTGAGGGGTTGCAGTTTCCACAATTGGAGGGGGAACATAAGGATGAATTGGAAAGGCCTATAACCCAAGCGGAGATACGAGCGGCGATTAAGGCACTACCACGTAACAAAGCCCCAGGTATAGACGGTCTGCCAATAGAGTTCTATGCGACGTATCTGGAATTGGTAGTACCCCATCTACAGAGATTGTACCAAGACTCTATGGAAACTGGTTCCCTTCCACCTACAACATTACAGGCAGTGGTGGTCTCCCTACCAAAACCAGGGCGAGATAGCAAAGACATAGCGGGTTATCGCCCACTTTCGCTATTAAATACAGATTATAAAATTCTAAGTAAGCTACTAGCGAATAGAATACTCCAATTTATACCGAAGCTAATACATGAGGATCAATGTGGGTTTGTACCGGGCAGGAGCACGGCACTTAACATTAGAAGATTACACCAGATCATGGCGAGTGCACCCACGGCTGCCAATCCACAGGGCTGTGTGTCATTGGACCTACGGCAGGCATTTGATTCGCTGCATTGGAGCTATATGCTCCGTACTCTCCCCAAGTTTGGCATACCGGATGGATATGTGCGATGGATCCAACTCCTATACACAGATCCAATGGCGCGTGCTCGCACAGGTGAGCATATATCGCAGCAATATGCAATAGAAAGAGGTACATGGCAGGGATGCCCGTTATCTCGATTGTTATTTGTGCTGGCTCTGGAGCCACTCACTATTAAAATCCAAAGTACGGCAGAACATAGGGGGATACAGGTAGGACACAGTACGCATATCGTTTCGGCGTATGCGGATGACCTCATTTTATATATTAATAATCTTCGAGGAGACCTAGAACCACTCCATACAATCTTTCAGCAATTTAAATCGCTGTCTGGACATTAACGACACAAAGTCCTATGCGTACTTCTTTACAGATACTGGACAGGTAGATCGACTGCGATTTGGCAGTTGGATGTTTAAAACAGCGGCAGTTACTTTCATATATCTTGGTATCCATATTTATAGAACAGCGAGCGATATCTTAGATGGGAACCCGACCCGGGCTATTGCAACTCTTAGAACTCAGATAAAATTTGGGACATCATTGCCGCTGTCAGTGGCGGGAAAGGTAACTATTGCTAAAATGGTAGTACTCCCTAGATTACTCTATTATTTTACAAACTTGCCAATTGAAGTCCCTGCACGTGTGTTCAAAACACTGGACACTCTACTAGTGGAACTCATATGGGGGGTAGGACGTAGGAGAATAGGACTATCAAAGCTTTAATTGGACACACGGCAAGGGGGTCTGGGGGTTCCAGATTTCAAAGCATATTGCTATGCATGCCAGTAACAATGGCTAGCATACTGGATTGCTGGACGCAATTTGCACGATATTGCACTGACTCATCGTGACTGGGAAAGGGGGGTGCTCCACGCACTGCTGCTACCAAACAGTAGGTTCCCGTTGCCTCAGTCCCCTTTATTAAAAATTGCACTATGGTACTGGAGAGGGGCGCCGCGATACATGAAGGTAATGAAAGCATATGCCCTAAATATCCCACTACTTGGTCTCCCTCTACCGGTAGGGAGGGTTACGCTACGGAGCATTTCCGTATGGGCAGAAGCAGGAGTGAACACAGTAGGAATGCTATTTCTGGACAAAACACTGATGACACATGACACCTTTACAAGGGAACAGGGAGTGCCAAACAATGTATTTCTTCTTCATGCAAATGTTGCTAGATATGTGCGATCCATATGGGCACCGGAAGGTGTGGAGCCTCCGACACATGAGTTGGTGCACATGCAGTATTTAATGGGGGGAGGTAGTCACTTGACTAGATGGTTATACAGGGGGATCCGCACACATGCGGCAGCATCACTACAGGCACTGCGTGAAAAATGGAATACTGATTTATGTCGGGACCTAACTGATAAAGAATGGGCCAGGCTATAAGAATACCCGAGGAAGGTGTCACGAAACCCGAAATTTAAACTTATCCAACTAATGATAGTGCACCGTGCTTATCTGACCCCCCGCAAGCTGCATAAGATGTTTCCGGGCACGACTGACGCGTGTCCTAGATGTCACGCCCCCAACGCGGACTTACTACACATGTTGTGGAACTGTCTGCGGCTGGCACATTACTGGGCAACAGTACAAACGATATTGAATGCAGTAGCACCAGGGAAAAGGGGACAACCACTAGAATACTGTATACTGGGAATCAATACTAAGAACAAGACAGGCAGCCCCACAGGTCACTTTGCGAATCTACTACTAATATTGGCTAAGCGAACACTAACCATGCGGTAGAAAACTACGAGAGCACCAGTAGTAGCAGATTGGTACAATGAGGTGGTGAAATGGGGCAAAGCTGAGAGTGAGGAATTAAAGAGGGAGGAGAGCAGAGGATTGAGGAAAAAGCCTATATCACTGGACTGGAATGTGATGTTAGAAGAATTCATTGCGACAGAGGTTTAGCCCTGTAAATTGAATAGCGGGACCCATCTGATATCATGGATATATGGCACTGTTGGAAAGTACAGGATGTTGTACAACTAAAACTGATTGTAGGATTTATCTGCTAAGGCTGTGTCACTGCTGCTAAATGGCAAATATGGGACTGTTGACCACTACAGGCATATGTACGAGTAACTGAGTCTAGGGGGGGGGAGGGAGGAGGTCTTAGGAATGTTGTGTTAAGATTTTCTGTTGAGCAAAATAGGGTGTGTAGTTTTATTGTAATTACAGTTGGATATGTGTACAGAACTAATGCATATTGGACATCACCGACATGTATTGTACTATGAGCGTTAAAATTATTGAATCAGAATATTGGAGTCTTACATTTAGTGCACTAAGAAGTGGGATTTATATCTATTACTGTGCAGCTCTGATGTTTATTGAAGGCTCACATATATGTATACGGGAATATGTATAAGATGTATTATATAGAAAATCAATAAAAAATATGTTTAAAAAAAAAGAAATGTCACCAAAATAGATGTGTAGCGCCTTGAATGACTCTGTGGGTCGGGTAATGACCTTTAGTGTGGGTTTAGGTTAGTGTAGATGACAGATAATGCACTTGTTCATATACATGGTTACTATTTCAGCATGGTTGGGGACAAACCAGTCGTTTTGGTGCTCGGCTACCATGTTGCCTTTTGCCATGTGTGCGGGTAGGTGTAGTTGAGGTAAAGCTATGTTTATTAGACTGCAGGGCATGACTGGTTTTCTGGTGGGTGTGTGATGGTATACAAGATTGTGTGTGGTCTTTGTGCAAGCCCTGGCCTGCGATTGTCTCTTTTCGTCAGGTAGGGTGGTTTCTTGTAGCTCTCTCAAGTATAAGTTTACTGTTTCAGTGTACGGCCTGCTAAGTGACAGTTCCGTCTTTTTGGTTTGCTATCAGGGCAGTATGTCTACCTCACTGATCTTTCCATAACCAGCTTTTTTCACTATTTGGTCGGCTAGTGCATTACCCTAGGACACAAAGTCTCTGCCCCTAGTGTGGGTGGCACATTTCAGTATGGCCATCACCGGGGTAGGGTTAACGCATCTATCAGTAACTCCAGGAGGTCCGCGGTGACCTTCCCAGTGGAACACACATTTGCACGGCAGCTGCAGCTTTTGGCCCAGCAGTTCTGGTGTGTTTTCTATGAGGGTGAGGACAGCATTGGTAAAGGCCGGAAAATTGGTGGGTGTCGCTCTGTCCTGTCAAGCTGTGCAGTGGGGGTCCATCAATGACTTGAGCCTGGCCGGGGTGATCCCAGGAGATGAGCATGTCATTGTCCCGTCCTCTGAGAAATGAATAGTCAAGTTCAATTTGGCCATCAAGTCTCTGCCCAGGAGATTAGTCGGAGATGAGGGGTGGTATAGCACCTGCCCTGGCTACCTCCCACTTCTAACTCTAGGAGTTTTGTGAAGGGGACCCTCCTGCCAACGCACAAGAACCCTTGTGTCCATGGAATCCCTGGAAAGGGGCATGGCCCCCTCCTTCAAATAGGACTTCCTGGCCCCTGTGTCAATTAAGAAGCTGTTGGGTGTGTTATCTATCATTATTGTCACTGTTGGCGCCTTATCAGATCGTCTTGTTCCTAAAAATAAGGGACATGTGGGAGTGAGGGCGTATTTTTCACCCGATGGGCGCGGGGTTGACCCGCATCCGCGCAGCCATTTACTGGGTGTCATAAAGGAGGAGGAGGGAGTGGTTTGGTCCTGCCTTTAGGGTCTCTAAGTACAATTTCCTTGAACCTTGCGACTACATGCTGGATCCTTCCTGAACCTCTGCGGTGGTACCCCCATTAGTGCCGTCGCCTTCTGTGCCGGTGTGGCTACAGCTGCTCTGACCAGGCCCACCTTCTCTTCATGCAGAGATTCTGCTGCAGCTACCTGGCCCTGTTCCATTTCCTTCCTGCTTATTCTTATCTCCATTCTTTTCTCTACTTGTCTCCTTTCCCATCTCATGAAGCATTACTGCATGAAGGGGAAATATCAGTTGGGATTTCCTCTCCCATATCAGATGCAATCCTCCACCATAGCCATGTCCTCTGGCTCAAATGACCCCCTTCATGCCCGGACCGTCTGGATCATTTCCCCTCCTTAGTTCATTCTACCAGAAAGTCACAAAAGGGGTGTGCAAACCTTTCCCCATAATCCCTTGCTATTATCTCTATTGGGGTTAGGTGGTACCCTTCATATGTTCGGGACTGGTAGCGGCTATTCTGGTTCTTGGTTTTCCTTTGTCCGCCTGGTCTGGTCTGAATGTGTGTTTTGGCGTGGTCTATTGTGTTGGTGTCGAATGCTCCTCCCTCAGGCCAGGGAAATGCGTGCACATTGGTATGTGTACCATTCATGGTAGTGTTTCTCTAGCTTCTTAGCCTGTGTGGGGAATTGCTTATGGTCAAAGAGTGACTCCATGATGAGTTTAGGAAACTTTTTAGGGGACATGTTCACTTTTCTAACATTTACAGATCTAAAATAATTTAACGTTTGACTCTATTTTGGGAAATATATACTTGGGATTATGCTAGCAATAAAAATGTTTGTTGTGAGTTGAGTTGTTAGGAAAAACAGATTGGACAATTGTGTATAAAGAAATACAACCTGAAAAGTGAAATGGTTAGTTTAAAACAGTGTGAATAGCTTCAGCAGAAAGCAAAGAGCATGAGATAATGGTCTTAGAATGATGGTAGTTTTCTTCACACACACACACACACACACACACACACACACCACACACTCACACATTAAGTCAACAACGATACATAACATTCAACATGATATTCAACATGACATTCAACATAACATTCAACATAAAACACAGTTGTAATAGTGATCAGCACAACAATATCAATAATACATAAAACAAAGGCCTTAACAACAAAACAACAACAACCAAACAACCTCTGTGTCATGCTCAGTTGTTCAAGCGGGAAAAAAAACTTAGACAGAAGAAATAAAAAAATTGTCCAAACAATCATCCTAGCCTGTTCTTAGCGCTTGCCGCCCGATGATGATGGGATTTTCAGCAGTACATGGGACTAGGTGAGCCCGATAGTCTGTCAGTAAAGGCTTGGGGACAAAGATAGCAGCAATTTGTATGGAGAAGGAACAGCAACCCGATAACTACTGGTCCACTCTGGCCAAGCACAAGTTACACCCATTCTCAAAGATCCCAATTTGCCCTAACATCTGAATTACACTCTATGGCACACACAGAGGTCAGGCGAATACCAGCTCTCACTTCTTTTAGATATTACCAGTGTTAAGAAACTGACAGCACTAAGATAACTCCTTTAACTAAAAAATAAGATCAAGGTGGAGGCCTTATATCACACCCAGTACTATGGAAAACGGGAGACCTCTGCCGTATGCCCTCTAAGATTGTCTTGCAGTGACCTAACTCCAACACATGAAATAGGCAGTGTGTCGGATATAGTTCTGTGGCAGGGTGCTCTCAAGTTAAAGGTCCTAGTTTGCCATGCACCAAATGTAGAGACAATGGACCAGATGTTGTCTCTTACACAAAGACAGCGGCTTCAGCTGGGACCTCTGCCCTGTGGAGTCAGCAGAACGTTCAATCAATTGTGGCTTCTGCTCACCATTCTTGTTGTGCAGATGTGAATCTGTCCGAGTGGGGTCCTTCTCCTTCTGCTGCAGTTGGGCTCAAAGAACCAATCTCTCTTATATGGCTCGTCAAAATGTTGCTCGGATATAAATTTACCATAAAGAAATGAAATGACAAAAGCGTTTGACAAAACTGTAACAGTTGGTTCAATTAAATGCAGCGGCCGGGAGAGGGTCAACAGAGTCGGGTCTGAAGACAGTCTTGTCTTGTACAGAGGTTTGGACCAGCATAGCATAACATAACATAACATAACATGTGTATTTGTAAAGTGCAGGCTGACCACAAATGGTATCTTGGTGCTGAATAACAGATATTTAATGGTACTAATTTTGTCACCCTCAGAAGAATGAAAGGGAGAGTGGGCCCGCTGGGATTTGACCTGTGATCATGAGATCAAACACACGTGTAGTGTGTGTGCTGGTTTCTAGTTGGCTGAGTGTTCCTAAGTATATGTGGCATCTGACTTTGAGGTGTTTTGGGAATGCGCTCCTCTCCAGCCAAACATGTTTTATTGGGGCCAGTCTCCTCTGACCCCTTGTGGTGTAACTTCCTATCTGTGGGATAGATCTGGGTTTTCCCTGTTTGCAGGTTTGTCTCCGGGCTATGTGTAACCCCACATGTGACCTGTCACTTGGTAGTGCTGAGTTTGTGAGGCAGGGCCTGCCTAATAACATATTTCTGACTTAGGGTCGACAGGGAGGTCATCTCGGGTGGATTTGACAGCAATTGTATGAGGTTGTTAATACGAATCCACATAACAAGGTGATCATAATTGCAAGTACATATAACATGGTGATCCTGATTGTGAGTACACATAACATGGTGATTATTATTGTGGGTACATATAACATGGTGATCATAGGTATTGCATCTATCAACACTGTCACCACTATGCATACGTTGGTTATGGCATATATTGACGTCATAGATATTGCATTTATCAACATCATCCTTATTGTGCGTACATACATCATGGCATACATTGACATCGAATTCACTGACAATAACGTTGTTATGCGTGCATATATCATGGCATGTGTTGACATCATATTTACAGATTTTAACAAACCCACAGGAGAGAGAATGCAAAACAATAAAAGAGAGAATCACACAGAACACAGAGGAGGGTGCAGTGCCGGACAATAAATGGGTGAGGGTCACACTAAACCCATAGGAGGGTGTGGCACAAGACATAAAAAAGGAAGTCAATCCTAACTCACACAACTGTGCTGCACAAGACAATGAAAGAGGGAGTCATGCTAAACCCATAGGTTGTTATGGCACAAGGCATTAATAGGGTGGATCACACTAAGCCCAGAGGAGGGTGCAGAAGAAGACAAGAAATGGGGAGTCAAATGAAACTCGATGGAGTGTATGGCACAGGACAACGTGAGGAGGAGTCACACTGAACCAACAGGAGGGTGCAGGACAATACAACAAAAGGGGGAGTCACACTAAACCCACATGTGTGTATGCAGAAAACAAAGAAAGGGAGAGTCACAGAGAACTCACTGGATGGAATGGCACAAGACAAAGAAAAGGCAACTTACTGTGAACCCACAGGAGGGTACGGCACGAGAAAATGGAAGAGGTAGTTACAATAAATCCTTAGGAGGGTGTTCTACAAGACAACAAAAGGATGAGTCATGGTGAACCCATAAGAAGATGTGACACAAGACTTTGAAAGGGGTGATCGCACTAAACCCAGAGAAGGATGCAGAAGAAGACAAGGAGGGGGTCACATAGAAACAACACAAAACAATGAAAGTGGGATTCACACTGACAAAACAGGAGGGCTCAGCACATGACAACTAAAGGTGGGACACACTCAGCCCACAGGAGGGTAAGATATGAGTTAACAAAAGGGGGAGTCACACAATACCTGTAGGAGTACAAGACAAAGAAAGGGGGAATTCTATTGAACCCAAATAAAGTAGGGGCACAAGACTACAAAAGGTGAAGTCACACTGAAGCCACAGGATTCTGCAACTCAAAACAATGAAATGGTGAGTCATACTGAATCAACAGAAAGGGGAGTCACACTGGACCCACAACAGTGTGCGGCACAAGATAACAGAATGAGGAGCCACACTGAAACCTCAGGAGAGTGCAGTACAAATGAATGAAGGTAATGCTAAAGAAGATAATAAAAGTAGGAATTGCACTGCACCCACCCTAGGGTGCTGCACCACAAGAACACAAATAGAAGTCACACTGTATACCCAGAAGGGTGGGGCACAAGAGTTAATAAAATAGGAGAGTTACGCTTAACCTTCAGGAATGTGCTGCACATGACAATGAAAATGGGAGTCATAGTGAACACAAAAGTAGGTTCTGCACAAGACATCAAATGGGAGTCACTCTGAACCCACAGAAGGGTGTGGCAAAAATGGGAGTCACACTCATCCTGCAGGAGTATGCTACACAAGAACTTGAAAAGGGAAGTCACTCTGAACACACAGGATGGTGAGACACAAGATAATGAATGAGGTAGTCTCATTGAACCCACAGGAGGGTACGATGGAAGAGAAGGAGTGGGGGGAGTCACACTGAACCCACTGGAGGTTGGTACACAATAAACAAAAAGTTGGGGTCACACTGAACTTACAGGAGGTTGGGACACAATAAAATAAAAGGGGTCACACTGAACCAACAGGAGGATGCAACATAAGACACTAAAGGGGGAGTCACACTGAACCAACCGGAGTGTGCAATACAAGATGACATCACAATGATTTTTAAATATATCTTCAAAGAGTACCCAGATCTGCCATCTCTGCTCTGTATGAGATGCTGTGGTGCAGGTTTAACACTATGGGCCTTATATATCAAGGGTTGCATTGCTTTTGCACCACGTTGCGTAATGTAAAAACAACACAACCCTTGAATTCTGATTTATCAAGCCATGCAAGACCACCTTGTATGGCCCTGATCGTCTTGAGAAATTCACAGTAACGCAGCACAGGGCAAATCTCTGTGTTGCGTTACTCTGCCCCAGGGGGACGTTCCATGGGTGGTGCATGGGTGTGGATTCTGACGCATTTTCTGATTTTTATTCACAATGAGAGAACGAGAGAAGAGGAATCCTAGTTGCATTCTCCCAAATATAATTACAAACAGAAAAGGGCAGCTTGGATAAACTTGTCAAAAAGGACAGTCATGGGGGAAATCTACAGGTTTTAGAGTAGATACCTCACCCACTTAATAGTGGCATGATTCATCATCAGTGCCTATTCACACCCTGGTATGATGGTACAACCAGGGCAAACTCAACTAAAAAAGGGTGGGAGTTCTTATATCCAGAAGGTAAAAGATAAAAATGTATCATGGTAAACCCAGGGAATTTTCCTTTAGTAAGTAGGTACCCTAGATGTCACTAAAAGTAGAGTTCAGGTCTTAATATTGAGTTCCAATTCTCAAAAAAACCTTATTAAAGCCAACATGGTTCACCCCACCTTAAAAGCCCACATGGACCCTGGGCCTTTGTCAGGGCTGGAAGTGTCCCTGACTATCTAAGCAGTCACGCCATGCAAAAATGAGGCCTAAGTTTCTCACCTTGAATCAAGGAAGCTTTCCTTCAAAACAGATGAAGGCCCTAGATCCATGTGGGCTTTTAAGGCAGGCCGAAACATGTTGGCCTTAATAGGGGGGTTTTGAGATATTGGAACTCAATATTCAGACCTGAACTCTGTTTTTCGTTATGTCTAAGGTGCCTACTTATTAAAGGAAATTCCCGGGGTTCACCCAGAGACATTTTTATCTCTTAGCCTCTGGATCACTGACACATATCCAGCTACGATTTAGATAATATCTCCCACCTTTTTTGGTTGATTCCACCCCGGTTGTACCATCATACCAGGGTGTGGATAGGTGCCGATGATGAAGCATGTCACTATTAAGAGGGCATCCTTCAGCACACATAGAAAATCGAAAATGCCTCAGGTAATTGTCTTTGTGCAGGGGATGCCTCTTCCTGCACAAAAGCAATCCTTCTTACAACGCAAGTGCCCTTACACCATCGTGCAAGAGTGCCTGTGTTGGCGCTAGGCAGTACATCTGGAAAATGGCATTGGTCCAGCCAATCCTCAAGAAAGAGGACGCGGACCCGGCAGAACTTAAGAACTTTAGGCCTATCTCCCTCCTGCCAGCGCCGGCCAAAATCCTTGAGAAGGAAGTTCAGAGACAACTATCTGAGTTCCTGGAGTCTAACAACTATCTTCATGACTCCCAGTCGGGTTTTAGATCAGGCTACAGCACAGAGACAGCTCTGCTTGAAGTGGCGGAAATGATACAGGGAACTCTAGATCAGGGTAGCTGTGCAAATCTAGTGCTGTTGGATTTGTCCGCAGCTTTGACACGGTTTCGCATCAGATCCTTCTAGCAAGACTCGCGCTGATGGGAGTGGCGGGAACCACTTTAGCCTAGTTCCGCTCTTTTCTTGAGGGCCGGTCTCAGCAAGTTCTTCTCCGCCCCCATGTCTCCTCCTCTAGCCCTCTTGTGTGCGGAGTTCCCCAGGGCTCGGCCTTGAGCCCGACTCTTTTTAATGTTTACCTCGCTCCCCTCGCTTTGCTAGTCGAGCAATGTGGTGTAAGAGTTGTCTCGTATGCTGATGATACTCAGCTTGTGTTCTCTTTTAGGGATCACACTGAGGCAGCATTGACCAATTTCAAGCAGTGTTTGATTAACATCTCAACTTGGATGACTGACAGCTGTTTGAAGCTGAACACTGATAAACGGAGGTTCTGTTTTTTAATCAGCCTTCTCCTCCATGGTCCGAACTTTGGTGGCCGTCGGAGCTCAATCCTCCTCCTCTTCCAGCTGCTTCCGCTAGGAATCTGGGGTTCAAATTTGACTCTAACCTCTCAGGCAAAGCCCAGATATGCCAAGTTTCCTCCTCATGCTTTTGGAAACTGAAAATCCTGCGGAGATTCCTTCATCTCTTGCCGATGGATTGTAGGAAAACGGTGGTCCACGCATTGATCACGTCTCAGCTGGACTATGCTAACAACTTGTACCTGGGCCTCCCAGCCTATTTGATCAGGAAACTACAAATTATTTGGAACGCGGCAGCTAGGTTTATTAGAAATGTGCCAGTAAAAAATGAATGTTTTGCAACTGCAAACCCTAAACACGCCCCTTCCAAATACAGAGTTGCTAAACACAAATTGCGCTTCTATAACATGATTCTGCAAACTGGGCCATTTCCAACTGAAAAATGCTATTGTAAATATAAAAGTGTAACAACTTAGCGCCAACGCAGGCACCCTTGCACCAGAGTGCAAGGGTGTCTGTGTGCAGGGAGGATTGTTTATGTGTAGGAAGTTGTCCTTCCTGCACATAAATATAATCCTAAAATGCTATTTTGTAGCTTTCATGTGCTGCTTCGTGCAGCACACATGAAAGTTACAAAATGGCATTTTTTAAAAGGTTTGTTCATGTACAGGAAGAGAAACCTTCCTGTACATAAACAATCCATGGCATTTTGCTTTTTCCATGTGTGCTGCACAAGGCAGCACACATGGAAAAACCAAAAACGAGGAGAAATAATTAATTTCTCCTTGTTTCGCCAACTTATGACCAGGATTTTCATGGTCTTAATTTGGGCGCTGCCTCCTATGTACACCTTCCTTGTACATAAGGGGCAGCGTCAAATACAATGGGTGTTGCGGTGGAACGCCCACCACAACACCCACTGCACGCCCCTTTCACGCTAAAGGGTGCCTTATGTACAAGGCAGTGTTAATCCACGTTAAGTGGCTTAACACTATCTTGTACATAAGGCAAGGCCCCTATCACCACGGGAATGTCACAAAAAGTGACGTTCCTGTGGCGATAGGGGCTTGTACATATGCCCCACAGTGTGCATAGCACAACTGAAATACTAACCAGGGGCCATATTTACACTAGCATTTTTCATTTGGAAATGGCCCGGTTTGCAGAAACATGTTACAGAAGCGCAATTAGTGTTTAGCAACTCTGTATTTGGAAGGGGCGTGTTTAGGGTTAGTTGCAAAACATTCATTTTTTACTGACACCTCAAGGTTGGTGGTTATCATTTGCAAATGGGAATGGGTCCCCACAGGACTTCTACCCCTTTGTGAATGCTGAAACAATTTTAAGAGCAGGCATTGGTGCAAGGTTAAATGTTTAATTTTATTTTTGAATCACATCCTGTTTTCCTTTGAGGAAAACAGGATGCATTAAAAAATACTTTATAAAAAAGCAATCACAGACATGGTTGGCTGCTGGCCCCATCATGCCACTATACCTTTGATTGCTGCAACTATTAATGGGTCACAAATGATGACCTACCTCATCAATTTCCATGAGGTAGGCCTATTTGTCACCCCATTAGGAACAGCTACCTGACATTTGTACGTTTTACTATATCAGGAATTGTGATTTCCTGTTTGAAATTCAGTAAAAATCACAATAGGAATTCACAATTCCTATTGTTTGTACATATGGCCCCCAAGACCCACTGCAACTCTTTAGCCTGACCCTACACTCCAGACAGGTCCTTGGAACAGAAACCCTCACCCGGTCATGCCAGCAGGTCCATCAAGCCCCATAGAAGGAACGTCCAGGGGTGTGTCCTGACACAGCCCCCCAACTCCAGAACCATGTGTGAGCCACATATTTTGGGTGTAGTTCCAACTAACTAGCACTGCTTGCCCAAGCTGCCCTCTCTTGAACACCAATAGCAGGGAAAGTGCCAAAAACTAAAGATGATGTGTTTAGTTGAGACACAATGCAACAGCGTCACTTCATCACAGGAAGGACTGTCACAGAGTTATCATTCCCACCTTTCCAGAAGCAGAGGCAAAACCTTTGCAACTAATGTTATAAATGCAAGTTAATTCGTGATTTACATGTCTAAACTACATACAAGAATCTCAGGGACCTTTGAAGTTGTTATATTTCTATTAGATCCATGAAGAGCAGAGCATCTCATCATTAAGGGCTTGGAGATCAGACCAGGACTCCAACAAAAGATTAGGGTTGAGACCATCTCACTAACAAGGGCTTGGAGATGAGAGCATCTCACCATCAAGGGCTTGGAGATGAGAGCATCTCACCATCAAGGGCATGGAGATGAGAGCATCTCACCATCAAGGGCTTGGAGATCAGACCATCTCACTAACAAGGGCTTGGAGATAAGAACATCTCACCAACAAGAACTTGGAGATGAGACCACTTTACCATCAAGGGCTTGGAGATCAGACCATCTCACCAACAAGAACTTGGAGATGAGACCACTTTACCATCAAGGGCTTGGAGATCAGACCATCTCACCAACAAGAACTTGGAGATGAGACCACTTTACCATCAAGGGCTTGGAGATCAGACCAGGCCTCCAACAAAAGATTAGGGTTGAGACTATCTCCCAAACAAGGGCTTGGAGATGAGAGCATCTCACCATCAAGGGCTTGGAGATCAGACCATCTCACTAACAAGGGCTTGGAGATGAGAGCATCTCACCATCAAGGGCTTGGAGATCAGACCATCTCACTAACAAGGGCTTGGAGATGAGAGCATCTCACCATCAAGGGCTTGGAGATAAGAACATCTCACCAACAAGGGCTTGGAGATAAGAACATCTCACCAACAAGAACTTGGAGATGAGACCACTTTACCAACAAGGGCTCAGAGATAAGACCGCCTCACTAACAGGAGTTTGAGAATCAGACCATTGTGCCAACAGCGGCTAGGGGATAAGACCACCTCACCAACAAGGGTTTGAGGATCCGAACATCTCGCCAACAAGCAATCAGAGTATACTACGAACAGTGTATAGCCTGGCCTCTCCAGACATGTATTTGTATTTACATCTATATTCATGTATGGCTTTTTTCTCAGGATGTAGTTGTTTGTAACACTATACAAATCTAGCCTTATTGGTGCAGTGAGATCTTCATTTGCAGTTATCATGGCGCCATATGAACACCGTCCTGCTGCAGCCAATGCTTGGTCTCTTCCATTGCATAAGCCAGACCCCTGGGGCTCTTCCTAACCCTCCTTCTTTTCAATTATTTTCATAAAATTAAAAGGGGGAACCCACATTGCTTCCCTGAATGACATTAGCTTGCCTTACTGTTGACACACTTCTACTTCCACTCACTGCACCATCTCATTGTGCTCTACCACCTTCACCTATATGTTTAAAGTCCCCCCATCACAGCTCAATATCCTTCTAAGGCAGCCAATGGAACTGCAGTGATACCTACAAAAATTATGTGTCATCCTTCCCGGGCAGCTTACTGTACATAGCTGGGTATCTACCTTTTAAGGTACAGAAAATGAAATGAGAGAAAGGACCCCCATGGCCCTTGATTCAGTTCAGTGTGGCAGCAATTGAATCAGAATGTGTTCATTTTGTATGTCCCACTTGTCCACATGCTTCACACTTACCTTTGATTTTCACCTAATTGACACACAGCACTTCAGACTGCCCCATTTCCTCATGAAAAATCTTGGGTGGTTTATCCAAGAGCACCAGCTCACCTTTTTGCTCTATGACCTTCTTCCAATGCACGTCTTTTCTTGCAGATTTCTTAGCAGCACGTTAAAATTCTCTGTTCTTGTGTGCGTGACCTCCCTGCGACTCCATGAGAACATGCACTCTTGCAGTGTTTATTCAGGAAGGCTGCAGCTCTGCATTCTGCCCTGTTTCAGACATATATGCTGTGCCCAGGCCGAGGGCACTGCCCCTCTGCTCCTGGCACTTGAATAGCTCTAGTTTTATGAAAGACACATTACATCAGGGACACCTTATCTTTTCCAAACCTCCCTAATGAATCTCCCTGCTGCGGCCCGAAGAAGGCTCGAGAGATTTCTGAAGGTGGCACTTACAGAAATCCCAGGGACATACTCTTATATCCAATCCATCTCAAAACTTGACTCACATCCACAAATGTAAATGTCCTGAGATGATAGCTTCCAGGTACCTGCAGGTTCTATAATGAGGTTTAAGATGTATTGTTGATTAAATTTCAGATTTATTTTTCATCAACAGAATACATTGAGGAATGTTCTAAAAGAACATTGTCTTCAAAGGACAAATATGCAAAAGAAAACAAAAATATGAGTGCCTATGAAATGAAATCAAAAGTGCAAGTTAGCATTCTGTGTTCCAATGAGATCTTCATACATGAAGGTTTGATGTACCATATTTTCTTGAAACATTATTAACATTTAATGGACACTCAGGTCTAAAAACTGCCTGCAGCAATCACTCAAATAGAAAATTGAGAGTTGCAGTCCATTAAACTCAGATAAAGTTATGAGGATTAGAATGCCATGGCATCCTGCAGACCTCTCCTAACTTGTTCATGACTATGCATGCACCATTAACATGGGTCAGTTATGACAGGCTCTTATGATGCCTTGAAGTTCAACCATGTATTTAAGTATTTATGTGGAATTTGTGAAGCACAAACCTAGCCAAAAGGCAGCAGATATGAATCGGTTACACTTGCATGAAGATACCTATGTGAAGTCACATTTCATTGGTCCCTTTTTCTGATTTTTGATTGATAGATTATGGAATATTGAATGTAATCTATAATAAATTCTGTGGTTTTACGTTGATGGAACAAAACAGGTGTTGGCAAGAAATTTGTATCAATATATCAGTGAGCACAATGCAATAAAGGATTATTGTGCTAGTGGCCCCGGAGCCCCTCAGAGCTTCTTATTTTTGTTGATGTTATGTTATGTTATAAATTTATAAAGCACACTAATACCAAACGGTGTCTTGGCGCTGATCCTATTTCAGTTTGTTGTTCAGTCACTATCAGCCCTAGTTCAGGTTGACAGCTTTCAAAGTTATATGTAGGCAGGTGACATCCAGAACTTTCCCAATCCTGGGCAGGTTGAGGAGGCTGTGGTAATCCATTTCATAGCCTTACATTCACAAGTAGATGGGTCCAACAGGTTAGAGCTCTCTCCTGGCAAAACCTAGATCACATTGATTAGTGAAAACAGAAAGATTAGGCCTTCTGTCTTCCAGCCCATCCCAGAAGGCTTTGGGTCCATTCTGCTCCTCACCACTCCCACACATGGAGGCTCCCGTTCACCTTGTTTCTGTCACTTACATGTCCTAAGAACACTTTGCCTCCTATGTGACCTTAGTGCCACAGACCTGCAGTCATGGTGAATGCTGAATCCTTGTAAATGAATGATGGAGCAACTCTGTATTCCAAAGGAATCTGAAAAATCATATTTATATAAAAAGGAAAATGGCTCCTACACATTCATTTGAAAAGTGTGTAGTGATTGTGAGGCTGTCAAGTCAGCAATGTCTAGACTCAATACAGATAAGACATTAATCAAGGATACTATCTACTGAAAAACATATGCTTCAGAAGTTCTTGCTAAGAGTATTCGAAGATTTATGTCCAAAGAATGGTGCTACAAAAAGATGGTGATATGGAGGTGCTTGGAGCACACAGCATAATGCAAAGAGGTGAGTATAACACATGTTGCAACACGCATAAATACTTAACAGTGTTTTAGCAGGTATGAATCATATTACATATGATTTTAAAATGTTACTCTGTTTCGAGACAGCAACAGTTCAGTGGCTGTTGAAGCCTTTTGTCAGGCGCTGCGGTGCGCGGAGTCTTTACCGGCTCCCGCGCTCGCATTCGCGCCTGACACTGAGAGACAGGCATTACGGTGTGCGGAGCCTTTAACGGCTCTCGCGCCCGCGTTTGCAGACACTGCCCACCATTCCCTGACGGCGTCTGAAGGAGGCACCTAGGGAACTATAAAAGGCGGGATCCACACTGGAAGGACGCTCGCGCTCCAGCTCGGATCTCGCCTGGCCTCTCTACCGCTGCGGAAAACTTACCTGTATTCCTTGGTCTTTGGATCCTGTTCCTGTTTTTGCTGCTCTTTAAAGGGCTCTTCTGATTCCTGGGTCTTCGGGATCTTCTTCCTGTTACTGCTTGTTCCCTTGGCCACTTAGCTAGATGCTTTAGTTAACCCTTAGAGGTCTGGTTCTGAGTCCTTAAGAAACAGCTCAGGGGGTTTTCTCACATCAGTGCTTTAGTTGGAGTTTATGTTACTTTAGGAATCTCTAGTAGTAAAATCCTATTTTCTGGGGGTCTTGCGTTCCATTGAGTCTTCTTGCTGGTGCTTCTAGTTTTTTTCTTTCAGTTATATGCAATAGAGGAGACATAGGAGGTCTTAAGGTTTTAATACTAGTTGCTTATCAGCCCCTATTTATTTTCACTTTTTGCACACCTCCTTTTGCAAAGGGAAATTAGTTTTTTGGTTTTTCCCTGCGCATAGGAGCGCGGACGTATTTTCCTCTTGGGGGGTTTTTCCATGCCTATGGTGAAATTAACCTAGGTGGGTGCTCGTTGTTTTGGCTTCATAGTTGTATGCAACTGCTGCAGTCCTAGGTACCTCTCTGAACACTGTCTGTTCCTTTAGGTAACGGGGCGTTCTGGCATTCCAAGGCGCTGTCTCTTCATGCCAGTTCAATCCTCATTAGAACCAGGTATTCCTTTAGAATAGTGTATGTTTTTTGACTTGCCTAAAATTGCAAATATTTCCTTACTCATCGAATATTTTCTCTTTTAGGTTGATAGAAGGCTCGCTCCCAGACGAACCAGCAGAAGACTACCCCTTCTTCCTTTCCTTGTTTTGTTTCCCTGCTTCCCCACCTTCCCTCGTTTGCTTTGACTAAGTTGGGCAGAGGAGGTGGGTGAGGGAAGTTGAGGCCTAGCCTCACGTTCATCCATGCTGTCCCTGCAGTAACACCAGGTGAGCTCTTACAGAACGCGAAGCCCACGTATACTTTACTGCCTGGACAGCATGGAGGAACATCCAATTACGTTGGCAGATTTGGCAAGCATGATAGAGAACCTGCAGAAAGAAACCCAGGCCCTATCTCTTAGAGTCAATTCCCCCCAGCAAGCTTCTCGTACTGTGCCCTCTTCTGAACCACCTACTGGTCTTTACGCTTCTACATTTACCTCCTCTCCTTCATCCTCAAGCCCTACTACTCCAGTGTACCACATCACGACACCTTCCTCTATCCCTTTAGCACCCCCAGAAAGGTTTATGGGTGACCTAGCCAAGTTTGCCACTTTTATCAATCAGTGCCAGCTGCACTTTATGTGCAAGGCTTCCTGTTTCACCACTGAACAGTCCAAGGTGGCTTTTGTGTTGTCATATCTGGGTGGAACAGCTGCCACTTGGTCCATCCCCTTAGTGGACAGAAACGATCCCCTATTATACAACTATCAAGCCTTTAAAGAAGAGTTACGACAATTATTTGATAGACACTCTTTCATACAGTCTGTGGATGCCGAGTTGTTAAGCCTCAAACGAGGATCCAAGGATCTCATGATATACGTTTCTTGTTTCACTAGGCTGGTGGCTGAGGCTGGCTGGCCGGAAGCCAAACGCAGTGCTCTCTTTTACAAAGGGTTAAGGGACGACCTAAAAGACATGTTGGCACAGGTGGTTGACCCTCCCGACTCTTGTAGTGCATTAATTGATCTGGTAGTTAAGTTAGATCACCGTCTCCACGAGAGAAAAAGGGAGAAAGGACACACTGACTCCAAATATTTTACTGTAAGAGAAAGGAAGCCTGAAGCAGAAAAGGCTGCTGAAGAGTCTGAACCTATGCAAATAGGCAGCATCAAAGGGCCTTTGAGTCACGAGGAGAGACAGAGACGGCGAGCCAATAACCTATGTCTTTATTGTGGCAAATCAGGGCACTTTCTAAGGGATTGCCGAGCTAAACCTCAGAAATGTTCAGAGTCGGGAAACTGATTCACCTGAGCATGGTGGAGACGAATCGCTCAGGTGGGACAGACTTACCAGTCTCCCATGTGGTAGGGTCAGGGCCTACATTGTATCCCCTACAACATTTCTTCCTTTCTGCTCAACTCAGTTGGGGTGACCACAAATTCGACACCCAGCTTATGCTAGATTCTGGGGCCACAGGGAACTTCATAGATTCAGCCTGGGTAGAGAAATTGTGTATCCCCACAGAATCGAAAAGCACTATGGACATTGTTAAAATGATTGACGGCAGCTCTATGAAATCTGGGCCCATAACACATACTACCATACCATTACATGTGTTACTTTTGCATCAACATCATGAAGTTGTTCGCTTTGATATCATCTCCTCCCCTCAGTTCCAAGCCATCATTGGACTCCCCTGGTTGATGACACATTATCCCAATATCAACTGGAAACAGCATACACTAGACTTTACATCAGAGTTCTGTATCAATCATTGCCTAAAGTCTTCGGTAACAGAGCAACAGGTGGCTAGCAGTACCAACTGTTCATTACCTATGTTGCCCGACTGTTATGAGGAATTCAAAGAAGTATTTTATAAAGAAAAAGCTTCTGTTCTGCCGCCCCATCGGTCCTACGATTGCCGTATAGACCTGGTGCCCGGTGCCAAACTTCCATGCAGTCGCATCTATGCCCTGACGGAAAAAGAGAACATCTATCTGAGGGAGTACTTGGACGACATGCTGCAAAAAGGCTTAATTTGCCCTTCACAGTCTGCAGCGTCCTCCCCTCTTTTCTTTATACCCAAACGGGAAGGGGGCCTTCGATGTTGCATCGACTATAGAGCCCTTAACAATGTGACTACAAAAAATAGATATCCATTGCCCCTGATACAATCTCTACTTGATCAGGTTAAATCAGCTTCCATCTTCACTAAATTGGACTTAAGGGGTGCGTATCACTTGGTTCGAGTAAGAGCAGGAGATGAATGGAAGACGGCTTTTTGAACCAAGTTTGGGCTATATGAATACTTGGTAATGCCTTTTGGGCTTTGTAACGCCCCTGCCGCCTTTCAATTTTTTATCGATGACATCTTAAGAGAAACCTTGGACATAAATACCATTGCGTACATCGATGATATCCTGATCTATTCTTCCTCTGTGGAGGATCATGTCAGACATGTCCAGAGTGTCCTAACCCGTCTCAGAGACAATCACTTGTATATCAAATTGGACAAATGTGAGTTTCATGTCCCTAAGGTCACCTTCTTGGGTTTTGTTTTATCGGCACAAGGGGTGGCTATGGACCCCCAAAAGGTTGCTGCTATTACGAACTGGCCATCTCCTCGTTCTGTGAAGGAAGTAAAAAGCTTTTTGGGCTTCACCAATTTTTATAGGCGATTTATACAAGGTTTTGCTTCGCTCACCACTCCCATCACAAGGCTCTTGAAAAAAGGGTTGTCATTCTGTTGGACACCTGAAGCAGAAAAGGCCTTTTCCTGTCTGAAGAATGCATTCGTTACCGCCCCTGTTCTGGCGCATCCTGACACTAAACAGCCATTTCTTTTGGAAACCGACCCATCCCAAGTCGCTATAGGAGGCGTGTTGTCTCAAAGGGACAGACTGACAGGACATCTACATCCCATTGTTGTATTCCTCTTAGGGTGTCCATAAACGGGCTTTCCAGTATTATGTCCTTATATAGGCACAATTCGCCCTGCCCTTATATAGGCATAAAATCCCAGGCCTTATTTAGGCATTATACCGTGCACTCCAAATACAGGCATGGTCTCTGACATCCGTCCACCCTAACGTCACAACGAGTTCATGAAGAACAGACCCTTAGGCTGCGGGAGTTTCCCTAGTCCAGGACTATTGATTTCTTCAAGGCCTCATATATTACGCATGAACCATTATTCCTTAGGGGTTCATTCATGACGTCTTTCGCTGTCCGACTCACGTCAATACTAACATTCCTAAGGTACTCTCAGGTATAAATATACCTTCCCTAGCCCTTGTAAACTAGAGGAGACCTCGACTTCAGAGGAGCCCGTTTCCCGGCCTGACGCACTGAGAAGACGCTGTCATCCGTGCACGCAGAGAGTCCAGCTTCCAGTGATCTAACTTCCCTTGCGGGGTGTTGGAGTTCGAGTCTGGCAAAGAGATTCCTACCTCTCTCATTCTTCAGGTATGGAGCTGATAAGAACCTAGTGGGACTCTTGGCATACTAGGCATACTAGGCTTAACATACTCTTAGTATACCATGGTAAGGAATACTTCACCTACTTCATACCTCTCCCTACACCTAGGTTAGGTTAGGAACATTGGGGTAGAACTAGATTAGAAACGCATCGTATGAGTACTCGCATTTTTAGTCTGTGTTATTTATGTAACAGCATATATACTAAAAGATAATGCTAACGCAGTATTATTTATTTCTACTGCTCACACTGTACATTATTTATCTCGCATACTGTCTTGTGATCGTTACAGCACATTGTACTTACACCAGAAACAAGACTGTTCAATAAATCCTTTTATTGAAACGTCCGTCTGGTCTTTCTGTGTAACTTGGAGAAAACTAAGCATGCACGAGTGAGCTGAGTGAAATAGTTATCTATTGTTTCCACGACTCTGGGACACGTTCTGATTCTAAAGGGAAACACAGTGGTCATGTTTTGCGGCTGCCAGAAACTACTCCCTTCTTGTTGTCAAGGAGTTTCTAGTGGCCTCTGAGCTAGCTGGCACAAGTAATTAAGTTTAATATACTCGATAGGGACATACCGACCTTAGTCCTATGGCAAACCTATAGGATATATTATTCCAATGCGCAGAGCCTATTAGGGAAATAGGAGCTACACTACATGGCGCCCAACGGTTTGGTAAGGCGGTAATTCAACGTTAGATACTGAGTAACTCAGCCATGCTTTTTTCTCTCAGAAACTCCTACCCATATACTCCAAAAGACGTCTGGAGTGGGCAGGGTTAAGTATCCACCACGGCTACATAGGGAAACACCCTATATATTAGCTGTTTGGTTAGCTCAACGTTGAAGGATACAGTGTTCAAAAATATTGTGCACCTTATCTTTGTTTCCTTGAAACTTGTCCTACATTTTTCAAAAAACAAAATGACTGAAACCGGAAACGGTGGAGCTGCGGTTGATCCAGCCCAAGCAGCAGTTTTTAACATTACAGGTTTAAATGAAACCGAGGAGGGTGTTATACACATCCCTCAAAACTTAAGAAGAGCCATCACTCTAAAACTTATAAAACATGGCCTACCGCCAAGAGGAGGTAGAGCAGTTTTCGTGATAGAGGCATATGAATCCTTTCAGACAGAGGTATTCTATTCATGGGTAATGCTTCCTGAATGCAATCCAATATCACACACATTTCACTTCTACAAAGAAGATGAACCACCAGAGGAATACATTCCTTTTGATGATATTGAAATTCCATTAACATACCAGGAGCATCAGCTCTGGTTTAAAGGCGCCCTAAAACATCACAAAAACATTACTAGGCTCGGTCCACTAGGTAGACCAGGAGCAACATGGCCGATTCTAGCCGGCTACACACCTCATCCTGACATTGAAGAGATGTCAGACGAGGAATTACTTACTCAACTCACAGAGTTAATAAAAATGTACAGACAATTGGTCCAATATGTCATGTGGACTTTTACAGTCCAACCACCATTAACAATTCCAAATCAAACTCCTCACCAGGGGAATACACAAAAAATTACACCACAGACTCTATACGCAGTCATGGGTAAAATGCCCACAAAACGTGAGCAAATTCCATTTTGGATAGCTCAAAAAATTACTCAAATCGAAGCAGTATTTCCAAATACTAGCCTGTATGAGAAACACAGAATCCTAACAATCAGTTTACCAATGGGGATCACACCACAACTGGAGCACTGCACCACTTGGGGCTCAGTCTTTGCTGCCATCTACACAAAAACACATGGCATTCCGTCAATTGCGGTAATACCTGATGTCCTCAAACAAATTCAAAACGAATACGGGGCAGAGCCTGCTCTAAATTTAGGTATGAAGTTACTGAAAAATTTCGACCAGGTCTCAACAATAATATTATCTAATATTAAAGGGAGGCAGCAGCAGTTGCGATCCGCCAAAATTAAGGGAATTTGATGTTACAGAACATCAAACTGAGCTACCCAGAATAATAGAACAATCTTATGCAGAATTAGGCAGAGATAGTTTGGGTGGAAGACCAGTGAAGCCGAAGCTATCTGAAAGTCCTGAGAAGGACTCAATTAAACAAACTCCTACATCTTCTAAAAAGAAGTAGGAGTCTACTAAACAAATTTCAAACGAGAAACGTTCTCAATCCCGAGGTTGGTCTCCTCAAAAGGAGCCCTCTGAAAGGAGGTATAACCTCAGGAACAGGGATAATTTGAGAAAACCTGATAGGTATCAAGATACTGATACACGTTCCTCTCGTCCCTTTCAGATCTCATCACAGACTTCGGAAAGAAGAGGACGGACGGAACACAGAGAAGAACGCGTGAAATCGAAAGACGACAAACACGCTCCAAAAACTAAAACAAAACCTCAATTCTCCAAAAAGAAAGTAGCAGGTCTAAAGATCAGACATGCCGAGAATACTGAGAACACAACTCAAGAACGGAGAATGGGCTCAGACCATGCTGGACAGTGCAGCAGAAGTCACAATAGTTCGCCAGAACCTGAAGGAACTTCTGGAGATAGTGGACTTGAATGAGTACATCACAGTTGAGACTGTAGACACCAGGGTTAGTACTCCACAAAGGTTATATGAAATAACACTCCGGATGGAGGGAGACAAACCTAGACAGGTGAAAGCACTTTTTGGGAGAAACTATCAAAGGGCTATGACATACTTCTAGCAGAAAAGACTGGCCACCACAATTTCTCAGGGAGTGCCCACATGGCGAGGACATTATTAGCCTGCCTTCTCCAACCATATTCCAATAAACATAAAATATACATATGCCAGAAATGGGCAGTAGCCCAGGCCCCAGCATTATATAAAAATCATGTAGAATGGGACGAGGACTCACCTCACCATAAAATACATCTGAAACATGAACCTACTGCACAAAGGCAGTACCCAATAAAGCAGGAAGCTAAAAACAGGTCAGGAGATCTTAGATTAACTTGAATATCAAGGGGTGATTGAAACATGCACCTCCTCAATGAACAATCCTTTGTTTCCTGTCTCCAAACCAGACAATACATATCGTCTAGTTTTGGACTACAGACACCTAAACACTTGTTCTAAAACTTTTGCAGTGCAAAATGCACATAGCACAGCATTAATGAATAACATAGTGCGTAAAAATATAAAACAACATTAGACATCTCAAATGGTTTCTTTTGTCAAAACATAGCACCTGAAAGCAGGTACTTAACAGCATTCTCCATAATGGGGACCCAGCGTCACTTTTGTCGACTCCCACAAGGGTTCAAGAACAGCCCAGGTTTATTCTCAGCGAGGGTAACGGAGTTACTACAAATTTATGACAATGAGGCATTGTCCTATGTCGATGACATCTATCTGACAGACGATGACCTGGACAAACACTTGAACAGGGTGAGCACCATTATATTGGGTTTCGCCTCTGAGGGCTACAAATTCAACTTTAAAAGTCCAGAATTTCCCATCTCAATGTCCTATTTCTAGGATATGAGCTTTCAAGTGAAGGCAAGAGCTTGGCAGCTAACTTTTTAGAAAAGTGTGCGCTGCTCCAACCTCCAAAAACGCTAAAAAACTTACAATCCATCCTGGGTTTCCTAAATTTTGGAAGAACGTACATTCTAAATTATGCAGAAAGGTTTAAACCTCTCTATGCGTTAATCAAACCTGATTTTTCGATCAGAAACTGGACACAAGAACACACAGAAATCTTGCGTTCACTTCAGGCTAACATGTTAGCAACAAATCACTTACAAACACGCGTAAGTCAACGCAATTTGGTGATCCGAATAATTACGGGTCAATGCGGATTCACCTACTTAACTTTCAATGAGGGTGAGAAAATACCAATAGCGTACAAATCTCATTTGTACACACAAGCGGAAATGCACTTCAGTTCAACTGAAAAAATTCTGACAGCAGTTCAAACCGCTGTAGCAAAAGAAAGAGCCTTAGCCCAAGGGAAACGCATTATTGTCGTCACCCCAGTACCAGCTTTAGAAGCGGTTACAAAAGCGAGCATTCCAAATGCTAAAGCATTACATCCAAGATGGATACAATGGGTTAATTCTCTTGCTGCAACAGATGTTGAATATGTTTTTGATCCAGATTTAAAAACACAAGCATTCCTGCAGTATGAACATGAATGTCCCCTGCCTACTGAAATTCTGCCTCTCGATCAGTACGAATTCATAATTTACACTGACGGATCCACACAACCCGCAATAGGGAGTAAGCAAGCTTACAGTGCAGCGTGTGCAATCGTTAAAGGTCGCATGCGAAATGGCATCTTCAGACCTATGGTCACAAAAACGCAGTCTCTAGGAGATTGTACAGCTCAGCGAGCTGAACTACAAGCATTCAAACTGGCACTTGAAAGTACAGATCGAGAATTCTCCACACTAATAGTGTGCGATTCCTTTTACTGTGTTTAGTCGTATAATGACTATATACAAAACTGGCTTGAAAATGGTTTCAAAGATGCCAAAGGTGGCACAAAAAAGCACAAAATGCTTTGGGAACAAGTAGTTCAGTTGAAAAACGAACTACCAAAGGCTCACGTGATCCACACACTGAGTCATCAACGTGATGGCGTTCACGTTGCAGGGAATTCATTGGCTGATGAAGCCGCAAAGGGGGCTGTACAAACAGCTTCCGTAGCTGCGATCACTCATTCCAAAACAAAAATAGACGGTGAGATAATGTTGGCTGTCAATGCTTCGAGCAAAGGCAGCAGTGCAGCGTTACCAAAAAGTTTCCACTCAAGTACTCTTATGTAATTGATGCGAACAACGTTCCTTTTGCTCGAATCCCTGGAGTGGGGATAGGGTAATTCCAAACATGGAACGTAGAGCAGCCTTGATTTATGAAACACATTTGGGGGAGGGTCTGTCACACCAAGGGATCTCTAAAACAATTTTGACGTTAAAAGAGATGTACTGGTGGCCTGGGATGAATACAGAAATTCACATATTCATCAACAACTACTTAGACTGTAAATTACAGCGAGAGGGCCACCAGACACCATGCTGCGAATGCGGCAACCCAGTGCAGACACCATTGTTAGACAGCATTAAACTATCTACGCACCTGCGTCCTACTGGACAAAGGCATTCCCACAAATACTGAATTTAGGTTCCTATGGTTATGGCCTCAGCGCTCAGCTGACGCTCGAACTGTTATAAAAGAGTTGCGAGTCTTTATCGGCATATACGCAATAGGCACGCTACATTCTGACCAGGGTCCTGCATTTAGCTCTCGGGCTTACAAAGAAGCCATGGCCAGTCTGGGCGTTGCATTGCGGTACTCTCTCCATTCCACCCTGAGGGAAATTCGGTTGTGGAAAGGAAAACCGAGACATAAAGCAGTCTATAACAGCTAGAGTATTAGGTTCGGGTGATGGGTGGGTCAAACACCTTAGTGGGGTACAACGCTCTTTGAATAATCTGCCAAGAAGTTCTCTAGGGGGGGTCACTCTATATGAGGTCCTATTTGGGACAAGAATGTGGGTACCGGACCATGAACACGTAGGCACAGTGGTGGAAAATAAACCTTTTGATATCAAAGATCGTTTGGCTGTTTTACAGGACTTAAACAAATTAAGAACGAAACAAAGCAACGTATTCCTACAGCCAACCACCACTGGGGAAAAATTGGCGGTCCCAGCAAGACCTGTCTGGATTCCAAAAGTTGGGGATCTAGTCAGAGAAAAATTGCGGACAAGAAGGATTTTGGACCTTCTTACAGACAACCAGTACCTGTCCTAGCAGTTCAAGGAACAAGAACAGTACTTCTGCCGCCCCTTGCTGGAAGAAAGGAGAAAAGATTTGTGTCCATCGACCTCATCAAACCACAATATGTGGCCAATACTAAATAGTAGGCCTCGTGGACTCCGACCTAGTAGCAAACGCACTCCTCTCGCTACTATCCAAGAGGTTCAGACTGAAAGACTGATAACAATCGAGAATTCAGCAGTAACAGATAAAGGACTAAGCAACAACGCTATGGAACTCATCCCTCTTGAACACCAAGTAACAGTTCGTCCAAATACACCTGTCTACACCAACTTAGCACGTGATCGACTGGTTCCAGTGATTTCTACAAATCCTGATGCAATTCCAACAATTGATAGAACTGCTTCTGGCTACTTCATTAACTTTGATACGTTCTCAGAAGATCCGAGTGAACCTGAAACGACGCCAGCATCATTCAAATTCAAGCAGCAAGTACAAGACTTTCTTCACTTTCTGAAAAAGACTTATTTGGTTTCTCCATGGATTGAACTCTGGATTATATCTGGACTTTTTGTTTTCCTACTCTGGCTAGCTTTGGTTACAACTGTGAGCGTGCTTATAAGTGGCAGATACATCCATGTGAACACTGAAGGAAAAGGCGTAAACGTACTTTTGAAACCTCATAAATCTTCCCATCGTGAAGCAAGAGACTTGTCATCAGTGAACATCACAGCTGTTCCTATACATGATGGTATAGTGTGGGACAAAACAGATTTTGATATATTCGGCCCAACGGAACAATTGAACATTCCACATTTGTTTAAAATTTCACTAAGTGATCTAATCTCGTCAAGTACCTATTCGGATGATTGGGACTTTGAGACTGTAAATGACATTATGTTTGACCTAGAAAAATCTGCTGCATTTTCTAAAAATGAATATTTAGAGGGTTCATCAGACTATGAACAACTGTATTGTTATAACCACTATGGTCATCATTATTTGCATAAATCTGCATATCCAAGAAATGTGTTTATGTTTAACCAATGGGAACATTGTCCTACACCACCTAAAGGGAGTTCAAAAACATTTGCTAGTAAATTTCCATATTTTTCAGGTTACAATACATCTGATCCAGAAATGTTTTACTATAAAAATGTAAACAAGACAGGACTGAAAATTATGTTAACAAATACAAAACAGATTTATTCTGCATTATTTAATGCCCAACTGTCTAGACAGGGTTTCGACTTTTGAAAGACACAATAGACACAAAAACTGTCTGGGGTACTAAAGATTGGCAAGTGCAGGGGATAGAAGCTTTATTTAGAGCCTGTATCATCCCTGAACAAATAATGTTTTTGAATGAAACTGTCCAACAAACATCTTGTCTTGGATTAGCCAAGATTAAGGAGATGAACAAACCTTCTGTACCAACACCTGCCAGTGATAATAATACAAAGGCAGTGGTGACAGTTGACAATATACTACAACTCAACAGATCTAATCCTGATTGGAAAAAATGGTTGATTTGGCCCACAGACACGAATAACTGTCAGGAAAGATTCCTGAATAAAACTCAGGGCTTTACTATTAATAGGCCAGACCCAAGATATGTCCAAAGACAACATCCGGGGGTAGTAACAACATACAGTGTAGGAAAATTATGCCTCTATTGGCTGCATAAGTCTACACTACAGGATGTGAAACAACACTTAACCTTACTTGCAAAAGACGCAGACCTTAGGGAATTCTTGCTTGGACCAAGAAAACCACGACAAAAACGTTTCATATATGCCGGCATTTATGCTGCCTACAATGAAGCATGGAAAGTATCACAGATGGAGGCCGCAGAACGAATACGTGAACTTGATCGTATTAATTTAGAGAAAACACTCTCTGTGGTCGACAATGGGTTAACAACTTTGTCCTCCAGAATATATTCACTGGACGGCATTGTATCCTCTGCCATCGACATACTAGAACAAGATTTGGCGATGTTACAACAAGGCCAGTCTCAATTACGTTCTATTGTGTTATTAAGCTGGACGCTGCAATCTTTGCGAGCGGGCTATGTGCCTTGGCGTTTTATCAACACAACGGCTCTGTTTGCAGAATACAATCTCACTGATAAACAGATCGAATTGGCGCAAAGAGGAGCAAGGTATACAGTGCTGAGCATTGAAAAACTGGAAAAGTTACCATTCACAGTGGCAGAAAAACCAGCTACAGAATGGCTTATTCATGGCAAAATCACACTACCTGTGACTACTTTTCAGTTTCAGTATTGCCTCAGACAAATGCAAGCAGGCAAATATGAAAGGTTGGGTAAGGAATACATTAAGACATCTTGGGATTTACCGTATACATTTAGATGTTGGAGTGGGGATCGTGAAGTGTTTTTGAGCGGTAGAAACTGTAAACGTGCACTAAGCGGTTCACTTATATGTCAGGACATTTCCTTACATGGGGCTTGTAATGGTTCTGTGGCAAATTTGTCTTGCCATCAGCAGGGTACACCAGCTGCTGTGATTAATCCAACGTTTGGACAACTTTCTAATGGGAGTTACCTCATGTTGAATGATCAGAGCTGCTGTGGCATGCTGCCAGGCATCCCATATCTAGTAACGGTCAACTCCAGGGTCACTTGCTGTATGCAAGTATTGTTTGCCCCAATAGACACAGTCAGGGAGTCGCCTCTATGGCCTTCGCTGAACGTCTCTTTTATAAGATTTGATACTTTAAGCAGAATGAAAGCCATACTTTTACAGCACCTCGGCCAAAGAGACCTATGATCTACAAATTGCAAGGACTTCGGCTGAGATACAGACTTTAATACGTACAAACTGCCCTATACATTTCGTAGAAATGATATCACGTATCTTCAACATGTCTGATACAACTGGACTTGTACATGTATTTAAGAGCATCTGCTCCGGTCTGTTAGCACCTTTCCAGGCAATACTCGGAATCATCCCGAACTTTGCACATTCGGTGTTTGGTGGCATACCATTAATTCTAGCACTTGTTGCCGGAATTCTATTTCTCTTCCTGCTATTGCGCTATGGCCAGCCTATTCGCAGACATCACTCTGAGCGAAATGGAGAAAGCTCTCCTTGAACGAAAGTGCCGTGAGGAAATAGTAGCACTTTTGGGCATGAATCGTCTACGGGACCTTAATACCACGTGGTTCCTGTCATTCAGACCAATCTGGCAAGATTGCATCTTACCTGTTCTACGATGCCTGCTATGCGGTGAAGAATGCGTGTTGGACACATGTCTAACATTTCCATCGGCAACGCCAACGGATGTCGATACTCTGCTGGACCCGATAACGGCCCATGCTCTGTGTTGTCCCCAGAGGCTTCCTATCCTGATGTCAGCATTCATTGAGATCTCACAGACGCTTCCGGCTGCTGCTGAGGTACGAGAAAGATCTACAGGCACACAGGTAACAACGGACGTGAACATCGCTGCTGCAACCTATGCTGGAAGCGATGCTTCCCATCTCTGTGCAATGAATCTACTACACGAGGTGTTCCAAATAACACCAACTACAGTGGATGATGTTTTGTCTATAGAAATAGATGATCTCATGTTTACACCAGACCCGTAAACTGACTCTGATTCAGCATACAGTGTTCCAGAGATGCAGTAACAATTTGGCCTTCATTCTACAAAAACTTGGAACTCTCCCAAAATTGAACTTTTTCCCATTTTTCGAACGAAAATGGCACTACAATCTGCTTAAAGTAGAACTAGCCTTATAGTACAGACTTGGCGGTCCTTCCACGGACATTTAGTCATCTTATGTGTCTAAAAACAGTTCATTCATTTTCATGACATGAAATGACTTTGATTTTTGAAGAACTTATCGATCATTTTTTTTGTCACATGTAAATATTATTGCTTCTTTCATTCCAATTGCATTTATTTTTAAACTTTTATGCCTGAAATGAAAAGCAATTGCTTCAAATGTACAGTACCTTTTGCATTTTATATTATGTTTTTTAATATTTTTAAGAAATATTTTTAAATATGCGGTGCTCCATTTTATGTTTAGCATTTTATATGTTTAGCATTTATGTATTATCGTACACACGAAAGTGGAGTGGGTGTTGTATTCCTCTTAGGGTGTCCATAAACGGGCTTTCCAGTATTATGTCCTTATATAGGCACAATTCGCCCTGCCCTTATATAGGCATAAAATCCCAGGCCTTATTTAGGCATTATACTGTGCACTCCAAATACAGGCATGGTCTCTGACATCCGTCCACCCTAACGTCACAACGAGTTCATGAAGAACAGACCCTTAGGCTGCGGGAGTTTCCCTAGTCCAGGACTATTGATTTCTTCAAGGCCTCATATATTATGCATGAACCATTATTCCTTAGGGGTTCATTCATGACGTCTTTCGCTGTCCGACTCACGTCAATACTAACATTCCTAAGGTACTCTCAGGTATAAATATACCTTCCCTAGCCCTTGTAAACTAGAGGAGACCTCGACTTCAGAGGAGCCCGTTTCCCGGCCTGATGCACTGAGAAGACACTGTCATCCCTGCACGCAGAGAGTCCAGCTTCCAGTGATCTAACTTCCCTTGCGGGGTGTTGGAGTTCGAGTCTGGCAAAGAGATTCCTACCTCTCTCATTCTTCAGGTATGGAGCTGATAAGAACCTAGAGGGACTCTTGGCATACTAGGCATACTAGGCTTAACATACTCTTAGTATACCATAGTAAGGAATACTTCACCTACTTCATACCTCTCCCTACACCTAGGTTAGGAACATTGGGGTAGAACTAGATTAGAAACGCATCGTATGAGTACTCGCATTTTTAGTCTGTGTTATTTATGTAACAGCATATGTACTAAAAGATAATGCTAACGCAGTATTATTTATTTCTACTGCTCACACTGTACATTATTTATCTCGCATACTGTCTTGTGATCGTAACAGCACATTTTACTTACACCAGAAACAAGACTGTTCAATAAATCCTTTTATTGAAACGCCTGTCTGTTCTTTTCTCCGGAGAAAACTAAGCATGCACTAGTGAGCTGAGTGAAATAGTTATCTATTGTTTCCACGACTCTGGGACACGTTCTGATTCTAAAGGGAAACACAGTGGTCATGTTTTGCGGCTGCCAGAAACTACTCCCTTCTTGTTGTCAAGGAGTTTCTAGTGGCCTCTGAGCTAGCTGGCACAAGTAATTAAGTTTAATATACTTGATAGGGACATACCGACCTTAGTCCTATGTCAAACCTATAGGATATATTATTCCAATGCGCAGAGCCTATTAGGGAAATAGGAGCTACACTACACCATAGCGTACTATTCCCATAAGTTGACTCCTGCTGAAATAAACTACTCGGTTGGGGATAGAGAGCTGTTGGCCATAAAAAGGGCTTTCGAGGATTGGCGTCAGTATCCGCTTGGGGCTTTGCACACTGTAACTATCATCACTGATCACAGAAACCTGCAATTTTTGAAAACAGCCAAGGCCTTATCTATGAGGCAGTTGAGTTGGGCCCATTTCTTCATTGAATTTGATTACGTCATCCAGTACCAGACTGGAGCCAAACATGGCAAGGCAGATGCCCTATCCCATTTTGGCTATGACGTTCCTGATGAACTAGGTACACAAGAACCTCCTTTTGTCCTGAATCCTGATCGTATATTAGGAGGTACCTTCTCAGAAGAATCCTTTATGACAGAAGGGGCTCTTGCACATAAATCAGAGGAAGCAACGAACATAGAAACCCAGTACCATGGAGTTAGGAACAAAGACTTAATTTTTGTTCAAGGTGGCTTAATCCTCCCTACTCAATCTCTTCAGACACAAGCACTTGATTGGTGTCATACGCATGCTCTAGCTGGCCACCCCGGATACAAAAAAACCCTTGCCATGCTCAAAAGGTATTTTTGGTGGCCATCCATGACCCAAAACACCTGTTCGTACGTGCAGGACTGCTATGTTTGCGCGCAAAGCAAAAGCACTCATCAAGTACCCACGGGTCTCCTAATTCCTCTGCCTACACCCCCTACGCCATGGCATTCCATCTCTATGGACTTTATAGTAGAATTGCCTCCTACTAAACAAGGACACACTGTTATATTTGTCATTGTCGACATGCTTTCCAAAATGTCCCATTTTATTTCTCTAAAGAAATTACCTACTTCCAAGGAATTAGCTTGTGTGTTTCTCCAGCAGATAGTGCGCCTTCATGGCTTACCCTCTGTCATAGTCTCAGACAGGGGCTCTCAATTTGTGTCCTCTTTTTGGAAAGGGCTGAATAGCATGTTGGGGATAGAGGTATGTCTCTCTACGGCTCACCATCCTCAAACTGATGGTCAGACAGAAAGGGTCAACCAGTGCTTAGAGCAATACTTACGTTGTCACCTTCTGCAGGGAGAAAAAGATTGGGACTCGGTATTATGGATGGCAGAATTTGCATATAATAACAGTGAGCATGTGTCCATCGGGGTCTCATCTTTTTTTGTACCTATGGGTTTCACCCTCGATATGGTCTGGTTTCGCCCTTAATGCCTGCTACTTCCCCATCAGCTCAAGAGATGGTTTCTCACCTCCAGAACATTCATAGTTCTGCTAAGAAAACTTTAGAGGTAGCTAAGAACAAGTATAAGGAGGGAGCAGATCGACATCGTCGTCAAGCGCCTGCTTATGCTATTGGAGACAGAGTATGGTTGTCTACTTGAAATATCCAGTTGAAGGGGGCGACCAAGTTCAAACCTCGTTTTATTGGTCCCTATGTTGTTACTAAAGTGGTGAATCCCGTGGCTCTGAAGCTTGAGTTGCCTGCCTCATTAATATTGCATCCTGTCTTTCAAGTGTCATTACTGAAACCTGTTACCCCTGGTACTGTTGTTCCTGTGAAGCCTCCTCCTGTCTTGCTTGACGATGGTCCTGAATATGAGGTTGCTTATATTGTGGACTCCCGTAGAGTGCGTCGCCAATTACAGTATCTGATTCACTGGAAAGGTTATGGAGCTGATGAAAGGTCATGGGAACCTGCCTCTAACGTGCATGTGCCTCGTTTGGTTTGTTTGTTCCATCGCCGCTATCCTCACAAACCCAAACCTGTTGAGGGGGGATTTTAGGGGGGATGTACTGTCAGGCGCTGCGGTGCGCGGAGTCTTTACCAGCTCCCAAGCTCGCATTCGAGCCTGACACTGAGAGACAGGCATTACGGTGTGCGGAGCCATTAACGTCTCTCGCGCCCGTGTTTGCAGACACCGCCCACCATTCCCTGAGGGCGTCCGAAGGAGGTGCCTAGGGAACTATAAAAAGGCAGGATCCACACTGGAAGGACGCTTCGCGTTCCAGCTCGGATCTCGCCTGGCCTCTCTCTACCGCTGCGGAAAACTTACCTGTATTCCTTGGTCTTTGGATCCTGTTCCTGTTTTGCTGCTCTTTAAAGGGCTCTTCTGATTCCTGGGTCTTCGGATCTTCTTCCTGTTACTGCTTGTTCCCTTGGCCACTTAGCTAGATGCTTTAGTTAACCCTTAGAGGTCTGGTTCTGAGTCCTTAAGAAACAGCTCAGGGGGTTTTCTCACATCAGTGCTTTAGTTGGAGTTTATGTTACTTTAGGAATCTCTAGTAGCAAAATCCTATTTTCTGGGGGTCTTGCGTTCCATTGAGTCTTCTTGCTGGTGCTTCTAGTTTTTTCTTTCAGTTATATGCAATAGAGGAGACATAGGAGGTCTTAAGGTTTTAATACTAGTTGCTTATCAGCCCCTATTTATTTTTACTTTTTGCGCACCTCCTTTTGCAAAGGGAAATTCGTTTTTTGGTTTTTTCCTGCGCATAGGAGCGCGGACGTATTTTCCTCTTGGGGGTTTTTCCATGCCTATGGTGAAATTAACCTAGGTGGGTGCTCGTTTTTTTGGCTTCATAGTTGTATGCAACTGCTGCAGTCCTAAGTACCTCTCTGAACACTGTCTGTTCCTTTAGGTAACGGGGCGTTCTGGCATTCCAAGGCGCTGTCTCTTCATGCCAGTTCAATCCTCATTAGAACCAGGTATTCCTTTAGAATAGTGTATGTTTTTTGACTTGCCTGAAATTGCAAATATTTCCTTACTCATCGAATATTTTCTCTTTTAGGTTGATAGAAGGCTCGCTCCCAGACGAACCAGCAGAAGACTACCCCTTCTTCCTTTCCTTGTTTTGTTTCCCTTCTTCCCCACCTTCCCTCGTTTGCTTTGACTAAGTTGGGCAGAGGAGGTGGGTGAGGGAAGTTGGGGCCTAGCCTCACGTTCATCCATGCCGTCCCTGCAGTAACACCAGGTGAGCTCCTACACCTTAAACACAAATAGTCCAAACATAATAGACAGCGACGTTTCAACCTCTGTGTACTTAATACTCATGGTCTCCATCACCGCAAGGACAGAGCAAGAGGGCAAGCATTCCATAGTCTCAGCCCTCATTCACTATTACTTTGCTTATTAGAAACCACTCTATCGTGCAGCAAACAATGATCAAGAAACTGTTGTCAACTCAAAATACTCCAGCATGTGCAGTTAAGTCTTCGCAAGGTTGACTTTAATCAGCTACACCTGCTTACTCTTAAAAGCAGCATATGGGCTTAATGGGTCTGGTGTCTTATTGGACTAATGCGTCTACTGTAGGGGCCTTTGTTCGACCTCATGGTCACATGTTCAAATCCAGGCAGGTCCACTCAGCCTTTCATCCATCTGAGGTCGATAAAATGAGTACCATTGAGTTGGGTAACAATAAACATCTGTTATTCAGCGCCTTGATGCCCTTTGGTGATACATGCGCTTTACAAATACACGTTATTTTTTGTTATGTTAAATTGCTTCAGCCTTTCCACAATCATTCGCACAAAGGTTGTATGACAGTACAATGCATGACTTTTCCATGCATGCCTTTACCACGCAGTCTTTACCATGCATATAACCATTATGACACACATCTTCACCACGCATGTTTTTACCACAAACATACATACATTTACATTACATTAATCACTACACACATACTATGCAGACTTTTACCTCACAAACATTTCCTACACATTATTTTATTGAAAAATGCTAATAAATCTAGGTAAACATTTTTTTAGATCTACATGGACAATGTCATTCTAGATTACCATATTTGCAACACCTTTATGTAAAAAGTACTTTTGTGAAGCGCATCTCCAGGCAACAGAACACAACACAACACATTGCGAGTCAACGCAATGCATCGCAACCCTACACAAATAATTCAAGATGATACCACCATGCAACGCAATGCAGATTTTTTAAACATCATTATATATCAATGCAACACAACGCAAAAGATTGCAACCCTTTGCAAATGTTTCCAAACATAATTATATAACAAAGCAACACATCAGAACACTGCACAAACATGCTCTACAATAGTAAACACTATGTAGATTTAAAACTTTTGACTTTCTTTCATTTCTTCATAACCAACACCCTTTTGGACAAACTCTGTGAAGAAGGACAAATACATGTTAAATTTCACAACAAAAATAATTTTAAATTTAATCATGTTTTGCTTCAGAAAAAATGAGGCGTACAACACTTATTTGAATGTAAATTGTGGTTCATCCTTAAAAAAACATATAAAAACAGATGTCCACCATTTTTTGTCAGTGGTGTGCTGCCTTCTAATGTGACCACATGCTCCAGAGAGTAGAGGAGTGACACATTCTGTGAAAACTGCCATCTCCCTCTGAAAGTAAGTATAACCTGCATGGTTTGTAGGTATACAAATACCAAGGTATGCTATATGAATAAAAAATAATCTTTTTGTTTACATTTTCAGACATTTTTTCAGGGATTTTGAAGACAGCAAAATGATTGTGAATGTCTTCTAATTAGACTATAATTCAAATTTACAAAGTTAAGTGTGTCACAACTGCTATGTATGGCGCAGGCATTTGAGGCTATTATTCTTTTAATGCAACTTCAAGTTACATCATAAAGCAAAGCTCTAGAATAAATAAGTGTAACTTGGCAACAGCAGCACAGAGATCTGCCTCTTTTATATGCGGCTTCAAGACAGATAAGTTGTGTTCTTCCATGCTCTGTCTCTGTACTGTTGATATTTATCTATATACCTATTTATATCTGTACTGTTCACTTTTATCTAGTGTACCTATTTATATCAGTATTGTGTAGCTGTTCGCCAATTCTACCTTACTTGTTTTTTGTCACGGTCTGCTTCCATGACTTTGGTGACCTTTTTTAATTCCTATTTTAACTCCTTCAGGCCCTTCCGTGCCTCATTACTCCTTCTGCGCGACTTACAGCCCTTTACCCCAACCCTCGCTCATATGCGCGACCACACTCAACCTCCGTGCCTTCAGCGCTTAACTTAATGTAATTCCGCTTCCCCTACCTTCCATTTTTGGGGCTGCTGCTCGCGACCACATGCGTCATTTTTGTTCTCCCCTGAGACGCCTTATCTTCCTGCATTTCACATACGGGGCGCGGCCGTCCTCGCAGCTCCAATTTACAGAGTGCGGGCTGCACCGCGCCCCCTTCGTGCCTTCGTTTTCCTTCATTAGAGCACGTTAGGCCTTTCCCCACGTTAGCGTACCAAATAAAAAATAAAAAAAAGAGGAACCAACAGGAAATCATCAAGGGCTCTCCCGCATTAGAGGAGAGACCCTTAGCAACCAAGCCTACCACGCCAGGCACGTCCTTTCATTACTAGGCTTGTCGAGGTCTCCTAGCAACGCTGCCTTCAACAGCTGATTTCTCGACGGTTGGCAGCTCGTTTGCATTTCTCTACTCCTGGCTGTAATTTATATTTTCCTTGCCCCCTTTTTAAAAAAAAAAATATATATTAAAAAAAAACTAAAAAAAAAGAAGAATACCCCTTATCCTATCTTATCTTATCCTACTTAACCACAATTGAACCTGGGCTAAATTCCCCCCTTTTTTCTCCTACTGGTCCCTTTTAAACACCCTATCATGTCTGATGCTGAGTCCGATGACTCCCAGAACCAGGTATCCGCTCCAAATACCAACGAGGAGTTTATTAAGCAATTAATACACAAGGAATTACATTCCTGCATGAGGGAGACCATAACTAAGATTGTTGCTGGAAAGAGATCCCTTTCCGACCCCACTAACCCCTGCGGACTCCTCGGAGGACACTCTGACGACCCGACCAAAAGTGGGGGTAAAAAAAATGAAAAAATGCAACAACTTAGAAAATGAGAGCACTATGGGAGGTCCAAGCACCTCGAATGTATTGGGAGGTCTACGCGCCTCAAGAACTGAAGGAGGACTAAGCTCCTCAAATAATACGGGAGGCCTACGTGCCCCAAAAAGACCTCGTGCCCATAACGGCACATCTTATTTGGATACCCTAAGCGGCTCACATTATCAAAGTGCTAATACGGATCCCCTCTTATCCAATGACACCTCTAATGAGTCGTTAGATGAATACATTTTGGACCTAGACCAAGTTGATGATGATATTGACCTTGATCTCTCGGAGGAGGAACTTCCCTCCTCCTCAAAGGAGATTATATTTGACCCCCTTGGCGGGGAAATGTTCTCCCCTGACAACATACAACACCCTAGGAGCTCCCAGTGTTGGCCCCAAAAACACATGGCCAAATTTATTAAAAGATGGGTCAAGCACCCACTCGAAAGAGAGGCAAGAAACATCCTGAAGGCAGAATGCCCACGACCCCTCATCCAGGACAAATACTGCCTTACACCTAACCTGGACCCTGAACTCATAAAGTTCCTATTCAAATTGGGCAGAGACCCCAGGAAGGGTATGGAACGTTCCCTCAAAAGCTGTCAGGACCGCATGCTTGACATGCTCGGGCCATTGTGCCGTATGATTGATTTAATTGAAGAGAGCTATATCAAAGGTTCGCAACCCAACATCGAACTCCTACGGGGATGGAGCCAGAGGACTCTTATCCTCCTCTGTAATGCCAACGCTTCTCTAAATACTGAGAGAAGGAAAGTAGTGCTGTCCAAAATTGACCCCAAGCTCTGCGACATGGCAGAAAAAGAATCCTCATCTAACCCCAATGGCCTCCTCTTTGGGGAAGATATGATTAAAGGTTTGGGGAAGTATGTGGCAACCTTTACGGCTCTTGATAAAGTGCAAGCCAACATGCGCAGAGTCTTCAACCCAAGTGTTTTTGCAAGGGCCGGCAGAAGGGGTCGTTCTGCCGGCCGCCTCTTCCAAAGACCCATCTCAAGACAAAGAGGTTTCGGTTGCCCGTTCCAGCCCAACACTTCATTCTTCCCTCAACGAGGTCGATCTTCCCGCTCCAGAGGCTTCAGGGCCAGAGGTGCCAACTCCTCCAACACCTCAAGTAAGTACCCTTCCTCCTCATCCTTATTCTTTAACACAGAAAGTAGGGGGTCACCTAAAACATTTCCTACACATTTGGAAACGAATCACTCACGATCCTTGGGTTTTAGAGACTGTTCACGGTTTCAGTATAGACTTCACGGAAAAACCCATTCAAGTTTCAACTCCCAAAGTGTTAAACCTGACACTAGAGCAGCATTCTATCGTAGCAGAGGAGGTAAATTCAATGTTAACAAAGGGCGCAATCCTAGAAGTCCCTTGGGAACGCAAGAATTTCCTGAGCAATATTTTCCTTGTAAAAAAGAAGGACAAAGGGTAGAGACCAGTAATAAATCTAAGAGAATTGAACAAGTATCTCACCTACAATCACTTCAAGATGGAAGGTATCCATCTCCTCAGGGACATACTCTTAGAAAAAGACTGGCTTGTGAAACTAGATTTAAAAGACTCCTACTTCACGATTCCTACGGCAGAGGAGTCGCAATCCTTCCTTCAATTTGCGTGGAACAACCACCTATATTAGTTCCAAGCTCTTCCCTTCGGTCTATCTTTGGCCCCCTGGTGTTTCACCAAAGTAATGAAGGCCATTACCACGGTCCTGAGAGAAAGGGGTGTCTGCCTCATAATCTATTTAGATGACATACTCATCTTGTCTCAAGACCATTCTCAAATTCTGAAAGACTTGAACACTACTGTGGATTTAATAGAGAGTACAGGTTTTATTATAAACAGGGAGAAATCCATGATGACTCCCTCGAGGTCTCTAGAGTTCCTGGGCTTCACGGTAGACACCGTGAAGTCTATGCTCTTACTTCCCGCAAAGAAGATATCCAAGATTCGGAAAGAGATACGTCATGTTCTGAAATTAGATCTCGTAACCTTAAGGGAACTAGCCAGACTTCTGGGCCTCCTATCATCATCTATCTATCCAAGCTATCTTTCCGGGCCCTCTACATTACCGACCAAATTCATCTAGACACAGAAGCCAAGGCGGAACTGACTTGGTGGTTAGAGAATCTAGATGCATGGAACGGGAAAGCCATTTTTGGGACTTCCCCGGACTACGTACTGGAATCGGATGCCAGCCTTCATGGCTGGGGTGCTTGTTTTCAAAATCAGAACACGGGAGGTTTATGGTCCTATTCGGAGAGTTTGCACCACATAAACTTTTTGGAGTTAACCGCCGGACTTTGGGCCATATGTATCAAGCTAAATTGCGATCGCAAACGCTAAAATTCGCAGAATTTCAGCGTTTGCGATCGCAATTTAGCAGTGTGCAATGTATCACACAAAAACCCACTCGCAAAATAAGGAGTCGCAAAATTTGCGATTCCTATTTTGTTAATGCAGATTAAGGAATCGCAAATTGCGATTCCTTAAATGCAATGTAAGAAGCACAAAAAAGTGCGATTTGGCCTTAAGAAATCGCAAATTACCACCAACTTCAAGTTGGTGGTAATTTCTGATTTCTTTGAAAAATTCACTTTTTGCATTTTTCAAAGTGCCATGTGGCACGTATGTGTGCCACATGTACACACATGCACATTTCAGGGTGCAACAGGGTGTCCCTTTGACACCCTTGAAATTAGCATTCACAATTTGCGAGTACCTAATGGGTACTCGCAAGTTATGCAATGTCTTCCCATTCATTCCTATAGGCCTCTAGGCCCATAGGAATGAATGGGAAGATATTCCTTAATTGCGACTACTTAATTTGCGAGTTGCAATTAAGTGAATGTCAGGGAATCGCAAAATATTTGCGAATTTTTATTTACATCTCGCTTTGCGATTCTCAAATAGCGATTCTCTAAAATTGCTATTTGAGAATCGCAAAATGATTGTTTGATACATATGGCCCTTTATGCCCTAATGAGTTTCAAGCAATCCCTTCAAGGGAGGTCAGTCGTCCTCAAGATGGACAATATGTCAGCTGTTGCCTATATAAATCGCCTTGGGGGCACGAGGTCACCAGACCTCTCCAACCTAGCCAAAAAACTGTTGATGTTCTGCTTGGAACACCAAATTTCCCTAAGAGCAGAATACCTTCCGGGTCTAAACAATGTCTGTGTGGAGTGGAACTCAAGGTTCCTCGTAGATCACACCGATTGGAAATTAAACGCAAACGTCTTCAACAGTCTAGACTGTCTTTGGGGTCCCCTAGAAGTAGACCTCTTTGCGAGTAGACTCACGTCCCAACTTCCCAGATACTTCAGCTGGATGCCAGACCCGGGTGCTCTGGCAGTGAACGCGTTTCTCCAGCATTGGAAAGACATTCGGGGATATGCTTTTCCCCCCTTTGCGATGATCCAACGCGTCCTTCAGAAGTTGAGGACAGAACGATCTTCAATAGTAACTCCTTTTTGGCCGTCCCAAGCCTGGTTCCCAACAACTTTGGAATTAGCTTACGAAATACCCTTTCTACTTCCAGCTTCACCAGGCCTCCTAAGAGACATAGGGGCATATTAGCAAGACCGGCGATAAAATTATCGCCGTTTTAGCGGCAGGAAACTGCTGCTAAAACGGCGATAATGGGCTTGATAATATGCGTTATAGAATTCAATAGAAGCCCAGGTTAGATGTCCTGCACATCTAACCTGGGCTTCTATTGGAATTCCATAACGCATATTAGCAAGCACATTATCGCCGTTTTAGCGGCAGTTTCCTGCCGCTAAAACGGCGATAATTTTAACGCCGGTCTTGCTAATATGCCCCATAGACGGTTTGGATCATCCGCTTCTTCTGAACGGGACTTTGAACCTTCTTGCCTGGAAAGTGTCAGGCGAGCCAATGAAATCTATGGGCTTGCGGCGCAGGCTTCTTCTCTCCTCCAAGAATCTTGGGCCCCCGGTACACACTATAGATACAAAGGCATCTGGAAAAGATGGGTTTGTTGGTGCCTGGAAAGGAACCTGAATTCCGTGGAGGCTCCTATTGTGCATGAAGCCAACTTTCTTGTCGAACAATTTGAAAGAGGTCTTTCCTATAGGTCAATTAACTGTTATAGATCTGCCATTTCTGCGGGTCACTCCCTTTTAATTGGTAGAACTATTGGGAAAAATCCTATAATTTGCAGAATTATGAAGAGTATCAGGCTTAAAAGACCTCCAAAACCTAAATATGACATCCTTTGGGACGTTAAATTGCTACTTGATCTATTTTGTAACTGGCCGAATAATAACTTGCTAGATAATAAGAGACTCTCCATCAAACTAGCTTCTCTCCTTTGTCTAATTTCCTGCCATAGAGTTTCGGACGTTAAAGCCTTGGAAATATCCAATAGATCCTATGACGCGTTCGGTGTCAGATTTGAAATTATCAAAAGAACTAAAACGATGTCTGATATGATTTTTTACCCTAGATTTGACGCTTGTAAAAAATGATGTGTCGTGGATTGCATGAAGGAATATGATTCAAGGATGGACCCTCATCGCACCGCTGGTGTAAACCAGCTTCTTATATCTTTTGTTAAGCCCTTCAAACCTGTCTCTTCTTCATCCATAGCTAGGTGGGTTAAACTGGCTATGCAGTTGGCAGGCATCGATCTCCTTAGGTTCCAGGCACATTCTTTAAGAGGGGCTATGGCTAGCCAGTCCTTTTGGAAAAGAGGTAAGTTGGATGATATTCTCAAAGCAGCAGACTGGTCTAGCTCCTATACCTTTGCAAAACATTACTGCAAACCTATCGAACACATGTCTGATGTAGTTCTACTTGACTACCAACATGCATAATGTTAGCCTTCGGTCTTGTAATGAAATTGCGATTCTCCTATTACCATGACCAGAGAATCTGGATTTCATTAAAGACACGGAGGCCAACATTATCCCAACCCTCCCTCCCGGGAGTGGATTTTAACATCTCTTTGTCTTACTACACTCTTCTTCTTCCAAGAACGTTACGTGTAATGTTTTGTTTAGATTACAATATAACTCAGTTTTTACTGTATTACGACCGTTTCTTTTTCCCCTTTGCATAGGGTGTTAAGTACAATCTCCTAATATTGTGTCCTTTTTCAGATAATTCGTCTTGATTGGCTCACCATCACAATCCGTTGCAAGCAACTCTCGACTCCTCGTTTTTCCTCTGTTCCAAGGAGATGCCTTCCCTGCATGATGCCAGCTTCTGGACTTCGTTGCCTTTGGAAGAACTTTTCCTTTTGCTCTCATTGCATTTAAAAGAGGCAGATCTCTGTGCTGCTGTTGCCAAGTTACACTTATTTATTCTAGAGCTTTGCTTTATGATGTAACTTTTAAGTGGCTGTACTTGAAGTTGCATTAAAAGAATAATGCATAATGTTAGCCTCCGTGTCTTTAATGAAATCCAGATTCTCTGGTCATGGTAATAGGAGAATCGCAATTCTCAACCTTTGCAATTAGTTGAGAATGCCTTTGCCAGATATTTATTGGCAGTCCCCAATAGCACGGTCACCTACTTTTGCCATGCGGAGCTTGGGATTCCCTATATCTGACCTAATTAAAATTCAACCAATTTTATTATGGTATAAAATATGGGCAACAACACATACTAGTCTTAATCGGGATATTATAATTGACTGTCTAAAGCTTTACAGGGGGTCATGCATTCCCTGGCTAAATTACATCAAAACATTTACGGCAGATATCAGCCACCCTGAATATTTCACCAACCCGGATAGTATTATATTAATCCCGAGAAAAACACTGAAAGCTGAATGCCTAATGCAGTTAGAGTCAATTAGACTTTCAAAAGAAATTGTTAAGCACACAGTTTTGGAAAATCAGTTGTCAATGTCATTTTACAGCATTCAGCCATATCTTGTGTATGTAACTGGGGGCTATGACAGGATGCTGTTGACTCATTTTCGGCTGGGGACTTTTCATAGACTTATTCGTTTTCCTGTCATGAATGACTGGTCTAGAACCCTGGGACATGCCTATGTGATGGCTCGTCTCATCAGTCTACAATGCACTCTCTTTTATTTTGTAAATTTTATTCTGTTCCCAGAAAAAGATGGATTATTCCTATTCTAAAGATTCTGAGTTTGAGACAATGTCGCCCTGCATTTTTAACGCTACAACTTTTACAATATGAAATGTTTACCAGCCCTTTAGCAACGTATTTGAAATGTGTGATCAAATCTAGAAAAACAATGTGGAATATGAACCTGGCTTTTAATGCATGATTTTATCTTCTTTTTTAACCATGTAATATCAATGTGATTTGTTATTTATAATTATATGTGAAATATTGTGCTTTTATGATTTATATCCTAAATCGAATAAAGCTTATTTGAGATTTGAGATTATTTGAGACTATAACGTAAATTAATAGACAAATATATTGTGTTTTTTATTTAATTTTAGCATTTTTCCAACATTGACAATATTTGTTTTTTAAAAGATGAATTGCAGTATACACTGGGAAGGCACTGGATAGTGACTGGGGGGAGATTTACTATTCCAACATCGCCAAGTATTACTTCAGAGAAGGTGCTGTGGGGCAGATTTATTATTCCAACTCTGCGAAGTGTTACCTCAGGGATGGTGCTGGACAGTGACTGGGGGCAGATTTACTATTCCAAATCTGCAAAGTGTTACCTCAGGGATTATGCTGGACAGTGACTGGTGCAGGGTCAAGACTGATTTGCATATGGCTGGGTCCAAACTGGAATGGCATGGTGAGCAACAAAACGATGGATTTAGGCCCAGATCTCTGTACTGGGGTGAATGTATGACATTGTTCTGCATTCTGTCCATCAATTGTTCTTTTTGCATTTGTCACCCCGAGTGGGACGGGTATGCCCAGACGTGGGTCCCGTGCTCTCCATGCAACTGGAGTCAAGCTATCCTGGCTGATGAGGGCTGAAAGCCCAAAACCGGTCCTAGGATGCTTGTTTCCAGTCCAGGGAGGACCTGGCCTGGCAGTTCGGGCTGGACTGTTCCCATTGGGCACAGGGTCAAGACTGATTTGCATATGGCTGGGTCCAAACTGGAATGGCATGTTGAGCAAAAAAACGATGGATTTATGCCCAGATCTCTGTACTGGGGTGAATGTATGACATTGTTCTGCATTCTGTCCATCAATTGTTCTCTTTGCATGTGTGACCCCGAGTGGGACGGGTATGCCCAGACATGGGTCCCGTGCTCTCCATGCCACTGGAGTCAAGCTATCCTGGCTGATGAGGACTGAAAGCCCGAAACCGGTCCTAGGATGCTTGTTTCCAGTCCAGGGAGGACCTGGCCTGGCAGTTCGGGCTGGACTGTTCCCATTGGGCGCAGGGTCAAGACTGATTTGCATATGGCTGGGTCCAAACTGGAATGGCATGGTGAGCAAAAAACGATGGATTTAGGCCCAGATCTCTGTACTGGGGTGAATGTATGACATTGTTCTGCATTCTGTCCATCAATTGTTCTTTTTGGACAGTGACTGGGGCAGATTTACTATTCCAAATCTGCCAAGTGTTAGCTCAGAGAAGGTGATAGACACTGTCAAAGGAGAATATCTAAGATTTTTTTTTCTAGATCAGAAAACCAAACAACAAAACTTTTAAAAAGGAGAAACTTTGCACAAACAAAAAAAAGTGTTATAAAATCAGCAAACCATATGAAAAGCAAAACAACAAAAGAAAGGTAAACAATATAAAAAATTAAAGAAATCGCTGACAATTTAGAAATTCATAGCAATCAGAAAATAATCCTTAAATGTCTTTCTAATCTTACATACACTACATAGAAACAAAGACCACAATGGATATCAACACCTTTAACACACCAAAATGCAATCCTGACAACAAGAGTTCAAGGAACAAATCAAAAGGTAAAACGTTTAACATATAGGGGCCGATTCCGATCTCGGTCGGAGGCGCACCCAATACCATTCGGTCGGGAAAAAAGCCATGCGAAAGCCTGTTTCCCGACCGAACCGTACGCTGGGTCCGTCCGAGCGAGTACGATGCGACTCGCCGACCGACTCGTCCGGGCGTCCCGGCAGCTCCGACCGACTCGCTCGGACTCGAACCGCTCCGACCGACTCGCTCGGACCCGATTCGCACCGCGCAATGGAGACGTTTCCGGCCGGGTAAGTACGATGCGCGCCGCGAGCAGTCCGACCGAGCCGCGCACTCCGGCTCGTAAGAGCTGTCGGAGCCGTACTTTGGGGGTCCGTGTCGGACCCCCTGTACGCGTAGCCGCGCGAGTCGCACACAGGGGGACCCAAGGGTCCCCCTACCTGTGCGTGTACGCCGCTGGCGCCGCGGCGTACTCGCTGTAGGGGGCGCCCTTGTCCGCCTCGCACCCATTGAGGCAATGGGAGCCCGCGTACGCGTTGTGCGACCGGCTCCCATTGAGTTCAATGGGAGTCCGACCGACTCGTGTCCGATAACATACGGCCGCATCGTACTCGTTCGGTCGGACTGCACGGGTCCGATTCGGTCGGAAATCTCTCCGGGTCCGGCTCGGTCGGAGAAATTTCCGGCCCGAATCGGAATCGACCCCATAATATAGCCGAGCAATATTAACCACATTCTTTTTTGAGAACAGAGAAGTAACATAGACTTATTTTCCTCAGTTTCAACAGTGCAAATTAACAACTTTGTTGAAACATACTCATCACCTAACATTACAATTTATTTTATTTCTCAGGATGACCAATCATAAAGAAGAAAAGAATGCTAAACATAATAACATCATAGTTATATATTTTTTTCTGTTTCTTTTACAGATCATTCAAGAATGAAAAATACAAGACAAGTCTATTAAATCAAAACATGGTAACAAACTTTTAAAATATAGTGGCTATATTTATGGTAAGAAGGGGTTAACTGATCCCCAGAGACATTGGAAGTGTGTTGAATAGTTTGCATCCCATTGCCAAGGCAGAGCACTTATTCTTGGTCACACAGTAGAAGAAAAAAAACACAGAACATAACCTCTCTGCCTCTGCAATGGAGATTGAAGTAAGAGAAAATATTCAAGCAATAAAGACACTTGACCTTTGAGAAAGGTAGCCCAAAACATCCCCAAGCATGTTGCCAGCAGTATGCCCATGAATCCAAATATAAGAAGAATGACAAAAATAGGCCATAATCCTCAAATATTAACTCCCTAATCCTACTCTGAAATTAACGTCCCCCTGAATGTACTGTTTCTGTTACTAATAAACCTTTTCTACTCTATGATAATGAGAACCCTCTAAAACGAATACTAAAATTCAGTATCCTACATAACACAGTTACACAGTCACACTAGAGAATCGCAAAATTTGGATGATGGATGTCACTTTTAAATGAATCTTCCCATCCATTCACCCAAATTTATACTATTTATGCTAACATTAGTATTACTACCATCCCTTTAGTTTACGGTTTAATTCCTGACAAACAATCCTCAACTTACACTGGAATTTTATCAGTTGTAAAATTAAAAATAAATAAAAGTCCTAGGAAAATGACAATTGACTTTGAATTACAAATGATTAATACAATTGCTAACATTTATCCAAAAACACAGATTCAAGGATTTTTTTTACTTTTACCAGGCATATCGGTGAAAAATTAAGAAAACATCCTTAGCTGAGGATTATATGTCCAATAGTAAACTGCAATATGAAATTAAAAAATGTCCTGCATTGAGTTTTCTACCTCCCAAATGTGTGGGTAACTTCTAAACTTCAATTAAACAATCAGGTTATTTTTCACAAAACGAGGACAAAATTGGCCCCACTCCTACATTACATTGAGTCCACATGAATTGGGCATCTAAGTAGGTCGGGTCACAGAAGGAAACCAAGATTTCCTACTGAATGGTGGAACTGTAACTCAGCTTGGTTAGAGGGAGGTGCAAAACCAATAATGCCACAGAGGATTGGCCTAATTCTGTCAACAACTCAGTAGGAAAAAGTCACCCCAGTCTCCATCATTTCCTGTAAATTTTAAAGACAGAGAAAAGATTCCAGGATATGAGAAGACGCAATAATTATCAGATGGTCTGAAAGCTCAGATATCCAAAAAAAGTAAAGAAATGCCAGAAAATATATTGGCAGGCTTATCAATTTCCATTGATGGGAACTTCTGACTTCCTTGACAATATTGCATACATTTTACACTAAAAACAACAACTAATACCATCTATAATTACTCTCCTGTTTTGACTGTATGAACTAATTTTTTTGACTTTTTAAAAATTATTTTTGAAAACTTACAAATTTGTTCACTTCCTTCTTGTAGTTGTCTTCTTTCTTAACTCTTGGTACAATCCAAAGAGTTCACCACAAATTCAAACAATCCATCAAAAAATAAAAAATGTAAAAATAGTTTTTTTCATTCTTTGACGATCCACAAATAACTCAATCTAGAAACCAGGTTACACAAAAATTGTATTCATTTTAAACAAATAAAAATGTTTTCATTTCCCAAATGAAATGAATAGAGAAACAGAAAAGAAACTCATTAATCAAGATTTTTTTCTTCAAAAGTGTTGTCTTCTTCCACAATTGAAGAACAATAAAAAACATGACGCAAAAAAATGTAAATGTTGCTTTTATTTCAAATAGGTTTATAAAAAAGTTGCTATCATGATTTCTGGCCCTTTTATTAAAACCTATGGTGTAATATATCCAACTGTCCTGATGTGCACATACGAAAACAACCTGTATGGGGATGTAAAACTGGTTAAAAAACAAAGCAAATACTTTGTTTTAACTAAATATCATCTATCTCCCTTCCTATATCTCTCCTTATAATACATTTCATTGTCAATATATCTCAAAAAGCAAATTAAATTGTTCATACCTGACATCAGTACCTCCTTGCTTTCGATCTTGACCCAAACACTATACCGACTGTAGAAACAGATGCTGAACTGTTTATGTAAAGATAGAGAAGGATAAACAAAAAAGGACAATTTCTTCTATTGAAGCCTGGAAAAGTGTAGGAAAATGTTTTATTTATGTAACTAAATATGTTTAAATCTGTTTTATATTTTCTAAAAATAAATTATATTTTATTGTATTTTCTGGATATTTTTGATAAAAGTTAATAAATATAATTAAAAACAAATTTCAAATAAAATTGTTGTGTTTTTTTAAACTTAATTTAAATATTTTAGCTGTATGTTTTCATTTTTTAGAAAAATCATTTTCCTGTTGTACTATTTGTTAAAATTATTAGTCACCTTTTTATGTATTTTAACTTTCTTTTTAAAATATATTTTTTTACAATATATATTAAAATTAATAGTCAGCTTTCATTAATTGTAACATTAAAACACTTCCACAGCCATCACCCATATTTCCCTAACATCCCTATCTTAAAACTTTAATGTTGTTAAATTCATTTTCATAATTTATTTTAAAAAGGTTAAATTAGTATCACAGTTGGTACCTGAGTATAATACATGTCCCCACTCATTACCCCTATATCCTTTACAGTCCACTCATAAAACTTTATTTCCAATTTTTTATGAATTTGCATTAATTATTTTAAAAATTAAAATATTTTAAATAGATTATATATTTCATACTCAGGTATCACCGTATTGATATACGTCCCCACCCATTACCCCTATATTCCTGAAATCCACTTCTAAAACTGTATTTTAATCTTTGTAAATTCATTTGCATAAATTATTTAAAAAAATGTAAATTATTTTTAAATAGATTACATATAAGAGGGACGGAGTCTGGGTGCTTCCGAGATACCCGGCTTTTGCTAAGGCTCAGCGACCACCAGGATCCTTCTTTCTGGATATTCACCCTTGCTGCATGCAAGCCAGAACCTCGATGTTATGGTGACAGGAACATGAAGGGCATCTACTGAAGCTTTGCAGGCCTGCACACATGCCTCCTGGACCCTGTTGGAGCCTCTCCATCTTCCATACCTGGCCTTTGCCCATCCTGAAGGACCTGCCGAGGTAGGAGCACTGCTCTGTAGCCATCACCTATACCACCGTGGCCTCTCTGCGCAACTCGGCCTTCCCTTGGCTGTCATTGATGGGCTGTCCCCCAGCAGGGATGCAGCACACCTACCTTTGACAACTCCCTCTGCTTCTGTCCCCACCAAGGAGATGCACCTGGGCTTCCCCCTTTGCTCTATCATTTCATCCCCTTCAGCAGCTGGACAATTGAAGAAGGGGGTACTGCTGCACAATCGCTCTTCACAGTTTGGCATGAGCCCAGCTGGACACATACCTAGGGTCACCCATGCCTCTCACTACGGTGCCTTAGACCTACATCTCAGACTCTTCTCTTGCTATTACTTCTGGCACTTGTCATTCCTCACATCTTTGGATTCCACGGCTATGGACATTACGGTGCGGACGGAGGGGGCGGGAAAGGGGGGACATGTGGTCTCCCCACCCCCACACTCAGGACTCTCTGCAGGTGACACTTCACCTAAGTATCAAAGATTGGACCTGGTCATGAAGAGATGGGGGAATGGGCCTCCCATGATGGGCCTGCTCCGACGGACAGGGGCCATGACAAGCCCCGATCTCTTATCAACCACTGGTGGCTATACCATCTGTATTGTACTGCTCTGGAGGGACCCTTGCAATTCTCGTATGTCCCTGTATTGGTGTGCCTATTGTTGGGGGGGTCAAATTCCTCATATTTCTCTGTTGTCCGCAGTTGGTTTATCTCCTTCGAGGACCCACAAGGAGATTCACTCATATTTGAGGAAGGCATATTTATGTTTAAGAAAAAAGAAGAGTAGGTAGTAGTGTTCCCTGAAAGGGAAGAAACCGCACAATCAATGTATAGTATATTGTAGGCTATAGCAAGTTAAGTGTGAGTCAGTCTAGTCCTAAAATTGGATCGGGGTGCTAGGGTAGCTTAAAACACCTACTACCAAAAAGGTGTTATTAGCATATTAGAATCTAACATGCATGTTAATGAAACAAAGAACAAAGCTGATACAGCACACCCTTAATAGTTAATAATAATCCAAATACAGTATTGGATAAGTTCTACATAAATTAATATTCCAATGCAAAAGCAAACACCAGTTCATACGGGCAATCTAGTAAGGTATCTGGCACACAATGAGTGATCCAAAACGGTCATCTGTTGATTTGTCAAGTTCTTTTTATTATTTCTCTCAAACAGTTTTCCCAGCGCACAGACTTGCCGACACGTGTTTCGTCTATCTTAGACTTTTTCTAGGCTGGAAAATTAAACATCATATATTAGAAAATCTATATTAATACAAAAATTAAAAAGTTGCTACATGAGAATAAGCTCATGATAATCTTTATATTTATCATACTAATTCTATTGTAACAACAACAGATAAAACCTCACAAAAAAATCCAAAATGTGACCATATACATACGCCCAAAGAATCAAGAATACAAGAAGATTTAGTGTGGAAACAAGAAAATCTGCAGTGACCACATCACCAAAAAGAAAATAAACCCATATGATATAGAGCAGTGAATTTTTAGACAATGGAAACCTTATTCGCAAGGTGTTAACATAAACAAAATTTAATGAAAAGAGCGTGAAGAGAGCCAAAAGCCGTGAGTCAATATCATGAACCCAAGAAAAACTAATAATAACTTGTTATAAGATTAAAAAAACACCGAATTGGGAAAATTGTCGCAATGTATTCCAATGCGAATAAATCAAAAGCCGTAGTCCATGTGTTAAACTCAAAGGCCAATATCGTATAGATAACAGGAAAGTCTGCCCGGAAAAAATAATATGAAGAAATGAGACATGTTGAGGGGTTAGATGACTAGTCACAAAACATCATGAAAAACAGCGGAAACTAAGAACGATGATCCCCTATTAGACAACGAAGCAACTCACCCGATAAGATGTCCCGTAAAAAAAAAAAAAAAATGTATAGTCCCAGGTTAAGTTTTACTGAAATAAACGAACTGTTGAGTCTGGATCCACTAGTATGGCAACAATAGCAAAGCAGTTAATTCAAATCGGAGGCACGACCATGATAAGTATGCCACCTACAAAACAATGTCATAAGGGCCATAAGTAAAAGCATTTGCTATTGTTGCCATACTAGTGGATCCAGACTCAACAGTTCGTTTATTTGGGTAAAACTTATACCGTTTAGTCATTGTTACTCGCCGAAATACAAAGAGAGGGTGGATTCTTTATCCGTTTTGGGACAACACAAATTTTTCAGAATTCCTATGGTTCCATATGACTTTCTAGTAATGTGATTCTTAAGGACCAAAGTTTTTTAATATCATCTGTTATCTATATCTTCTTACAACCATGTCCCGTATGTAGTATTAAGCAACCCCTAGATGAACATCACTTGCCTATATTAGGTTAGTGGAATTTTGATTGACATTTTGTGTTTTTCAATTTGCCAACTTGTACTATACATCAATGTGGTATTCACTAATTTGGGTACATTGGTAGTTTCATGTCCATAATATGGACATGTTTTGTATGTTTTAGTATGATCCTTCAATGACTGTATACAGGATAGTGATCATCGTTCTTAGTTTCCGCTATTTGTCATGATGTTTTGTGACTAGTCATCTAACCCCTCAACATGTCTCATTTCTTCATATTATTTTTTCCGGGCAGACTTTCCTGTTATCTATGCGATATTGGCCTTTGAGTTTAACAAATGGACTACGGCTTTTGATTTATTCGCATTGGAATACATTGCGACAATTTTCCCAATTCGGTGTTTTTTTTATCTTATAACAAGTTATTATTAGTTTTTCTTGGGTTCATGATATTGACTCACGGCTTTTGGCTCTCTTCACGCTCATTTCATTAAATTTTATTTATGCTAACACCTTGCAAATAAGGTTTCCATTGTCTAAAAATTCACTGCTCTATATCACGTGGGTTTATTTTCTTTTTGGTGATGTGGTCACTGCAGATTTTCTTGTTTCCACACTAAGGGGCCGATTCCGATCTCGGTCGGAAGCTCTCCGAACGGGATCCGGCCGGAAAAAGTACGAGCCGAAGGCTCGTTTTCCGACCGACTCGTACAGCTGTACCAGCGAGCGAGTACGATGCGATTATAGGCGTGTGTTCCGACCGAACCGTTTCCGGATCCGAACCGCTCCGACCGACTCGTACGGAAACGAATCGCACCACGCAATGGAGACGTTATACGACTGAGCGAGTACGATGTACGCGTCGGACAGCCGGATCAATTCGGAGCGTCCGGCTCGAAAAAGCTCCCGGAGCCGGACGTTGGGGGTCCGTGCCGGACCCCCCAAAACCCGTAGCCTTACGAGTCGAACACAGGGGGAGACCCATGGGTCTCCCCAACACAGGTATGTACGGTGTGGGTTGCACCGACGCGTACCCACTGTAGGGGGCGCACTTGTTCGCGACGTACCCATTCAGTCAATGGGAGCCCATGTACGCGTCGTACGACCGACTCCCACTGACTTCAAAGGGAGTCCGACCGAATCGAGTCCGGCAGCATGCGGCCGCATCGTACTCGCTCGGTCGGACTGCAGGACTCCGGCTCGGTCGGAAAACACTCCGGATCTGGCTCGGTCGGAGAGCTTTCCGACCCAGATTGGAATCGGCCCCCTAAATCTTCCTTTATTCTTGATTCTTTGGGCGTATGTATATGGTTACATTTTGGATTTTTTGTGAGGTTTTATCTGTTGTTGTTACAATAGAATTAGTATGATAAATATAAAGATTATCATGAGCTTATTCTCATGTAGCAACTTTTTAATTTTTGTATTAATATAGATTTTCTAATGTATGATGTTTAATTTTCCAGCCTTGAAAAAGTCTAAGATAGACGAAACACGTGTCGGCAAGTCTGTGCGCTGGGAAAACTGTTTGAGAGAAATAATAAAAAGAACTTGACAAATCAACAGATGACCGTTTTGGATCACTCATTCTGTGCCAGATACCTTACTAGATTGCCCGTATGAACTGATGTTTGCTTTTGCATTGGAATATTGATTTATGTAGAACTTATCCAATACTGTATTTGGATTATTATTAACTATTAAGGGTGTGTTGTATCAGCTTTGTTCTTTGTTTCATTTTTATGTTTTATTTGATTGCATTTTACCCTGGCACACTTGGCTTTATTGCTGCACGCCTGCCACTATGTATAGTTTGCAGCAGTCCCGAGTTGGTTCAAAATTGATTTTTTGTGACGGGAAGTACTGGTGGGCTGCTTGACATAGGTGATTTACTTTTCCGCTTAAAGTTAGTTAGACAGTGCATTATTGGTTGTAACCTGATGACACACTAGGGGCTGTATTATAGAAAATGCCCCGGGGGTGAAGGGCATGTGTACCCGCTTTGTGTACCCTGGGACACTTTGGTATTACAGAGGGGCTATAGTTGCTTGTACGGTCTCTTCTGCAATACAGATAGCGCTGGTGTACATGTAGCACCAGCACTATCTCAAGAGGGTATGCCCTCATTTGCATGGGGGCACGGCCACATGCAAATGAAGGAATTGTTTTATCTCTGCACCCATGCTGTAATATAGATGTGGGCACAAAGAAGCTGTCAGAAGGTGCACTGAGAGTGCACCACAGAAAGGTGAATCACTATCAGTGTGCCCCCTGATGACAGGCACCTGGAGAGAGTCAAGGGTTTCCTATGGACCCCCCAGACATCCCTTCACTCACTGCACCTGCCTGCAAGGGGATCTCTCTTCCCCTCTTAAAAGTGCAAGCGGGTTGCTGTCTGCACAATAAAACAAAGAGGGGTTTCTTCAAAGCTGCTCCCTATTTCACTTAAATGCACTACCCTGGGGCAGCACAAGCTTGTGGTTACCCTTAGGGCAGTGCATTCAACATAATAGGGCACACTTTCTCTGTATGTGCACAGTGCGCATGTTTAAAAGTGTGCCGTGGTGCAAACAGAGAATGTGCACCCTATATGCAAAAGGACCCCAGGTGTTCTCTTCTGTGTCACCCACAGTTCTTCCTCCTCTATTGTATCAGCTTAGTTTTAGTTCTATACAGTAATCACAGTACTCATCATACTCCAGTTGACCAGCACCATACCAAACTCTTGATTGATTTGTTCACAGAGTTACTTCATGTCCGCAACCTCTTAATACTATTTGTTGTTTTCTTTGAGTTTTTGTTGCTTCCCTCGCTCTTTCAGACTTCTTGTTCTGTGATTCAACATACCTTCCATTTTGCTCCTACATCTTTTGCTTATATTTCACTTGCTATGGTTTCGACATTGCAGCCCAAACATCTTCGCCTTATTTCACTCAACATCAAATGGAAAAGGATACCCACTGATCTCGCCTCGAAGTTTTACAATTTACAGGAAGCTGCCATATTATCTTTCTACCCAATTTTGTACAGCGTGTGTCCATCTGATGGGAGTAAGTGGTTACAAAACACTTACTCCTAATGCATCATAGATATGTAGAGGTATTGAACACATTTAAATGTTTGCATTTAAGAGTAATGCTGTGTGCAGGTGACAGTTGACAACTTGTATCCAGCATGTATCGTACAAGTTTTTAGGCTCTTCAGAAAAAGTTTGCAACAGGGCAAAGATTCTACATACAATACACAAAGGGGCATAGTCATGAATTTTGTGGTGCAGCGCAGTGCAGCAATTCACCGTGGTGCAGGGGTGCCTGTGTTGTAGTCAGGATTGTTTTTGTGCAGGAAGGTGCACCTTCCTGCACAAAAACAATCCTGAGAGGGCTTGCCTCTTTCTAAGATACACACAGTGTTGTCCAAGGTAAACTCTCCATATAGATTGAATAATATTTACAGTAACCACTTCTCCACTCATATCAACTTCATTTCTCAAGGTATGTTGGGTGACTGTCTGGGGTTTGATACAGATAAAAGCTGTCTATAGCACTGCATTCATTTTCGAACAGACATTCAGTATTTTTAGGAACTTGGCTTTCTCTGAACAGCAAAGTTATGTTAAACAGTCCCTTTTTGCACTGGGGTTTTCTGACTTCTGGCAATGCCCGGAGTCTGTCTCCGCCTCCTCTGTCAAAAAAGTAAAAGATGCTTTCTGGGCACACGAGTGGAGGAAGATATTGACAACAGCTAGGTGTGGTAGTCTAGCTGAGTTTGTGTTAAACCACAAATGCAAGCCAAAGTTGGAAACCTGCCTGGATGAGATAGACCCGCCCTTTACCAGATTGTTGTATATAAGATTCAGGCTGGGTGCTCTGAAATTGCATCATTTACTTGTAAATGAAGGTTCTGCCCAGAGAGCAGTGAAGCTTGTGGGGCAGACCAGGAAACATGTGCCCCCTGCTTTATTTCTGCCCAGCATTCGTTAGACAATGGAGATGCTGGATTGTGCCTTTGTGCAGATACCTTGGAATACATCTCCACAAACAAGCCTTGCAAATCGGTATGGTGAGATACAGGGTCTTGTGCTGTTTTTTCTATTGCAAAATTCCTAGAAACAATCTGGCTTATTTGTGCCAGGATAGTCTAGCAAACGCAGTTGTTAATACTGAAGCATAGGAATTTGCTCGCAGGTCTTATAGTTGCTAATGTACACTTTGGCAAGTTGGCATGCTAGCTTAACCTGCTAAAACAAATCTCTGTATTTCATATCAAAATAATGATGTCTTTTGCTGCTTTTAGTTTTTTAATGCTGTGTTTTTATTTTAAGATTAACTTTGCACAGAGATTTTATGTAAATTACAAATTTTAAACAACTGTGGATGTTTTATCTGAAAAATGCTTAGCATGGTATAACTAGAGTAGTTTTGTGATGCATTTTTAACCGGTGTTGCTTTTATGGTCTTCAACTGAAATAAAGTATTTATAACGAAATCGAACACTTGTAAATAGATTGAACACCTTATGCAATGAGGGTTTTCATATATCTGTGGTTGATTGTTAATGTGAACTATGCCAATCGTGAAGTGTATGGTATAGGCTCAATTTTGCATATAACCCACTATTTCTACACCTAAGGGAGATGGTTCTGTGATGGCGATAATGATGCCTCATAATCTTCTGGGTATTTTGTACTTTCTTTCAGAGCTCTAATGCTATACCTTTTTATAGAGCAATGTGTACAAAAGAAGATTGGATGATGTCACCAGTGATGTCATTAATGATGTAATTTGAGATGTCGTTAGTGATTGTGAGAAGTTGGCCTGGTATATGCTGTTCACTAATTAAAGTGGACACCTTGCACCAGAACAATTCGACTCTTATGGTAGATAGGTTTAAGACAACCTTTATAGAAAGCTATCCTAGTGGTAGCTGTGGAGAGCAGCCTTCAGGCTAAGTCTTGAAGGAATGTAAAGCAGCTTGTTTTACCACACAATCTCTTGAATCACCAAATGAAAAGACACCACACAGGTATATATATCAAATATATATGTATTTATTAATAAACAACTCTCTACTAATCTCTTTATGAGATTAGAAGTCAGAAACATATGTACAAGTCAAATGTTATCAAAATAAGTTTAGCACAATCGAATATCACAATCTTAGTTTGGCTAGACCTAGGTCTAGGGCATCTAGAATCAAGGGACCCCCAAGAACCACCCCAGGTAGTTGTAGGAGACCCACAGGGGACGGACGCGGTGTCCTGGCACCGGTGCGAGTCCTGTAAGAGTCTATGCGAACATACGCAATTGAGATTTCAATGTTAAAGGTCCCTTGCGTGTTCGAGGCGAACACACCGATCGGACTCAGTACGAGTCGAAGGACACGGTTATAGATAATGTTACAAGGGAGATGGACGCGATGTGTCTAACACAGACGCGAACCCTGTACGAGTCAGCACAATTGTCGCACTTAGAAAATAAGAGTTTTAGGGCACTTCTAGGGTAGCTACAAGCAAGCCACTTACAGGGTAAGTAGTTCTAGGGCCCACACCCACGGGAGCGCCGTAATGCTAAAGTTACCTCACCCAGGGGAGCCGGGTGCATAGGTGTCCTTTGGTGTCGGGTCGCGGCGTCGTTTTCAATGGGAGCCAGTGAAGACTTGCTGCTTGCAGCGACAGGAGAAGTGTCCGGAGGAATCCAAGCCTGGATTCAGAAGATGGAAGACCTGAAAGCAGAGGGGACAGTGTTCAAAGTCACTTGGCAGTGACTCGGGGCAAGGAAGATGGATGCCCACCGTCGTTGCAAGATTCAGGTTGTTCACGAATGCCTTGACTCTTCAGCCACGAGGTCCAGGAGGCGTCGACGACAACCAGAAGCTGGATTCGGCGTGTGCCACGATGTATGCAGCTTACTGCGGTGTCGGCGACTCGATTGGAGCCAACAAGCCTTGGTAACAGCAAGTCTCGGGGAAAGTGTAAAAAGTCAATGGCTCAAACCAGCAAGGTCTGAGGGACTCACCCAGCGAAGGTAAGTCAGGGCAGGCTTGGAGCAATCAGGGGAGCCCTTTGGTTCTGTAGGAAAGCCTCCTGGGGACCCACAAGCCGGCTGGCAAGGGATCGCAAAGACACCTCGGGAGGATTCACTCAACAGGGGCCCACGGTCACTCGGGACATGGTAGACCTCTGATCTTTGGAGGGATTCTTGCTGGAGGCTAGGAACATACGTGGTCCAAAGCACTAGTTCATAGAACGTTGTGAAGGGGTTGCACTCGACAATAGTGCACGGTACCCAGGGGTCGCGGTTCCTCGTCACTCTTGGAGTCCACTGGCCTTAGCTTCGCTGGGGACTCACGATGGCCTTTGAGAAGTCAGGAAATCCACTTCTTGGGCTGCAGGGACTTCGGACTCCGGCGGGAGCGGCGTAGTCTGCAACTGTTGTTTGTAGTTTTTGGTGCCTACCAAGCAGGGGAGTCACTCCTTGACTCCAAGGGAGATTCTTCAGTCTTCCAAAGGTAGTGGAACGTCGAACGTCCGGGATTCTTCTTGTAGAGCGTCGTCCAGGGGTATCTAGGGTGCAATGCACAGGTTCCCCCTCTTATACTAAAAGAAAGGGAGGGACTAGCTCTATGACCCTACCTATGGGAGGGTCAGGGGAGTGGGTGGCTACACCCACTTCCCTTTGTCCAGTTTCGCGCCAGAGCAGGGGCAGGTAGCCCCTGAGCCGGTTTGAACTGGGGTATGCACAGAGGAGCCTTCTGCTCCCCAGTGCAGGACTTCAAAGCACTCTAAGAGTGCACCCACCCAGCCCCAATACACTAAACCCTGTCTGGGAGGTGGTCACACCCCCTTGGGGCAGGATATCTATTGTTGGGCTTCCTCCACTGCGAGTGTTGGTCATCAGCAGGAGGGCAGCCCAGTGTCTGTGACTGGTGGCATCCATTTTGTGATGCCAGGGCTCTGCAGGATTCTACTGCGTTTCCACAGTAGGTACATGTCTATCCCTCTAGAAGGGTGGAATGCTACCCCCGCCGCCAGGACTGGCGGGGGGGGTAGTATTCCAAGATGTATGACACCAAACACGACATGTTTTGATGCAGCCATTCCAAAGTTAGCATTTTACAGCGAGGATATAATGCACTTAAGAGTATATGGTTTAACCGCATCCACAAACAGCACCAGAGAATGGACTCTGAGAGCTGCAGAGGGGCCCTGCTCAGGCAGAGGCACCCCCTCACATGGAAACTAAACATCCTGCCCTCAGGATCGATAGGGCCTGCTTTAGGGGTGACTGATAAGTCTCAATGTGTGTGCAGGAGAGATATAGGGGACCTATATCTCAGTGAGGGGTGCTAGCACTTCCTCACCCAGGCTGCAGTAGCAGGCCTGTGGTGTCAGATTTAGTCTGCTTCCCAGGGGTGGGATAATACATGCTTCAGCCCCTGGTAGGCCTGTGAAGTACCTATGCCCTTGGTACCTAAGGTACCATATACTAGGGACTCATAAGGTACCACAGTATCCAATCACTAGTGCACCTAGAGTGCACTCCAAGTCATTTAGAGAGAACAGAGAGGCTGGGGCCCTGATTAGCAGGGACCCAGCCAGACTATAGCCAGAAACCAGTGTAAACATCAGAAAAAAAGTGGGGGCAACATAAGAGGCAGATCCTACTCTCCTACACAACCCCCCAAACGCAGGGACACTAAACTAACCTTGACCAGTTGAGTCTTCGTGTTCTAAGTGGAAATACCTTGAGAGTCCATCTGCATTGGCATGTTGGGTCCCAGGTCTATGTTCCACTGTATAGTCCATCCCCTGTAGGGAAATGGACCACCTCAAAAGTTTTGGGTTTTCTCCTTTCATTTGTTTAAGCCATAGGAGGGGCTTGTGGTCAGTCTGAAGTATGAAGTGAGTGCCAAACAAGTATGGCCTCAGCTTCTTCAGGGCCCACACCACAGAAAAGGCCTCCCTCTCTATAGCTGACCAACGTTTCTCTCTAGGGGTCAGCCTTCTGCTAATAAAAGCTACTGGCTGGTCTTGACCTTCATCATTCAGTTGAGACAGTACAGCTCCCACACCCAGCTCAGAAGCATCTGTTTGGACAATGAACTTTTTGGTGTAGTCTGGACTCTGTAAGATGGGGGCAGTGCACATGGCCTGCTTTAGGTCTTCAAATGCCTTCTGACAGCTAGCTGTCCACTGAACCTTTTTTGGCATCTTCTTTGAGGTCAGATCATTCAAGGGGGTCACTAACATAACATAACATGTGTATTTGTAAAGCACACGTTCACCCCAGCAACGGGGCATCTTGGCGCTGAATAATAGATGTTTATTGTTATCCAACTCAATGGTACTCATTTAATCGACCTCAAATGGATGAAAGGCTGAGTGGACCCGCCGGGATTCGATCCTGTGACCATGAGGTCGAACACAGGCCCCTGCAGTGGATGCATTAGTCCACTGAGCCACCAGACCCGGCTATAGATCCATATCCCTTGACAAGCCTCCTATAGTACCCAGTCAGGCCTAAGAAGGCTCTCACCTGTGTCTGGGTGGTTGGAGCAACCCATTCCATTATGGTTTGGATTTTATTATTATTATTATTATTATTATTATTATTAGGAAGTTTGTAAAGCGCAATGGTTACTCCAACGGAGTGTCCCCGCGCTAGGACAACTGGAAACCCCAAACCCATACCACACTAATCGATTACCTACATAGCCTCTAAACAGAGAAAGGCAGCTGAGTGGTTAACGACCGCCCCCCAAGTCACGGAAGAGCCAGATTTTCAATTTCTTACGGAACCAAGGTTCTGACTCAGATGTCCTCAAGTCCACAGGAAGTTTATTCCAGGCCTTAGCTACCAGGAAACCAAAAGATCTTCCACCCACCCTGGCCCTCCGTACCTTAGGCACAGTCATTCTCATACAACCAAGAGATCTCAAATTCCGAGAAGGTTGGTAAACCGTCAGAAGGGGAGTCAAAAGCGCGGCCCTTTTTCCTAAGGATCCTGTGGCTAATACAAAGAGCTTTAAATGTAACTCTGGCCTGTATAGGGAGCCAGTGAAGTTTTTTAAGGCTTCTCCTACCGGGGCCCTCCTGGGAATATTCAGGATAAGCCTAGCAGCGGCATTTTGGACCTTCTGCAAGATGTTCAGATTTTTAGCGGTCACCCCTAGATACAGAACATTGCAGTAGTCAAGACGAGATGTGACCAAAGCCTGTACAACAGTTCTTTTAGCATCCAGGGGAGAAGGTCCAGAATTTTCCGCAGCATTTTCAGGATGCCAAAGCAAGTTCCGGCCACCGCAGAAATTTGCTGGGTAAAGGAAAGTGCTTCGTCAAACCACACCCCAAATTTTCACCTTATCCTTCGGCACCGGGCAAAGTCCCAGTTCCTCAGGCCACCAATGCTGTGACCAGAAAGAGGGCTGTTTTCCCACAACCAACACCTCTGTCTTCCCTGCATTCAGCTGGAGACAACTCAGTCTCATCCAGTCCATAAGCTCCCTCAGACAATTTTGCTCTGTAAAGGCTGAACCTGGCCTCCACCGACAAGGTGGCCCAGGTACACAACCTGACTCTGCCCTATCTGGCACTTAGTGGCCTTGATAGTGAGGCCTGCTTTCTGCAGAGCCTCCAAAACATTTCTGAGGTGGACCAGGTGATCCTGCCAGGAGGAACTAAAGACAGCAATATCATCTAGATAAGCTGAGCAATAAGTTTCCATCCCTGCCAGAACTTTATTCACCAACCTCTGAAAAGTGGCAGGTGCATTTTTCAATCCAAAGGGCATCACCACAAAGTGGTAGTGCCCACTAGAGGTCGAAAATGCTGTTTTGGCTTTTGCATCATCAGCTAATCTGATCTGCCAGTAGCCAGCTGTTAGGTCAAATGTACTTAGATACTTGGCTGAGGCCAAAGTATCAATCAGCTCATCTGCCCTTGGTATGGGATAGGCATCAGTCCTAGTGACTGCATTGAGGCCTCTGTAGTCTACACAAAACCTCATTTCTTTCTTACCACCCTGGGTATGAGGCTTGGGTACCAGGACTACTGGGCTAGCCCAAGGGCTATCTGAAGGCTCAATTACACCTAGCTCCAACATTTTCTGGACTTCAGTCCTGATACAGTCCCTGACATGGTCAGGTTGCCTGTAGATTTTACTCTTGACAGGCAGACTGTCTCCAGTGTCCACCTCATGGGTGCACCAGGTAGTCTGACTAGGGGTCAGGCTAAACATATGTCTATACTGTTGCAGAACTTGTCTGCACTCAGTTTGCTGATGGTCAGTGAGGCTGCTTGCCAAAGCAACACCATCTACTGACCCATCATCAGGGTTCTGAGAGAGCAGGTCAGGGAGAGGGTCACTCTCCTCCTCCTGGTCCTCATCAGTTGCCATGAGCAAGCCCATGTCAGCCCTGTCAACATATGGCTTTAATCTGTTGACATGGAGCACCCTCAGGGGGCTCCTGGGAGTTCCAAGATTCACCAGGTAGGTGACTTCTCCCTTCTGTTCAACTATTGTATGGGGGCCACTCCACTTGTCCTGGAGGGCTGCTGGGGCCACAGGCTCCAACACCCACACTTTCTGTCCTGGCTGGTATACAGTCAGTACAGCCTTTGGTCATGCCAAGCTTTTTGTAATTCTTGGCTGGCCTCCAGGTTTTTGGTTGCCTTTTTCATGTACTCAGCCATCCGGGAGCGGAGACCAAGTACATAGTCCATCACATCTTGTTTGGGGGGCTTGAGAGGTAACTCCCAGCCCTCTTTTACCAAACACAATGGACCTCTCACAGGATGCCCAAACAGAAGCTCAAATGGGCTGTAACCAACCCCCTTCTGTGGAACCTCTCTGTATGCAAACAACAGGCAGGGAAGAAGAAGGTCCCATTTCCGCCTAAGCTTCTCTGGGAGTCCTTTAATCATTCCCTTCAGGGTTTTGTTGAAGCGTTCAACTAACCCATTGCATTGTGGGTGATAGGGGTGGTGAACTTATAAGTTACACCACACTCCTTCCACATTGCCTTCAAATATCCTGACATGAAGTTGGTACCTCTGTCAGAAATGACCTCCTTTGGGAAACCCACTCTGGAGAAAACTCCAATGAGGGCTCTTGCCACCACAGGGGCTGTGGTGGTCCTCAGGGAATTGCTTCTGGGTACCTGGTGGCATGATCCACTACCACCAGGATAAACCTGTGCCCAGATGCAGTTTGAGGGTCAAGGGGACCAACAATGTCAATCCCTACCCTTTCAAAGGGTACCCCCACCACAGGTAGTGGTATCAGGGGGCCTTTGTTGTGCCACCTGCCTTACCACTGGCTTGGCATGTGACACAGGAGCGACAAAACTCCTTTGTGTCCTCTGACATATGTGGCCAATGAAAATGTGGAACAAGCCTGTCCCAGGTCTTGTTTTGGCCCAAGTGACCTGCCAAAGGGATATCATGTGCTAGGGTCAAGAGGAACCCCTAAACTTCTGAGGTATTACCATCCTCCTGGTGGCTCCAGGGGCTGGATCTCTACCCTCAGAATATAGGAGTCCCTCATCCCAATAAACTTTATGGGACCCACTAGCACTCCCAGCAGCCTCAGCAGCAGCCTGCTGTCTGAGGGGTTCAAGAGAGGGGCAGCACTGTTGCTCCTTACTCAGATCTTCCCTAGAAGGGCCCCTGCCCCCAGAACTCAACCTGATCAGGCTCAAGTCCCTCTGGGGCAGTTCCTTCTTCAGGATCTGCTTCACCTCCCTCTGGGGGTGAATCTGTGATCTGAGACAGAGGGGAAGGCACTGCCTTTACCCTACTGCTCCTCCTCTTGGGAAGCATCTGGTCCATTGTTCCAGGATCCAGAGCTGGTTCAGTGTTATGCATTCTTGCTTGTGACCTGGTCACAGCAAATACCTCTGCAGGGATGCCCAACATCTCAGCATGAGTCCATAACTCTACTTCAGACCAGGCTGAAGTCTCTAGATCATTGCCCAATAGACATTCGACAGGGAGGTCTGCACTGACTACAACCTTCTTGAGGCCAGTTACCCCTCCCCAGGAGAAATTCACAACTGCCAGACTATGGTTGGTCCTGACATTGCTTGCATTGGTCACCTGGTACATTTCGCCCAGGATGATCTGTCCAGGGTCCACAAGATCCTCTGCCACCATGGTGACACTAGCACCTGTGTCCCTAAATGCCAAAGCCTGTTTGCCATTTATTACAGGCTGCTGTTTGTATTTGCCCAGATTACTGGGGCTTACTAGGAAGGACATATCAAGGTCTCCATCACAAATCAGCATTGCCTGAGTGGGCACTCTGACTAGGTCAGAGTCCACTTCAGAACCCAGGGTCAACCCTACTACACCCTTATTCTGAGTACCACCTCCACCAGTAGCTGAGCTAGGGGAACAGTTGCCTTAGGGGCAGGAGTGGTGGTGGTTTGGTCTTTGGACTTGTTACAATCAGAAGTCCAGTGCCCTTTCTGTTTACAGAATTTGCACCAGGGCTTCTTTTGGCCTTTTCCCTTGTTGGATTGTGACTCCCCACCAGATGCAGATTTTTGGGGCCCTTGTGAAGACTTCTGGTCTTTTGACTTATCCCCACCTTTCTCAGAGCCCTTAGGATCTTGCTTCTTGGTGTCACCCCCTTGGTTCTGGGGTTTCTGCCTTACCCTGGTTCTGACCCATTTGTCTGCCTTCTTTCCCAATTCTTGGGGAGAGGTCAGATCTGAGTCCACCAGGTATTGATGCAACAACTGGTTCTGGCAATTATTAAGGATCTGTTCTCTCATCATCAGATTATACAATCCCTTGAAATCAGTAACCCTACTGCCAACCAGCCAACCCTCCAGAGCCTTGGTTGCACAATCTACAAAGTCAGTCCAGTCCTGAGTCTGTGCCTTCTGGGTGTCTCTGAACTTCAACCTGTACTGCTCAGTGGTTAAGCCAAACCCATCTATCAGTGCACTCTTCAGGACTTCATAATCATCAGCATCCTCTTCTCTAACAGTGAGGAGCTTGTCTCTACCTTTGTCTGAAAAGGAGAGCCACAAGATTGCTGCCCACTGCTTTTGGGGGACCTGCTGTACTCTACAGGCCCTCTCCATAGCAGTTATCCACTCGTGGATATCATCCCCACTCTGGTAGGGAGGAACAACCTTGCTCAGGTTCCTATGGTCTGGAATATATTCTCTGCCTCTAGGGACACTGTTGCTGCCACCAAGGGGTTCTAACCCCTCTCTTCTAGAAGCTCTCTGGATCTCCAGGGCTTCTCTATCCAGTGCCAACTGCTTGGTTCTGAGGGCAACTCTTGCTTCCTCATACTGCAGCAGTTTGCACATTCTTTCAGAGGAGCTCTCTCTCATGGGAAAGTATGAGTTCCTCTGCTGGACAAATTCTCTGCCAGAGTGATAAGAGTGGTCAGATTCCCTGGAAGGGGACCTATGCCTCTCATCCACTCTGTCAGTTCTCTTAGGGAGAATTCCTCTGTCCTTTTCAGGCCCTTTGGAGCCTGGCCCTTCAATCACAGAGTCTTGGTCATTCTGATTTTCATCATCTGACCCAGACACTGTAATTGACCCACCCCTGATTCAGACCCATTAGCTCCTAGAGCCAATCTAAGATCATCTGCTGTCAGCAGATCTATCAGGTGTAGTGTGGAGGGACTCTGTCCTAGCTTCAGGTGTCTTTCAACACACATGGCTCTCAAGTCAGAGAAAGCCATGTCCTTATACTGAGGCTGAGTGGATCCACTGGTTCCACCCTTTAAGGACATTCTAGTGTTGTGCAGTGTTGTACTACCTACACTAGTTTGTGGCCTACTGATACTAGCTTGAGCTGTAGAAAGGGTGTGCTATCCCTTGGCACACAGCTCTAAGTTCAGTAGAACTTATTGATACTAAGCTTGACTTTATATGTACCTTAAGTACCTATAGTGGTTTTCAGTTAGTAATTCAAATAGAGAATTTCTGGTAAAACAATAGCAAGCTGGAATCCCACACGCTGCCCACCAATGTGAGAAGTTGGCCTGGTATATGCTGTTCACTAATTAAAGTGGACACCTTGCACCAGAACAATTCGACTCTTATGGGAGATTGGTTTAAGACAACCTTTATAGAAAGCTATCCTAGTGGTAGCTGTGGAGAGCAGCCTTCAGGCTAAGTCTTGAAGGAATGTAAAGCAGCTTGTTTTACCACACAATCTCTTGAATCACCAAATGAAAAGGCACCACACAGGTATATATATCAAATATATATGTATTTATTAATAAACAACTCTCTACTAATCTCTTTATGAGATTAGAAGTCAGAGAACATATGTACAAGTCAAATGTTATCAAAATAAGTTTAGCACAATCGAATATCACAATCTTAGTTTGGCTAGACCTAGGTCTAGGGCATCTAGAATCGAGGGACCCCCAAGAACCACCCCAGGTAGTTGTAGGAGACTCACAGGGGACGGACGCGGTGTCCGGGCACCGGTGCGAGTCCTGTACGAGTCTATGCGAACAGACGCGATTGAGATTTCAATGTTAAAGGTCCCTTGCGTGTTCGAGGCGAACACACCGATCGGTCCTTGTACGAGTCGAAGGACGCGGTTACAGATAGAGTTGCAAGGGAGATGGACGCGCTGTGTCTAACACAGACGCAAACCTTGTACGAGTCAGCGCAATGGAGATTTCAATGTTACTGGCCCTTTGTGTGTTCGAGGCGAACACCGATCGGACTCAGTACGAGTCGAAGGACACGGTTATAGATAGTGTTACAAGGGAGATGGACGCGATGTGTCTAACACAGACGCGAACCCTGTACGAGTCAGCGCAATTGTCGCACTTAGAAAATAAGAGTTTTAGGGCACTTATAGAATAGCTACAAGCAAGCCACTTCAGGGTAAGTAGTTCTAGGGCCCACACCCACGGGAGCACCGTAATGCTAAAGTTACCTCACCCAGGGGAGCCGGGTGCATAGGTGTCCTTTGGTGTCGGGTCGCGGCGTCGTTTTCAATGGGAGCCAGTGAAGACTTGCTGCTTGCGGCGACAGGAGAAGTGTCCGGAGGAATCCAAGCCTGGATTCAGAAGATGGAAGACCTGAAAGCAGAGGGGACAGTGTTCAAAGTCACTTGGCAGTGACTCGGGGCAAGGAAGATGGATGCCCACCGTCGTCGCAAGATTCAGGGCGTTCACAGGTGCCTTGACTCTTCAGCCACGAGGTCCAGGAGGCGTCGACGATGACCAGGAGCTGGATTCGGCGTGTCCCACGACGTCTGCAGCTTACTGCAGTGTCGGCGACTCGATTGGAGCCAACAATCCTTGGTAACAGCAAGTCTTGGGGAAAGTGTAAAAAGTCAATGGCTCAGACCAGCAATGTCTGAGGGACTCACCCAGCAAAGGTAAGTCAGGGCAGGCCTGGAGCAATCAGGAGAGTCCTTTGGTTCTGTAGGAAAGCCTTCTGGGGACCCACAAGCCGGCTGGCAAGGGATCGCAAAGACGCCTCAGGAGGATTCACTCAACAGGGGCCCACGGTCACTCAGGACATGGTAGGCCTCTGATCTTCAGAGGGATTCCTGCTGGAGGCTAGGACCACACGTGGTCCAAAGGACAAGTTCGTAAAACATTGCGAAGGGGTTGCACTTGACAATAGTGCACGGTACCCAGGGGTCACGGTTCCTCATCACTCTTGGGGTCCACTGGCCTCAGCTTCACTGGGGACTCACGATGGCCTTTGAGAAGTCAGGAAATCCACTTCTTGGGCTGCAGGGACTTCGGACTCCGGCTGGAGCGGCGTAGTCTGCGACCGTTGTTTGTAGTTTTTGGTGCCTGCCAAGCAGGGGAGTCACTCCTTGACTCCAAGGGAGATTCTTCAGTCTTCCAAAGGTAGTGGAACGTCGAAGGTCCGGGATTCTTCTTGTAGAGCGTCGTCCAGGGGTATCTAGGGTGCAATGCACAGGTTCCCCCTCTTATACTAAAAGAAAGGGAGGGACTAGCTCTATGACCCTACCTATGGGAGGGTCAGGGGAGTGGATGGCTACACCCACTTCCCTTTGTCCAGTTTCGCACCAGAGCAGGGGCAGGTAGCCCCTGAGGCGGTTTGAACTGGGGTATGCACAGAGGAGCCTTCTGCTCCCCCAGTGCAGGACTTCAAAGCACTCTAAGAGTGCACCCACCCAGCCCCAATACACTAAACCCTGTCTGGGAGGTGGTCACACCCCCTTGGGGCAGGATATCTATTGTTGGGCTTCCTCCACTGCGAGTGTTGGTCATCAGCAGGAGGGCAGCCCAGTGTCTGTGACTGGTGGCATCCATTTTGTGATGCCAGGGCTCTGCAGGATTCTACCGCGTTTCCACAGTAGGTACATGTCTATCCCTCTAGAAGGGTGGAATGCTACCCCCGCCGCCAGGACTGGTGGGCGGGTAGTATTCCAAGATGTTTGACATCAAACACGACATGTTTTGATGCAGCCATTCCAAAGTTAGCATTTTACCGCGAGGATATAATGCACTTAAGAGTATATGGTTTAACCGCATCCACAAACAGCACCAGAGAATGGACTCTGAGAGCTGCAGAGGGGCCCTGCTCAGGCAGAGGCACCCCCTCACATGGAAACTAAGCACACTGCCCTCAGGATCGATAGGGCCTGCTTTAGGGGTGACTGAAAAGTCTCAATGTGTGTGCAGGAGAGATATAAGGGACCTATATCTCAGTGAGGGGTGCTAGCACTTCCTCACCCAGGCTGCAGTAGCAGGCCTGTGGTGTCAGATTTAGTCTGCTTCCCAGGGGTGGCATAATACATGCTTCAGCCCCTGGTAGGCCTGTGAAGTACCTATGCCCTTGGTACCTAAGGTACCATATACTAGGGACTCATAAGGTACCACAGTATCCAATCACTAGTGCACCTAGAGTGCACTCCAAGTCGTTTAGAGAGAACAGAGAGGCTGGGGCCCTGATTAGCAGGGATCCAGCCAGACTATAGCCAGAAACCAGTGTAAACATCAGGAAAAAAAGTGGGGGCAACATAAGAGGCAGATCCTACTCTCCTACAGTGATGTTATAAATTATGTCATAGAACATGTCATAAGTGATGTCATTTGTGAGGTTATAAACAGCGGATGGCGGGGTGCATGTTAGCTAAATCTGGTGAATTTCTGTGTTTTTAGTTCAAACTTTAATGTTGTCACTGACAAACCCCTGACTATAACGTTACCTTAACCTTTGGTTTTGTCAGCGAAAATATATATATGGAAATATATATATATATTCACTGAAAAAACCATAGGTTTCAGGCACGTTATAGTTAGAAATTTGCATTTAAAAACCATAGAAATTCACTGAAAAAACCATGGGTTTCAGGAACGTTATAGTTAGTTGGACATTTCACTCGTACAAAATCATAGAAATTCCGGCGTTATAGTTAGTTCAGCTAACTATAACTCGCGCCCCGCAATACACTGCTGATGACGTCACATATTACATCATTCATGACATGGTCAGTAACATCACTGATGACATCACTGATGACATCTCAAATGACATCACTGATGACATCATCCAGTGACTGTGTGTTTCTGTAAAGTTTAAATTTGTTTTATATATATGCTAAGCTGTACTGAAGAATGAGTGGGTGTATAAGTGTCTGTATGGAGGATTTAGTAGGTACGTGACTGACTGTATAAGTGAGTGATTAAATGTGTCTTTCTGAATGCATGGGTTAGTGACTAAACTGTGTGAAAGTCTGTATCCAGTCTGTCTGTTGTTGTGTAAGCTGCTGCATGGGTTGGTGAGTAGCTGCATGAGTGTCTATATGGGTTATTGATTGCTTGTCTGAGTATTTGTATGGCTGCCTGAGTGTGTGTGTGGGTGGGTGGGAGGTGTGTCACTCTGTGCATAGATGTGTGAGTGGTTGATTCACTGGGTGTATGGGTTCAAGAGTGCATGTGGAAACAGCTGTATGGGTGGGTGAGTGTGTGTATGGGTGTGTTGGTGAGTGAATGGATGTCTCAGTGGTACATGTGCAAGTAAGTACATATGTAAAAGGCAGTATATGTGAGTGATGGTGTACATAAATAACTATATGTCAGTAATTGTGAGAGTGGCTGCATGGATGAGTGTGTATTTGTATCAGTGATTCTATAAGAGAGTAATTATGTGTTAGTATCTGTATGAATAAGTGAGGTGGTGTCTGTATAACTGTATAGGTGAGTAAATGGAAGTATGATTGATTCTTTTCATGACTGACTAGGTGTGTGAGTAACTCTGGATATGTGGCAGTGTGTGAGTGTCTGTATAGGTGTATGAGTGCATATGATAGTGTTGTATTGATGAGTGACTGTATGTATGAATGACTGTATGGGTGAATGAGTGGATGTGTGTGTAGACCTAGGAATCAGTCAGTGCGTATTTAGTAACTGGTATTGATGTGTCTATTTTTTCGAAAATGGTAGTCTGTATTTTAGAGTGGGTGTATCAAAGGTTATATTCAGGTGTGAGGAGGTGCATCAGATTTTCACGTGGATGATGTCATCAGTGATGTCATTTGAGATGTCATCAGTGATGTCATCAGTGATGTCACTGACCATGTCATGAATGATGTAATATGTGACGTCATCAGCAGTGCATTGCGGGGGCGCGAGTTATAGTTAGCTGAACTAACTATAATGCCGGAATTTCTATGGTTTTGTATGAGTGAAATGTCCAACTAACTATAACGTTCCTGAAACCCATGGTTTTTTCAGTGAATTTCTATGATTTTTTAAATGCTAATTTCTAACTATAACGTGCCTGAAACCTATGGTTTTTTCAGTGAATTTCAAAGGTTTTTTAAATGAAAATTTGTAAGTCTAATGTACCTCAATCCTATGTTTTTTTTATTTTATATATATATATTATCTACTGGCGGTCGCCAGTAGATAGTTATAGTTAGGACCTATTTTCCATAGGAAATCTGCGACATTCTATTTGAAATAACTCTTGCGTCGGTTGACGAATCTTCGTGAAATTTTCAAACTTTATGGCCCGCTCCGGTCCGCTCCTACCCTGAAAGTCTCAGGGTGATTCGTCAAGCGGGGGCCGAGAAAAAAGGGGGGTCCCAAAACGTGTTTTCCCCATTCATTTTCCCATAGGAAACTTTAGACACGGCTACAGCCCGAACTGCTGAACGGAATTACACCAAATTTGGCAAAGAGGTAGTTCTTGGTTCAGAAAGAACCATTTTTGTTAAATGGTGTAAATCCGTTCAGTAGTTGCTGAGAAAATCAAAAGTAAAAGTACATATATATCTATGGCCGCGTCGGATTCGCGCACCCTCCCGATCACGAGTTGTCTGCTAATTGCCTGTCAACACTCCAAACCAGGAAGTGTTGGCAGCCATCTTGTTCCTCGGTAGAACCGAGGAACAAGAAAGCAGTAAAAAGTGCGCAAAACGCACAAAGGGGGCAGGGTAGAAACACCCTGACCCCCTAGGTCTGCTCAGGGGTCCCACAGGGACCCCTGGGCAAAAGCATTTTTTTTTTTTTTAATCGGCAGGATGCGTTCAGGGTGCGCGGATCCTGCCGATAAAAATCGAAGCGCGGTCTCCGCGCTTCGATGTTAATTTGCCCACGGGTGGGCCAAGTCCCGAGGGCATCCTGGGGGCTGTTTATTTTATGTATGGGGCGCCTCTAAGGGCCCCCAAGCCCGGGGACCGCCACCCCCGGGGCTTTCTTTTAAAATGGTGTGGGAGGGCTCTGAGCCCTCCCGCAGCCCGGGGACCACCACCTACCCGGGGCTTCTTTTTTTTTTTTCCTGTGTGGGGGGGCTCGAGCCCCCACACGCCTCGAGACCGCCACCTCCCGGGGCACTAACAAATTAAAATGGGGTCCGTTTTGGACCCCGAGCCCCGGGACCACCACCTCCCAAGGCTTTGCTGATGTGGGGAGGGGGCCGCGCGGCCCCCTCCTGGAGCCTGTGGTGGCCCTGGGGACCGCCACCCCCAGGGCCGGCTCCTGCAGTGTCCCGGGTGCCTTCCCCGGGACACTGCTGTTTGCAATGACAGGACGGGAGCCTCGCGGCTCCCGTCCTGTCATTACAAACTGCTTTGGATATTGGAAGAGAGAGCAGGGAAACCTGCTCTCGCTCCAATATCCAAAGACAATTGCTTTCCACACGGGGAGCAGCATTTTAGCTGCTCCCCGTGTGTAAAGCAATGCCGGCTCCGGTAGGACACGGGGAGCCGGCGGGACTGTGGGGGTTTGGGGACCCCCACAGTCCCCAACCAGAGCCAGGCCCCGGGGATGGGGTCCCGGGGCAAGTAGTGGCCCGGGAGGGGGCCACGCGGCCCCCTCCCAGAAATATTTAAAAAAAAAAAAAAAAAAAGGGGGTAAGGCCCTGAGGGATGGGGTCCCCAGGGCCCAAAAATAAGAAAAAGGAAGGGGCCACACAGCCCCCTTCAGAGAAAAAAAAAAAACGATCGGCCCGCAGGCCCCGCCCCCTTCCTTCACCACTCTGCAAACGCGCCCCTGGCGCGTTTGCAGATGGGGAAGTAATTCCCCTTGAATACTGGGGGTCCCTGGGGGCCAACTAGCCCACCAGGAACCTCCAGTATGCGCCAGGGGCTGCGTTGCAGAGAGGTGTACAGAGGCCACGCCCCTTTATACACCTCTCTGCAACGCAGCTCTGTGGCGCTTTGGAGGTACATGGTGGGCTAGTTGGCCCCAGGAACCCTCAGGATTCAAGGGGACTTAATCCCCAACTTAAAACTCGCCACGGGCGCGTTTGCACAGTGGTGAAGGGAGGGGGCGGGGCTTCAGGTGACATGTGTGCAAACAGGCCCCGTGGCGCGTTTTAAGATGGGGAATTAAATCCCCTTCAATCCTGAGGGTCCCTGGGGCCAACTAGCCCAACAGGTACATCCAGAAAGCGCCACAGAGCTGCGTTGCAGAGAGGTGTAAAAGGGGTGTGGCCTCTCTACACGTCTCTGCAACGCAGCCCCTGGCGCATACTGGAGGTTCCTGGTGGGCTAGTTGGCCCCTAGGGACCCTCATGATTCAAGGGGACTTAATCCCCCAACTTAAAACGCGCCACGGGGCGCGTTTGCACAGATGTCACCTCAGGCCCCGCCCCTTACCTTCACCATTGTGCAAATATTCCTCTAAAATCTGCCGAACTACGAATTCGGATTTACTCACCTGTTATCAGGAGAGACCTCAGTGCTGCATCTTTCAGCCCAGTACTAATCCTGAAAAGTAATTTTAACCGTACTTACCAGTAACTTGAATTTCCTTCCATAGGCTAACATTGACTGGTTTCACTTGGAAATTCTTCTAAGTGTGGAGTTTTGGAACTTTAAAATATTCCTCTAAAATCAGCCGAAATACGAATTCCGATTTACTCACTTGTTATCAGGAGAGACCTCAGTGCTGCATCTTTCAGCCCAGTACTGATCCTCAAAAGTAATTTTAACCGTACTTACCAGTAACTTGAATTTCCTTCCATAGGATATCATTGTCTGCTTTTTGCTGAAAAAGTTTCTAAGTGTTGATTTTTGAAACATACAAATATTCCTCTAAAATCAGCCGAAATACAAATTCCGATTTACTCACCTGTTATCAGGAGAGACCTCAGTGCTGTATCTTTCAGCCCAGTACTGGTCCTGAAAAGTAATTTTAACCGTACTTACCAGTAACTTGAATTTCCTTCCATAGGCTAACATTGACTGGTTTCACTTGGAAATTCTTCTAAGTGTGGAGTTTTGGAACTTTAAAATATTCCTCTAAAATCAGCCGAAATACGAATTCCGATTTACTCACCTGTTATCAGGAGAGACCTCAGTGCTGCATCTTTTAGCCCAGCACTGACCCTGAAAAGTAATTTTAACCATACTTACCAGTAACTTATATTTTCTTCCATAGGAATCCATTGTCTGGTTTTCAGCAGAAAAGTTTCAAAGTGTCGATTTTCACAAACTACAAATATTCCTTAAAAATCGCCTGTATGACTTAAACGCATTCTTTCAACTGTTTACAGGAGATGCACCAGTGCTGGATCCAGGATCCAACACTGAGTAAGAAAAAGTAACGATAACAGTTTTTACCTGCTAAGTGAATTTCCTTCCATAGGATAACATTGGTGATTCTATGAGAAAAAGTTTCAGTGTCAACTTTTAAAATACAATAATATTCCTTAAAAATCACTAATGTAACCAAAACGCTTTTACTCAACTGTTTACAGGAGATGTCCCAGGACTGAATCTAGGATCCAGTCCTGTGGTTAGAAAAAGTAATCCATAAAGTAACTAATTGCATTTAACTAGAAATTCACATTGAGCTGAATGTTGCATTGTGTTTGAAAATGTGTTGCCCATTGCAACAACTGTAACTACTGTACTTAAAAGTCTATTGCCTATGTGCAAAGTATTTAAACTAAAGTAATTCATTCTGAGAAAGTATTTTTGTAATGTATAATGTAATTACAATGTAATTTAAAAAATAAAATATGTAAAAAAATTGTTTCTAAAATTGTAGTAAATCAGTATGAAAAAATAAATATAACAATTAATACATTTAAAAATTGTCATTTACAAAACCTTTGAAATTCACTGAAAAAACCGTAGGTTTCAGACATGTTATAGTTAGGAATTAGCATTTAAAAAACCTTTGAAATTCACTGAAAAAACCATAGGTTTCAGACACGTTATAGTTAGAAATTAGCATTTAAAAAACCTTTGAAATTCACTGAAAAAACCATAGGTTTCAGGCACGTTATAGTTAGAAATTTGCATTTAAAAACCTTAAAAATCACTGAAAAAACCATAAGGTTTTAGGGACAGTTATAGTTAGTTGGACATTGCACTCGTACAAAACCCGTGAAATTCCCCGTTATAGTTAGTTCAGGTAACTATAACTCGCGCCCGCAATGCACTGCTGATGACGTCACATATTACATCACTCATGACATGGTCAGTGACATCACTGATGACATCACTGATGACATCTCAAATGACATCACTGATGACATCACTGATGAAATCATCCATGTGAGAATTTAATGCATCTTCTCACACCCTAATATAAGTTTTGAAACACCCACTCTAAATTACAGACTGCCATTCTCAAAACCATACACACTCCAATACCAATAAGTACATACCCACTCACTGATTCTTAGGTCTACACACACACATCTACTCACTCACCCGTACAGTCACTCATACTTACAGTCACTCAGTACAGGACTATCATATGCACTCATACACCTATATAAACACTCACACAACGCAACTCATCCATAGAGGTACTCACACACCTAGTCAGTCATGCAAATAATTAATCACACTCCAATTTACTCACCTATACAGTTATACACACCAGCTCACTTACTCATAAAAATACTAGCACATTCTTACGCTCCTATGCAATCACTGATGCAAGCACACACTCATCCATATAGCCACTCTCACAATCACACACTCTCACTTATAGCCATTTATATACTCCAACACACATATATACTGCCTTTCACATATGTAGTTACTCACACATGTACCACTGAGATATACATTCAATCACTAACACACCCATACACACACTCACCCACCCATACAGTCCATCACAGACGCACTCTTGAAACCATGCACCCAGTGAATCACCCACTCACACATCTATGCAAAGAGTCACACTCACCCCACCCACACAAACACTGAGGCACCCATACAGATACTCAGAGAACCAATCCATAACCCATATAGACACTCATTTAGCTAGTCAGAAACCCATGCAGCTGCTTACACAACAACAGACAGACGGATACAGACATTCACACAGTTTAGTCACTCACCCATGCATCCAGTAAGATACGTTTAATCACTCACTTATAGACTCAGTCACGCACCTACTAAATCATCCATTCAGACACTTATACACCCACTCATTCTTCAATACGCCTTTCCCTATATATATTAAACATATTTAAACTTTACACAAACACACAGTCACTGGATGATGTCATCAGTGATGTCATCAGTGATGTCATTTGAGATGTCATCAGTGATGTCATCAGTGATGTCACTGACCATGTCATGAGTGATGTAATATGTGACGTCATCAGCAGTGCATTGCGGGGCGCGAGTTATAGTTACCTGAACTAACTATAACGGGGAATTTCACGGGTTTTGTGCGAGTGAAATGTCCAACTAACTATAACTGTCCCTAAAACCTTATGGTTTTTTCAGTGATTTTTAAGGTTTTTTAAATGCAAATTTCTAACTATAACGTGCCTGAAACCTATGGTTTTTTCAGTGAATATATATATATACATATATTTTAAAAAAATTGTGAATAATTTTTAGTTAGGAAAACTATATTCATTCTTTTTTTTTTTTTTTAAATATTATACAGAAGTTGCGCACCCTTGACGCATCCTACACGATGGCTGCACGCATTCCGGTAGCCATTTTGAAAAGTCGTGCTGGGGTCGCGGCTTCGGCGTAATTTGTAAAGTATGAAATATCTTTAAATTAATTATAAATAAAAGTTTTCCTTTAAGTGTTTGTCTAAATTTATTAATACAAATATCTTTAAAGTATTATTGTCAATATAATTTCGACGAAAGTAAAGTTATGAAATGCGCGGTGTAGCCGCTTAATGTGCGCGACATCTCCCCGCGCGTATTTCTGGGGTCGTGCCGTGTTCACGTTGAGATCGCGCCGAAGTCGCGACTTCGGCGTATTTTTAAAGTTGAAAAAATGACTATAGAAAGTTTGAATATGATATTAGACTGAACAGTTTTGCTAATATACTTATTAAAAGTTTTTAGAACTTTTTATTTATAGTGTATAATGATATATATGATTTTCGCGGGTGCACGAAGGGTGCATGACGAGTGCGCGCACCCTACGCGACTTCATGTCAGCAAAAGAAAAAAGGAATCTGATTGGTTGAAATCAATTTCAGTGTGAAAGAGGGAGGATCCATCCTTCTTATATTTCCCTTACTTTTTGTCCTTGATAGAGAGAAGACCTGTTTCTTGCTTCTCTTTATATTGATATACCTTTTTTGTGTGTTTGTTTATTTTTAATACAACTATGGCTTCTAGTTTTGCCGAAGTTGATCCACTTGCAGTAGAGGAGGAAGAACAGATGGTGCAGCAGAAGAAGAAAAGAAAGGAAAGCATCGTTTGGTCCTTTTTTAGTGTACAAGAGGACCTGCGATGGATGCCGCTTCTGCCTCCCGTACCCTGGAACGGCACGGTACGATCATACTGCGGTGGGACGCACACTCGTTGACCTCTCATGGCACTGCTCCACACTTCGGGGAGGACGCTTTCCATTAGCTGTGTTTTCTGATGACGTGTCGCGCCGGCCCCGTCCAACAACAGAACTCCTTTAGATCCAAACAGACTCTTCCACTCTCTCACCGGAAGTGAAACCAGGCCACACGGACACTTTCACAATACAACAGCCAGGAATGCACTTTTCGGTAAAAAAACACGTTCCTTCCTCCTAATTTATCAAATAAACGACTCACTGAAGAACAGGGGCCAGCTTCGATCGGTAAACAGCCGTTACAACGACTTTTTTACTTCGCAATACCATTACAACGCATGCATTACCACGCATGCGTTGTAGATCGCAAAGTCATTACTACGCATTTTTTTAGAACGCATGGTCATTTACCACGCATGCCTTTACAACAAATTTCCTTGTAAAGGTATGTATGGTAAATGACCATGCGTTGTAAAAAAATGTAGACGATCCACGTCGTTGTAAGGAAACAGAGGCTGTTCCGTTTCCTCACAACGACGTGCACCGCCCCTCAGAGACGACGTGAAGCAGGAACCACGAGGAGAGAGGAACCACGAGGAGTAAGAGGTAAGGGGGATTGGGCATGGGGTGGGGGTTACTTTTCTAGGGTTTAGGGTAGTGTAGTGGTGTTTGGGTAGTGAAGGGGGTCGTGCTTTGGGTAGTGTTTTAGGGTTTAGGGTAGTGCAGTGGTGTTTGTGTAGTGTAGGGGGTCGTGCTGGGGGTAGTGTTTTAGGGTTTAGGGTAGTGCAGTGGTGTTTGGGTAGTGTAGGGGGTCGTGCTGGGGGTAGTGTTTTAGGGTTTAGGGTAGTGCAGTGGTGTTTGGGTAGTGTAGGGGGTCGTGCTGGGGGTAGATTTAGGGTTTAGTGCAGTGGTGATTTGGTAGTGTAGGGGGTCATGCTGGGGGTAGATTTAGGGTTTAGGGTAGTGCAGTGGTGTTTGTGTAGTGTAGGAGGTCGTGCTGGGGGTAGTGTTTTAGGGTTTAGGGTAGTGCAGTGGTATTTGGGTAGTGTAGGGGGTCGTGCTGGGGGTAGTGTTTTAGGGTTTAGGGTAGTGCAGTGGTGTTTGGGTAGTGTAGGGTGTTGTGCTGGGGGTAGTGTTTTAGGGTTTAGGGTAGTGCAGTGGTGTTTTTGTAGTGTAGTGGGTCATGCTGGGGGTAGATTTAGGGTTTAGGGTAGTGCAGTGGTGATTATGTAGTGTAGGGGGTCGTGCTGGGGGTAGTGTTTTAGGGTTTAGGGTAGTGCAGTGGTGTTTGTGTAGTGTAGGGGGTTGTGCTGGGGTAGAGTTTTAGGGTTTAGGGTAGTGCAGTGGTGTTTGTGTAGTGTAGGGGTAGTGTTTTAGGGTTTAGGGTAGTGCAGTGGTGTTTGGGTAGTGTAGGGGGTCGTGCTGGGGGTAGTGTTTTAGGGTTTAGGGTAGTGCAGTGGTGTTTGGGTAGTGTAGGGGGTCGTGCTGGGGGTAGATTTAGGGTTTAGGGTAGTGCAGTGGTGTTTGGGTAGTGTAGGTACTCGTGCTGGGGGTAGTGTTTTAGGATTTAGGGTAGTGCAGTGGTGTTTGTGTAGTGTAGGGGTCGTGCTGGGGTAGTGGTTTAGGGTAGTGCAGTGGTGTTTGTGTAGTGTAGGGGGTCATGCTGGGGGTAGTGTTTTAGGGGTTAGGGTAGTGCAGTGGTGTTTGTGTAGTGTAGGGGGTCGTGTTGGGGGTAGTGTTTTAGGGTTTAGGGTAGTGCCGTGGTGTTTGGGTAGAGTAGGGGTCATGCTGGGAGTAGTGTTTTAGGGTTTAGGGTAGTGCAGTGGTGTTTGGGTAGTGTAGGGGGTCGTGCTGGGGGTAGTGTTTTAGGGTTTAGGGTAGTGCAGTGGTGTTTGGGTAGTGTAGGGGGTCGTGCTGGGGGTAGTGTTTTAGGGCTGAGGGTAGTGCAGTGGTGTTTGTGTAGTGTAGGGGGTTGTGCTGGGGGTAGATGTATGGTTTAGGGTAGTGCAGTGGTGTTTGGGTAGTGTAGGGAGCCGTGCTGGGGGTAGTGTTTTAGGGTTTAGGCTAGTGCAGTGGTATTTGTGTAGTGTAGGGGGTCGTGCTGGGGGTAGTGTTTTAGGGTTTAGGGTAGTGCAGTGGTGTTTGTGTAGTGTAGGGGGTCATGCTGGGGGTAGTGTTTTAGGGTTTAGGGTAGTGCAGTGGTGTTTTGAAGTGAAGGGGTTATGCTGGGGGTAGTGTTTTAGGGTTTAGGGTAGTGCAGTGGTCTTTGTGTAGTATAGGGGGTCGTGTTTTAGGGTTTAGGGTAGTGCAGTGGTGTTTGTCTAGTGTAGGGGTCGTACTGGGGTAGTGGTTTAGGGTAGTGCAGTGGTGTTTGTGTAGTGTAGGGGGTCGTGCTGGGGGTAGTGTTTTAGGGGTTAGGGTAGTGCAGTGGTGTTTGTGTAGTGTAGGGGTCGTGCTGGGGGTAGTGTTTTAGGGTTTAGGGTAGTGCTGTGGTGTTTGGGTAGAGTAGGGGTCATGCTGGGAGTAGTGTTTTAGGGTTTAGGGTAGTGCAGTGGTGTTTGGGTAGTGTAGGGGTCGTGCTGGGGGTAGTGTTTTAGGGTTTAGGGTAGTGCAGTGGTGTTTGGGTAGTGTAGGGGGTCGTGCTGGGGGTAGTGTTTTAGGGCTGAGGGTAGTGCAGTGGTGTTTGTGTAGTGTAGGGGGTTGTGCTGGGGGTAGATGTATGGTTTAGGGTAGTGCAGTGGTGTTTGGGTAGTGTAGGGAGCCGTGCTGGGGGTAGTGTTTTAGGGTTTAGGCTAGTGCAGTGGTGTTTGTGTAGTGTAGGGGGTCGTGCTGGGGGTAGTGTTTTAGGGTTTAGGGTAGTGCAGTGGTGTTTGTGTAGTGTAGGGGGTCGTGCTGGGGGTAGTGTTTTAGGGTTTAGGGTAGTGCAGTGGTGTTTTGAAGAGTAGGGGGTTATGCTGGGGGTAGTGTTTTACGGTTTAGGGTAGTGCAGTGGTCTTTGTGTAGTATAGGGGTCGTGTTTTAGGGTTTAGGGTAGTGCAGTGGTGTTTGGGTAGTGTAGGGGGTCGTGCTGGGGGTAGTGTTTTTAGGGTTTAGGGTAGTGCAGTGGTGTTTGGGTAGTGTAGGGGTTGTGCTGGGGGTAGTGTTTTAGGGTTGGCAGTGGTGTTTGTGTAGTGTAGGGGGTCGTGCTGGGGGTAGATTTAGGGTTTAGGGTAGTGCAGTGGTGTTTGGGTAGTGTAGGGGGTCGTGCTGGGGTAGTGTTTTAGGGTTTAGGGTTGTGCAGTGGTGTTTGGGTAGTGTAGGGGGTCGTGCTTGGGGTAGTGTTTTAGGGTTTAGGGTAGTGCAGTGGTGTTTGGGTAGTGTAGGGGGTTGTGCTGGGGGTAGTGTTTTAGGGTTGAGGGTAGTGCAGTGGTGTTTGTGTAGTGTAGGGGGTCGTGCTGGGGGTAGTTTTAGGGTTAGGGTAGTGCAGTGGTGTTTGGGTAGTGTAGGGGGTCGTGATGGGTGTAGATTTAGGGTTTAGGGTAGTGCAGTGGTGATTGTGTAGTGTAGGGGGTCGTGCTGGGGGTAGTGTTTTAGGGTTTAGGGTAGTGCAGTGGTGTTTGTGTAGTGTAGGGGGTTGTGCTGGGGTAGTGTTTTAGGGTTTAGGGTAGTGCAGTGGTGTTTGTGTAGTGTAGGGGTAGTGTTTTAGGGTTTAGGGTAGTGCAGTGGTGTTTGTGTAGTGTAGGGGGTTAGTGTTTTAGGGTTTAGGGTAGTGCAGTGGTGTTTGGGTAGTGTAGGGGGTCGTGCTGGGGGTAGTGTTTTAGGGTTTAGGGTAGTGCAGTGGTGTTTGGGTAGTGTAGGGGGTCGTGCTGGGGGTAGATTTAGGGTTTAGGGTAGTGCAGTGGTGTTTGGGTAGTGTAGGTAGTCGTGCTGGGGGTAGTGTTTTAGGATTTAGGGTAGTGCAGTGGTGTTTATGTAGTGTAGGGGAGTGGTTTAGGGTAGTGCAGTGGTGTTTGTGTAGTGTAGGGGGTCATGCTGGGGGTAGTGTTTTAGGGGTTAGGGTAGTGCAGTGGTGTTTGTGTAGTGTAGGGGTCGTGCTGGGGGTAGTGTTTTAGGGTTTAGGGTAGTGTTGTGGTGTTTGGGTAGAGTAGGGGTCATGCTGGGAGTAGTGTTTTAGGGTTTAGGGTAGTGCAGTGGTGTTTGGGTAGTGTAGGGGGTCGTGCTGGGTGTAGTGTTTTAGGGTTTAGGGTAGTGCAGTGGTGTTTGGGTAGTGTAGGGGGTCGTGCTGGGGGTAGTGTTTTAGGGCAGAGGGTAGTGCAGTGGTGTTTGTGTAGTGTAGGGTGTTGTGCTGGGGGTAGATGTATGGTTTAGGGTAGTGCAGTGGTGTTTGGGTAGTGTAGGGAGCCATGCTGGGGTACTGTTTTAGAGTTGAGGGTAGTGCAGTGGTATTTGTGTAGTGTAGGGGGTCGTGCTGGGGGTAGTGTTTTAGGGTTTAGGGTAGTGCAGTGGTGTTTGTGTAGTGTAGGGGGTCATGCTGGGGGTAGTGTTTTAGGGTTTAGGGTAGTGCAGTGGTGTTTTGAAGTGAAGGGGGTTATGCTGGGGGTAGTGTTTTAGGGTTTAGGGTAGTGCAGTGGTCTTTGTGTAGTGTAGGGGGTCGTGTTTTAGGGTTTAGGGTAGTGCAGTGGTGTTTGTCTAGTGTAGGGGTCGTGCTGGGGTAGTGGTTTAGGGTAGTGCAGTGGTGTTTGTGTAGTGTAGGGGGTCGTGCTGGGGGTAGTGTTTTAGGGTTTAGGGTAGTGCAGTGGTGTTTGTGTAGTGTAGGGGGTCGTGCTGGGGGTAGTGTTTTAGGGTTTAGGGTAGTGCTGTGGTGTTTGGGTAGAGTAGGGGTCATGCTGGGAGTAGTGTTTTAGGGTTTAGGGTAGTGCAGTGGTATTTGGGTAGTGTAGGGGGTCGTGCTGGGGGTAGTGTTTTAGGGTTTAGGGTAGTGCAGTGGTGTTTGGGTAGTGTAGGGGGTCGTGCTGGGGGTAGTGTTTTAGGGCTGAGGGTAGTGCAGTGGTGTTTGTGTAGTATAGGGGGTTGTTCTGGGGGTAGATGTATGGTTTAGGGTAGTGCAGTGGTGTTTGGGTAGTGTAGGGAGCCGTGCTGGGGGTAGTGTTTTAGGGTTTAGGGTAGTGCAGTGGTCTTTGTGTAGTATAGGGGGTCGTGTTTTAGGGTTTAGGGTAGTGCAGTGGTGTTTGGGTAGTGTAGGGGGTCGTGCTGGGGGTAGTGTTTTTAGGGTTTAGGGTAGTGCAGTGGTGTTTGGGTAGTGTAGGGGTTGTGCTGGGGGTAGTGTTTTAGGGTTGAGGGTAGTGCAGTGGTGTTTGTGTAGTGTAGGGGGTCGTGCTGGGGGTAGATTTAGGGTTTAGGGTAGTGCAGTGGTGTTTGGGTAGTGTAGGGGTCGTGCTGGGGTAGTGTTTTAGGGTTTAGGGTTGTGCAGTTTTTTTGGGTAGTGTAGGGGGTCGTGCTTGGGGTAGTGTTTTAGGGTTTAGGGTAGTGCAGTGGTGTTTGGGTAGTGTAGGGGTTGTGCTGGGGTAGTGTTTTAGGGTTGAGGGTAGTGCAGTGGTGTTTGTGTAGTGTCGGGGGTCGTGCTGGGGGTAGATTTAGGGTTTAGGGTAGTGCAGTGGTGTTTGGGTAGTGTAGGGGGTCATGCTGGGGGTAGATTTAGGGTTTAGGGTAGTGCAGTGGTGATTGTGTAGTGTAGGGGTCGTGCTGGGGGTAGTGTTTTAGGGTTTAGGGTAGTGCAGTGGTGTTTGTGTAGTGTAGGGGGTTGTGCTGGGGTAGTGTTTTAGGGTTTAGGGTAGTGCAGTGGTGTTTGTGTAGTGTAGGGGGTCGTGTTTTAGGGTTTAGGGTAGTGCAGTGGTGTTTGTGTAGTGTAGGGGGTCGTGTTTTAGGGTTTAGGGTAGTGCAGTGGTGTTTGGGTAGTGTAGGGGGTCGTGCTGGGGGTAGTGTTTTAGGGTTTAGGGTAGTGCAGTGGTGTTTGGGTAGTGTAGGGGGTCGTGCTGGGGGTAGTGTTTTAGGGCTGAGGGTAGTGCAGTGGTGTTTGGGTAGTGTAGGTAGTCGTGCTGGGGGTAGTGTTTTAGGGTTTAGGGTAGTGCAGTGGTGTTTATCTAGTGTAGGGGTCGTGCTGGGGTAGTGGTTTAGGGTAGTGCAGTGGTGTTTGTGTAGTGTAGGGGGTCATGCTGGGGGTAGTGTTTTAGGGGTTAGGGTAGTGCAGTGGTGTTTGTGTAGTGTAGGGGGTCGTGCTGGGGGTAGTGTTTTAGGGTTTAGGGTAGTGCCGTGGTGTTTGGGTAGAGTAGGGGTCATGCTGGGAGTAGTGTTTTAGGGTTTAGGGTAGTGCAGTGGTGTTTGGGTAGTGTAGGGGGTCGTGCTGGGGGTAGTGTTTTAGGGTTTAGGGTAGTGCAGTGGTGTTTGGGTAGTGTAGGGGTCGTGCTGGGGGTAGTGTTTTAGGGCTGAGGGTAGTGCAGTGGTGTTTGTGTAGTGTAGGGGGTTGTGCTGGGGGTAGATGTATGGTTTAGGGTAGTGCAGTGGTGTTTGGGTAGTGTAGGGAGCCGTGCTGGGGGTAGTGTTTTAGGGTTTAGGCTAGTGCAGTGGTGTTTGTGTAGTGTAGGGGGTCGTGCTGGGGGTAGTGTTTTAGGGTTTAGGGTAGTGCAGTGGTGTTTGTGTAGTGTAGGGGTTCATGCTGGGGGTAGTGTTTTAGGGTTTAGGGTAGTGCAGTGGTGTTTTGAAGTGAAGGGGTTATGCTGGGGGTAGTGTTTTAGGGTTTAGGGTAGTGCAGTGGTCTTTGTGTAGTGTAGGGGTCGTGTTTTAGGGTTTAGGGTAGTGCAGTGGTGTTTGTCTAGTGTAGGGGTCGTGCTGGGGTAGTGGTTTAGGGTAGTGCAGTGGTGTTTGTGTAGTGTAGGGGTCGTGCTGGGGGTAGTGTTTTAGGGGTTAGGGTAGTACAGTGGTGTTTGTGTAGTGTAGGGGGTCGTGCTGGGGGTAGTGTTTTAGGGTTTAGGGTAGTGCCGTGGTGTTTGGGTAGAGTAGGGGTCATGCTGGGAGTAGTGTTTTAGGGTTTAGGGTAGTGCAGTGGTGTTTGGGTAGTGTAGGGGGTCGTGCTGGGGGTAGTGTTTTAGGGTTTAGGGTAGTGCAGTGGTGTTTGGGTAGTGTAGGGGGTCGTGCTGGGGGTAGTGTTTTAGGGCTGAGGGTAGTGCAGTGGTGTTTGTGTAGCGTAGGTGGTTGTGCTGGGGGTAGATGTATGGTTTAGGGTAGTGCAGTGGTGTTTGGGTAGTGTAGGGAGCCGTGCTGGGGGTAGTGTTTTAGGGTTTAGGCTAGTGCAGTGGTGTTTGTGTAGTGTAGGGGGTCGTGCTGGGGGTAGTGTTTTAGGGTTTAGGGTAGTGCAGTGGTGTTTGTGTAGTGTAGGGGGTCGTGCTGGGGGCAGTGTTTTAGGGTTTAGGGTTGTGCAGTGGTGTTTTGAAGTGTAGGGGGTTATGCTGGGGGTAGTGTTTTACGGTTTAGGGTAATGCAGTGGTCTTTGTGTAGTATAGGGGGTCGTGTTTTAGGGTTTAGGGTAGTGCAGTGGTGTTTGGGTAGTGTAGGGGGTCGTGCTGGGGGTAGTGTTTTTAGGGTTTAGGGTAGTGCAGTGGTGTTTGGGTAGTGTAGGGGGTTGTGCTGGGGGTAGTGTTTTAGGGTTGAGGGTAGTGCAGTGGTGTTTGTGTAGTGTAGGGGGTCGTGCTGGGGGTAGATTTAGGGTTTAGGGTAGTGCAGTGGTGTTTGGGTAGTGTAGGGGGTCGTGCTGGGGTAGTGTTTTAGGGTTTAGGGTAGTGCAGTGGTGTTTGGGCAGTGTAGGGGTCGTGCTGTGGGTAGTGTTTTAGGGTTTAGGGTAGTGCAGTGGTGTTTGTGTAGTGTAGGGGGTCATGCTGGGGATAGTGTTTTAGGGTTTAGGGTAGTGCAGTGGTGTTTGTGTAGTGTACAGGGTCATGCTGGGGTAGTGTTTTAGGGTTTAGAGTAGTGCAGTGGTGTTTGTGTAGTATAGGGGGTCGTGCTGAGGGTAGTGTTTTAGGGTTTAGGGTAGTGTAGTGGTGTTTGTGTGGTGTAGGGGTCATGCTGGAGTAGTGTTTTAGGGTTTAGGGTAGTGCAGTGGTGTTTGTGTATTCTAGGGGGTCGTGCTGGGGGTAGTGTTTTACGGTTTAGGGTAGTGCAGTGGTGTTTGTGTAGTGTAGGGGGTCGTGCTGGGGTAGTGTTTTAGGGTTTAGGGTAGTGCAGTGGTGTTTGTGTAGTGTAGGGGGTTGTGCTGTGGGTAGATTTAGGGTTTAGGGTAGTGCAATGGTGTTTGTGTAGTGTAGGGGGTCGTGCTGGGGGTAGTGTTTTAGGGTTTAGGGTAGTGCAGTGGTGTTTGGGTAGTGTAGGGGTCGTGCTGGGGGTAGTGTTTTAGGGTTTAGGGTAGTGCAGTGGTGTTTGGATAGTGTAGGGGGTCGTGTTGGGGGTAGCATTTTAGGATTTAGGGTAGTGCAGTTGTATTTGGGTAGTGTAGGGGGTCGTGCTGGCAGTAGTGTTTTAGGGTTTAGGGTAGTGCAGTGGTGTTTGGGTAGTGTAGGGGTAGTGCTGGGGGTAGTTTTTTAGGGTTTAGGGTAGTGCAGTGGTGTTTGTGTAGTGTAGGGGGTAGTGCTGGGGGTAGTGTTTTAGGGTTTAGGGTAGCGCAGTTGTGTTTGTGTAGTGTAGGGGGTCATGCTGGGGGTAGTGTTTTAGGGTTTAGGGTAGTGCAGTGGTGTTTGTGTAGTGTAGGGGGTCGTGCTGGGGGTAGATTTAGGGTTTAGGGTAGTGCAGTGGTGTTTGTGTAGTGTAGGGGTCGTGTTTTAGGGTTTAGGGTAGTGCAGTGGTGTTTGGGTAGTGTAGGGGGTCGTGCTGGGGGTAGTGTTTTAGGGTTTAGGGTAGTGCAGTGGTGTTTGGGTAGTGTAGGGGGTAGTGCTGGGGGTAGTGTTTTAGGGTTCAGGGTAGTGCAGTGATATTTGTGTAGTATAGGGGTAGTGCTGGGGGTAGTGTTTTAGGGTTTAGGGTAGTGCAGTGGTGTTTGTGTAGTGTAGGGGGTCATGCTGGGGGTAGTGTTTTAGGGTTTAGGGTAGTGCAGTGGTGTAAGAAAGTGGCTCTGTATATACTGAACCAAAGTAAGGTTCAGTGTGCACAGAGTCCACAGTCCCCAGAGGTTTGGCAGAGGCTAAAGTTAGATATAACCTTACTCTCTAAAGTGGTAGCTTGGTCGAGCAGTAAGGCAGTATCAGAGGACAGTGTAAACCATTTGTTGTACACACTCAGTCAGCAAATGGTCTCACACACTCAAGAACTGCACTCTAGGCCGATTGTTTTGGATATGAAAATATATTGTTGTTTTTATTTTAGAACCACAAGTAGGTACAAAAATACTTTCTCAGAATGAGATGCTTTAGTTATATACTTTCAATAAGCAATAGACTTTTAAAGGCAATAGTCACAGTTTGTTGCAATAGGCAACACAATTCAAACACAATTATAACATTGAGCTCAATGGGAATTTTTAAGTAAAAGCAGTTTCAGTTACTTTACGTATGATTTTCTTACTCAGGGTTGGATCCTGGATTCAACCCTGGTGCATTTCCTGTAAACAGTTGAAAGAAATCGTTTTGGTTACACAGGCTATTTTTAAGGAATATTTGTTTGTTTCAAAAAGCGACACAGAAGAATTTCTGGAGAAAACCAGGCAATGTTATCCTATGGAGGAAAATCAAGTTATCGGTAAGTACAGTTGTAATTGCTTTTCAGGGTCAGTGCTGGGCACCAAGATCCAGCACTGGGATCTCTCCTGATAACAGGTGAGTAATTTCGTTTTCATTGTTCGGACGATTTTTAGTAAATATTTTAAAGTTTCAAAACTCGACACAGAAGAAATTTCAGTGTAAACCAGTCAATGTTACCCTATGGAGAAAATGTAGGTTATCGGTTTTCAGGTAAGTTCTCGACTGGCAGAGTTAAGGTTCTGGGCATAGACTCAGGGGTCTCCCAGGGTCAGGTAGGTACAGTTGGTACACCCTCAGCGGCAAAGGGGTGGCCGGGTGCAGAGTGAGCTAGGCCCAATGTTAGCCTACGGCGGGCAGGGGGCCCTTGGTTGGTGGCTGCTAGCAGGCAGGCCACGCGGCTGTGGGAGCTGGGCGCCTGGTTACTTACCCAGGGCAAGTGGGGAAGAAAAATAGAATAGGTGTTGCACTCCCAGGGGCACTCGGGCGGCTGGGTGCAGGGTGCTTTTGAGCCGTCGGGCGCTCAATGTATTTCAATGGAGAAGCTGGAAGTTGAACAAAGGCTGCAAGCTCGGGGACGGAGATTCTTCAGGTGCGACCACCACTTCGAGAGGTAAGTTGGGTAGTTGGAGGATAGGTAGGCACCCCGGACTTGGGCACAGGGGGCCGCAGGGCGCCGTGTGCAGGGGTGTCTTTTTGCGTTGGAAAATCTTACCCTCTGCTGGTTGCGGTTGGAGGGGTCCCTGGTTCTGAGGCTGCAGGCGGCGTCAGAAGCGTCGAGGAGGGTCCTTGGGTGCTGGATTCTGGGTCACAGTCGCCGGGGGGACGTCCTCGTGGTCTTTGTCCACTCAGGCACAGGCCGGGCTCGGCAGGTGCAGAGGGTGCAGGAGTCGCGGTTCCTGGCTGGCACCAGGGGTTTGTTACTTGCTTTGAGCAGTACCACTGCTCGTGGGAGTCCCAGTTCTTTTATAGTCACAAGGCAGTCAGGTCCTCCGGGGTTTTCGAGGTTGCTGACCACTGGAGACGCCGGGGTTTAGCAGGAGCAGGTTCGAGGGTCGACAGGCCTGTAGGGCTGGGGCCAAGTCAGTTGGTGTTGTCCTCTTGTGAGCAGCTGCACGGCAGGTCTTCCTTCTTCTTGTTCTTCTTGCTTGTTTCGAATTCGGGATCTGAGGAAGGAAGGTTCAGGGTGCCCCTAAATACTAGATTTAGGGGCGTTACAGGTAGGTAAAGGGCAGGGACCAGTGGGTCCCTTCCCTGGGGTGGGTACACCCTCTATCCTGCCACTCTCAAGTGGGAGGGGGGCAGGAGCCTAGTCCTGATTGGGCAGGGCTCCTCATCTTCAAGATGGCGAGAGCCCGGAGATGTGCTTCACCTCGCCTCCCCACCTGAGGGTGGGGTTGGCAGAGGCTGGCACACCCCTTTCCTCACTTGGGGTTTCCGCCAGTCTTCCCACCAGAGTGGGGGCTAGAACCGGTGGGGACCAGTTGCTGAGTACAGCAAGTGGTCTGGGGAGGCTCACAAAGGCGGCATGCCTTTGAAGCTTCCCCCTGCCCATCCTGGGGGAGGAGACCTAGCACATCGCCCAGGACGTGCATTGTTGCAGGCGCGGGAGAGCGGATGGCTCTCTACCCAGGGGTCCAGCAACATGTCTGCTGGGTGGCAGCCTAGGAAGCCTCTCAGGCAGGACGTGGATTGTGGCTTAGGTTCAGGGGGCAACTCTAAGTTGCCCTCTGTCGTGCATCTTACATTAAATCCCACACTGGCATCAGTGTGGGTTTAATGTGCTGAGAAGTTTGATACCAAACTTCTCAGACTTCAGTGTAGCCATCATGGTGCTGTGGAGTTCGTGATGACGACCTCCCAGCACCATATACTCTTAATGGCAGCACTACACTTACAGTGCCCAGGAATGGACCTGGGTACTGTAGGGGTACAGGGCTCATGCACCTGTACCCTCACCACTGGCATAGGGCACCCAGCTAGAGGGGTGACTGAGGTATGCCAGGGCAGTGTGTGTGCCATGTCGACTCTCTGTTTTGTTCTGCACCAAGACACTCAGCCTGCAAAGGCAGTGTGTGTGTGTCAGGGTACAGGGCCTCTAAGGGTGGCACAATAAGTGCTTCAGCCCTTAGAGGCCTTCTCTGGTCACAGTGCCCTGGGTACCTAGGGTACCATTTACCAGGGGCTGACAGGTGGCCAGAGATGCCAATTGGGTTTAGGCTTCCATGCAGTTTTAGGGAAGGAACACAGGCCTTGGGCACCTGATTGGCAGGAGCCCAGGGCACACTCAGTCAAAGTACATCAGCAATTCAGCAAAAAGTGGGGGCATACCATGCAAGAAAGATGGCACTTTCTCACAAGTAGTGTTTGGGTAGTGTAGGGGGTAGTGCTGGGGGTAGATTTAGGGTTTAGGGTAGTGCAGTGGTGTTTGTGTAGTGTAGGGGGTCGTGCTGGGGTAGTGTTTTAGGGTTTAGGGTAGTGCAGTGGTGTTTGTGTAGTGTAGGGGGTAGTGTTTTAGGGTTTAGGGGTAGTGCAGTGGTGTTTGTGGAGTGTAGGGGTCGTGCTGGGGTAGTGTTTTAGGGTTTAGGGTAGTGCAGTGGTGTCTGTGTAGTGTAGGGGGTCGTGTTTTAGGGTTTAGGGTAGTGCAGTGGTGTTTGGGTAGTGTAGGGGGTCATGCTGGGGGTAGTGTTTAGGGTTCAGGGTAGTACAGTGGTGTTTGGGTAGTGTGGGGGTCATGCTGGGGGTAGTGTTTTAGGGTTTAGGGTAGTGCAGTGGTGTTTGTGTAGTGTAGGGGGTCGTGCTGGGGGTAGATTTAGGGTTTAGGGTAGTGCAGTGGGGTTTGGGTAGTGTAGGGGGTCGTGCTGGGGGTAGTGTTTTAGGGTTTAGGATAGTGCAGTGGTTTTTGGGTAGTGTAGGGGGCCGTGCTGGGGGTAGTGTTTTACGGTTTAGGGTAGTGCAGTGGTTTTTGGCTAGTGTAGGGGGACATGCTGGGGTAGTGTTTTAGGGTTTAGGGTAGTGCAGTGGTGTTTGGGTAGTGTAGGGGGTCATGCTGGGGTAGTGTTTTAGGGTTTAGGGTAATGCAGTGGTGTTTGGGTAGTGTAGGGGGTCGTGCTGGGGTAGTGTTTTAGGGTTTAGGGTAGTGCAGTGGTGTTTGGGTAGTGTAGGGGGTCATGCTGGGGGTAGTGTTTTAGGGTTTAGGGTAGTGCAGTGGTATTTGGGTAGTGTAGGGGTCATGCTGGTGGTAGTGTTTTAGGGTTTATGGTAGTGCAGTGTCGTTTGGGTAGTGTAGGGCATCGTGCTGGGGGTAGATTTAGGGTTTTGGGTAGTGCAGTGGTGTTTGGGTAGTGTAGGGAGTCGTGCTGGGGGTAGTGTTTTAGGGTTTTGTGGTAGTGCAGTGGTGTTTGTGTAGTGTAGGGGGTCATGCTGGGGGTAGTGTTTTAGGGTTTAGGGTAGTGCAGTGGTGTTTGGGTAGTGTAGGGGCCGTGCTGGGGGTAGTGTTTTAGGGTTTAGGGTAGTGCAGTGGTGTTTGGGTAGTGTAGGGGGACGTGCTGGGGTAGTGTTTTAGGGTAGTGCAGTGGTGTTTGGGTAGTGTAGGGGGTCGTGCTGGGGTAGTGTTTTAGGGTTTAGGGTATTGCAGTGGTGTTTGGGCAGTGTAGGGGGTCGCACTGGGGTAGTGTTTTAGGGTTTAGGGTAGTGCAGTGGTGTTTGGGAAGTGTAGGGGGTCGTGCTGGGGGTAGTGTTTTAGGGTTTAGGGTAGTGCAGTGGTGTTTGGGTAGTGTAGGGGGTCGTGCTGGTGGTAGTGTTTTAGGGTTTAGGGTAGTGCAGTGGTGTTTGGGTAGTGTAGGGGTCGTGCTGGGGGGTAGATTTAGGGTTTAAGGTAGTGCAGTGGTGTTTGCGTAGTGTAGGGAGTCGTGCTGGGGGTAGTGTTTTAGGGTTTAGGGTAGTGCAGTGGTGTTTGGGTAGTGTAGGGGGTCGTGCTGGGGGTAGTGTTATAGGTTTTAGGGTAGTGCAGTGGTGTTTGTGTAGTGTAGGGGTCATGCTGGGGGTAGTGTTTTAGGGTTTAGGGTAGTGCAGTGGTGTTTGTGTAGTGTAGGGGGTCGTGCTGGGGGTAGTGTTTTAGGGTTTAGGGTAGTGCAGTGGTGTTTGTGTAGTGTAGGGGGTCATGCTGGGGGTAGATTTAGGGTTTAGGGTAGTGCAGTGGTGTTTGTGTAGTGTAGGGGGTCATGCTGGGGGTAGTGTTTTAGGGTTTATGGTAGTGCAGTGGTGTTTGGGTAGTGTAGGGGGTCATGCTGGGCGCAGTGTGTTAGGGTTTAGGGTAGTGGAGTGGTGTTTGGGTAGTGTAGGGGGTCATGCTGGGGATAGTGTTTTAGGGTTTAGGGTAGTGCAGTGGTGTTTGGGTAGTGTAGGGGGTCGTGCTGGGGGTAGATTTAGGGTTTAGGGTAGTGCAGTGGTGTTTGTGTAGTGTAGGGGGTCATGCTGGGGGTAGTGTTTTAGGGTTTAGGGTAGTGCAGTGGTGTTTGTTTTAGTGTAGGGGGTCGTGCTATGGGTAGTGTTTTAGGGTTTAGGGTAGTGCAGTGGTGTTTGGGTAGTGTAGGGGTCATGCTGGGGGTAGTGTTTTAGGGTTTAGGGTAGTGCAGTGGTGTTTGGGTAGTGTAGGGGGTCATGCTGGGGGTAGTGTTTTAGGGTTTAGGGTAGTGCAGTGGTGTTTGGGTAGTGTAGGGGGTCATGCTGGGGGTAGATTTAGGGTTTAGGGTAGTGCAGTGGTGTTTGTGTAGTGTAGGGGGTCGTGCTGGGGGTAGTGTTTTAGGGTTTAGGGTAGTGCAGTGGTGTTTGTGTAGTGTAGGGGGTAGTGTTTTAGGGTTTAGGGGTAGTGCAGTGGTGTTTGTGGAGTGTAGGGGTCGTGCTGGGGTAGTGTTTTAGGGTTTAGGGTAGTGCAGTGGTGTCTGTGTAGTGTAGGGGGTGCGTGTTTTAGGGTTTAGGGTAGTGCAGTGGTGTTTGGGTAGTGTAGGGGGTCATGCTGGGGGTAGTGTTTAGGGTTCAGGGTAGTACAGTGGTGTTTGGGTAGTGTGGGGGTCATGCTGGGGGTAGTGTTTTAGGGTTTAGGGTAGTGCAGTGGTGTTTGTGTAGTGTAGGGGGTCGTGCTGGGGGTAGATTTAGGGTTTAGGGTAGTGCAGTGGGGTTTGGGTAGTGTAGGGGGTCGTGCTGGGGGTAGTGTTTTAGGGTTTAGGATAGTGCCGTGGTTTTTGGGTAGTGTAGGGGGCCGTGCTGGGGGTAGTGTTTTACGGTTTAGGGTAGTGCAGTGGTTTTTGGGTAGTGTAGGGGGACATGCTGGGGTAGTGTTTTAGGGTTTAGGGTAGTGCAGTGGTGTTTGGGTAGTGTAGGGGGTCATGCTGGGGTAGTGTTTTAGGGTTTAGGGTAATGCAGTGGTGTTTGGGTAGTGTAGGGGTCGTGCTGGGGTAGTGTTTTAGGGTTTAGGGTAGTGCAGTGGTGTTTGGGTAGTGTAGGGGGTCATGCTGGGGGTAGCGTTTTAGGGTTTAGGGTAGTGCAGTGGTATTTGGGTAGTGTAGGGGGTCATGCTGGTGGTAGTGTTTTAGGGTTTAGGGTAGTGCAGTGGAGTTTGGGTAGTGTAGGGGTCGTGCTGGGGGTAGATTTAGGGTTTAGGGTAGTGCAGTGGTGTTTGGGTAGTGTAGGGAGTCGTGCTGGGGGTAGTGTTTTAGGGTTTTGTGTAGTGCAGTGGTGTTTGGGTAGTGTAGGGGTCATGCTGGGGGTAGTGTTTTAGGGTTTAGGGTAGTGCAGTGGTGTTTGGGTAGTGTAGGGGGCCGTGCTGGGGGTAGTGTTTTAGGGTTTAGGGTAGTGCAGTGGTGTTTGGGTAGTGTAGGGGGACGTGCTGGGGTAGTGTTTTAGGGTAGTGCAGTGGTGTTTGGGTAGTGTAGGGGGTCGTGCTGGGGTAGTGTTTTAGGGTTTAGGGTAATGCAGTGGTGTTTGGGTAATGTAGGGGGTCGTGCTGGGGTAGTGTTTTAGGGTTTAGGGTAGTGCAGTGGTGTTTGTGTAGTGAGCAGCGCATGCTCTGCATTGCTAGGCGAGACCTAAAAAGCATTGCACCAAGATGGCTGCCAACACTTCCTGGATTGAAGTGTTGGCAGCCAATTAGAGCCAAGCTTGTGCTTGTGTAGTTAGGTCCCGCCCAGATATATAAAGATTTTTTCCCTCTAATATCTCAAAAACTACTGAACAGATTTACACCATTTAAAAAAACGCTTTCTGAACCAAGCACTACCTTTTTGCCAAATTTGTTGTAATTCTGTTCAGCAATTCGAGCTGTAGCCGTGTCTAAAGTTTCCTATGGGAAATTGATTTTCCGACGTCTATTTTTTTACTTTCTCAGGAACTACTGAATGGATTTACACCATTTAAAAAAAAGGTCTCTTTCTGAAACAAGGGCTACCCTTTTCCCAAATTTGGTGTAATTCCGTTCAGCAGTTCGGGCTGTAGCCGTGTCTAAAGTTTCCTATGGGAATTAACATGGAGAAAACACGTTTTGGGACCCCCCTTTTTTCACGGCCCCCGCTTGCCGAATCACCCCGAAACTTTCAAGATAGGAGCTGACCGGAGCGGGCCGTAAGTTTTGAAATTTCGCGAAGATTCGTCAACCGGCGCCAAAGTTATTGGGAAAACAAAAAACGCTTTTCCTATGGAAACTAGGTCCTAACTATAACTATCTACTGGTGACCGCCAGTAGATAATATTATCTACTGGCGGTCGCCAGTAGATAGTTATAGTTAGGACCTATTTTCCATAGGAAATCCGCGACATTCTATTTGAAATAACTCTTGCGTCGGTTGACGAATCTTCGCGAAATTTTCAAACTTTATGGCCCGCTCCGGTCCGCTCCTACCCTGAAAGTCTCAGGGTGATTCGTCAAGCGGGGGCCGGGAAAAAAGGGGGGTCCCAAAACGTGTTTTCCCCATTCATTTTCCCATAGGAAACTTTAGACACGGCTACAGCCCGAGCTGCTGAACGGAATTACACCAAATTTGGCAAAGAGGTAGTTCTTGGTTCAGAAAGAACCCTTTTTGTTAAATGGTGTAAATCCGTTCAGTAGTTGCGGAGAAATTAAAAAATTAAGAGTCAAAAAATCAATTTCCCATAGGAAACTTTAGACACGGCTACAGCCCGAACTGCTGAACGGAATTACACCAAATTTGGCAAAGAGGTAGTTCTTGGTTCAGAAAGAACCCTTTTTGTTAAATGGTGTAAATCCGTTCAGTAGTTGCTGAGAAAATCAAAAGTAAAAGTACATATATATCTATGGCCGCGTCGGATTCACGCACCCTCCCGATCACGAGCTGTCTGCTAATTGGCTGTCAACACTCCAAACCAGGAAGTGTTGGCAGCCATCTTGTTCCTCGGTAGAACCGAGGAACAAGAAATCAGTAAAAAAGTGCGCAAAACGCACAAAGGGGGCAGGGTAGAAACACCCTGACCCCCTAGGTCTGCTCAGGGGTCCCACAAGGACCCCTGGGCAAAAATAAGCATTTTTTTTTTTTTAAATCGGCAGGATGCGCTCAGGGTGCGCGGATCCTGCCGATAAAATCGAGCGCGGTCTCCGCGCTTCGATAGTTAATTTGCCCTCGGGTGGGCCAAGTCCCGGGGGCATGCTGGGGGTGTTTATTTTATGTATGGGGGCCTCTAAGGGCTCCCAAGCCCGGGGACCACCACCCCCGGGGCTTTCTTTTAAAATGGTGCGGGAGGGCTCTGAGCCCTCCCGCAGCCCCGGGACCACCACCTCCCCGGGGCTTCTTTTTATTTTACTTTTTCCTGCGTGGGGGGCTCGAGCCCCCACACACCCCGGGACCGCCACCTCCCCGGGGCACTAACAAATTAAAATGGGGGTCCGTTTTGGACCTCCGAAGCCCGGGGACCACCACCTCCCGGGGCTTTGCTGATGTGGGGAGGTGGGCCGCGCGGCCCCCTCCTGGAGCCTGTGGTGGCCCTGGGGACTGCCACCGCCCAGGGCCGGCTCCTGCAGTGTCCCGGGGTGCCTACCCCCGGGACACTGCTGTTTGCAATGACAGGACGGGAGCCTCGCGGCTCCGTCCTGTCATTGCAAACTGCTTTGGATATTGGAAGAGAGCAGGAAACCTGCTCTCGCTAATATCCAAAGACAATTGCTTTCCACACGGGGAGCAGCATATTAGCTGCTCCCCGTGTGGAAGCAATGCCGGCTCCCTTAGGACACGGGGAGCCGGCGGGACTGTGGGGGTTTGGGGACCCCCACAGTCCCCAACCAGAGGCCAGGCCCCGGGGATGGGGTCCCCGGGGCCATAAGTGGCCCGGGAGGGGGCCATGCGGCCCCCTCCCCAGAAATTATTTAAAAAAAAAAAGGCCTGCCCCGGGGGATGGGGTCCCCGGGGCAAGGAGAGGCCTGAGGAGGGGGCCACGCAGCCCCCTCCTTAAAAGGAATGTTAAAGTTTTTCCATGCCCCGGGGATGGGGTCCCCAGGGAAGTTTTCGGCCAGGGAGGGGGCCACGCGGCCCCTTCCAGTTTAATTTTAATAAAAAAAAAAAGGGGGTAAGGCCCTGGGGGATGGGGTCCCCAGGGCCCAAAAATAAGGAAAAGGAAGGGGGCCACACAGCCCCCTTCAGGGAAAAAACGATCGGCCCGCAGGCCCCGCCCCTTCCTTCACCACTCTGCAAACGCGCTCCCTGGCGCGTTTGCAGATGGGAAGTAATTCCCCTTGAATACTGGGGGTTCCTGGGGCCAACTAGCCCACCAGGAACCTCCAGTATGCGCCAGGGGCTGCGTTGCAGAGAGGGGTACAGAGGCCACGCCCCTTTATACACCTCTCTGCAACGCAGCTCTGTGGCGCTTTTTGGAGGTACATGGTGGGCTAGTTGGCCCCCAGGAACCCTCAGGATTCAAGGGGACTTAATCCCCCAACTTAAAACGCGCCACCGGGCGATTTGCACAGTGGTGAAGGGAGGGGGCGGGGCTTCAGGTGACATGTGTGCAAACAGGCCCCGTGGCGCGTTTTAAGATGGGGAATTAAATCCCCTTCAATCCTGAGGGTCCCTGGGGGCCAACTAGCCCAACAGGTACATCCAGAAAGCGCCACAGAGCTGCGTTGCAGAGAGGTGTAAAAGGGGTGTGGCCTCTCTACACGTCTCTGCAACGCAGCCCCTGGCGCATACTGGAGGTTCCTGGTGGGCTAGTTGGCCCCTAGGGACCCTCATGATTCAAGGGGACTTAATCCCCCAACTTAAAACGAGCCACGGGGCGCGTTTGCACAGATGTCACCTCAGGCCCCGCCCCTACCTTCACCATTGTGCAAATATTCCTCTAAAATCTGCCGAACTACGAATTCGGATTTACTCACCTGTTATCAGGAGAGACCTCGGTGCTGCATCTTTCAGCCCAGTACTAATCCTGAAAAGTAATTTTAACCGTACTTACCAGTAACTTGAATTTCCTTCCATAGGATATCATTGACTGCTTTTTGCTGAAAAAGTTTCGAAGTGTTGATTTTTGAAACATACAAATATTCCTCTAAAATCAGCCGAAATACGAATTCCGATTTACTCACCTGTTATCAGGAGAGACCTCAGTGCTGTATCTTTCAGCCCAGTACTGGTCCTGAAAAGTAATTTTAACCGTACTTACCAGTAACTTGAATTTCCTTCCATAGGCTAACATTGACTGGTTTCACTTGGAAATTCTTCTAAGTGTGGAGTTTTGGAACTTTAAAATATTCCTCTAAAATCAGCCGAAATACGAATTCCGATTTACTCACCTGTTATCAGGAGAGACCTCAGTGCTGCATCTTTTAGCCCAGCACTGACCCTGAAAAGTAATTTTAACCGTACTTACCAGTAACTTATATTTTCTTCCATAGGAATCCATTGTCTGGTTTTCAGCTGAAAAGTTTCAAAGTGTCGATTTTCACAAACTACAAATATTCCTTAAAAATCGCCTGTATGACTTAAACGCATTCTTTCAACTGTTTACAGGAGATGCACCAGTGCTGGATCCAGGATCCAACACTGAGTAAGAAAAAGTAACGATAACAGTTTTTACCTGCTAAGTGAATTTCCTCCCATAGGATAACATTGGTGATTCTATGAGAAAAAGTTTCAAAGTGTCAACTTTTAAAATACAATAATATTCCTTAAAAATCACTACTGTAACCAAAACGCTTTTACTCAACTGTTTACAGGAGATGTCCCAGGACTGAATCTAGGATCCAGTCCTGTGGTTAGAAAAGTAATCCATAAAGTAACTAATTGAATTTAACTAGAAATTCACATTGAGCTGAATGTTGCATTGTGTTTGAAAATGTGTTGCCCATTGCAACAACTGTAACTACTGTACTTAAAAGTCTATTGCCTATGTGCAAAGTATTTAAACTAAAGTAATTCATTCTGAGAAAGTATTTTTTGTAATGTATAATGTAATTACAATGTAATTTAAAAAATAAAATATGTAAAAAAATGTTTCTAAAAATGTAGTAAATCAGTATGAAAAAAATAAATATAACAATTAATACATTTAAAAATTGTCATTTACAAAACCTTTGAAATTCACTGAAAAAACCGTAGGTTTCAGACATGTTATAGTTAGGAATTAGCATTTAAAAAACCTTTGAAATTCACAGAAAAAACCATAGGTTTCAGACACGTTATAGTTAGAAATTAGCATTTAAAAAACCTTTGAAATTCACTGAAAAAACCATAGGTTTCAGGCACGTTATAGTTAGAAATTTGCATTTAAAAAACCTTAGAAATTCACTGAAAAAACCATAAGGTTTTAGGGACAGTTATAGTTAGTTGGACATTGCACTCGTACAAAACCCGTGAAATTCCCCCGTTATAGTTAGTTCAGGTAACTATAACTCGCGCCCCCGCAATGCACTGCTGATGACTTCACATATTACATCACTCATGACATGGTCGGTGAAATCACTGATGACATCACTGATGACATCTCAAATGACATCACTGATGACATCATCCATGTGAGAATTTAATGCATCTTCTCACACCCTAATATAAGTTTTGAAACACCCACTCTAAATTACAGACTGCCATTCTCAAAACCATACACACTCCAATACCAATAAGTACATACCCACTCACTGATTCTTAGGTCTACACACACACATCTACTCACTCACCCGTACAGTCACTCATACTTACAGTCACTCAGTACAGGACTATCATATGCACTCATACACCTATATAAACACTCACACAACGCAACTCATCCATAGAGGTACTCACACACCTAGTCAGTCATGCAATTAATTAATCACACTCCAATTTACTCACCTATACAGTTATACACACCAGCTCACTTACTCATAAAAATACTAGCACATTCTTACGCTCCTATGCAATCACTGATGCAAGCACACACTCATCCATATAGCCACTCTCACAATCACACACTCTCACTTATAGCCATTTATATACTCCAACACACATATATACTGCCTTTCACATATGTAGTTACTCACACATGTACCACTGAGATATACATTCAATCACTAACACACCCATACACACACTCACCCACCCATACAGTCCATCACAGACGCACTCTTGAAACCATGCACCCAGTGAATCACCCACTCACACATCTATGCACAGAGTCACACTCACCCCACCCACACAAACACTGAGGCACCCATACAGATACTCAGAGAACCAATCCATAACCCATATAGACACTCATTTAGCTAGTCAGAAACCCATGCAGCTGCTTACACAACAACAGACAGACGGATACAGACATTCACACAGTTTAGTCACTCACCCATGCATCCAGTAAGATACGTTTAATCACTCACTTATAGACTCAGTCACGCACCTACTAAATCATCCATTCAGACACTTATACACCCACTCATTCTTCAATACGCCTTTCCCTATATATATTAAACATATTTAAACTTTACACAAACACACAGTCACTGGATGATGTCATCAGTGATGTCATCAGTGATGTCATTTGAGATGTCATCAGTGATGTCATCAGTGATGTCACTGACCATGTCATGAGTGATGTAATATGTGACGTCATCAGCAGTGCATTGCGGGGCGCGATTTATAGTTACCTGAACTAACTATAACGGGGGAATTTCACGGGTTTTGTACGAGTGCAATGTCCAACTAACTATAACTGTCCCTAAAACCTTATGGTTTTTTCAGTGAATTTCTAAGGTTTTTTAAATGCAAATTTCTAACTATAACGTGCCTGAAACCTATGGTTTTTTCAGTGAATATATATATATATATATTATCTACTGGCGGTCGCCAGTAGATAGTTATAGTTAGGACCTATTTTCCATAGGAAATCTGCAACATTCTATTTGAAATAATGTTGGCGCCGGTTGACGAATCTTCGCGAAAGTTTCCAACTTGTTGGGGCGCTCCGGTCCGCTCATATCCTGAAAGTCTTGGGGTGATTCGTAAAGCAGGGGCCGAGTAAAAAGGGGGTCCCAAAACGCGTTTTCCCCATTCATTTTTCCATAGGAACCTTTAGTCGCAGCTACAGCCCGAACTGCTGAACGGAATTACACCAAATTTGGCAAATAGGTAGCCCTTGGTTCAGTGTCATGCCTTTTGCTTAAATGGTGTAAATCCGTTCAGTAGTTCCTGAGAAAATCAAAAGTAAAGTCACATATATATCTATGGCCGAGTAGGGTCCGCGTACCCTCCCGATCACGAGCTGCATGCTAATTAGCTGTCAACACTCCAAATCAGGAAGTGTTGGCAGCCATCTTGTTCCTCGGTAGAACCGAGGAACAAGAAAGCAGTAACACAATCGCGAAAAACGTAAAAAGGGGGCAGGGTAGAAACATCCTGACCCCCTAGGCCTGCTTTTTTTTAAATCGGCAAAAACGCGCTGGGTGCGCGGATCCTGGGGATAAAAAAAAATGAAGCGCCGCCTCCCGCGCTTCGTTGTTAATTGGCCCCCGGGTGGGCCAAGTCCCGAGGGCATGCGGGGGTTTATTTATAATATGTGGGGGGCCTCTAAGGCCCCCCCAAGCCCCGGGGACCGCCACCCCCCAGGGCTTTAAAAAAATAATGGTGGGGGAGGGCTCTTGGCCCTCCCGCAGCCCCTGGGACCGCCACCCCCGGGGCTTCTTTTAAAAAACATAAATTAACCTGTGTGGGGGGGCTCGTGCCCCCCCACATGCCCCGGGGACCGCCACCTCCCCGGGGCAGTACATATTTCAATATGGGGGTCCGTTACGGACCCCCAGAGCCCCGGGGACCACCACCTCCCTGGGGCTTTGAAGAAGTTGGGAGGGGGGCCGCGCGGCCCCCCTCCTGGAGCCCTTGATGGCCCTGGGGACTGCCACCCCCCAGGGCCGGCTCCTGCAGTGTCCCTGGGTCCCTACCCCCGGGACACTGTAGTTTGCTATGACAGGACGGGAGCCTCGCGGCTCCCGTCCTGTCATAGCAAACTGCTTGGTTTTGGAAGAGAGGCAGGAAACCTGTCTCTCTTCCAAAACCAAAGACAATTACTTTTCCACACGGGGAGCTGCATCTTAGCAGCTCCCCATGTGGAAGCAATGCCGGCTCCCGAGGGACGCGGGGAGCCGGCGGGACCGTGGGGGGATTGGGGACCCCCCCAAGGTCCCCAACGGAGAGGGCCAGCCCCGGGGGATGGGGTCCCCGGGGCAAGTAGTGGCCCGGGAGGGGGGCCACGCGGCCCCCCTCCCCCAAATTACAAAATTTAAAATTTAAAAAAGGCCGGCCCCAGGGGATGGGGTCTTCGGGGCCTAAGGAGGCCTGAGGAGGGGGGCAACGCAGCCCTCCTCCATGAAAATCAAAAAAGAAAAATGTGGCAATGACCCGGGGGATGGGGTCCCCGGGCCAAAATTGGCCACGGGAGGGGGGCCCATGCGGTCCCCTTCCCTTTCCATTTTTGTTTTTTTAAATAAAGGGGTCAGGCCCTGGGGGATGGGGTCCCCAGGGCCCAAAATAATTAAAAGAAGGGGGCCACACAGCCCCCTTTAAAAATAAAAATAAAAAGACCGGCATCATGCTGGAGGCCACGCCCCCTCCTTGGCAGCACTCTGCAAACACGCCCCCTGGTGCGTTTGCAGAGGGGGAACGAATTCCCCTTGAATACTGGGGGTCCCTGGGTGCCAACTAGCCCACCAGGAACCTCCAGTATGCGCCAGGGGGCTGCGTTGCAGAGAGGTGTACAGAGGCCACGCCCCTTTTTACACCTCTCTCCATCCTCTGCATCCTGACCCAAATTGCCCACAGGCTGACAGTACCAACACAGCGGACAACCAACATCCCTCTGCAGACAAAGCTGCTGGCTGTGCTGCACATGTTGGCCTCTGGTACCTTCCAACCCACAACTGCCAGAGTCGGAGGAGTCTCACAGCCAGCCTATCCAAGTTCATCACACCTGTCCTGGATGCCATCATCAGCCTGGTAGCCCAGCACCTCCACTTCACCCACACTGCACAGGAGCAGCTGCAGACCAAGCAAGGCTTCTACGCCATAGCTGGATTCCCTCACGTGTTGGGGGCAATCGACTGCACACATGTACTCCTCGTGCCCCCTGCCGACACTGCACAAAACTACTGCAACAGAAAGCACATGCATTCCATCAATGTGCAGGCAATAGTGGACCACCGGGGACTCCTCACCAATGTTGTGGCCAACTACCCAGGCAGTGTGCATGATTCATACATCTTCCGACAGTCCATCATCAACCAGCGCTTCCAGGATGGCGCCTATGGAAATGCATTGCTCGTTGGTAAGTACCAAATGAACACACCACACACCTCCACTCCACAGTCATGCAACTCACGACAGTGGCAATGGGCACGCAGCAAAACTACATGCAACATGCCACACAACATGCCAACCGACCAGACACGACAACACAACTCCATTGGGAACCTGGGCTTGCCATGTACACAACCCAGCCACGGCATGGCACCACAGCCACACAATAGCAGAATGTGAGGAGAGGCTTGGAGCAGGCATGTGCGAGAGAGGCAAGTGACTAATGAATGAGAGCCTACCCAATGCCAAGTGTGGCGTGGATGTGCCGGACAGACTTCAGTGTGCAAACCACGGAAATGGTCATGTGGCCATTAACTGCTGGTGCATGGAGTGTAGTGGCCAGTGGACGCTACCATGTTACCACAGGCTCTGGGGCAGAACGCGGAAATGTCGCTCGTTACATCCCCCCCTGTAGGCGCGGGCGGAGTGGGTTGGCCCTGCATACGCCAGGCCTGTGTAGGGGTGTGAATAAAAACCCCGTCACACTGGACGTGGTTCTCTTTCGGAATGGCCAACGTGTCTGCCAGGGCGGCGCCTCTCAGCCCACCAAGAGGCCGACACCGTGAGCGGCGGGGCCTGCGACCCTGTGCGCCTGCTGCACCCCAGGCTGCTGGTCCCCAGACCCGTCTTGCCTGCCCCAGCGCACCAAGGAGGATCCGCTCACCTGCCGACACCAGCGTGTGTCAAAGAGGGCCCACCACGGGCCGGTGCAAGCTCCAAGCCCCAGTCCCGTGACCTTTGCAGCCTCCGCAGACCATCGCTGGCCTCCATGACGCTGGCCCACAGTACTCCTTTCTCGTTGACATACCCCACCGGTGTACTCTTCGGCCCAGTTGTTGGCACATGTTGTACTGAGTCGTGAGTTTTGAATGGCAGTGACCAAAAGTCTGTGGCAGCGTCCACATCACTATACTCCCTCCGATCAGTGAAGCCAAAGTCTGCATCGCAAGCACACGACATGTGGTGCCACTAACCCTGTTCAATGCAAGCCGGCGACACGTGGTGCCACTAACCCTGTTCAACGCAAGCCGGCGACACGTGGTGCCACTGAACCTGAACTACGCAGGCCGGTGGGACCATCCAACGTAAGCTGGCGACACTTGGATGAGGGCCCCTGCTGACCACTGCCTCAGGCCTACACTGCGGTCCAGTAGGTCCCACATGTGGAACTGTGTCTTGAGTAATTTATGGAGGAGTTCACACCATTGGACACGCCTCATCGCAGGCGGCATCCCCTATCAGCACTGGTGCCACTAACTCTGTGCGCAATGAGTCATGGGCACTGTCTGGTTGAACTTTGGTGCCATCTGAGTCCATGGCCTGGGGGTTGTCTGCATCATCATCTGGCTGGGACGGACTTGGTGCTCGACATGTGTCTGTTTCATTCATCTCCACCATAGTGACTGTTTCAGCGTGGTTCTGCCCTCTGCATCATGCCCTGGGGGTACACCTTCCACTGTCCACCAAGACACTCCGCGACAACCCTCTTTGACAATCTACGAGAACCTGCTCTGCTCTCGTGACCCTGCCCCAGTGCACCGCAAGTCAGCATCCCGTGGCGGTAGGCCCGTGCCGGACACTGTGCATCCGGGGCCACTAACTCTGTGCAGCTCAAGTCATGGAGCCTTTATGGTTGAATGGTTGTGTCTTTTACGATGTACACTGTTGTAGTTTTTTGACTGCACCAAGCACTCCATGATGGCTGGTGTACACACACCCCACACACATCCAACACAGGTGTCACTCGACATGTGAGCCTGCTAATAAAAGTGGCCGGGCGCACGTGCCCGTAGCCATTCACACCATCTAAGCAAGTGTGTCCGTGTGGTCATTATGTCAGCATGATGGGCCCGAGCCCTGCAACATCGCAGTGTGCTGTATTCAGCGGACGATACCATGTCACCTCAGCAGTGGCTAAGACCTTGGACATGTAGCTTCGTCCGCCCCCCCGCATGAACAAGCGGCGTGTGCTGGGCCGGCGTACATCAGGTCAGCGCCGGGGTGTGCTGATTTGGCAGGGGGCTCAGGGCGTGGCTCTGGTCTGGCCTTGAGCAGGAAGTGCGGTAAGCGTGTCTCTGTGTTGGAGTGTTGTCACCACCAGGGCCACAGTCGTCGATGTTGCAATATAGCATGCACCCGGAGGGCGGGGCCGCACGTACGGGGAAATGTAGGAGCTCAAGACCGCTTGGGGTCTTGGCTCATACATGCCAAGTGTTGGTGTATCAGTCCTGCGGCTGCATGAGTCAGATGCCTAGCCTCAATCGCAGCGTGATCACAGCCAGCCATGGACTGTACACCTGTGTCCGCCCTGTCCAGACCATTGGCCTACACTCACGTGGCCGCACACCCTCAACGGCCAGCATCACGGTGTTGTTGGCATGCTGCTGGACATGCTCAGACAGGCATGACAATGGTGTGCAGTAGGAGTGCACTTGATGCAACCGCGCAGCGCACACAAGTGTAAAGGCTCGGGGGAGGGAGGAGCAGCTGTGAGGCAACGTAACACACAGTGAGGCCGCTCATGTGCCACGTGCTCGGCATATCATCCATGATTCCCTGGGTCGCAGACATCCCACCCCACCCACGACAGGCCTCTGCACATCTCCTGTATGCAAGCAGATGGTAAACTGACTGTAGGGATGAAAGGTCCTTTGTCTGGACTATCAGGCGGAAGCACTTCTGCAGCTCCGAGCTGGGACTTGCATGTGCCCAGCACCCCCTGACAGATATGATAGCATTTGCTGATGACTCCCACACTACGCACTGCCCGACGTGAGACCAACGTGTACACATCCCACACACAGAAGTCCTTGGTCGTAGTTATTGTGCATGAAATGGCCTTCACACGTACTCCCACCCCATCCCAGGCCTGCACCCGTTGCACACAGACACTGCTCATTGATCCGAGCTGTGGCATTTCATCCACAGGACTGGCGCTGGTCAGCACAGTGCCGCTTCAAGCAGAGCTACTGACGCAATGGCAGACCATCCCGGGCACATGCACAACCCCAGTCACGTGGACCGGTACCGTGCACGTCTGCTGCATGTACTGGGGACACTGCCATTAGCAGTGCTGCAGATCAGTTACCGGCTAATCTTCCTCCTTGCCAATGTCACCTGCATTCAGCCTGTGTTGCATTGTCGATCGTGCATATTCGAGTGGACCATGGATGTCTGCCTCCTCAACGTAACGGTAGCTGAACCGGATTTCGACGTGTGTGTGCGCCCCCTGTTGGCCCACGACCAGGAGTGTCACCGTGATGCCCGTTTATGGCATGCCTGGATGATTGGCATGCATGCTGGCACCTGGACCTGGGAGATTGCACGACTCGTCGTGTGCAGTGACCACATTGAGTCACTCCCCTATTGGGCTTTAGTGCCAATTGGGGCCAGGGGCTGGAGTCAGCACATCTGTCCGGGACAGCTGATGGGTTACGTCGCCGACATGTTAGATGTAGTCGACAACGAGCTCATATTGGAAATGTTGGCCTACTCTGCTGCACTCGTGTTCATGGACGAGTGACAACGTACCTGCAGCCACAACTGAATGTGACCCATTGCACGTGTCCCGACGCCTGGTTGCATGTTGGGGATCTGGTCACATGTCCCAAGACGACAGTGGACATGGCTGCATTGGCCTGGACTCCGGATACATGCGCGGACAACCAACGCGGGTTGGCACTCACTAGTGTGGGTGATGGACTCCCCCGGGGTGGACATGGGCGCTTTCCAACGTTCCTCATTCAGACATGCTGCTGCATTGGTCTGCATGTTGTGGCACTTCTCTTGGCCGTAATGACACGCAATTGTTGATGACGTTTCCGCACATTCACTTGTCTCCAACTGTGATGAGTGTTGATATGTATGCAAATGTGTGTGTCACGGCCTATCTGAGTCCCTGCCTTACATGCATTGCTGCCCCATCAGGGCTGTGGGTTTGTACTTGTGCATTATCATGTCCCTGTTTCGTGCTTTGCTAGATGCGTATGGCCATTTACCGGCCACAAGCAGGTGCACTTGTGTCCTGTGTTCGGTTGAGCAAATGTTGCTGTTTGTACCACATTGTGTTCGATGTTGGGGTGCTCTGCTTCCTATGTGTGTGTATGTATGTGTGTGTGCTGCATTGTGTGTGAGTTGGCCCTTCAGCTCTGATTTGGCTCACCCTTCTCCCTTTCAGGCAGTGTGGTTTTCACTTCTGTGCTTGTTCAGTGGTGTGATATTGTCGACTTGTGTGACTTGTGCTCTTGGTTGGTGTTGTTACTCTTGGGCATGGTTTGTCTGCAGTTGTGCTGTGCTTCATTGTGCATGTGTGCCATTGTGCCCATCTCCCCCCGTCCCCCCACTCCCTGGTCGTTCCTCTCCCTGTTGCTGTTGTGACTGTTGATTTTGAGCAGTTTCCGGTCCCCGACTCCTGCCACCATCTCCAGGCTGATGTGGTGGACACCATTTCCTCCATGCCATCCAGCTCCTGGTGTGGCGCTGGACTCACACCTCCGGTGTGCATTGCTGCCTTCTGGTTGTTGGCGTGTTTCTGCCTGTTTTTGCGTTTCGCATCATTCCAGCTGTTCTGGTTGTCTTTCATTGTACTTCTCCGCACTCCAGCTGCATTCACCCTGTCCACGATGGACTGCCATGTACAATATTTTGTTGCCAATGGGGCTTGTGGGTTTGTGTACTGGCTCCGGTTGCCTCCATTGTGCTTCGCTGTTGTTTTCTGTTTGGTTTGTCTTTCTTTTTCCTGCTTTTGTTGTGCTTATTCCCCCCTGCCGCGTGTGTGTCGCGGGCCTGGCGCTGCTTATCGCTGCTTTCCTCATCGCGAATGGGTTCATCGCACTTTTTTTGCGATGACGTTGGGGTTTGTGTTTTTATCTCCGACTTGGTGGTTGTATCGCGGACATTGGCTGCGTTTTCGGGAAACTATCGCATGGTACCGCCGTGTTGTGAATTCCACGTTAACACAGGGTTGTTTTCCTGCGATAGACTGCGATTTGTAAAGTTGTGTTAACATTTTTTGGCGATGTTTAGCGCACGTTCTTGTGAATATACCCCTTAGTCTTGAGGTAATTCTGCCCGGCCCACCTCACAATAAAGTTTGTGGTTGTGTGGACAACCTTTTCCGGGTTGGGGATCATTATGCAAGTCAAGGATATGTTGTGCATCTTCATGTATAGGTAATGCCTAAGCTGCTCTGAAAAAGGAGCAATGTATATGTTAAATACGAGTGGAGAGAGAACGAATCCTTGTGGTACTTAACATGGGATGCAGAGAGGCAAAGGCACCTTGGTGCGTGGCTTGTGTTTGTTGGACTTCCACTGGGGCGAGATTCAGCTGGTTGTCCTGCTGTAAACCAGAGGAGACGTGAGGAGCCTGGTCTGCTCGCTGCAGCCAAAGTTACTGTCCCGACTGATGCAGTCAGGGTGTCACCGCAGGGCTGGGGACTGCATGCCCCTTAATTCCCTGGCCAAAGTCACCTGGGTCCAATTAGGGGGACTAATTAAAGACCGTTACTGCCACCCAGCATGGGACACGCGTGGGCCGGGCCTGTCTGTGCCCATCAGAGCCTAGTGGACGCTGGGCTGGGTCCCCTCTCCCCCCGGCTGGTACTGTAAGCTTGTAATGGTGCCTCAATGGTAAAGCACTTTTAAATCCAGCCCTGTGATTTGCATCTATGATATCTTTTTCATTACCCTACTACTACCAACTGTTTTGTTATTCTACTGGGCCAGTTTATGTGACATTTCATATCTTTTTTTACTTTCCCCAGAACTCTGGTCTATTTCATTCTCTGTGCAAACCCACAGGGGCCGGTGGAGACTAGCTGGGGGCCAGGCCCAGGCACTGGCAAACATCTTAAGCATTCAGTAAATTCGAATGCAAACACTTTCAAAGAAATCGATCATTTGATAGAAGAGGTCGAACACTTTTAACCAAATGCATGATACATTTTCGTGCTAGTAATTTCACTTGTAACACTGAAACACAATGATTGGCTCAAAACTATCTGGGAACAATAAACTGCTGTTTTTAATGGGTTCTTGACAGCTGAAAATCACACTCACCACAACCTCAGCAGGGTGCGAGAAACACAGCCCAAGAAAGGATCCGTGCACAACAGGAGCTACGTGTGATAGAAACACAGCGAGGGGGCATGAACCGGACGTGAGGTTCATCGACCAATGTACAGAACATTCTCGCAACCTTTCACGCGTCCCCCAAAGACACTTACATGCTCAAAACCCGCCAGTCATTGAAAAAACACATTCAAATAAAAAGGCTGACTCATGGCATTTGTTAATGTTGTCATTTTGTAAATCACCATTATCACTTATTTTGGCTTGCTTGTGGTTTAGTCAAATATTCAGCACGTATTTTCGCTGGGTCAATTAAGCACAACACACACGCTTGCGTGACTGGGGTACTTACTTTGACTCTTTTGCAGGAAGCGACTGCAAGGCAAGCAGACTGCAGGTCACCCTGGCAGTTCAGGTTTACCGCCCGCCTCCTTAGTCCAGGGGCCTGCTGTCCTGAAGTCTGCTGTTGTCCAGTCAGTGTCAGGCTGTCCTGGGCGGCCGCTGCAACAGCCGGTTACTGACTAGCACATGCATCAAAGGTTTTTGCGAGCGCAAATGGTGCGATTCGCAAAAATCGGCCGTTTGCGCCCGCAAAAAGGCCTTTTGCGATACATTAAAGTTTAGGCACTCGCAATTTAAGAAATCGCAATTTGTTGCGATTTCTAAATTGCGATTGCATTTAAGGAATCGCAATTTGCGATTCCTTAAATGCAATGCTAGAGGCACTTAGGGGCACATGCATCAAAGGTTTTTGCGAGCGCAAACGGTGCGATTCGCAAAAAACGGCTGTTTCCGCCCGCAAAAAGGCCTTTTGCGATGCATTAAAGTGTTAGGCACTCGCAATTTAAGAAATCGCAATTTGTTGCAATTTCTAAATTGCGATTGCATTAAGGAATCGCAATTTGCGATTCCTTAAATGCAATGCTAGAGGCACTTAGAAATAGCAAATTCGCTATTTGGGGCCGCAAAATACAGAGAAATTACTCTGGTCTGTATTTTGCAAAAACCTTGAAAAATGCACTAAAGTGCATTTTTCAAGGTTTCAGGTTACACACACACACATGCCCTTGGGGCATGTGTGTGCTGCAACATGGGTGCACATCACAATTTCAAGGGTGCAACAGGGTGTCATTTTGACACCTTTGCACTCTTTAATTGCATGCACAATTTGCGAGTACCTATTGGTACTTGCAAATTGCGCATGCAATTTCCCATTCATTCCTATGGGCCTGTAGGCCCATAGGATTAAATGTGAAGCCATTCCTTAATTGCGACTCGCAATTTGCAAGTCGCAATTAAGGAATGTTTAGGAATCGCTATTTTAATAGCGATTCCTACGTGCATAGGCTTTTGAGAGTCCTTAATTGCGATTCCTTAATAATCGCAATTAAGGACTCGCAAAAGCTTTTCTTGATGCATGTGCCTGTAAATGACGTGAGGCAGAGCTCCGGTGATGAAACATTTAATTCACCGTGGGACAGCACGCGGTGGCGTCCTGGGCAGGTGCAAGCAGCAGGCAGTGCTGCGAGCACCAAGATTGCAGCGGCGCCTGCACACCATTAGCCAGCCCAAACCGTTTCCTCCCATAACAAACTCCCCGCCTCGCATTCGCAAGCAGGACTTGACCTACCCCTACCCCCGCGGCGCCAGACTAATACTGGACACTACCATGACGTCAGGTTGCGTGAAAGCCGCGCCGCGGAAATCTCCATGAAACAAGCCTGAACACTGCTGCAAGACCCAAGTCTGCAGCAGGAACAGCGCGCGCACGACAGGTACGGCGCGCTGCCAGCTGCCACACTTTCACTGACTTCATGATATTTAGGCAGCGCCAGGGATGCTGAGATACTATGCAAATGCGTGACAATGCATTTCAGTGCGGTAATGCGGATCACCACACTGAAATGCATTAGTCTACCGCCTGATGCGTGATACTTGGCAGGACTGAAACTGTTAATTGGCCCTGATCGCCATACCCCTGACAGGGAACCCACAGGATAGGAGAGTGCTGCTAAATAAAACAGGCTCAAGCCCACTACAATTGTTAGGTTTTTAGTGGGCCAGTCAGGAAATAAAGTTAACCCTACCCCTACCCCAAATAGTGTTAAAGAATCCAGTGATCCAATTATCAGCCCTGTACCTCCTTCCTTGCCAGGTCCCTGTAGTAACCGGTTCCCCCCATTGCTGATTTGCCTCAACCCATGGTGCCCATAGAGCCAGCCCCAGAGCCCGGTCCTTTACCTCCTCCCTCTAAGGCCTCGATAGCTCAACTATGCCAGCACATTATCGACCTTAGGCGGGAGATCAGGGACCCTAAATCATTGGTCCTCTGTTTATCCACCACATTAAACCAAGTACTTGAGTGTCCACCATCTTTAATGCTTAAACAACCAGGACCCCTCACTTAGCAAGTCATGAACCCACTACTGTGAAGCCAAATTACACCGATGCTATAAATCAGGGGCTCTCCAAGCCCCATTCCAAGAACCCACCCCAGGAGAAAGGCCTAGAATGATGGGGGGGTCAGACCTCACCACAGTTTCTAGCCATACACGAATTTGTGCCCCACCAATACTTTTCCCCTGATGAATCATACCACCTCACAGGGGTTGGCAATTGCCAAGGCCCAGTCTGCTTCTAGCTCAAACCCACCATTGGCTTCTGGCTCTGGTCGCTCAGTCTTTTTTATCAATGCTCCTAAACTTATGTTGCCAACTCATAAAGAAGACGAAGAAGCGCTAATCAATAAATGTACTCACTGGATTCGGCAGGTGAGGGGTTGCCGCCAATAAATAGAGAGGGTATACTGGCTGCCCGAAGGCACTCTCAACAGGGTTCTCCATTTGATAGAATCGAACTAACGTTTGGTCAAAGGGATCTAGTTGACAACACAGGGGCCTTTGATGCCCGTACCCTCCATTTGACTAAAACCAATATTCGTTTCAAGTATAGCTGCCCAGAGTTTACTCCTCAATCCAGTTCAAATCCCTCTCAGGATTTAGATAATGTAGGGTCATCTACTCAGGACATAGATTGACAATGATCATTGCCCCAACCAATTCAATCCCCATTTCCTATCATCAGTGATTCCAATTCTGTTACCTCTTCCATAATCAATAATCATGGCTATGGCGTGGTCTTTATGGCTAATGGTCAAAAGAGCTCATGTTCCATCAAAATGGGTCAAGTTTCTGTTATTACCCCTCAAACCTCTACTTCTAGTCTGGCAAAATCCTTGTTGTCCTTGGCCTCATGGAACATAGCTGGTCTTATATCAAAAGTTGTATCTCAAGACTGGCCATCTTTATCGAATCTTTCGATATTTGTTTGTTCCAGGAAACGGACCCAGTATTCAAACCTGGTTACTTACATTTTTATGTGCCTGCGATAGGCGGCCCAATGGGGGCCCAGCAGGTGGTTTGACAATATGTATAAAGCAAGGCATAGGTTTTGAACCTCAATAACTATACATTAAGGATCCTGACATTATGGCAATTCATTTGATGGTAGTTATTCCATCAACATTGACATCTATAACATCTATGCTAGAGGGAGAAGGGCTGCATAACACTCTTAGATCATTTGGGGTCCCACTGTGGCTGCTCCCACTTATAATTTCTGGGGTCTTTAATTCTACATTCGAGCCCTTGGACACTGAAGATATAAATTTAGCCTTGGATGAAGACGAGATGTGGAGCATCCCTCGTTTAGAGCTTTCAGCTATAAAAAAATGGACGGAAGCAGCATTACAACTCAAGGCACTATCCCTTGAATGGGGGCTCAGGGCAGTAAATGGCAGATCAAAATCCGACCAGGGAGGAGCAAATACCTATAGCAACCAACACCACTCCAGTCACATTGAGTATATTCTACTAGACCTCAAGTTGTGGTCTTTCCTCCTTGATGATATGTTTTTCACAGAAGGGCTGGAAAGTGTCCATAACCCATTGTGCCTCACCTTGAAGTTTTTGGGCCCTAAAATGATGGCTGTCTGCCCCCACCTATCCTCATCTAAGCATTTGCATCCAACAAATGACATGCCACATGTCAGGTTGTCCCGGGTCGTTGTCAGCCCAATCTACTTTAGTAGTGATAACACACTTTAAAGAGCAAGGAGGATCCAGAGGAAATCGTGAAAGCCCATGATAAGCTGTTTAAGCAAATAAAATCTTACTTGTTTTTATACCAGCAACAGAAAACCACAGGCATCCCCCTGCTCAGAGCAGTTGGTTTAACAAAGAGTGTAGGCAAGCACACAATCTATTGGTAGCAGCTATAAAAGCTAAAGACCAACCCAGGATTCACCAAGACAGGAAACAATATAAAGCTAGTCAGATCAGGGCTAAAAGAAAGTGGGACACTGGGAGATGGTCAGGGCTCAAAAAAGATTGCTCGGCTAAAGACTTGGAGACATTTTGGTCTCTTGTCAAGTGGGGTACAGGTGAGAAACCGCCCCCCTTAAAATTTAATTTTCCCAGAAGTATGGGTAGACCACTTCTCGTTTCAGTATTCTGAGGCAGACAAGCCAAAATGACTTGTCTAACATATGCACCCTTGTTATGGCAGACCAATTATTTGATTTAGCCGATGTATCAGCAGCCCTAGATGCAGTCTCAAGTGGTATAGTGCCTGGCCCAGACAGTATCCCTTCCAACTTGTTTCTTCAAGATAGAGGAAATTGGTCCAAATATATCTTGATCCTGGCAAACGCCATAGCACAGGGTGACATGATATCTTTCTCCATGCAGGGTTCGGAGTTAATTCCCATATTCAAAAAAGGTGATAAATCCTCGCCAGGTAATTATAGGCCTGTAAGCCTAATCGACCCAGTTCAAAAAATCTTTGTGGTCCTAGTATTGGCCAAAATATAGATGTGGATCGTAGACAATGGCATCCTTTCCCCCCCTCAGGCCGGATTGTGTGAGCGGGCCAGCACTATAGACCAGGTCTTTTGGTTTTTACTGATATATTGGCGAGCTGTAGTTATCGGCAAGGGCTGCCTTTGTCGACCTCAAGCCTGCCTTTGACCTGATCCCTTGTAATATGCTTTGGCTTGTTTTATCCAAATTTGGCACGCTCCGGGATTTGGTATCTTTGCTAATTCGACTACATGATAACAACTTCACCCAGGTTTGCTGTGGCGCTCAGGACAAACTTACTGATCGCTTACCTATTCGCATAGGGGTCCGCTAAGGGTGTGTTTGGGCCCCCCACCGTTTTCTCATTGTTCCTTAGTGGTATAGTCCAGTCTTACCTCCCCACCGATACTCCATCACTGGCCTGTTTAAAAATTCCCATTTTATTGTTCGCAGACTTCTAATTTCAAAAACCTTAATTGGATTACAGCATGCTCTGCTTCATTTTGAGGAATATTGAAAGCTGCGTGGTCTCATAATAAATTTAGAAAAGACCAAATATATGACATTCAAACAACACAAATCCATTCAGGGGCATTGTAAAGCTGGGGGACAAGCCTTTGGAAAGAACCAAGGTCTTTAGCTACTTGGGCATCACCCTGGCTTCGAATATGTCCTGGAACCCTAAAGTAGAAATAATGGCCTTTAAACACAGACTTATAGCTGGTGTACTGCTAAACAAAAATCATAGCCCCTTCACCAAGCCTATTAGCCCAGTCCTTCAGATAAATGATGCTGTGGTTCTGGGCCCAGTTCTTTATGGCTCTGAATTATGGGGTTTTTCTAACATAGCCACTCTCACTGGCTCCGAGAACAGGTTTTTGAGGAGAGTGACGCAAAACACACCCCTAAAACCACTGTTGGTAGATGTTATGTTATGTTATGTTAAGCTAATTTATAAAGCGCACGGCTGCCCCAGCAAAGGGGCGTCCCGGCGCTGAAACCAGATTAGCGCAGCAGGTAACAACAGAACACTTTACAGCGAAGGGAACAGAAACGTTTTAATAGCTTTACGGAAGGGCAGATAAAGCTTTAGATCTCCAGGAAATTGGTAGCCAACAAAGCTAGACTTCACTCGATTGTATATTGGCGAAGGTTGAGGACCACCCCTGAGCTGGCCCACAGGATGCGAAAATCATCAATAGCTGACAAATGTACCAGCTTGGTAGAGCTGCCAGGTCTGAAGCCCCCACGGCTACAGCTCAAAAGGCTATGAGATTCTGCTAATGCTTGTTGCTGTGTAGTCATGATTTTGGAGTAGAAAGGGAGAAGTGAGACCTGCTCTGTGTCTAGGCCAGGGTGTTTGAGCAGAAGGTGCGCAGTGGCCTTTTTGAATCCGGAGGCTTGAGATCTTGGTTAGCTGGTGAGATGCAACAGAAGGGAAATGTGAGCTGTAGTGCTGTAAGACTATTTTTGGCAGACCTTAAGTGGCTGGATGGAGGACAGTGAGTGGGACATCTGGGGCATTGTAGGCTTAGTGCTGTGTAGTAGGCAGGCTCCATTGGGGCGGTGCTGCATTGGCTTTATGGCTTGTCTTCCTAGTTTTTTCACCATCTCTGACCCTCATAGCCCTTGTTTTCTCACAGCCCTCAATTTTATGAGCACTTGGCATATGCTTTCTGATCACAACTATAGATACAGTCATATGTATGTATTTGACTTTACATCTGTGCTCTGTAACGATTTGCTTCTAGGACAGTTACCCACCTGGCATGCTCCATCCATTGCACCAGTATTCCACTCCAGAATATGCCAGGAGTTCCTAGTGGCCCACCATCCTGAGGCAGGTAAGAAAATACATCTTACATTCCTCACATGTTCATTGGTCTATTCCACATTTGTTTTAGTATTATATGCCTCAGTTACAAATGTTAGCCAGTGTTATTTCTATCTTCAAAAGAGATGAACATAGAGAGAACCTCCAGTGACACGCCTGCCAAGTCGTGGCTGTTCTCTTCTTCCAACATGCCATCACCCCTTCCACTAATCCTAAAACCAGACATGTCCATCTAAACCTAGGCCCACAATCTCTCCTGAAACAGCGCTAGATCTCAATTTTCTGTCTGGGCAAACCCACCCCCAAAACAATGCCCTTTTACTTGTCATCACATTGTGAAATACTGTCACTCCTCATATAAAGTAAACACGTTGGCATCATATGTGACATTGTCAAGTTGTTCGGTTCTAAGTTAACTATAGATAATGCAATCCATTATCCTCCTGGTCAGGGACTCTGCTCTCTGCCCCAGCAGCTCCGCTGTTGCGCCGCTGCCCCCTACACCTCTCTGAGAGGGTAGGTGCTTGAGGCCCTCCACAACCCGCAGGCTCCTGCCTGCGCCTCATCCCTGGTGGTCCAGTGGGTGAGCCTTGCTCTTCTGCTGGTCCGCTGTTGCGCCGCTGCTGTTGCCCCCTACACCTCTCTGAGAGGGTAGGTGTTCGAGGCCCTCCTCCACCCGTAGGCTCCTGCCTGGGCCTCATCCCTGGTGGTCCAGTGGGAGAGCCTTGTTCTTCTGCTGGTCCGCTGTTGTCTGTCTTTGTGTTTGTGCCCATTTTCTGTCTTTCGTCTGTCTTTTTGTTATTGTGCCTTTGTAATTGTTATTTTCTGCCTTTCTGTTTATTTTGCCTGTTTACATTTTTTGCTTGTACCTGTGCTGTTGTTTGTGTCCTCCATGCCCGTTTCACCGCCCTTTCCCGCTGCTGCTGCCCCCGCAACCCCTCCCCCTGCCGGTTCCCGCTCCCGCCTCCCAGCTGCGTTTCCTCCCTTTCTCTATTTGATGCGGCCGCTGTTCGGGCGTGTGAGCAAGACCTCTGACCTTCTGGTCAGGGACTCTGCTCTCTGCCCCAGCAGCTCCGCTGTTGCGCCGCTGCTGTTGCCCCCTACACCTCTCTGAGAAGGTAGGTGTTCGAGGCCCTCCTCCACCCGCAGGCTCCTGCCTGGGCCTCATCCCTGGTGGTCCAGTGGGTGAGCCTTGCTCTTCTGCTGGTCCGCTGTTGTCTGTCTTTGTGTTTGTGCCCATTTTCTGTCTTTCGTCTGTCTTTTTGTTATTGTGCCTTTGTAATTGTTATTTTCTGCCTTTCTGTTTATTTTGCCTGTTTACATTTTTTGCTTGTACCTGTGCTGTTGTTTGTGTCCTCCATGCCTGTTTCACCGCCCTTTCCCGCTGCTGCTGCCCCCGCAACCCTCCCCCTGCCGGTTCCCGCTCCCGCCTCCCAGCTGCGTTTCCCTCCCTTTCTCTATTTGATGCGGCCGCTGTTCGGGCGTGTGAGCAAGACCTCTGACCTTCTGGTCAGGGACTCTGCTCTCTGCCCCAGCAGCTCCGCTGTTGCGCCGCTGCTGTTGCCCCCTACACCTCTCTGAGAAGGTAGGTGTTCGAGGCCCTCCTCCACTCGCAGGCTCCTGCCTGGGCCTCATCCCTGGTGGTCCAGTGGGTGAGCCTTGCTCTTCTGCTGGTCCGCTGTTGTCTGTCTTTGTGTTTGTGCCCATTTTCTGTCTTTCGTCTGTCTTTTTGTTATTGTGCCTTTGTAATTGTTATTTTCTACCTTTCTGTTTATTTTGCCTGTTTACATTTTTTGCTTGTACCTGTGCTGTTGTTTGTGTCCTCCATGCCCGTTTCACCGCCCTTTCCCGCTGCTGCTGCCCCCGCAACCCCTCCCCCCTGCTGGTTCCCGCTCCCGCCTCCCAGCTGCGTTTCCCTCCCTTTCTCTATTTGATGCGGCCACTGTTCGGGCGTGTGAGCAAGACCTCTGACCTTCTGGTCAGGGACTCTGCTCTCTGCCCCAGCAGCTCCGCTGTTGCGCCGCTGCTGTTGCCCCCTACACCTCTCTGAGAAGGTAGGTGTTCGAGGCCCTCCTCCACCCGCAGGCTCCTGCCTGGGCCTCATCCCTGGTGGTCCAGTGGGTGAGCCTTGCTCTTCTGCTGGTCCGCTGTTGTCTGTCTTTGTGTTTGTGCCCATTTTCTGTCTTTCGTCTGTCTTTTTGTTATTGTGCCTTTGTAATTGTTATTTTCTGCCTTTCTGTTTATTTTGCCTGTTTACATTTTTTGCTTGTACCTGTGCTGTTGTTTGTGTCCTCCATGCCCGTTTCACCGCCCTTTCCCGCTGCTGCTGCCCCCGCAACCCCTCCCCCTGCCGGTTCCCGCTCCCGCCTCCCAGCTGCGTTTCCCTCCCTTTCTCTATTTGATGCGGCCGCTGTTCGGGCGTGTGAGCAAGACCTCTGACCTTCTGGTCAGGGACTCTGCTCTCTGCCCCAGCAGCTCCGCTGTTGCGCCGCTGCTGTTGCCCCCTACACCTCTCTGAGAAGGTAGGTGTTCGAGGCCCTCCTCCACCCGCAGGCTCCTGCCTGGGCCTCATCCCTGGTGGTCCAGTGGGTGAGCCTTGCTCTTCTGCTGGTCCGCTGTTGTCTGTCTTTGTGTTTGTGCCCATTTTCTGTCTTTCGTCTGTCTTTTTGTTATTGTGCCTTTGTAATTGTTATTTCCTGCCTTTCTGTTTATTTTGCCTGTTTACATTTTTTGCTTGTACCTGTGCTGTTGTTTGTGTCCTCCATGCCCGTTTCACCGCCCTTTCCCGCTGCTGCTGCCCCGCAACCCCTCCCCCCTGCCGGTTCCCGCTCCCGCCTCCCAGCTGCGTTTCCCTCCCTTTCTCTATTTGATGCGGCCGCTGTTCGGGCGTGTGAGCAAGACCTCTGACCTTCTGGTCAGGGACTCTGCTCTCTGCCCCAGCAGCTCCGCTGTTGCGCCGCTGCTGTTGCCCCCTACACCTCTCTGAGAAGGTAGGTGTTCGAGGCCCTCCTCCACCCGCAGGCTCCTGCCTGGGCCTCATCCCTGGTGGTCCAGTGGGTGAGCCTTGCTCTTCTGCTGGTCCGCTGTTGTCTGTCTTTGTGTTTGTGCCCATTTTCTGTCTTTCGTCTGTCTTTTTGTTATTGTGCCTTTGTAATTGTTATTTTCTGCCTTTCTGTTTATTTTGCCTGTTTACATTTTTGCTTGTACCTGTGCTGTTGTTTGTGTCCTCCATGCCTGTTTCACCGCCCTTTCCCGCTGCTGCTGCCCCCGCAACCCCTCCCCTGCCGGTTCCCGCTCCCGCCTCCCAGCTGCGTTTCCCTCCCTTTCTCTATTTGATGCGGCCGCTGTTCGGGCGTGTGAGCAAGACCTCTGACCTTCTGGTCAGGGACTCTGCTCTCTGCCCCAGCAGCTCCGCTGTTGCGCCGCTGCTGTTGCCCCCTACACCTCTCTGAGAAGGTAGGTGTTCGAGGCCCTCCTCCACCCGCAGGCTCCTGCCTGGGCCTCATCCCTGGTGGTCCAGTGGGTGAGCCTTGCTCTTCTGCTGGTCCGCTGTTGTCTGTCTTTGTGTTTGTGCCCATTTTCTGTCTTTCGTCTGTCTTTTTGTTACTGTGCCTTTGTAATTGTTATTTTCTGCCTTTCTGTTTATTTTGCCTGTTTACATTTTTTGCTTGTACCTGTGCTGTTGTTTGTGTCCTCCATGCCCGTTTCACCGCCCTTTCCCGCTGCTGCTGCCCCCGCAACCCCTCCCCCTGCCGGTTCCCGCTCCCGCCTCCCAGCTGCGTTTCCTCCCTTTCTCTATTTGATGCGGCCGCTGTTCGGGCGTGTGAGCAAGACCTCTGACCTTCTGGTCAGGGACTCTGCTCTCTGCCCCAGCAGCTCCGCTGTTGCGCCGCTGCTGTTGCCCCCTACACCTCTCTGAGAAGGTAGGTGTTCGAGGCCCTCCTCCACCCGCAGGCTCCTGCCTGGGCCTCATCCCTGGTGGTCCAGTGGGTGAGCCTTGCTCTTCTGCTGGTCCGCTGTTGTCTGTCTTTGTGTTTGTGCCCATTTTCTGTCTTTCGTCTGTCTTTTTGTTACTGTGCCTTTGTAATTGTTATTTTCTGCCTTTCTGTTTATTTTGCCTGTTTACATTTTTTGCTTGTACCTGTGCTGTTGTTTGTGTCCTCCATGCCCGTTTCACCGCCCTTTCCCGCTGCTGCTGCCCCCGCAACCCCTCCCCCCTGCCGGTTCCCGCTCCCGCCTCCCAGCTGCGTTTCCCTCCCTTTCTCTATTTGATGCGGCCGCTGTTCGGGCGTGTGAGCAAGACCTCTGACCTTCTGGTCAGGGACTCTGCTCTCTGCCCCAGCAGCTCCGCTGTTGCGCCGCTGCTGTTGCCCCCTACACCTCTCTGAGAAGGTAGGTGTTCGAGGCCCTCCTCCACCCGCAGGCTCCTGCCTGGGCCTCATCCCTGGTGGTCCAGTGGGTGAGCCTTGCTCTTCTGCTGGTCCGCTGTTGTCTGTCTTTGTGTTTGTGCCCATTTTCTGTCTTTCGTCTGTCTTTTTGTTATTGTGCCTTTGTAATTGTTATTTTCTGCCTTTCTGTTTATTTTGCCTGTTTACATTTTTTGCTTGTACCTGTGCTGTTGTTTGTGTCCTCCATGCCTGTTTCACCGCCCTTTCCCGCTGCTGCTGCCCCCGCAACCCCTCCCCCCTGCCGGTTCCCGCTCCCGCCTCCCAGCTGCGTTTCCCTCCCTTTCTCTATTTAGATGCGGCCGCTGTTCGGGCGTGTGAGCAAGACCTCTGACCTTCTGGTCAGGGACTCTGCTCTCTGCCCCAGCAGCTCCGCTGTTGCGCCGCTGCTGTTGCCCCCTACACCTCTCTGAGAAGGTAGGTGTTCGAGGCCCTCCTCCACCCGCAGGCTCCTGCCTGGGCCTCATCCCTGGTGGTCCAGTGGGTGAGCCTTGCTCTTCTGCTGGTCCGCTGTTGTCTGTCTTTGTGTTTGTGCCCATTTTCTGTCTTTCGTCTGTCTTTTTGTTATTGTGCCTTTGTAATTGTTATTTTCTGCCTTTCTGTTTATTTTGCCTGTTTACATTTTTTGCTTGTACCTGTGCTGTTGTTTGTGTCCTCCATGCCCGTTTCACCGCCCTTTCCCGCTGCTGCTGCCCCCGCAACCCCTCCCCCTGCCGGTTCCCGCTCCCGCCTCCCAGCTGCGTTTCCCTCCCTTTCTCTATTTGATGCGGCCGCTGTTCGGGCGTGTGAGCAAGACCTCTGACCTTCTGGTCAGGGACTCTGCTCTCTGCCCCAGCAGCTCCGCTGTTGCGCCGCTGCTGTTGCCCCCTACACCTCTCTGAGAAGGTAGGTGTTCGAGGCCCTCCTCCACCCGCAGGCTCCTGCCTGGGCCTCATCCCTGGTGGTCCAGTGGGTGAGCCTTGCTCTTCTGCTGGTCCGCTGTTGTCTGTCTTTGTGTTTGTGCCCAATTTCTGTCTTTCGTCTGTCTTTTTGTTATTGTGCCTTTGTAATTGTTATTTTCTGCCTTTCTGTTTATTTTGCCTGTTTACATTTTTTGCTTGTACCTGTGCTGTTGTTTGTGTCCTCCATGCCCGTTTCACCGCCCTTTCCCGCTGCTGCTGCCCCCGCAACCCCTCCCCCCTGCCGGTTCCCGCTCCCGCCTCCCAGCTGCATTTCCCTCCCTTTCTCTATTTGATGCGGCCGCTGTTCGGGCGTGTGAGCAAGACCTCTGACCTTCTGGTCAGGGACTCTGCTCTCTGCCCCAGCAGCTCCACTGTTGTGCCGCTGCCCCCTACACCTCTCTGAGAGGGTAGGTGTTCGAGGCCCTCCTCCACCCGTAGGCTCCTGCCTGCGCCTTATCCCTGGTGGTCCAGTGGGAGAGCCTTGTTCTTCTGCTGGTCCGCTGTTGTCTATCTTTGTGTGCCCGTTTTCTGTCTTTCGTCTGTCTTTTTGTTATTGTGCCTTTGTAATTGTTATTTTCTGTCTGTCTGTTTATTTTGCCTGTTTTAATTTTTTGCTTGTACCTGTGATGTTGTTTGTGTCCTCTGTGCCTGTTTTGCCACCCTTTCCCGCTGTTGCTGCCCCCACGGCCCCTCTCCCCTGCCGGTTCCCGCTCCCGCCTCCCAACTGCGCTTCCCTCCCCCTTCCCTACTTAATGACAGCCATTGCACGGCCGCGCCGCTGGCGCGCTAAAGGCAAGCCCATCCGCGCACATCCGCGACACGACCGCGACAAGCACCAGGGGCCCTGGCTCTTCGACCACCCACCGTTACGACTCAACTGACCTCCATGCACTCAACCCCGGAAGGAATAACAACTGCCAGCTGCTACGCCGAACACCAGCCACGGCCAGTTCTCCTGCCGACACTGCAGACAAACCTTCACCATCCTCTGCACCACCACGGCCACCGCCCTCATGCCGGACGCCAGCAGCCCCGAAGCCCTGAGGTGCATCCTTCTCAACGTGCGCTCCCTGCACAGACATGCTGCAGAGATCTGGGAGCTCCTCGAAACCCTCTCGCCAGACGTCGCCTTCTTCACGGAAAGCTGGACCAACCCCACCTCCGCCCGACATCGCCACCGCCATCCCGGACGGATACAAGATCCAGAGGAAGGACTGCCCCAACCGCCCAGGAGGAGGACTCGCCATCGCACACAAGAGCTTCTTCCGACTCACCACCTCTAGCACGAGCGACTCCCCATCAACCACCGAACACCTCCATTTCCAGATCCAGACCCAGGATGACCTTACGCAGCACCCTCGCCTACAGACCCCCCGGATCTTGAATCGCGTTCACCACTACCATCGCTGACCTAATCGCGCCCCACGCCATCGCCTCCATGAACTTCATACTCATCGGAGACCTCAACTTCCACCTCGACAACCTCAGCGACCCCAACTCCGCAACCCTCCTGGACAACCTCCCCAACCTCGGACTGAAACGGCTCATCACCACCCCCACCCCCACCCACAAGGCAAGACACACCCTCGACCCCATCTTCGCAGGAGGTAACAACATCCAGTTCAGCCACACCACGCAACCCCCCTGGATGGACCACCACTGTGTACATTTCTCTCTGACAAAGCCACTGCCCCCAAACCTACACCACACCCTCTGTGAAGGAACTGGAGCAAGGTCACCGAGTAGCACCTCAACTCCACCCTCATCCACGATCCCCCCACCTCGACCGACGCCAACTCCCCAGGCAAAGAACTTCATAGATGGATCGCCAACTGCGCAGATAAGCTCACCCCCCCCCCCGCAACCCCGACAGACAGCGCACCAGGAAGGCCACCTGGTTCACCGCCGACCTCCAAGAATCCAGACGCACCTGCAGACGTCTCGAGAAGTTATGGAGAAACAGCAAAACCTCGGAAGACCTTACCACCTATAAGAACAACATAACGGAATACAACCAACTCATCAGATCTACCAAAAGGACCTTCATCCGAAACATAATCCACGCCAACGCAAGCAACTCCAAGGAACACTTCAGCATCATTCCGGAATTCACCAAGCCCTCCAGTGAAGCCGCAGACGTCACACCTTCCCAGAACCTCTGAAACAAACTCAGCTCCTACTTCCACCTGAAAATAAGATCCCTCTTCGACAACTTCAACAAACAGACTCCGGACACCGAACCCATTCCTCCCCCCAGCAACGACAGCCAGCCTACCATCTCCTCCTGGACCCCAGTCACCACCAAAGACACCACATCGACCATGAAAGGCATTCACTCAGGAGCCCCCACGGACCCCTGCCCTCTGCACATCTTCCACAGAGCCGCCGCCGCCATAGCACCTGAGCTACGATGCACCATCAATGCCACCTTCGAAGCAGGCACATTCCCTGACGACTGGAACGTGCAGAAGTTAAGCCCCTTCTCAAGAAGCCCTCAGCAGATCCGACGGACCTCAAGACCTACCGACCCATCTCTCTCTTCCCTTTCATGGCCAAAGTCACTGAGAAGATCGTCAACGCCCAACTAACAAACTTCATTGAAGAGAACTCCATCCTCGACCCCTCCCAATCCAAATTCTGCAGCAACCAAAGCACTGAGACCGCCCTACTTGCCGCCACAGATGACATCCGCACCCTCCTCGACCAAGGCCACACCGCGGCCCTGATCCTGCTTGACCTCTCTACAGCCTTCGACACCGTCTCCCACTGCACTCTTACCACCAGACTCCAAGACGCCGGCATACAGGGAGCCACCCACGACTGGATCCGCTCCTTCCTCACCGGCAGAACCCAAAGAATCAGACTCACGCCCTTCCTCTCCGAACCCACAGAGATCAACTGCAAAGTGCCCCAGGGATCGTCACTCAGCCCCGCGCTCTTCAACATCTACATGGCCCCCCTCGCCGCCATTGTCAGACAGCATGGACCCAGAATAGTATCCTACGATGACGGCACCCAGCTCATACTCTCCCTCACCAACGACCACCAGACTCAGCTTCCAGGCAGGAATGAAGGACATCGCATCCTGGATGAGCAGCAGCTGCCTGAAGCTCAACTCGGAGAAGACAGAAGTCCTCTTCCTCCGACCCTCCCCCTCTGCATGGGATAACACCTGGTGGCCCACCGCCCTCGGCAGCCCCCCGCCCCCACGGACCACGCCCGGAACCTCAGCATCATACTCAACTCCTCCCTCACCATGACCCGACAGATCAACGCCGTCACCTCCACCTGCTTCAACACCTTCCGCATCCTTCGCAACACCTTCAAATGGATCTCCCCCGAATCCAGAAAGACCATCACCCACGCACTCATAACCAGCAGACTGCACTATGGAAATGCCCTCTACGCCGTAATCAACAAACCCCTGCTCCGCAAGCTCCAGACCATACAGAACACCTCAGCCAGACTCGTCCTCAGCATCCCTCGACATGAACACATCACCCAACACCTGCGAGACCTCCATTGGCTCCCCGTTGAGAAGAGAGTAACCTTCAAGATACTCACCCACACCTACAAATGCCTCCACAACACTGGACCTCAATATCTCAACGAAAGAATCTCCTTCCACGTACCCAAGAGAAACCTACGATCCGCCGACCTCGCCCTCGCCGAAACCCTGTGCATCCGCAAAGCCAGAACGGGTGGAAGAGCCTTCTCCTACATCGTGGCAAAGACCTGGAATGAGCTCCCTATCAACATCAGATGCGCCCCCACTCTGCCCACCTTCTGGACCTTCTCAAGACCTGGCTCTTTGGCTAACCCAGAGCTGCACCCTTCCCAGCACCTTGAGACCCTCACGGGTGAGTAGCGCGCTTCATAATTCCCTGATTGATTGATTGAGTGGTGCTGCTTATATTCATCGTCCTCCTCCTCCAAGCTATTAGTTGGGTTGGGCTCAACAGTGTCCTTGCTATGCAGCACCTGAATTATTCTAATGAGATCTACACCATATGCTACAAAAAGTCACAACAGGATGCAAAGGCTACAGAATAACACTGCACCTGAACCTCTTTAAACACAAAAAGAAGAACATGGTTTTGAAAGCACCCCATGAACCATGTTTCTTTCTGTTTTTCAAGGTATAGTTTATCTTGAAATGTACATTGGCAGGATTAAGGTTCATTTATGTCATCTGTTAGAGCCAGGTGAATTCAAAATACTCTCAAACAGTGTGGATAGATATTGATTGTTATAAGAATTAAATAGAAGCTAGAATTTTTTTTAAACATAAACAACATTATTGAATTTTTTGATTATTGAACGGCCAACCTATTCAATTGAGCTGAAATATATGTGTCTGGATGAAGAGTCACAATCTACGTGTGATACTTAAGCCTCCTCCTCATTTACATCAACTCCACCAATGATTCCATTTTCGATTATTCAAAGTATGGTTTTGACTTTTGTATGGGTCCCATTTTCCATAAAACTTAAAAGGGCAAAAAAGTTATGGGACAACGAAAAACAACATTATGTTCAACACAACAAAAAAATGCTTTGTTTTCAATAGTTTCTCTATACCAATTTCTCAATATTTGATTGAACCTTTATTTAAAAAGGTTTGTGCTGTACATGATCCTTTGATTCCACATTATCTGTCACACGTTTTGGATATTTCAACTTTTTCAGGAATGTACACAGAAGGCTTTATTGGTGGAGCTTATTGTAAAGGAGAAGAGCTGTGAGTTGGAAACAACCCAAACATCTTAAAGTGAAAAGCAAATCAGAATCAACTATAAAAGATAACATGGTGGAAGCGTTTTCAACGGCACTTATGAGTAACCCTGGGCAAAGCACTACGCTACTCTCGTGTAGTTTGCGAAGTTTGCTCTACTTCGCACAACGCGAATTGCACGTAGCACAGTGCAAACACGCGTAGCGTAGCGTAGTGCAGCGGTCATTTTTTGCTTGCTCGCGGTCCTCAACGTCAAGTTGGCGACCGCGAGCAAGCAAAATGACATCCCGGCGAGATTCTCAACGCAGGGAGGTCAGGTTTCTCATTGCGAGTGGTCGCGTATGCTCGCGACCGCTCGCGATGAGAAACTACCAGTCAGCGTTAGAAAGCTGCCGCTCGAGTAAAAATCTACTCGAGCGGCAGTAAAAGACAGCTCGCACTGTGCAAGATGCCGTTTTCAATGATTGCACAGTGCGGACAAGCATCCGGCACTGTGCAATCATTGCGAACAGTGCACTACGCAGTTCGCGTAGTGCTACGCGTAGTTCGCGTAGTGCGAACTGCACTTTGCGTAGCTTCGCGTAGCGCTACTTCGCGAACTACGCCCAGGCTTACTTATGAGAGATATACAAAAACTGTATTTTGCAACTAGAAGATGTAGACAAAATAAAGAAATCTAAATGGAAAGCATTGGAAACCTTGAGAAAAGACAAGTGTTTGGTAGTGTTAGAAATGGGGGTCTCTAGTTGGCAATGGCTGGCCACTGTCCAAGTAGGGACCCTTCTTCCTAAGTCAGAGTAAGAGGGCTACCCTCCTTGATACCCCTGCTCAACCCTGTGGTAACGTAGCACGAGCAGGTAGGCTTATCTCAGAGGCAGGGTGTGAAGCCTTTATGACCATACACAGTAACACAGTGAGGTACACTACAAAGGGACACCACACAAGTAGTTATAAAAAATAAGTATCTTTATATAAAGGCAGATTTATCACAAGACCAATAACTGTCAAAGCCACAATACTGTCAAAAATAGGATTGCTGTTGAAAGACTGTCAAAAAATAGTTCAAAGGTTGCAAAAATAAGGTTCAAATTCAAAGCAGTGGTCTCTGCGACCCTTTCTCTCACAAAGTACCTGGGTTTAGTAGCAAAACCAACAAAATGTCGCAAATAAGCTGTAGCGATGATTCTCGGCACGCGAGGCCGGCGATGCGTTGAAATCCTTGCCGCAAGGGAGGACGATGTGCCGATCTGCGGGATGCGTGCGGGGACGATGCGACAAACTTCTGCACGCTGGACCGCCGATGCGATGACTTTCTTGCCGCGAGGGAGAAGTCGATGCGACGATCCTGTTGCGCTGTGCGATCGTGTTGCGATGCGAAGACAAGACGCTCCGCGAGGGAGCGACGAAATTCGGTGCGATGCGAACAAAGTGGCGGACGCACGGCGTCCGCAATGCGATGTCTTGAAGCGATGATTTCTTTAGGGGTTGCGAGTGCGCGGCGACAGCAGCGCGATGATTTTCCCAGCGCGTCTCGGCTGCAGCGGCTCGCAAAGGGGCATTAGCGATGGTTTCATGTTGCGGGCCCTCGGCGGCAGCAGCGCAATGATTTTCCCAGCGCTCTCGACTGCAGCGGCTCGCAAAGATGCGTTAGCGTCGATTTCCAACACTCTCTTCTCTGATGCAAACTAGAGGCCCTGGAACTCACAGGAGCCTCACAGCAGATAGCAGTCCTCGCAGGGAGGAAGCAGGAGGTTGGTGGTGGAGTCTGATGTGCCTGAGACTCCAGCAGGAGGCTAGCTCTTTTCCTAGCCCTTGGGTAATTGCTTGTAACAAAAATAAAAAGTTCTCTCAAGAGTTCCTTTTCCTCTTCTTCAAGGTCCAGTGGTCACTGCTGCAGGCCAGTGCAAGAAACAACACACAAGCACAGGGACAGTCACTTCCTGCAGATTCCTCCAGTGGCACGGACAGAGTTTCCTCTCCAGATCCAAGGGCAATACAAATTGGAGGGGTTTGAGCACAGATATTTATACCCCAAAAGTCTTTGTTCTCAGAAGCTACAAGTCACTGAACCTAGCCAGAACCAGTTCTGCTCAGGCCTGGAGCACTTTGTTTACCAGGCTGCATCCTTCCTTTCAGAAAGAGGGGTCTGCTAGCAGACACACAGTAGGAGGTGGAGCCAGCATTCACCTTGCCAGGCACAGCCCTATTCAGGTCAAGGAGCCACCCCTCCCCATACTCTAAATGCAGATCTCTCTATTCAACCCAGGTCTGACTCAGCCTGCCCTGCCCCTCCAAAACCAGACAGCCAATACACATAACAGCAGAGCACACTGGAAGGCTTAGGCAAGAAAATACCTACTTTCTAAAAGGGGTATTTTCAAACACAGAATATAAAAATAAACTTCACTAAAAGATGTATTTTAATATTCGGAGCTCAGGCATACTAAATTCGTTTTTCTACCATGTTCCTGGGGTCAGTTAGGACTATAGAATGTAATAGTCAAACTGCCCATTCTAGCCTATGAGGAACAGGTAGCCTTACAGTAGTGAAAAACGAAATGGGGCGTAATTCACTACCAGGACATGCTACACACACCAAGGCATGTCCTACCTTACACATACAATGCACCCTACCATAGGGGTGACTTACAGGATGCCAAGGGAAGGTTCAGGGGCTGGGAAGTGGGTGCACTTCACAGCCAAGATGGCAGTTCTGGACTGCACACAGACACTGCAGTGGCAGGTCTGAGACACACTTTACAAGCTGCTTCTGTGGGTGGCACACATCAGTGCTGCAGGCCCACCAGCAGCATTTGGTTTACCAGCCCTGGGCACACATAGGCCACACTACTAGGGACTAACAGGTAAACCAAATAAGCCAATCAGGGAGATACCAATTCACATAGACATATTTACACAGGGAGCATTCGCGCTGTGACACTGAATGGCAGTGGCACAGCGCCCAGAGCATCTAACACCAGCAAAACAGAGGAGACAACAGCGAAAAATGGAAGGGAGACCCACGCCAATGGTGCCAGGTCTAACACGTGTCCCCTCCAGCTGAAATGTGGGGAGAACTACCCATCTCCTTGGAAGTTCTCATCACTAAGGCGGAAAAATCTGGACAGACCATCAGCATTGGCGTGTTCTGTACCAGGGCGGTGTTCCACCGTGAAGTCCATACCCTGTAGGGAAATGGACCACCTCAACAACTTGGGATTCTCACCCCTCATCTGCATCAACCATCTGAGGGGCCTGTGGTCTGTCTGAACCCGGAAGTGAGTCCCAAACAGGTATGGTCTCAGCTTCTTCAGTGCCCAGACCACAGCAAATGCCTCACGCTCAATTGCACTCCACCTCTGTTCCCGTGGAAGTAACCTCCTACTGATGAAGGCTACAGGTTGGTCTAGTCCCTCCTCATTTATCTGTGACAGAACGGCCCCCACCCCATGCTCTGAAGCGTCTGTCTGGACAACAAATTCCTTAGCAAAATTGGGCGCCTGGAGTACGGGTGCTGTACACATGGCAGTTTTGAGGGCATCAAAGGCTTTCTGACAGGTGTCAGTCCAGTTCACAATCTTTGGCCGCTTCTTGGAAGTCAGCTCAGTCAAGGGTGCAACAATGTTGCCATACCCCTTGACAAACCTCCTGTAGTAACCCGTGAGTCCTAAGAAGGCCCTCACCTGGGTCTGGGTCCTTGGGGGCTCCCAAGCCAGGATGGTTTCAATCTTGGGCTGCAGGGGTGCCACCTGGCCACTCCCCACCTGGTGTCCCAAGTACACCACAGAACCCTGCCCAATCTGGCACTTACTGGCCTTGATTGTGAGGCCTGCTCTGCGCAGCGCCATCAACACTTCCCAGAGGTGGCGCAAGTGGTCCTCCCAGGAGGAACTAAACACTGCAATGTCATCCAGGTAGGCGGCACTGAAATCCTCCAGCCCAACCAACACCTGGTTGACCAACCTCTGGAAGGTGGCAGGGGCATTCTTCATCCCAAAGGGCATCACACGGAACTGGTAGTGCCCATCTGGTGTGGAGAATGCTGACCTCTCCTTTGCCCCATCAGTTAAGGCAATCTGCCAGTACCCAGACATCAGATCAAACGTGCTGAGGTACCGGGCAGCCCCTAACCGATCTATGAGCTCATCAGCTCTGGGGATGGGGTGCGCGTCGGTCTTTGTGACCGAATTGAGACCTCGGTAGTCCACACAGAACCTAAGTTCAGGAGTGGCACCAGGCGTCGCAGCTTTTGGTACCAAGACCACAGGGCTGGACCAGGGGCTGCTAGAGGACTCAACCACCCCTAGGGCAAACATTTTGGAGACCTCCTCCTTAATGCAAGCCCTGACCCTGTCAGTCACCCTGTAAGCCTTGTGCTTGACAGGAGGACTGTCCCCGGTATCCACCTCATGGACGCACCAATCAGTGACACCAGGTACCAGGGAGAACAAATCAGAAAATTGCCCCAACAGTTGGTGACAATCTCTCTGCTGCTCAGGGGTCAGTGTGGTGGAAAGGATCACACCCTCCACTGACCCATCCTTCTCTCCTGCACACAGGAGGTCAGGGAGAGGCTCACTCTCCTCCTCCATCCCATCATCTGTGGCAAGAAGCATGCCCACTTCAGACCTCTCAAAGTGGGGCTTCAGGCGGTTCACATGCAGGACCCGCAAGGGGTTCCTGGGAGACTGAAAGTCCACCAAGTAGGTAACTGGACTTTTGCGCTCCACCACCTCAAATGGACCGGTCCACTTATCTTGGAGCGCACAAGGCTCCACTGGGGCCAGTACCCAAACCTTCTGACCAGGTTGAAAGTCGACCAGAGTGGCATTCTGGTCGTGCCAACGTTTCATTTCCTCCTGGCTGGCTTCCAGATTTGCCTCAGCAATCTTTCTGAAACGCCGAGTCTGGTTCCTGAAGGCCAACATGTAGCTAAATACATCTTGGGGAGGTTTCCTGGGAGATTGCTCCCAGCCTTCCTTGACCAGACTCAGAGGTCCTCTAACCGGGTGGCCATAGAGGAGTTCAAAGGGACTGAACCCTAAGGACTTCTGTGGCACCTCACGGTAGGCAAACAACAGGCATGGCAAGAGGACGTCCCACTTACGCCTCAGGGGCTCTTCTAGGCCCATGATCATGCCCTTCAAGGTCCGGTTGAACCTTTCAACCAGACCATTACCTTGAGGGTGGTAAGGAGTGGTGAACTTATAAGTTACCCCACACTCCTTCCACAGAGACTTCATGTACTGGGAGATGAAGTTGGTCCCCCTGTCAGACACCACCTCTCTGGGGAATCCCACACGGGAGAAAATCCCCATCAGTGCACGTCCCACCACGTGGGCCGTCACTGTCCTGAGCGGGATGGCTTCAGGGTACCGGGTGGCATGGTCCACCAAGACCAGGATGAACCTGTTGCCCATGGCTGTCTTGGGGTCCAGAGGCCCCACAATGTCAATGCCCACTCGCTCGAATGGGGTACTCACAACTGGAAAGGGCTGGAGTGGGGCCTTGATCTTCCCTCCACTCTTCCCACTTGCCTGGCAAGTCTCACAGGTCCTGCAATGAGTGTCTGAACTCTTGTGCATCTGGGGCCAATAAAAGTGGGCGGCCAGCCTCTCAAAGGTCTTGGTCTGCCCCTGATGTCCTGCCAATGGAATGTCATGAGCCAACCCCAGTAGGAAGGTTCTGAAGCACTCGGGTACCACCAGCACACGGGCTGACCCCGGCTCAGCAGCCTTAGGCTCGCTATACAGGAGACTGTTCTCCCAATAAATCAGATGTGAACCAGACATGTCACCTTCTGCCTGGGCTGCAGCCTGTCGCCGCATACCCTCAAGAGAGGGGCAAACTCTCTGCTGCTCACAAAATTCCTCCCTGGTGGGCCCCCCTTCCTGCTGCCAATGGGTCAGCTCAGGCAGGTCCCCCAGTTCGGCGATCTGCTCCCCGGTAGGCTCCAGGGCATCCCCTTCAGGGTCTGCTCCTTCCTGGGCCATGGGAACCAAGGGGGCCGGCTTCCCTCGCCCCCTGCCCCTTCTCTCTAAGGCAGGGATCTGGGCCATACTCTCAGGCACCAGGTCCTTCTCAACACCCTCCTTGGCTGCCATGGACCGAGTGGTAGCACACGCCCACTCAGGTAGACCCAACATTTCTAAGTGAGCCTTCCTCTCCACCGTAGACCACGGGGAGTCCTCTAAATCATTGCCCAGCAGACAGTCTACAGGCATGGCGGGCCTCACAGCTACCTGAAGAGTTCCTGAGACCCCCCCCACTCAAAGGGAACCTGAGCCACCTCACATTGGCTCTCTGAGTTGTCTGTGGACACTACTGGGTAGAATGCATGGGGGACAACCTGCTCTTTGGACACCAACCGGGAGCTGACAGCAGTTACACTGGCCCCTGTGTCTCTTAGAGCCTCCACCCTATGGCCATTGATGGTCACCCACTGCCTGTATTTTTTAGTGTTAGCAGGCAGTGCAGGCTTGGGGACCATCTCAAAGTCCCCTAATGAGACAAGGGTCAACTCTACGGGATCCCACCCCTCTTGGGCACCCATCTCCTCCTCTCCCAGGGCTACACTAGCAATTTGGCGGGGTGGTGCACGAGGTGGTGCACTGGCCCCCCTCTGGGGGCACTGGGGATCAAAGTATCTGTGGCCCACTTGACCACAGTTGTAACAAGTGGGGGGCCCCCTGGGAACAGGCCTACCTGTTGGGGGCCCTGGCCTCCTTTCTTGGGGGGCTGGGACACCACTGCTTGGTTCCCTTGGGGATTACTTTGGGGCCCTCGGTGGAACTCCCTCTGTTGACCCTTGTCCCCCCACTCCTCTGCTGGGGACCCTGCCCACCTTTGGCGAAGTCTCCCACTGGACCCTTGCGAACCCGGGTGCTCACCCAGCGGTCCGCCTCCTCAGCAAGCTTTCTAGGGTTAGTCAGCTTGCAATCAATTAGGTGCTGGCGTAGCTCAGGAAAACAATTACTAGATAAATGCTCCCATGCAATCAAATCATAAAGCTGCGCAAAAGTTTCTACTTTGCTACCTTTTACCCAGCGTTCCATGGCTCTGCAAAAAAAAGACACATATTCAACCCACGTGGTACCCTCTAGCTTCTTGCAGATCCTAAACCTCTGCCTATACATCTCATGGGTCAAACCATAGCGGGTCATCAAAGCTTCCTTCATGTGGCCATAAACCATTCGACTTTCTGGGGGCAGGTCCAACAAGGTATCCCTCCCCTCACTCACAAAGCGTCCCCACAACCCCGCTCCCCAATCCTTCTCAGGGACCCGGTGGGACACCATGGCTAATTCATAAGGGGCAAACCATTGCCCAATATCTTCACTTTTGTGGAAATCCTTAATAACCTCCTTGGGTATATACACTCTATTCTCAGTATGCACTACAGGTATGCTGCCACCAGAGGGGGAGATCTCTACACTCTTTGCTTTAATCTTCAACTCCCTCAATATTTTCTCATGCTCAAGTTTCATTTTCATAATCTCAAATTCTAACTTCTTGTTCTCTAGGTCCCTGTGACCATCCATTTTAAGCTTAGCCATCTCCATATTATGCCGCCTATCTCTCTCCCTGTCCTCCATCTCTTCTGGGGACAGACCCTTAGCGGACACACTAGTGCCCGGGCTGGAAAGGGCTTTATCTCCTACTAAGTCTACTACATCGCCCTGCTGCTCTCCTGCATTCTCTCCCCCCTCCACAAGCTCTCCCATATCCTTAGGGGCATCCCTGGCTTCTAGCCAGGCCTTCAGCGCCTTGTAATACTCCTCCCTTCTAGTGAGACCTGTGATAGGGACTGTGAAGTGCTTGCAAAAATATTTGAGCTGCTTGGCATTGTAGGTTTCTATTTTCTCTTCTTCCCAGGAGAGATCCTCCGAGGCATTGGATCTGGGCTTGCCCATTGTAGAAATAACTGGCAATATCAATAAAGGATAGAAGAAAACTTCTCAAGGAAATGTATGCGGGTGAAAAATCACCGGCAGTATCAATCACAATATAGGATCCAAAACTCTCAAAAAATGTGTGCGGGTGAAAAATCACCGGCAATATCAATCACAATATAGGATCCAAAAACTCTCTAAAAATGTGTGCGGGTGAAAAATCACCGGCAATATCAATCACAATATAGGATCCAAAAAAACTCTCAAAAAATGTATGCAGTACGTTATGGTCTGCACTCACTAGTAGTGTACACTATAATTACTGTATGCGATCATAAATACAAGTCCAGATCCTCACCGCTGACCACCAATGTTAGAAATGGGGGTCTCTAGTTGGCAATGGCTGGCCACTGTCCAAGTAGGGACCCTTCTTCCTAAGTCAGAGTAAGAGGGCTACCTTCCTTGATACCCCTGCTCAACCCTGTGGTAACATAGCACGAGCAGGTAGGCTTATCTCAGAGGCAGGGTGTGAAGCCTTTATGACCATACACAGTAACACAGTGAGGTACACTACAAAGGGACACCACACAAGTAGTTATAAAAAATAAGTATCTTTATATATATTTAGACTTATCACAAGACCAATAACTGTCAAAGCCACAATACTGTCAAAAATAGGATTGCTGTTGAAGGACTGTCAAAAAATAGTTCAAAGGTTGCAAAAATAAGGTTCAAATTCAAAGCAGTGGTCTCTGCGACCCTTTCTCTCACAAAGTACCTGGGTTTAGTAGCAAAACCAACAAAATGTCGCAAATAAGCTGTAGCGATGATTCTCGGCACGCGAGGCCGGCGATGCGTTGAAATCCTTGCCGCAAGGGAGGACGATGCGCCGATCTGCGGGATGCGTGCGGGGACGATGCGACAAACTTCTGCACGCTGGACCGCCGATGCGATGACTTTCTTGCCGCGAGGGAGAAGTCGATGCGACGATCCTGTTGCGCTGTGCGATCGTGTTGCGATGCGAAGACAAGACGCTCCGCGAGGGAGCGACGAAATTCGGTGCGATGCGATCAAAGTGGCGGACGCACGGCGTCCGCAATGCGATGTCTTGAAGCGATGATTTCTTTAGGGGTTGCGAGTGCGCGGCAACAGCAGCGCGATGATTTTCCCAGCGCGTCTCGGCTGCAGCGGCTCGCAAAGGGGCGTTAGCGATGGTTTCGTGTTGCGAGCCCTCGGCGGCAGCAGCGCGATGATTTTCCCAGCGCTCTCGACTGCAGCAGCTCGCAAAGATGCGTTAGCGTCGATTTCCAACACTCTCTTCTCTGATGCAAACTAGAGGCCCTGGAACTCACAGGAGCCTCATCAGCAGATAGCAGTCCTCGCAGGGAGGAAGCAGGAGGTTGGTGGTGGAGTCTGATGTGCCTGAGACTCCAGCAGGAGGCTAGCTCTTTTCCTAGCCCTTGGGTAATTGCTTGTAACAAAAATAAAAAGTTCTCTCAAGAGTTCCTTTTCCTCTTCTTCAAGGTCCAGTGGTCACTGCTGCAGGCCAGTGCAAGAAACAACACACAAGCACAGGGACAGTCACTTCCTGCAGATTCCTCCAGTGGCACGGACAGAGTTTCCTCTCCAGATCCAAGGGCAATACAAATTGGAGGGGTTTGAGCACAGATATTTATACCCCAAAAGTCTTTGTTCTCAGAAGCTACAAGTCACTGAACCTAGCCAGAACCAGTTCTGCTCAGGCCTGGAGCACTTTGTTTACCAGGCTGCATCCTTCCTTTCAGAAAGAGGGGGTCTGCTAGCAGACACACAGTAGGAGGTGGAGCCAGCATTCACCTTGCCAGGCACAGCCCTATTCAGGTCAAGGAGCCACCCCTCCCCATACTCTAAATGCAGATCTCTCTATTCAACCCAGGTCTGACTCAGCCTGCCCTGCCCCTCCAAAACCAGACAGCCAATACACATAACAGCAGAGCACACTGGAAGGCTTAGGCAAGAAAATACCTACTTTCTAAAAGGGGTATTTTCAAACACAGAATATAAAAATAAACTTCACTAAAAGATGTATTTTAATATTCGGAGCTCAGGCATACTAAATTCGTTTTTCTACCATGTTCCTGGGGTCAGTTAGGACTATAGAATGTAATAGTCAAACTGCCCATTCTAGCCTATGAGGAACAGGTAGCCTTACAGTAGTGAAAAACGAAATGGGGCATAATTCACTACCAGGACATGCTACACACAGCAAGGCGTGTCCTACCTTACACATACAATGCACCCTACCCTAGGGGCGACTTACAGGATGCCAAGGGAAGGTTCAGGGGCTGGGAAGTGGGTGCACTTCACAGCCAAGATGGCAGTTCTGGACTGCACACAGACACTGCAGTGGCAGGTCTGAGACACACTTTACAAGCTGCTTCTGTGGGTGGCACACATCAGTGCTGCAGGCCCACCAGCAGCATTTGGTTTACCAGCCCTGGGCACACATAGGCCACACTACTAGGGACTAACAGGTAAACCAAATAAGCCAATCAGGGATATACCAATTCACATAGACATATTTACACAGGGAGCATTCGCGCTGTGACACTGAATGGCAATGGCACAGCGCCCAGAGCATCTAACACCAGTAAAACAGAGGAGACAACAGCGAAAAATGGAAGGGAGACCCACGCCAATGGTGCCAGGTCTAACAGGTAGTAAAACTGGTAGACAGAGTAGTGGTGGTGATCGTTGTACCGCGGTGTAACACACAATCGATGGAGATTCAGCTTTGAGAAGAACACTTTTAATTGGATGAGGTCACTATTTTTGAAATTGAGAGAGAGAATGAATCAATTTTAACAGAAGTAACAAGAACAGGAGAACTTGATATGGAACTCCATCTGGACCTCAGACACTTGAACCAAAGGGTACACTTGATGCACACATTACCCAAGATCTGACAGGACTTCCAGGATCCACATATGTGGGAGAGGCGGCCTGGTTTGGAAAATATTGTATGAAAGCCTGATCAATACTACTGGTGATGATTCAATGGGAATTTGGAGGACCGTAATCTAAATCCATAGAATTTGGAGGACCGTAATCTAAATCCATAGAATTTGGAGGACCGTAATCTAAATCCATAGAATTTGGAGGACCGTAATCTAAATTCATAGAATTTGGAGGACACTTACAAGAAGGTTATTAAACACATTCCCACCCTGGAAAATGTTTTTTGACTGACCTTTTTATTGAAAAGCCCTGTTGGAAACAGTTTGCTGCTAAAAACCAATTTTTATTCCCTCCTGGCATTGAGAATGTCTTGTATATCCAGCCGCAGCAGTAAGGCAGGATGGTTTACAGTCAGGAAAGGCACCCCGTTTACGATGTAATTAAATGAGGGAGCAGTTATAAGACTGTAGTTATTCTATTGACTGTTCATCGTAAACATTTTTGAACAATCAGAATATTGCAAGAAAGAAGTTGTATATAGGGTTTACCTCTGAGCTACTATGAACTTTAAAAAGTCATTACATAGTAAATATTGAAGGCGGTGCTAAAATCTCATATCACCACCTATCTAGAGGACAACAGAGGGTCGGTGTCCTCTGCACTGGTTTTAGGGACAGCTGCTAACGCTACAGTTTGAGGTCAACTCATGAGAGACTCCGCCCGAGACAGTAAAGTGTCACTCAATCAGCAAGCTGCCCTCGAACGCGACATCATGTCCTTGATGCAGAAATACACAAATTCGCCCTATGGTAGCAGCCCGACAAGCATTAGAATTGGCTAAGATGGACCTTAAGACCCTGTACACTACCAAGGCTGAATATATGCTTTATCACCTGAAAGCCCACACTACGAGAAGGGCAAGAAAGCTGGAAGACGCTTAATGGCCCAGCAGAGGCAGAGAGAATCCATGGTGGCTATCCCCACTATAAAATATATGTCAGGTCGCTTGGTATGCAATCCTCGAAGAAATTGCGGAAGAATTCGCCACCTATTACCAGAACCTCCATAGCTCAGAACTGACACCAGACCCAGGCCATGAGGATAGCTTCTTTGTACCCCTTGACCTCCCTTTCTTGAAAAACTATGGAAGAACTCTTCTGGATGAAAGCCACATAACAGAGAACCAGAAAAGTGAGGCTACATTGCTTCCAATGCTTCTAAAAAGGCTCCAGAGATTATCCCATAACCCACCTTAAAGATCACAATTTCGCCATAATAAATGGGGACCTGGGACAGGAGAAGACACTGGGCCAAAACAGGTTCCATCTCATTGACAATGACTTTTCACAAAAGAGAGATTTTAGGCCACGTCTATTGAACAAGGCTCCCGACAGTTTGCATTTGAGGATTCCAGTGAGCTTACTAGGCCATATTTCCGCACCCTTGGGAATGGTCAAGATCTCTGGTGTCAGGAGGCCCACAGTACTGGAGCCCCAAGATCAGGGCAGCACAAAATATATGAACAGCTGTATTTCAGCAACAGAATATTGTAGAGTCTAGATACCTACCAAGACAGGTTAAGAGGAATGGCTAGCCAAAAGCCCATGCTTGGGTTGACCTAGTCCCTCTAGGGAATATGATAGTCAGATGTGGGGTCACAGGTCCATGGGCAACTATATTTTAGAAGCTAAGACTCGGGGATGGAGCAATAATGTTCCTTACAGGCTGCACCCATAACCCCCTTAAAATGTTTTACTCAAATCTCAATTTCAGGCTGGTAAGAGGTGTATGATGAGGCTCAGACAGGTTTAATGCAAGGGACCAAGCTCAGGGGGAAGAGATAGGGCCTCACTGCTTCAACTGCACACCATGCGTACTGAGCTTTGCCTTTTCTGGTCTTTGCTGGGTTACTATTCCTCGTGACAATCACACTGTTCTTCACCTGCGATTCCATGGGTCACAGTTAAGCAAAGGCCGGAGGGATATTGTGTGGCAGAGCTGGAGTTCTCATTACACTCAGGCAGCGACTTGTATCTCAGAATAGCCTGTAATCTATAATACGTTTCAGTAAGTTCATGTTTTTAGCTGCATCCCAAGGTTTGCTCCTCCTTTACATGGATATAGAACTCCACGCCTAGTACGTACGCTAACTCTTCTGGCATGCAGCGTCTTGTTATGAACCTCAGTATAAAACCTAGTAATGTCTCCAGTGCTCCTGCTCATGTTCTGCATAGGGATGCTGATATTGAAACAATCTGCTATCAGGAGAGGTGTTTCTTTTGGTGAGGTGGTAAAAGGACAACCAGAACATATCATCACACTGACAGATTTTCTCAGGGGCTGTCTAGTCAAAGGTGAAGGCCCACTCCAGCTCAACATGTATTTGGTATTCAGAGACTGGCATCTGCTAAATACCAAAGACATCTCCAAAGGACCCTTACCAGGGGGCACCGCCTCAAGAGAGATGCATCCACAATCACTTCCTTTCATTGCTGTGATCAAAACTCTTGAGTGAACCCACTGATGCCCAAAAGCATGCATAAAAGACCATACACTCACAAGGAGTGAAGGGGTTGCAGGGAAACAAGTAGGCGTTACCCAGAATGTCAGGGATACCAGACCTGCACCCTTACCTATCACCGTCTCTGCCACCTCCCATCAAGTCTCCTAGCAGGCCAGTGAGTAGCCAGCATAGCACATCCCCAAGTGCAAGTTGGCTCGGTTCATCTTTGTTGCCCGTTTTCTTTCGGTGTCTAGCAGTCTGGCATAGAGCAGGAAAACATTAAAACACCTGTTGGCTAAAGGATATGAGTTCCCTGGATAACCACAAAAGAGGTATGGTTTTCATGTTGGCTGCAGAGTATGGGGTCTTTTTTCCAGAAGCCCAGTATGTACAAAAGTGACCAATGTAAAATATTTGGCCGATGCCCAAAAGAACCAATGTTTTAGACCCGAGACCTGTCAATTATGACTTGGAAATTCCATGGAAATCCAATGGATCACTTGGTGCGGCGTCACATGCAGTACCTGTGGGTTTTATAGATTGTGAGGACTCTTCAATAGGTAAACTGAGGCGCAAGAAAGTGTGATTCACAAACTGACCACCCAGCATGCAGCTGCTTTTATCAGAGATGATGGTTGTCAAGGAGTATGGGGTCTGATAGGAGGAAAGAATTGCTCCTTGCATGTTTGGCAGCATTTAGTGGCCAAATGGCATAGTAAATCTATCTCAAATAAAGGTATCACCTAGGGCCAGTATCTTGGGGTCATAACGCCGGAAATCTTTATGAATGTCCAATGTAACTGTTATATGACTGACATTAGTAGTGACAAGTGATGATGGAGTCGGGCTTTTCTTTATTCACACAGTGAATTAAAAAAATATTGAGAAAAAAATATTGTGATGTGATTTTAAAAATTCCATCAACTCATAAATATCTTGGGGGAGAGTATAGAAAGTAAAGAATATTTTTTGCCGGTATATACTGTAATTAAAAAAAATATTAATAGCATTTTTCAAAAACTACTTCTATAAAGTGAAAGTTATTTTTTTAACTTAATAAAAATGTTTTAATTTAGTTTCATGTTATTGAGTTTGTGAGTGATACGGATGGTACATTACGTAAAATGTAAAATATTGTCTGTAATTTGTAAATATTTCTCATGTACATTTATTAATAATAGGCAAATATTTCTATATATTAGTTAATTGATTCATATTTATTTAAATTAATTGTTGTTTTTAACTCATTATTTGGTTGATTAGTTTAGTTAATTATAACAGTGTGCAAATGAATTTTATATTATTTAAATATTTAAATTTGTATTGTTTTATTTACCACTTTCCTACTTTTGCTTATGTTGAACACATTCCCTGTTTTTGCTTACTAAGGAGTGGGAATAGTAAATGTGACCCTTCCACAGTGCAACACAATCTCTACTATTGGAGTGGGAATAGTTGATTTTACCACTTCATAGGCCCACACTTTGGCCTCATTACAATGGTGGGCAGTCCGACCGCTGCCGCCATCGCTGTGTGTTCGGAAAACCATTGCCAGTCTTAGCAGGCACTCACCAACATGGAAAAGACTGAATTTTGCTTCATATCCCCGTTGGATATCCCATCGCTCTCATTGGAAGTATCTTTTAAAGAAGATATTCCTGGGCCTGCCAACTTCTAACTTCCTGGCCCCTCAAGATGGTGGCTGCCAGCGCAGCACAAGTTTAACCCTCTAGTTGCTTCTGATTGCCTCCCGCTGTGGTTCTCTTCCAGCCTGCCTACCTCTAGAGCTGCTCACTTCAATTGTCATCTTGACAAGAGAACAGTGTTCCATCAGCTCGCTTGCTCTGAGACGCTCTTCTGATGTGTTTTTGGCATTTTATTTAGCTCCGACCTATTTCAGAGTGGTGTGCACACCGGGGTAGTCCCCATTTTGAGGAGTAGTGTCTCTCAAGTTTTAGTACTCTGAGGACGTTTTTATGAGCAACCTTTTGGAGAAGAGTTCAGGTATTTACTCATCGGTAGCATGAAGAAGGACAGTAGGAATTGGTACTCAATGGATCACTAAGTAGTTTTTGGTCAGAACTAAGATTTCAGAGACTAGCGGTCAACTCCTTGCAGATTTTTGGTGTTTACAGAAACTTGTGCTGTTTTTTCAAGAAAAGAATTATTCTAGGTGGTACCAGAGTGAAAATTAGCAAATGAAAAATTATTCATAGGAGCAAAGTTTTTACAATAATATTCCTACTGAGATAAGCTAGAATACAGAGTCATACACGTTAGAGAAATGACTGAGCTGTGAGATTGTGTATGACTGAATTGTCAAGTGAAAAGTAGGGTTTTGTGTTAATTGTCATGCTCTTGTCTTTTATGTAGGAACTGCCAGTAACTCTTCTTTAAGAGTTATTAATCTGAAGATTTCCCAGACTCCTGGATCTGGAGGCAGTCGGTTGTTACTAGATCTGCACTTGCAGCTGCAGAGGGAATTTGGGGTAAGCGCGTCTGCTCAGTGGAAGTCTCGGCACAGGTTTGTTATTTTATGACACCGTGCACAGAGGACCGCCTGCACATTTATATTGCAGCGTGGGCTGCGGCCCAGGGAAAGGGCTACAGCTCGAGGCCCAATGAACATGAGCACATTTTAAACACCCATGCACCTTGGGTCATGCATGGATGCATGTAGGGCACTACATGTGCCCCCAGGGCTACTTTTCAGTGGCCCACAATGGAGGAGTGCCCTGTCTGGGGCCCCCAAGTACTGTTTCCAACAGCCTTTCAATGCTAATCATAATCCCGATGGCGGTGCCTTCCCTAGTACCACTGCCATAAAGAGATTATGATTCCGACCGCTACCCCGAGGCTGCGGTCTTTCCCCCCAACAGTTTCTATTCCGACCGCAGGCATCGTAATCCGGCAGTTGGACCTCGGCCTTGACTGTCAGGTGGACCACCACTGACGGCCTGTCGGTGGCGGTCTGCCGGACATCAGAATAAGGGCCTTTGTCTGCTTTTGTTCACCTTGGAGTTACAATGGTAAATGTAATCCCTCAAAAGCCAGCCTTTTCCCTTCTTTTGCTAATGTTGAAGTGGGGAGAGTAAATTTGACCTTTCTGAAGTCCAACAATTCCCATATTATTGTTTAGATTGAAGTGGGAATACTAAATCTAACCCCTCCAAAGTCCAAAACCTTCTGTGGTTTTACTCACTTTGTAGAAGGAATAGTAATTCTGACCCCCAAAAAGCTCAGCACTGTCTCTAATGTAGCTTACATTTAAGAGGAAAGGGAAGTGGAAAGTGCCAACCTTGAAGCTAGAGAACCAAGTTCAAGTCCCGGCATTGACTCAACCTCCTGTGATTCTGGGGGAAATCACTGAAGTTAATAGTGCCTAAAAAATGTTTTAAAAATCAGACCTTGTGTACTGTAATCTCCTGCTCTTGTAAAGTGGTCTAATGCCTACGGGCCAAGCTCGCACTGCAAAAAAACTTTTGATTCCTTCAAAGTCTAGCACTTCCCAACTATTGTTTAGTTAGGATTGTTACTATTTTAAAAATATTTTATAAATTATTTATAAAAATAAATACTTGCAATTGTTGATTCATTTTAAATTTTTTGGTTTTCTGGTAATAGCATTTTATTTTTTACTATAATTTGATATACGTTTTGATATGTATATGTACATTAATTGTTTTATTATTATTCATTTTAATGTTTTTTATTTGTTTATTATTTGTTTATATTTATTATTTATATTTCACACTAATTATTTTAAATATTTCTTATTATATTACTATTTTAAACTTTAATATTTTAATATCACTATCTACATAGATATTTTAATATCACTATCTACATGGATATTTTAATATACTTATCTGTTTTTTTAACAATAGTCTGGTCCATAATATTTTCTTTCAATATTTTTGCAGTTTACTGTGTGTATTGGTATGTGAACTCGATGTTTTTGTTTCCTATAGTTTTTGTCACAATATATATCACAATATTTCTGTATCACAATATTTTGTTACCAATATTTTGACATACAACCAAACATACCTATCCTCTTTGCTATGATGTAGCCCAATTATAGCCTTCGTGAATATTTTAAAACATGTTTTTTAAATAGCTCACAGTTTTTCTGCACTTTGTGGCTTCCCATCCATTCCTTTGCCCTGACAGTCAGCCCCACCAGAGATAACTGCCATTGAGTGACATAAAACTGAAGATAAAAGTGAGTTGTGCACATTAGTATGATTATACTGTTGCCATGCCTCAGTAGTTTACAGAGCAAATGCTTAGAAAAAGTATTTGTTTAATATTTGTAAATGTGTTGTCCTTCACTTCTCCCATGCGTATTACTTTCTCCCTACACCACAAGACACTCTCTTACTTTTTCATCTATTTCTGAAAAGTGGAAATAACATAGTTCGAGCATGTTCCATATTCAAGTGAAATTGATGCCAAATTGAAGACAGATGTGTCCAGGTCTAAACATATTCACTGCCAGAATCTTTGGCAGGAAATGTTCCTTTTGTAAACTTTCTTTAATGCCCCCTTCACATCCTTGTTCCGTAGAGTGTAGATAAGTGGATTAAGTGCTGGGACCACCAGGCAGTAGAAAACAGACATTGATTTCCCTTTCTTGGAATGGACACTTGACTTGGGTGACAAATACATGCCCATTGCTGTTCCATAAAAGAGAGTAACGACCAGAAGATGAGATCCACAGGTAGCAAATGTCCGCTGCCTTCTATCTACTGTTGGCATTCGCACAATGGTGACGATGAGACGAAAGTAGGTAAAAAGAATAAAGGAAAGAGGAGACACAAGGCTGACCACAGCCAAAGCGGGAGCTAAAAACTTGCTTTCTATGCAGACCAATTGGGAGATGGCTTCAGGCTCACAGAATGTGTGGTCAATGATGTTATGTCCACAGAAATGTGTTGATGGAAGGACGACCAAAGATGCCAGAGAGTAAGTAAACCCGCCAGCCCATGTCATGATGGCGATTTTGACACAAACTTGATTGTTCATAATCTGTTGATAATGGAAGGGTTTGCAGATGGCGACGTAGCGATCCCAGGCCATCACCGCCAGGAGGAAACATTCTGTTTGTGCCAAGGAGAGGCCGAGGTACATTTGAGTAACGCATCGGGAAAAGCTGATGGTGCTAACCTGAACAAGGAGCCCTTCCAGGATGGTAGGGGTGTTGACCGATGAGTAGCAGAGATCCAAAAAGGACAGATTGCAAAGAAAGAAGTACATGGGTGAGTGAAGCTGGACATCAGTGAGAGTAACTATGATGAAAATACTGTTTGCGATGATGGCAAGCAGGTAAACTGTTAGGAGTCCCACAAATATTGCTATCTTGGTTTCTGGTTGATATGAAAATCCTAGGAGGATAAAATCAGTCACTTGAAGTTCACTTGTGTTTTCCATGGGAGTTCTGCAGAGAGAAAAATGGATATTCACTACAAAACCGTGGAAAATAAAGTACAACAAAGAAAACAAATGGAGCAATGCAGGAAAACATCTAACAGTAAATTAATAAACATAAATGCATTAAACAGCAGCTATGTGCTGGCTATTGAAAATTTCAAATAGGAGAAGTTATTGAAAACTAAGGAGGATTTGTGCACACATTTGGTTTCTTAATATCATCTGTGTCTTTGAGCCTCATTATGATGGCGGACGGCTGGACCTCCGCCCGCCATCACGGCGGTCGAAAGACCGCCCGCGAAGCAGGCCATCGGTCCGACTGCCTAATTATGATATGACCGCCAGTGTGGCAGTCAGAAAATGTTATTAAATACTGCGGCTGGTGCTGAGGTCCAGGAAAAGAGCTGCAGCACAAGCTGCAGTGTTGGAAAGCACTTTCGGCACATCCATGCACTGTGTGCCGCGCACCACATGGTGCATTGCACACAGTGCATGGATGTGCATGGGGGCACTATGTGTGCCTCCTAGGATACTTTAAAGGGGCCCACAACAGAAGGGGGCCCTGTTAGGGGCCCCTGAAATCTTTGCCAGCCTTTTCATCTTGGTGTTTCCAACATGAAAAGGCTGGTGGAAAAGGATATCCTAATCCTAACAGCGATGCCTACCTCGGCACCGCCGCCATTGAGGGACTAGGATTCCGACCGCCACCCGGGTGGGCTCTTTAATCCTGTCGGAAGTGACGGTCTTCCCTCCGACCACGCTAGGTCCAACAGCCAGCAACTTAATCTGGCAGTGGGATCAAAGGACTGACTGTCGATCAGACCACCAACAAAATCCTGTCGGTCAGACCGCCACCGACATCCTGTCGGTGGCGGTCAGACCGACATCATAAGGAGCCCCTTAGTGTTGTGACTCCCTCTCAGTTATTCCCATGTGAAAGTCATCTGCCTCTTTCAGTTTCTACCTTCATTTATTATTTCGATGTGAAATTAAATGAAATATGAATTTATAAAGCACATTAACCCCGAGGGTATCTAAGTGCTAAGCTGCAAAGCAGAACTCATAAACATCTAGAGTGCCCAGATAAATGAGGATAAAAATGGCCAGGTTTTCAAGGACTTTTTTAAATTTATTATTTTTATTTTTTTATTTTTTATTAGTGCATGAATACAATATTACAATTTGGTGCTTCAAATTTCATTCTTTTGACAAAAAAGGAAAAAAAGAGAAATATGCATATATTAGATCAGCAAATGCAATTACACAAAATAAAAATAAATAAATTTTAAAAAACCAATGATAATCATATTAAATCAACAGTTATGCCTCATGCACTATTTTTTTGTATAGACTTTATAACCCCCCGCCCACCCCACCCTCTCCCAGGTTTGGTACAAAATTACATATAGTTAAAGTCGGAAAGAGTCGAGAAAATCCGGCCCGAAAAGTTATCTCTCAAGCCATCTTGTCAAAGGTTCCCAGATCTTTAAGCCTTTCAAGCGGGATCGCGTCCCTCTTTTTTCATAGATTGCTTTTTCAAAGTTATAATTCGCCACTAGTTGTGTTAGCCATTGATGATAGCCTGGTGGGGATGGATCTAACCAGGCCGAGGCTAGGCAGAGCCGGTATATCGCCATACCTATGAAAACCAGTTGCTCTCCCGGTTTCCCTCGAATCTCCTTATCCACCCCAAGGCAAATCAGGGTAGGAGAAAGATAGATATCCCTCCCTAGCACTTCTTTAATAAAGTTTGCAATCTCTAGTTTCAAGTTGTTTAATGCGCCACAAGAAGCAAACATGTGATTAAGATCTGCCTCGTGCAGAGAGCATCGGGGGCAAAGAGTCCCTCTCCCTGTCCCCCATTTCACAATCTTTTTCGGGGTATAATAAAGAGAAAAGCAGGATTTATAATATTGGGCTTGAAGCCGCGCCGGAATTAACAAACTTTGTGCTAACTCGGTTGAATGGAGAAATAGATCTTCAGTGATATCAATTTCCTCTTCCCATTGCTTAGCCCGCGTTGCCCAGTCGTCCGGCATTAATGAGTTGAGTGAGTTATACACGGTTCCAATGGTTAGGTGTTTCTTTCTCAAGTTATCTATAATGGGATTGTTAATAAATCCTGATGGGCCGCCACATTTTTTCCTTAAAAAGTCACGTACTTGCAAGTACTTATAAAAATCTCTCCTATCCAGTTCATATCTTTCTTTGAGATTTTCAAATGAAACTATCTCAGATAATAAGCCTTTATTTTGCCATTTTTTAAAAATTTCTGGCAGGTAAGGATTATTATGGGTTGGAGTGTAATGATTCAAACGACCCAGTCCTAGCATTTTACGAGCCGATTTCATCATCTTAAACCCGGCTATTAACGTCTTAAAGCGGACTTTTTTATAGTGGGAATCATTCAGAAATCTCCATATCCATCCCCAAGCATCTCTGCCCATTATAAGTTCTATAGGAGTAGGTATATCACTCAACTGGTTATCTGTTGGCTTATCGGAAATGAGAGTAAGGTTATACAGAAGAGTAGTAGCCCAATAGTAGAGTTTTATATTTGGGAGGGGAGCCCACCCCTGTCCTTAGGTAAAGAAAGATATTTATAGGCTCTTCGGGGTTTCTCATAAGCCCATATAAATCGGGAGAACAAGTCTTCAATCCTTTTCAAACAGATAGCACTAAATTCTAACGGGATAGCTCTTATAAGATATAAAAATTTAGGAAAGAAGAGCATTTTGATTAAGTTGCATCTACCAATTATTGAAAGGTGCAAATTATGTAGTCGAGTTAATTCGGGTTTGATTTTATTAATCAAGGGGTTAATATTGCAGTCCACTATCCCTTCGACGCTGGGCATAATATCCACTCCAAGATACGTAGCCTTTTCAACCTGTCGAATATCATCACCCATGCTAACATTCTTACAAATGATCTGGGTTTTGGACCTATTAAGGGAGTATCCTGATAAGAGTCCGAATCTCTCCGCCTCCGATTCGACCTCAACCATAGATATTCCAGGATTTGCTGTTACCAGAGCAATATCATCGGCATAAGCCAAAACTTTCGATTCCCAGCCATGAGAAATAATGGGGCTAATTTTTTGGTTAGCTTCCAGATATCATAAAAAGGGGTCTATATACAATGCAAACAAGAGTGGTGAGCTCGGGCATCCCTGGCGGGTTCCTCTAGTTATTTTACACAAATCAGTTAGTATGCCATTTAAAAATAGTTTAGCAGTGGGCTGAAAATATAGCATCTTAAATGCCTGTATAAGTCCCTGGCCAATCCCGACCCTTGACAGGGACTCCCACAAAAAGGGCCAGGAAACCCTGTCAAAGGCCTTCTCGGCGTCAAGTAGAATAAGTGCTATTGGATCTCTAGAAATATGGGCGGCGTCAAACAGTGAGATATTTCTCCTAATATGATCTACGGTACCACGTCCAGGGATGAATCCATGTTGCCGAGGTGATATTACTTTATGTATTACCCCCGCTAATCGAACCGCTAATATTTTTGAATATATTTTGCTATCCACGTTTATCAGAGTTATAGGACGGTAGGAGGCAGGTTCAAGGGCAGATTTGTGCTTTTTCAAAAAAATTATGATTTTAGCTTGCGTCGATGATTCAGGTGGTCTCCCCCCCATAAATACATGTATGAATAGCTGGAGCATAATCTCTTTTAATTCCATAGAGAATTTTTTATAACATTCTGCTGGGATATTATCTAGCCCAGTGGCTTTGCCATTGGGAAGGCTGTTTATGCAAAGAAGGGCGCCTATCCATTGAGGGGGTTCGTCAAGTAAAACCTGGTCGTCTTGAGTTAATTGAGCCGCTGGGATTAAGTTAAGATATGTAGTAATATCATTTAAATGTGCTGTGCTAGTTTCTTGATATAGAGCTTGATAGTAGATAAGAAACTCTTTACGAATACCCTCGGGGTCTGAGATTATTTCTTGTGTGGAGTCTTTAATTGCTGTGATGATGTTCCTTGTACTTTTTTGTCTTGCCCTAATCGTGAGGTGATGCCCGACCTGCTCGCTGCATTCATATGCTTCCTTCCTCCAGATTGATAATCTATCTGCCGCTTTTTTAGCAATTTGCTCCATAACAGATGATTTTGCAGACATTATTCTGGCAAGTGCATCCGCTGGCTCATTACCATCTATGAGAACTAAAATTAAATTTTCTTCTGCGGCAGCTAATCGGGTTTGCAATTTATCCATAAGTTGACGTTTTTTCCTATTTAGGGAAAGCGAGAAGCTCAGTGTCTCTCCTCTTATTGATGCTTTTAGCGCATCCCAAACCACTTCGATCCCTGTGCTGTCTAAATTATCCTTAATAAATTGTGGGATCCAGTGCCTCATGTGTTTACAATATTCCTCATTTAAAAACAGGGATCGTTCAAAGGTCCAGCTGGCCAATTTTCTGTTAACCCCTGTTACCCCTTTTATTTCCACGACTAAAGGGTTATGATCTGACACTATACGTGGGGTATTTTCTATTGAACATACATGAAGAATTGAGTGGGATGCAAAAATAAAATCTAATCTCACCAATTTGATATGTGGAAAGGAATAAAAGGTATAGCCGGAATCAGTGGGGTGTTGTGAATGCCAAATGTCAGTGAGTCCTTGTTCATAGCATAAAGTCCTCAGGGCTTTAAAACCTTCGGTTTCCGGCCACTGTAGGACCAATTTTTATCTAAGGCTATGTTCATATTGGCAGGCAAATTAATATTGAAATCGCCACAGATGATTAAAGGTAGCGACCACTTAGCCAATTCATTATTCATAGCTTCAAAAATTGTGGGGTCATCTGCGGTACTGCCATATAAAGTACATACCGTGAGTAGATCCCCATTTTCCCTGCGACACTCAGTGATAACCCACCTCCTGTATTGGTCAGCTAGTGTTCGTGTAAATTGAATTGAGTGTTTTGCGGATAGTACTGCCACCCCCCGTACCCTAGCATCTTGAGTTGTGGCCCCTACCACTGTATAGCCAAGCGAGTCTAAAAGGTGAATCTGAGTTCTTTCAATATGCGTTTCCTGCAAGCATAAAATATCAGCTTAAAGTAGCCGAAGAGCAGCTGCAGTATTACGTCGTTTCTTGGGATCATTAAGACCACAAACATTAATTGTTGCTATGCGTAGTTTACTCATGAAAAAAGAAAAATACCACCAAAACCAATGACCATAGATCAGCTAAAGAAGACCAGTTCGAATCGTCCCCCACGGTACCAACCCCTTCCCCCACCCTACCCCAGCCCCAAAGGAACCCCCCACCACCCACCACCAACCATTGAGGCTACCTGGTTCTGCAAGAACCAGGATGAGGACATCTGAGCAATCAGAATCCCGAGTCCCCCCCCCGGTCCAGCCCCTGCCCCAAACTGTCCACTATATCTGTGTCTACTCGTTTTATATTATCCCCAATTTGAAGTATTAAGTCTAAACATTAAGCCTTGATTCCATAGTTATTTAGACCTTGGTTCTGTCTCTTCTTGACTCTGTGATCTCATGCAGATAGGCTTGAGCCAGAACTTCAGAGATAAAGCTGCGCGTGACCCCATTGAAGATAACTTTTAGGCGTGCAGGATTCTGTAGATATACAGTAGCCCCGATTTGTTGAAAAGGTGCAAATAGTTGCCTCAGCCTCCATCTTCGCTCCACCGTGGCGTGGGCGAAGTCAGGTCTGCTGAAAAAGGTAACGCCATTAAATTCCTTCTTACTTGTAGGTCTTGCTAAATCAAATAGTACCTGGCGTAGGAGAAAGTTACCAAAGTAAACTAAAATTGCACGGGGGTATTGAACTTGAGATGGAGGCCGCTTAGAGGGTATCAAAGGAAATTGGTGAGCGCGCTGTATTTCCTTATCCCAGTCCCAGGATTGCAGCTCAGGAAATGCTCCTTTGAAAAGCGAGATTATATAGGCCCTAGGGTCTCTCCCTTCCACTCCTTCCGGGATGCGAAGATTGTTGCGTCGCAGTCTGTTCTCCTGTTCCTTGATCTTCACCATTAGATCTTTAACTATGCCATCATGCGCATCTCCCTGTGTTTTTAGTGAAGAAACATCTTTCTCTAGATTCTCAGTGCGCACTTCGACAGACGTCATTCTGTCAGCGATTTCGGTGCAAATTCGGCCCACTTTCCTAATTGCACCTTGCAATTTCTGTGTGGCTTGTCAATTTTTTCAGTTATCCATCTTGACTTCTTCTTGGAAGCCTTTGATTGAGTGTAAGACCTCAGCAAGGGTAGGTTCTTCCTTACTTCTGGGGTTTCCACTCCCCAAATCGCCCATTGCTGAGAGATTGCCACCTGAGCGTACAGTACAATCTGATGGAGTCGCAAATTGAGAGTATGAATAATCCCGTCTAAGATCAACGTTGCTTCCTTGATCCGTGGTCTCCCCACTTTTGTGTCCACTTTGTCTTTTTTTTTTTCCCTTATTCTTTTCTAGCTTCTTTTTTTGCGCTGCTATTTGCCATGGGGTCTCTGAATACATACTGCTCCCCCAATCATGCTTCCCTCCGTTATCGTCCGCATCGCTGGATGTAGATATACCTGTCTCATAGAGCTCAGATTCATCTGTGGCTGGATAGAGTTTTTCCATGATATCCGGAGTTTCAGGGTTTCCAAGGTTTTCGAGCTGATTATTTATTGTGCCAGATTCCATCCCAGAAACTCTTGAGTCCGGGGCAGGGAGAGCGGTTAAAGAAGCATTCTTTGGTTGCGTATTCCCGGCTTTTGCTCCTGGTTCTGCGGTTGCTCCTGCATTTACAGAGGGTGCAGGGGAATTAAAAAACGGTATTACTGGGGTCACAGATGAAGAAGCAGCGAGATCTTGAAGCGCCCCCCCATCTGCCAGGGGTACCACTGAAGCGATTAATACAGGCTGATCTTCCGGTGCACCCCCCTCTGCTGACTCATTTTGTATTCTTCCCAGCTCTAATGGACTGAACATATTGGAAATTAGGGGTTGAGAATTGTAAATTTGGGGAGTATCCGAAAGCTTAGTGTTTTTAGCTTGTGACTTTTTACTTTGCTTAGCTCCTCGCTCTGCCTTGTCTTCAGAGTTCACTTGCTCAGCTTGCTCTTTATTTTTCTGCCCCCGTGTTTCCGGGCGTCTCTGTGAGCTTTCTGGCCGAGTTATCTGTGCGGTTTTAGTTATTGCGGGGGCTAATGGCTGGTTATTTTGAACTTTTAAACTTTTTCCACCTCGCCCCGTCATCCTTACTTTCTTTTCTTCAGTATCACAGGAGTCCAGGAAACAAAGTATCCTCCATTGGGACCTGCAGCTGTAATTACCTCCTTTCTCCGCATCTAGCGAGGCCGTCAGGAAGTCATAGAATGCCGATAGCGTTGCTGCGAGGCGGCACGACGTTGAGAACCGCCGCAGGACAGCGTGAGATGAGGATGTTGGAGCCGCACGGCTCCCTGTTCGTAAGGATGCTGTCAAACGCGTTGCACCTTGGCGTCCGTTCCGCTCACGGCGCTGCGCCGAAATCAGTACGGTGGCTATGCAGTTCTGTGGATCCATACAACGGAGTGTCAATCAGGCAGTCTTCGGCTTCCTTTGGGTGCAATTACCATGACATGGCAGAGTTCTGAATCTGTTTAGGGGCCAGACCGGCGGAGCTGTGCCGGGTTGCTGCTAGTCAGGCGCCATCTTGCCTCCTCTCTTTCAAGGACTTTTTAAGTGAAACAAAGGAGTTGGGCTTAGCGATGTGGGCAGGCAAAGTGTTAAATAACCTGGTAGCAGTCCCGGAGATAGAACGACCACCTAATCTGACTTTATGGAACCTGGGACTGATAACTTTCCTACCGGAGCAGGATCTGAGCAACCTGCCTGGAATGTACCAGTTGAAGAGAGAAGAAAGATGTTTTGATCCTTTATGTTGAAAGGCTAGAAAGACCAAGAAAATAGCCTTAAAGATTATATGCTTCCTAATGGGAGCCAGTGCAGTGTGTGAATGCCTCCTCAAACGGACAGCTGTTTGGGGATGCTGAGAATGAGGCGAGCAGCCGCGTTCTGCATCACATGCAGTTTATTCAAAGAGGAGGTGTTAATGTTCAAGTAAAGGGCGTTGCAGTAGTCAAGTCGGGAGGAGATCAAATCAATGTCCACTGAATGATGCAGTTCTGCCGGAATGAATGGGAAGATTTTCCTAAGAGTCCTGATTATGTGGAAGCCTGTACTCGTAGTATAGTTGACCTGAGTCTCAAAATTTAGAGAGGTGTCAAAGATGACCCCAAGATTCTTAGAAGCTTTCACAGTGGTAGGTAAAGGGACACATGCCTCTGGCCACCAAATGTTGGTCTAAATGGATTGTTGTGCCCCGGACTCCAATACCTCAGTTTTGTCTGTATTAAGTTTTAGAAAAAAGAATTTCATCATCTTTTACATGTGAGGACAATTAGAAATGGGACTGCTTGGGGGGCTACTCATTTCTACATAGCACGCTCTGCACCCTAGAGCAAGGACTTTGACATCTTGAACAATCATTTCTGGGCTAGGATGCATCAAGGCAAACACGAACTGCTGCAAATGTGGTATAGCCGGGCTGTACAAATTCTGGCATTATTGAAACAGTGGTTGTCACTAATGACTCAATAGTTTACAGGATAAAAAGAGCATTTCAGCAATCCCTGATCAGAAAAACATTGGACCTGCTGAAGACTCAGAGAAAGAAGTTCTGTTTAGACCTCCCATTGAAGAGAACGGAGGTGTCACCTACAACCAACTGGAAGTGCTTCCCACCCTCTTCAACATCTATAACTGTCCGCTTGCAGCCATGGCCAGAAGCCACAGACTCAACTTTGTTTCCTATGCCGACGACACCCAGCTGATTCTCTCTCTCACAGACGAACCCACAGCCGCCAAGAGCAGCTTCCATGATGGGATGAGGGCAGTCGCCACCTGGATGTAGGACAGCTGCCTCAAGCTTAACTAAGACAAGACTGAAGTCCTCTTCCTGGGCTCCTCCTCCTCTGCCTGGGATGGCTCTTGGTGGCCCGCAGTGCTCCGAATCCCCCTCACACAAACGGAAAACACACAAAACCTTGGCATCATCCTGGACTCCTCGCTCTCAATGAACCACCAAATCAACGTCGTCACATCCGCCTGCTTCCACACGCTCTGCCTCCTTCATAAGATCTTCAAGTGGATCACCACTGAGTACCGGAAAACGGTCACCCATGCCCTCATCAGCATCAGACTCAACTACAGCAATGCACTCTATGCCGGCACCACCCAGAAACTCCAAATGAAACTGCAGACCATGCAGAATGCCTCCGTAAAACTCATTATGAAAATCCCACACTGCAACCAAATCACTGTCAACTTGAGAGACCTTTACTGGCTACCAGTGAACAAGAGAATCACCTTCAAGCTTCTCAAGCATGCCTACAAAGCCCTCCATAATGCCGGACCTGCATACCCCAACCACCGCCTCTCCTTCTACATCTCCACCAGACATCTCTGTTCCATCCAACTGGCTTGGCCCCTGTCCCACGGAATTGCAAGACCAGTGTTGGAGGAAGATCCTTTTCCTACCTCTCTTCAAATACCTGGGACTCCCTGCCTCTACACCTCAGGCAATCACCATCACTGCCACAATTCAAGAAGGACCTCAAGACCTGGCTCTTTGACTAAACCGCAGATCCACCTACCCTCCCCACTCAAGTGCCTTGAGACCCTAAAATGTTGTAAATAACATAATATTAGAGACCAAGGGGTTTTGCTAGTAAACTACAGTAAACCCAAATATCCCTTTACTGTTGTAAGTGTTGCTGCTGCGTGGCTGAAACTCTGAGGATAGAAAGAGATAGATAGAGAGGGTGGTGGCATATGTAGACCTTTCTCTCTCTCTCTCTTTGTAAATGGAGTACCACGGCTATGTGCTATACTGGATATTCGGTAACCACCCTCACAAGGGGTGTCTTTCTATGGGATAGTTAAATCCCTCCTTGTGGTTGATGGCTTTCAAGATGTAAGAAGGTACTGGGAGAAAATAACAGCTGCAGTCTGGCAATTGTTTCAATTAATTACAAGTAGAAGAGGCTTTGCCATCAGTTTTGCTGCAGCAAGTGCTTACATTTCTTGATAGTTCCCCGTCTTCAGCAGCAAGGAGCAGGTGAGTTTGGAGGGGCTTGAAATGCCACTTATAGTATTAAAAGGTAATAGTATCACTTCCACCCCAGGGGTCAGGGCTGGTTCACCTGCACAAGGAGTATCATTCATTCACTCACCTCCAGACGAGACAAGGTTGAAGGGGTGTGGGAGCACATTGACAGCATGAATGAGGACGAAGAATGGGATTTAAGGAATGGCTGTGAAGTATTTTATGGGGAAGCAGAGCATGAACAAAGTGAATTAAAAAGAAAGGGGGCTCGATCCTCCTATGACTGGATTTACAACTGTAAACTTACCACACGGAGCTTTATAGCTGTATTTTACATTCGGCCTGTTGGTGAAGACCTCCGAATGGAAGAGAATAGGTGAAGAGTATACAAACTACCTAAATCACACACGCCAGACACCTATTCACCTAAAAACGCATAAATAGAGCCCATGCCTTAGCTCTGTCCTCTTCTCCTTGGACTACGTGTCTGTGCCATTTCTAGTCTCCAGGATGTAAAGCACAAGACTCAAGAGGAAGAGAAGCTTCACTGAGAATGAGACAGCCTTTGTGGCAAAACATGTGATCAAATACAACAAACAACGTCATGGTCTTCCTCCATTCACCCTCAGTGGAGCACAGAAGGCAGCCTTATGGAGGACTGTAAATATATTGGAGAAGGAGGAGGCATGCAAAGTGGGGGACATTAAAAATGAATAGCAGGATGAGAGGAAGCTGGTAAAGGAGAAGTTATCTAGGATTCAGATAGTAATGCCTATTCCTTGAGGTAATTCTAGATCCTTTCTCATCATCCTGAAGGAGTATGTCTTCTCTAAAATTCAACCTGCCCTTCCATACAGCCTGTCTGTTGCAGAAAACCCTAACGTAAGGCCATGTAGAAACAAAATCCCCTCTCTAGCCCTACAACCACGCAGTCAGCTGTACCCATCCTCCACCCTACACCATTATTTGGATATCAGCCAAATAATCGACATACACAGCCTTCAAGGCACAACTTTTTCAAAAACAATACAATGTATAATAATGTTCATTTACTCTTCCTCCGGCTCACAGTCATCATTACAAAAGCAAGGCATAGATGCGAGTGATTAGAGAAGATGTCATCCCAGGTATGATCTACCAGATGCGTTGGGGAGCAAACCCCCTGCTTGAAGCCAAAACTCACTGACGTATCATCAATAAGCAATGTCTTATCTCTACAAGATGAGGACTCAAGTGGAAAATTAAAATCCCCTAAATTGTTGAAATACATATTCTTCAAGAGAAGTTCCAAAGTAGTGCCTAATGAAGACAAAAAAGCAACTCTTGGGCCATAAGGGCAATAGAGTAAAATGCCTGAGAAAATATAGGATTCATGATTTTTAAGATCAAACAGAAAGGATTCACATGTCATGGAGATACATTGGAAAGTATTCCTAAAAGTAGTCACAAGCCAACCTTTCAATCGCAGGCTCAAGCCTGAGTGTTGCATAGCCTGCAGGTACGGCTTCTGCAAGGTCACGGTCTGAGTGATCACGCACCTAGGTTTCAGTTGTAAACGCACAGTCAGGTTTATGTGTTTCTATAAATTCCATAAATTCAGATTTGTTACGAGTGGGCATTAATCAGGTAACAAGTAAAAGCATTGAGAACACTTGGCATAACCTGAGAGTGCTTCTTAATTGACTTTTGCAGCCAGAAAGATTCAGCAACTGTCTCCACACAAAAGCCACGGTTGAGGCAGGTAGCAGAGCTTAAAAGGTTGCATGGAGTGAATTTATGTGAGCAGTTGTAAAACTCCCTACCCTCAGCACAATGATTCAGAAGAGTATGGCAGGAATGTACCAAGTGTCTGCCACACAGCAATTCTGGGTCCGAAGAACCTGGGATTCTGGTGCAAGGCACACTCTAGGCGTGGCTTGCCTTAGGTGTGCTTTGGTGCGCTAGTGGCAATCCTGCTACACACTTGCTGCACGCTTCCATTGAGTGGACATGCTACCCACGGAGTTAAAAAGCCTGCTATACAAGGGGGCATGGATAGGTCATGATGCAACACTCCAGCCAGAGTAGGAAACAGGAGTGGCTCCTCCATCAAAGCATCGCCCCGCTGATTGAAATGCCCCCATGTCCCCGAGATGGAAAATAAAATGGTAATACAATAAAAAAAATGTCAATAACCCCTAGCATCAGGACGGGGCGGGCCGCTGTTGACTGGCAGCAGCAGATAGAGTTATCCTCAGGGCACTTATGTTTAAAGTGAGCATGTCCCTCTGGCCAGATGTCTTGCGATGGCCAGCCAGACATGCACACTTTAAACCTCTCAACCCAACTATCTTGGAAAGATGGTTTGAGAGCAAGCAGAGGACTCCAGTGTCCATTGGAGCACTGAGAGGGCCTGCTCCATCTAATCCTGGCCCTGGTCTCATGCTGGTTAATTGCATAAGAGCAGTGCCAAGATTAGTATGGGGAGTTGCCTGGGGCCTGTGCTGGAGGAGTGAAGGACACCGGAAGGGAGCGCGGATATGCCACAAGGTAAGTGAGTTTTTTTTACTTTTTTCAATGTTTTAAATGTATCTAATGTATGTTCACCAAATTGCCGACATGCATTACATTACCGTTTTGAAGTTACAATAATGTAATCCTCAATTTTGTTGATGTAATGTGGCGCCGCATGCACCGTCACCCACCTCCCATTTGCCCGCCCCATCACTCCCCGTAGGTGGCAGCCGCCACTCGTAAGAAAAGGGGGAGGGTTAAAAAACAACTGGAGTCCAGCAAATAAGATTGTGACCCACAGTCTCCCCTGTGAGGCCAGCATACTCATAAAGTAAAACAAACTAAAATAAATTATAGAAAGTCAAATAATAAACCAAATTAAAACATGAATCCTATGGGAAGCTGCCCTTTTCAAGATGGTGCTTCCTCAAAGGAGCCAGGCACCTCCCATAGCAGGAGCACCAAAGAGCTCTCCAAAGAAAAGAAAATCAGGAAAGGATATGTACCACCTGAAGCCGCATAAAGAGAGGAGAATAATAGGGCAGCTGATATCCACCACTGTTGAGCTAAATAAAACAAGTTCCAAATTACCTGAACCACCATTTTTGGGGAGCAGTATCCCCTCGCTGTGCTTTGGCTATCCGAGCAGGGTCTGAACCCGCCTAGCACCCCTAAGGTTTCCTACACACAGTGGCACAACTGATCATTGGCTTGAAGAGATTCAAATACATCACTCCCACCTTATAAGACCTGCACTAACTTCATGCCTACATCATCTCCAAGATAGTCAAGCTCACCCTGCAAATAGGCTAGCCAAGTCTGGGGGTCAATTCCAGACACGGAGCCTTGCTCTCACCAGGCAGGAGTCAAAATATTGAAAAGAAGAACCAGAAAGATTTTCAAGCTCCCAGGATATGAAACAGCATCCTTATGGACATTAGATCCACACAAACTCAGCTGCAGTTCATAATTTAGAAAACAAGTTGAATACACACCTCTTCAAGGAGAGCTACCTTTGAGACAACAGTGTAGCATTGACCTCCCGCAGTAATTGTATTTTATTAGGGGCCATGCCCCATACAGCACATGGTTGCTCTCAACATAGGTTTGAGCTCTACACATACCAACACATAGATAGCTACCCACCTAACCTTCAAAGATCTTCTGCCCTACTTCAGTGCCAGGTTCTCTCTGCTGCCCGCAGTCTACTGATGTCTGAGATCTATTCTGCCCTTAAGTCAAAAGAGAAGCTGGGGTGATGCTCTGTACTGATTCTTATTCAAAACCTCTCTGGGGAGGTCAGACCAGTGCTGGACTTTTAAAGGGTAAATGCGTGTCTGCCACATCTACCTTAAAGATGGTAACCCTTCAGCCTGCCCTAACACGGATATCTCCAGGGGAGTTTATGGAATCATTAGATTTCAAGGGCTCATACCTTCATGCTCCTGTTCATCTGTAATCTAAGAGGTTCTTTTGCTTCCTTGTTCAAGGTGCTACCTGTGGGTCTGGCCATGCTCCTTTGCTTTTTCAAAGATTCTAGCTAAATTGGCAGGTGTGCGACATTCTCAGAAGATCCAGGTAGGTCCGTATCGGGATGGCTCATTAATATCCGCTTCTTTTTTCCTAAATTTTGTGATTATGTTATGCAGGTCTATGATGGATTTCTTCAAAATTTAGCAAAGTCTCTTCTTATGCCTTCCACCATCTTTAATGTGTTTAATGCCACTGTTTTTATATCATGGCAGTGAAAATAAATATGGGGCAATAACATTTGTTTTTCACACATTTATTGCTACAGTGGAAAGGTCATGTTTGAGTTTATTACCACAAAACAATAAAACTGACATGTCAAACCAATGTTTACTTCATCGTAGATTGCATGTAACAATGACTTTACGCAGGGAAACCACTATCCCAGTAGGGAGGAGGTAGAGGTTTGTTCAATGTGAGCTTACCTCACAACACAAAGTTAACCCCCTGCATCCTGTTTGTGGTTAAATAGATTTTGTTAATGCAAATATTACATATATAGTGGTTACTACCTCTTTGATGCTGAAGCACTGCCTAAATGGGCAGCATGCTATACATCTAGGGTGCATGATTGGTAGGGTGTTGTCTTTAGTTTGATCCTATGTAGAAAGTGACTCCATGTGGTGCATGAGGACCGCTGAGGTGATTAGCTGCATGATAGATGAAGAAGTGTGAGCGGGCAAGCAGTGTATGGCTTTCAGAAAGCCGGCAGCTTTGAGCAGCTCTGCAGGTTCCTTTATGAGGTGTCCTATAATCATAGTCCGCTGTGAGTGCGGCAAGCAGTGTACGGTTTGCAGGACGTCAGCAGCTTTGAGCAGCTCTGCAGGTTCCTTTATGAGGTGTCCTATAACCATAGTCCGCTGTGAGTGCGGCAAGCAGTGTATGGTTTGCAGGACGTCGGCAGCTTTGAGCAGCTCTGCAGGTTCCTTTATGAGGTGTCCTATAATCATAGTCCGCTGTGAGTGCGGCAAGCAGTGTACGGTTTGCAGGACGTCGGCAGCTTTGAGCAGCTCTGCAGGTTCCTTTATGAGGTGTCCTATAACCATAGTCCGCTGTGAGTGCGGCAAGCAGTGTACGGTTTGCAGGACGTCGGCAGCTTTGAGCAACTCTGCAGGTTCCTTTATGAGGTGTCCTATAACCATAGTCCGCTGTGAGTGCGGCAAGCAGTGTACGGTTTGCAGGACGTCGGCAGCTTTGAGCAGCTCTGCAGGTTCCTTTATGAGGTGTCCTATAACCATAGTCCACTGTGAGTGCGGCAAGCAGTGTACGGTTTGCAGGACGTCGGCAGCTTTGAGCAGCTCTGCAGGTTCCTTTATGAGGTGTCCTATAACCATAGTCCGCTGTGAGTGCGGCAAGCAGTGTACGGTTTGCAGGACGTCGGCAGCTTTGAGCAGCTCTGCAGGTTCCTTTATGAGGTGTCTTATAACCATAGTCCGCTGTGAGTGCGGCAAGCAGTGTACGGTTTGCAGGACGTCGGCAGCTTTGAGCAGCTCTGCAGGTTCCTTTATGAGGTGTCCTATAATCATAGTCCATGTAGCTGGTTACTGCACTGTGTTGTCCATTCTGAGATTGTTTATCGTTTATTGTCCTGCGCAGGCAAAGATTGAAGGTATGAATGGTAGAAGGATCAGCTAGGATGCAGTTTGTCAATGCAGTCCTATTTCTGATTGTCGTTGTGAGATGCCAAGAAGCTGGCTGCTGGCATTACATGTAGCAAAATGAGACTCGTAGTGGTCAACTAAATCAGAGCTGTCCATTGCCCAGCGTTATATGACAGATGTCTTTAATTATTTGATGCCTGTTCAGTTTGTGATGTTTGGTTTATTGTTGTGGACTGGTACAGTATTTGGCGATGGACATGACCCATAGACGTTTTGGTGAGTGTTATTATATTAATATTAGTTTGAGCAGAGAGGCTTATATGATATTTTGCATTGTGATTGTATTTATACAGTGATTATTACCCTTGGCGAGACAGATTAGTGTTTTTTTCAGTGGTAATTGCTAGTTATTGCAATTAGTCACATGCTCTTAAAGAAGCCATTCCACGTATTTACCCAGTTTCTATGTGGTAGATTAAAGTAATAGCAGCTACGTGTGATCTTTAGTGGCAGTGGGGGTTTCAGGGATAGGCGCACGCACAGGGGTTGGTGTTCTTTACTTAGAAACAGGAGATTAGGGATTGCTCGTTGTCAGGGATTGCTCGTTGTCAGGGATATGCCTTTTAAAGGATAGGTTGTGATCTTTGAAATGAAGACAACTTACAGAAATACAGCAATAAGGATTAAGGCCAAGATGCTTGTGACTTGAAGTAGGCTGTGCTCAGATAGAAGAGGCTTGCACGGGATGCAAAGTTAGGAGAGGGTCATTTCTAAGAAAAAGAGAGGCAACAATTAGAAGTTATAAATCAGTTTTCAGGGACATGCAGTACTAGTGATAGCTTACTGGCTCGAGTGGGCTGCAATGCTTTCAAGATCAGCTACCTTACAATCCTATCTAATAATGCAACTAAGAATTTCAAACACAAATTACTCAAACGGAACTCTGAAATGCTCATCTCTGACTCCTCCAAAAAGATACCCTGGTTAATGACCTTATCTTCGTCACAAACAGAAGAGCTCAATGGAGGAGAGCTATTACATCCACACTCCGAATTCACTCTTCCAAGAAAACACCCCATGTGCTACGTATTTCCATTATACCCTCACCAATCTTCCAGACTGAATCAACTATTTCACTATACAATAATGGAAATGTACTCATACAATCATCCGACAGGAACCTAGAACAGTTCGACAAAATCTTTTTGAGGATCAAAAACATGATGTAGATCAATGTCCCCTCTACCCCTAGTAGTCCTTCCTACCACCGTCCAACTGAATCACAGGCACCTCCCAATTCCTCCCGTACCTTGTTACCTACACCACTTCACGACCACTCATTTTGCTACAACAATAGAACCGACATTATTAAATCGAGACCATCTTTTCCTAGCATTGACTCTTGCCCCTCCCCCACTATCCTCCTTCTCACATGCCCTTCATGTAACTCACAGGTGGATGGAAACTACTAGGCTGTGATCCTGTCAATAACCTCAATCTGGATGGACTCAGGACCACTATCTGACCCCCCAGGTGCAACTGCGACCTCTCCCCCACTCCTTTGGAAAACCAATCAGCTACTTACTTGACCTCTTCCCACAGCCTGCTCACACTAACCACCCAGCGCTACCCAAATCCTGCTACTGATAAGCCTAGGAGACTTCTTTCTACTCCACTACCTATCACCACTCCCAGCTCCCAGCACTCTGGCCCACACCCTCCTCCCACTTCCCCTACTGCTTCTGTCTCCTACCTGGACCATTCCTGTTATCACACCTCCATGGAGAGACCGCTCACGGTTTTCATCCACAGACTAAGCCACTCTCACACTTATAGCATCAATCATCCTACCCTGGAAGACAAATTTGATGCCCTTGTCAGAGACCTCCAGATAGTCAAAGCAGAACCTTATACCCACCACTTTGGAGCTGGTAAAGCTTTGGAACCCCATCCTGACATCTAAAATTAACTGACCCCACACTCTAATCAATACAACTCTCCTACTAAGAGAAAAACCACCAAACCCTTGGATGAGACATCAAACACTGAGAACCCTACTATCATGCCTGTGAGATCGAGACCCCATCCCAATGCCTCTATGAGGCCTCTGAGAGTTACTGAATATCTATCTGACAATGAAATTCACTCCCTCCTAGTATCCTACAACACCACTCTTGTGGGTTCGTCCCCTTCACAGTTCACTCCCAGACCACCCCCTCCAACCCTCTCAGAGAACCTAGCCTTAAACTTAGAACTTTGAACAAGCGCAAACCTTTACAGGTCCCAACTACTCATCAAGTGGCCCTAGTGACCAATCTTCATCTCAAGTCCATGCTTCTCAACTGCAGGTCAGCGGAAAAACACTCTGCGGACATCTCTGATGTCATCCTTGCACAAGACCTTGACCTCCTAATCTTAATGGTAACCTGGGTCAATGATACTTCCTCATACACTATGGACATTCTAGTTCCACCCAACTTTGACATCATCAGATTAGATAGACCTAGAAAAACAGGGGGGGCTTAGCATGCATTTTCCTCTCCTCACTCACACTGAAACAAGCTCATACTGCTCCAATGCCCTCTTGTGAATACCTAGGTATTGATATATGGAACAATTACAAGATTGTGTGCACACTACACGCTCTCTCCTGTCCCCTGGGCAACATTCTTCTTTTCAATGAACAACTAATGAAGACCATTGTAGCTAACTCAAACCAAAACACCAACCAGTATTCCTGAGGGATTTCAACACTCACTGGAATGACACTAATGACCATTTACTTAACACCCTCAAAGCCTTTCTCTTGGACCTCAACCTCGCCCAATCATGTAATGGCCATACACATAATGGATGCTCAACCCTCGACCTTATTATCTCCAAAGACAATGTCATACAAATAGAATCCATATCCCCTTGAGACTGGTCTGATCACTATCTAGTTTCCTTCCTTATCTTGGGAAATACGCTAGTTTATCAGGGTCAACCACGTAAAAGCAAAAAATAGACCAAAGACCTGAGAAATATTAACCTAGCCGGGCTATCTTCTATCAGCAACAAACTCCTACAACCCCCTACAAACATGGTGAATGTTAACGATCTTACAGATCACTATTTCCAATCTTTGTGAGACGTACTCAATACAGTTGCTCTGAAACTGCTAAAAAGACTACCTTACAAACACTCCAAACCCTGGTTCATCTGCAACCTTAATGAGGAAGGGCGCAACTTAAGACTTGCTGAGAGAATTTGGAGAATCTCTCCCTCTCTCTCTCACCTCAAGCATTTGAGATCGACTAGAAGTGATTATAATAAACACATTCTAAGATATAAAGCAGAATACTTTAAGACACAACTAGATGAAGCCAAAAATAGACCCAAAAAACTATTTGAACTCATCAAACAACAAGCAACTCACAACTCTAACTCCCATTCAAGAGGTAAGGGATCATTACCTTGTGGAAACGACTTCTCTGCCCATTTCATGGAAAAGACCAAGAAGATTGAAACAGAACTGCAACTTGCCTCCCAACAACTACTAAACCATTCTCAACTGAATCTCCTCCCCACTCAATAACTGGAGAGAACCCCCCAATCCAGCTCTGCTACGAAAAACAATGCTACCTGGAATGCCTTCAAAATTCCAGATGAAGCCAACATACTCAACATAATAATATGGCTAAATCCCTCCAACCATTTGTTTGATCCTGTGCCCGCTAAACTAACCAAAGAGTGAAATCCTTCATTCTAAAGCTCTGGACTAGGATTATTAATGCATCCCTATCTCAGGAATTGATGCCTGACTGTCTAAAAATAGGACAGGTCACACCTATAATCAAAAGCCTAATGCAGATAAGTCTGACCTCAACACCTTTCGTCCCATTACCAACCTCTCCACACTAGCAAAGGTCCTAGAAAAATGTGTGCACTTGAAACTATGAGACCATATCGAAAAGTTTCATCTTCTGGACGATTACCAATGTGTCTTCAGAAAAGGACATAGCACTGAAACAGCGCTAACACAAATTGTTGATGATGCCCTGAGACAGCTCGAATCATGCCTGCTTATACTTCTGGAGCTATCCTCCGCACACAATGTTCATGATGCCCTGAGACAGCTCGATCAGAATGAATCATGCCTGCTTATACTGGATCTATCCTCCGCACACATTGTTGATGATGCCCTGAGACTGCTTGATCAGAATAAATCATGCCTAGTATACTTCTGGATCTATCCTCCGCACACATTGTTCATGATGCCCTGAGACCGCTTGATCAGAATGAATCATGCATACTTATACTTCTGGATCTATCCTCTGCACACATTGTTGGTGATGCCCTGAGACCACTTGATCAGAATTAATCATGCCTACTTATACTTCTGGATCTATCCTCCGCACACATTGTTGTTGATGCCCTGAGAAAGCTCGATCAGACTGAATCATGCCTACTATACTTCTGGATCTATCCTCCGCACACATTATGGCTGATGCCCTGAGACAGCTCGATCAGAATGAATCATGCCTACTATACGTCTGGATCTATCCTCCGCACACATTGTTGATGATGCCCTGAGACTGCTTGATCAGAATGAATCATGCCTACTATACTACTGGATCTATCCTCTGCACACATTGTTGATGATGCCCTGAGACAGCTCAATCAGAATGAATAATGCCTGCTTATACTGGATCTATCCTCCACACACATTGTTGATGATGCCCTGAGACAGCTCGATCAGAATGAATCATGCCTGCTTATACTTCTGGATCTATCCTCCACACACATTTCTGATGAAGCCCTGAGACAGTTCGATCAGAACAAATCATGCCTACTTATACAGGATCTATCCTCCGCACACATTGTTGATGATGCCCTGAGACTGCTTGATCAGAATGAATCATGCCTAATATGGTTCTGGATCTATCCTCCGCACACATTGTTGATAATGCCCTGAGACAGCTCGATCAGAATGAATCATGCCTACTATACTTCTGGATCTATCCTACGCACACATTGTTGATGATACCCTGAGACAGGTCGATCAGAACGAATCATGCCTGCTTATACTTCTGGATCTATCCTCCACACATATTGTTGATGATGCCCTGAGACAGTTCGATCAGAACGAATCATGCCTACTATACTTCTGGATATATCCTCTGCACACATTGTTGATGATGCCCTGAGACAGCTCGATCAGAATGAATCATGCCTGCTTATACTGGATCTATCCTCCGCACACATTGTTGATGATGCCCTGAGACTGCTTGATCAGAATGAATCATGCCTACTATACTTCTGGATCTATCCTCCGCACACATTGCTGATGGTGCCCTGAGACAGCTCGATCAGAATGAATCATGCCTGCTTATACTGGATCTATCCTCCGCACACATTGTTGATGATGCCCTGAGACTGCTTGATCAGAATGAATCATGCCTACTATACTTCTGGATCTATCCTCTGCACACATTGTTGATGATGCCCTGAGACAGCTCGATCAGAACGAATCATGCCTGCTAATACTTCTGGATCTATCCTCCGCACATATTGTTGATGATGCCCTGAGACAGCTCGATCAGAACGAATCATGCCTACTATAAGTCTGGATCTATCCTCCGCACACATTGTTGATGATGCCCTGAGACCGCTTGATCAGAATGAATCATGCATACTTATACTTCTGGATCTATCCTCCACACATATTGTTGGTGATGCCCTGAGACCACTTGATCAGAATGAAACATGCCTACTTATACTTCTGGATCTATCCTCCGCACACATTGTTGATGATGCTCTGAGACAGCTCGATCAGAAGAAATCATGCCTACTATACTTCTGGATCTATCCTCCGCACACATTGTTGATGATGCCCTGAGACAGCTCAATCAGAACGAATCATGCCTGCTTATACTTCTGGATCTATCCTCCGCACACATTGTTCATGATGCCCTGAGACAGCTGGATCAGAATGAATCATTCCTACTATACTTCTGGATCTATCCTCCGCGCACATTGTGGATGATGCCCTGAGACTGCTTGATCAGAATGAATCATGCCTACTATACTTCTGGATCTATCCTCCGCACACATTGTTAATGATGCCCTGAGACTGCTCGATCAGAACAAATCATGCATACTTATACTTCTGGATTTATCCTCCGCACACATTGTTGATGATGCCCTGGGACTGCTCGATCAGAACGAATCATGCCTGCTTATACTGATGGATCTATCCTCCACACATATTGTTCTTGATGCCCTGAGACAGCTCGATCAGAACGAATCATGCCTACTTATACTTCTGGATCTATCCTCTGCACACATTTTTGATGATGCCCTGAGACAGCTCGATCAGAATGAATCATGCCTACTTATACTTCTGGATCTATGCTCCGCAAACATTGTTGATGATGCCCTGAGACCGCTTGATCAGAATGAATCATGCATAGTTATACTTCTGGATCTATCCTCCGCACACATTGTTGGTGATGCCCTGAGACCACTCGATCAGAACGAATCATGCCTGCTTATACTTCTGGATCTAGCCTCCGCACACATTGCTCATGATCCCCTGAGACAGCTCGATCAGAATGAATCATGCCTACTATAATTCTGGATCTATTCTCCGCACACATTGTTGATGATGCCCTGAGACAGCTCGATCAGAATGAATCATGCCTGCTTATACTTCTGGATCTATCGCTCCACAAACATTGTTGATGGTGCTCTGAGACAGCTCGAGCAGAACAAATCGTGCCTACTAAACTTCTGGATCTATCCTCCGCACACATTGTTGATGATGCCCTGAGACAGCTCGATCAGAATGAATCATGTCTGCTTATACTTCTGGATCTATCCTCTGCACACATTCTCCATGATGCCCTGAGACAGCTCGATCAGAATGAATCATGCCTACCATACTTCTGGATCTATCCCCCGCACATATTGTTGTGATGCCCTGGGACTGCTCGATCAGAACGAATCATGCCTGCTTATACTGATGGATCTATCCTCCACACATATTGTTCTTGATGCCCTGAGACAGCTCGATCAGAACGAATCATGCCTACTTATACTTCTGGATCTATCCTCTGCACACATTTTTGATGATGCCCTGAGACAGCTCGATCAGAATGAATCATGGCTACTTATACTTCTGGATCTATGCTCCGCAAACATTGTTGATGATGCCCTGAGACCGCTTGATCAGAATGAATCATGCATAGTTATACTTCTGGATCTATCCTCCGCACACATTGTTGGTGATGCCCTGAGACCACTCGATCAGAACGAATCATGCCTGCTTATACTTCTGGATCTAGCCTCCGCACACATTGCTCATGATCCCCTGAGACAGCTCGATCAGAATGAATCATGCCTACTATAATTCTGGATCTATTCTCCGCACACATTGTTGATGATGCCCTGAGACAGCTCGATCAGAATGAATCATGCCTGCTTATACTTCTGGATCTATCGCTCCACAAACATTGTTGATGGTGCTCTGAGACAGCTCGAGCAGAACAAATCGTGCCTACTAAACTTCTGGATCTATCCTCCGCACACATTGTTGATGATGCCCTGAGACAGCTCGATCAGAATGAATCATGTCTGCTTATACTTCTGGATCTATCCTCTGCACACATTCTCCATGATGCCCTGAGACAGCTCGATCAGAATGAATCATGCCTACCATACTTCTGGATCTATCCCCCGCACATATTGTTGATGGTGCCATGAGACAGCTCGATCAGAATGAATCATGCCTGCTTATACTGGATCCATCCTCCGCACACATTGTTGATGATGCCCTGAGACTGCTTGATCAGAATGAATCATGCCTACTATACTTCTGGATCTATTCTCCGCACACATTGTTGATGATGCCCTGAGACAGCTTGATCAGAACGAATCATGCCTGCTAATACTCCTGGATCTATCCTCTGCACATATTATTGATGATGCCCTGAGACAGCTCGATCAGAACGAATCATGCCTACTATACTTCTGGATCTATCCTCCGCACACATTCTTGATGATGCCCTGAGACAGCTCGATCAGAACGAATCATGCCTACTATACGTCTGGATCTATCCTCCGCACACATTGTTGATGATGCCCTGAGAGGGCTCGATCAGAATGAATCATGCCTACTTATACTTGTGGATCTATCCTCCGCACACATTGTTGATGATGCCCTGAGACCGCTTGATCAGAATGAATCATGCATACTTATACTTCTGGATCTATCCTCCGCACACATTGTTGATGATGCTCTGAGACAGCTCGATCAGAAGAAATCATGCCTACTATACTTCTGGATCTATCCTCCACACACATTGTTGATGATGCCCTGAGACAGCTCGATCAGAACGAATCATGCCTGCTTATACTTCTGGATCTATCCTCCGCACACATTGTTCATGATGCCCGGAGACAGCTGGATCAGAATGAATCATGCCTACTATACTTCTGGATCTATCCTCCGCACAAATTGTGGCTGATGCCCTGAGACTGCTTGATCAGAATGAATCATGCCTACTATACTTCTGGATCTATCCTCCGCACACATTGTTGATGATGCCCTGAGACTGCTCGATCAGAACAAATCATGCCTACTTATACTTCTGGATTTATCCTCCGCACACATTGTTGATGATGCCCTGAGACTGCTCGATCAGAACAAATCATGCCTGCTTATACTTCTGGATCTATCCCCCGCACACATTGTTGATGGTGCCATGAGACAGCTCGATCAGAATGAATCATGCCTGCTTATACTGGATCCATCCTGCGCACATATTGTTGATGATGCCCTGAGACTGCTTGATCAGAATGAATCATGCCCACTATACTTCTGGATCTATTCTCCGCACACATTGTTGATGATGCCCTGAGACAGCTTGATCAGAACGAATCATGCCTGCTAATACTCCTGGATCTATCCTCTGCACATATTATTGATGATGCCCTGAGACAGCTCGATCAGAACGAATCATGCCTACTATACGTCTGGATCTATCCTCCGCACACATTGTTGATGATGCCCTGAGACGGCTCGATCAGAATGAATCATGCCTACTTATACTTGTGGATCTATCCTCCGCACACATTGTTGATGATGCCCTGAGACCGCTTGATCAGAATGAATCATGCATACTTATACTTCTGGATCTATCCTCCGCACACATTGTTGATGATGCTCTGAGACAGCTCGATCAGAAGAAATCATGCCTACTATAATTCTGGATCTATCCTCCACACACATTGTTGATGATGCCCTGAGACAGCTCGATCAGAACGAATCATGCCTGCTTATACTTCTGGATCTATCCTCCGCACACATTGTTCATGATGCCCGGAGACAGCTGGATCAGAATGAATCATGCCTACTATACTTCTGGATCTATCCTCCGCACACATTATGGCTGATGCCCTGAGACTGCTTGATCAGAATGAATCATGCCTACTATACTTCTGGATCTATCCTCCGCACACATTGTTGATGATGCCCTGAGACTGCTCGATCAGAACAAATCATGCCTACTTATACTTCTGAATTTATCCTCCGCACACATTGTTGATGATGCCCTGAGACTGCTCGATCAGAACAAATCATGCCTGCTTATACTTCTGGATCTATCCTCCACACATATTGTTCTTGATGCCCTGAGATAGCTCGATCAGAACGAATCATGCCTACTTATACTTCTGGATCTATCCTCCGCACACATTGTTCATGATGCCCTGAGACACCTCGATCAGAATGAATCATGCCTGCTTATACTTCTGGATCTATCCTCCGCACACATTGTTGATAATGCCCTGAGACAGCTCGATCAGAATGAATCATGCCTACTATACTTCTGGATCTATCCTACGCACACATTGTTGATGATACCCTGAGACAGGTCGATCAGAACGAATCATGCCTGCTTATACTTCTGGATCTATCCTCCACACATATTGTTGATGATGCCCTGAGACAGTTCGATCAGAACGAATCATGCCTACTATACTTCTGGATATATCCTCTGCACACATTGTTGATGATGCCCTGAGACAGCTCGATCAGAATGAATCATGCCTGCTTATACTGGATCTATCCTCCGCACACATTGTTGATGATGCCCTGAGACTGCTTGATCAGAATGAATCATGCCTACTATACTTCTGGATCTATCCTCCGCACACATTGCTGATGGTGCCCTGAGACAGCTCGATCAGAATGAATCATGCCTGCTTATACTGGATCTATCCTCCGCACACATTGTTGATGATGCCCTGAGACTGCTTGATCAGAATGAATCATGCCTACTATACTTCTGGATCTATCCTCTGCACACATTGTTGATGATGCCCTGAGACAGCTCGATCAGAACGAATCATGCCTGCTAATACTTCTGGATCTATCCTCCGCACATATTGTTGATGATGCCCTGAGACAGCTCGATCAGAACGAATCATGCCTACTATAAGTCTGGATCTATCCTCCGCACACATTGTTGATGATGCCCTGAGACCGCTTGATCAGAATGAATCATGCATACTTATACTTCTGGATCTATCCTCCACACATATTGTTGGTGATGCCCTGAGACCACTTGATCAGAATGAAACATGCCTACTTATACTTCTGGATCTATCCTCCGCACACATTGTTGATGATGCTCTGAGACAGCTCGATCAGAAGAAATCATGCCTACTATACTTCTGGATCTATCCTCCGCACACATTGTTGATGATGCCCTGAGACAGCTCAATCAGAACGAATCATGCCTGCTTATACTTCTGGATCTATCCTCCGCACACATTGTTCATGATGCCCTGAGACAGCTGGATCAGAATGAATCATTCCTACTATACTTCTGGATCTATCCTCCGCGCACATTGTGGATGATGCCCTGAGACTGCTTGATCAGAATGAATCATGCCTACTATACTTCTGGATCTATCCTCCGCACACATTGTTAATGATGCCCTGAGACTGCTCGATCAGAACAAATCATGCATACTTATACTTCTGGATTTATCCTCCGCACACATTGTTGATGATGCCCTGGGACTGCTCGATCAGAACGAATCATGCCTGCTTATACTGATGGATCTATCCTCCACACATATTGTTCTTGATGCCCTGAGACAGCTCGATCAGAACGAATCATGCCTACTTATACTTCTGGATCTATCCTCTGCACACATTTTTGATGATGCCCTGAGACAGCTCGATCAGAATGAATCATGCCTACTTATACTTCTGGATCTATGCTCCGCAAACATTGTTGATGATGCCCTGAGACCGCTTGATCAGAATGAATCATGCATAGTTATACTTCTGGATCTATCCTCCGCACACATTGTTGGTGATGCCCTGAGACCACTCGATCAGAACGAATCATGCCTGCTTATACTTCTGGATCTAGCCTCCGCACACATTGCTCATGATCCCCTGAGACAGCTCGATCAGAATGAATCATGCCTACTATAATTCTGGATCTATTCTCCGCACACATTGTTGATGATGCCCTGAGACAGCTCGATCAGAATGAATCATGCCTGCTTATACTTCTGGATCTATCGCTCCACAAACATTGTTGATGGTGCTCTGAGACAGCTCGAGCAGAACAAATCGTGCCTACTAAACTTCTGGATCTATCCTCCGCACACATTGTTGATGATGCCCTGAGACAGCTCGATCAGAATGAATCATGTCTGCTTATACTTCTGGATCTATCCTCTGCACACATTCTCCATGATGCCCTGAGACAGCTCGATCAGAATGAATCATGCCTACCATACTTCTGGATCTATCCCCCGCACATATTGTTGATGATGCCCTGGGACTGCTCGATCAGAACGAATCATGCCTGCTTATACTGATGGATCTATCCTCCACACATATTGTTCTTGATGCCCTGAGACAGCTCGATCAGAACGAATCATGCCTACTTATACTTCTGGATCTATCCTCTGCACACATTTTTGATGATGCCCTGAGACAGCTCGATCAGAATGAATCATGCCTACTTATACTTCTGGATCTATGCTCCGCAAACATTGTTGATGATGCCCTGAGACCGCTTGATCAGAATGAATCATGCATAGTTATACTTCTGGATCTATCCTCCGCACACATTGTTGGTGATGCCCTGAGACCACTCGATCAGAACGAATCATGCCTGCTTATACTTCTGGATCTAGCCTCCGCACACATTGCTCATGATCCCCTGAGACAGCTCGATCAGAATGAATCATGCCTACTATAATTCTGGATCTATTCTCCGCACACATTGTTGATGATGCCCTGAGACAGCTCGATCAGAATGAATCATGCCTGCTTATACTTCTGGATCTATCGCTCCACAAACATTGTTGATGGTGCTCTGAGACAGCTCGAGCAGAACAAATCGTGCCTACTAAACTTCTGGATCTATCCTCCGCACACATTGTTGATGATGCCCTGAGACAGCTCGATCAGAATGAATCATGTCTGCTTATACTTCTGGATCTATCCTCTGCACACATTCTCCATGATGCCCTGAGACAGCTCGATCAGAATGAATCATGCCTACCATACTTCTGGATCTATCCCCCGCACATATTGTTGATGGTGCCATGAGACAGCTCGATCAGAATGAATCATGCCTGCTTATACTGGATCCATCCTCCGCACACATTGTTGATGATGCCCTGAGACTGCTTGATCAGAATGAATCATGCCTACTATACTTCTGGATCTATTCTCCGCACACATTGTTGATGATGCCCTGAGACAGCTTGATCAGAACGAATCATGCCTGCTAATACTCCTGGATCTATCCTCTGCACATATTATTGATGATGCCCTGAGACAGCTCGATCAGAACGAATCATGCCTACTATACTTCTGGATCTATCCTCCGCACACATTCTTGATGATGCCCTGAGACAGCTCGATCAGAACGAATCATGCCTACTATACGTCTGGATCTATCCTCCGCACACATTGTTGATGATGCCCTGAGAGGGCTCGATCAGAATGAATCATGCCTACTTATACTTGTGGATCTATCCTCCGCACACATTGTTGATGATGCCCTGAGACCGCTTGATCAGAATGAATCATGCATACTTATACTTCTGGATCTATCCTCCGCACACATTGTTGATGATGCTCTGAGACAGCTCGATCAGAAGAAATCATGCCTACTATACTTCTGGATCTATCCTCCACACACATTGTTGATGATGCCCTGAGACAGCTCGATCAGAACGAATCATGCCTGCTTATACTTCTGGATCTATCCTCCGCACACATTGTTCATGATGCCCGGAGACAGCTGGATCAGAATGAATCATGCCTACTATACTTCTGGATCTATCCTCCGCACAAATTGTGGCTGATGCCCTGAGACTGCTTGATCAGAATGAATCATGCCTACTATACTTCTGGATCTATCCTCCGCACACATTGTTGATGATGCCCTGAGACTGCTCGATCAGAACAAATCATGCCTACTTATACTTCTGGATTTATCCTCCGCACACATTGTTGATGATGCCCTGAGACTGCTCGATCAGAACAAATCATGCCTGCTTATACTTCTGGATCTATCCCCCGCACACATTGTTGATGGTGCCATGAGACAGCTCGATCAGAATGAATCATGCCTGCTTATACTGGATCCATCCTGCGCACATATTGTTGATGATGCCCTGAGACTGCTTGATCAGAATGAATCATGCCCACTATACTTCTGGATCTATTCTCCGCACACATTGTTGATGATGCCCTGAGACAGCTTGATCAGAACGAATCATGCCTGCTAATACTCCTGGATCTATCCTCTGCACATATTATTGATGATGCCCTGAGACAGCTCGATCAGAACGAATCATGCCTACTATACGTCTGGATCTATCCTCCGCACACATTGTTGATGATGCCCTGAGACGGCTCGATCAGAATGAATCATGCCTACTTATACTTGTGGATCTATCCTCCGCACACATTGTTGATGATGCCCTGAGACCGCTTGATCAGAATGAATCATGCATACTTATACTTCTGGATCTATCCTCCGCACACATTGTTGATGATGCTCTGAGACAGCTCGATCAGAAGAAATCATGCCTACTATAATTCTGGATCTATCCTCCACACACATTGTTGATGATGCCCTGAGACAGCTCGATCAGAACGAATCATGCCTGCTTATACTTCTGGATCTATCCTCCGCACACATTGTTCATGATGCCCGGAGACAGCTGGATCAGAATGAATCATGCCTACTATACTTCTGGATCTATCCTCCGCACACATTATGGCTGATGCCCTGAGACTGCTTGATCAGAATGAATCATGCCTACTATACTTCTGGATCTATCCTCCGCACACATTGTTGATGATGCCCTGAGACTGCTCGATCAGAACAAATCATGCCTACTTATACTTCTGAATTTATCCTCCGCACACATTGTTGATGATGCCCTGAGACTGCTCGATCAGAACAAATCATGCCTGCTTATACTTCTGGATCTATCCTCCACACATATTGTTCTTGATGCCCTGAGATAGCTCGATCAGAACGAATCATGCCTACTTATACTTCTGGATCTATCCTCCGCACACATTGTTCATGATGCCCTGAGACACCTCGATCAGAATGAATCATGCCTGCTTATACTTCTGGATCTATCCTCCGCACACATTGTTGATGATACCCTGAGACAGCTCGATCAGAATGAATCATGCCTGCTTATACTTCTGGATCTATCCTCCACACACATTGTTGATGATGCCCTGAGACAGTTCGATCAGAATGAATCATGCCTGCTTATACTTCTGGATCTATCCTCCGCACACATTGTTAATGATGCCCTAAGACTGCTTGATGAGAACGAATCATGCCTACTATACTTCTGGATATATCCTCCGCACACATTGTTGATGATGCCCTGAGACAGCTCGATCAGAATGAATCATGCCTACTATACTTCTGGATCTATCCTCCGCACACATTGTTGATGATGCCCTGAGACTGCTCGATCAGAACGAATCATGCCTCCTTATACTTCTGGATCTATCCTCCGCACACATTGTTGATAATGCCCTGAGACAGCTCGATCAGAACGAATCATGCCTACTCATACTTCTGGATCTATCCTCCGCACACATTGTTGATGATGCACTGAGACAGCTCCATCAGAATTAATCATGCCTGCTATACTTCTGGATCTATCCTCCGCACTCATTGTTAATGATGCCGTGAGACAGCTCGATCAGAATGAGTCATGCCTACTATACTTCTTGATCTATCCATCGCACATATTGTTGATGATGCCCTGAGACTGCTCGATCAGAATGAATCATGCCTACTATACTTCTGGATCTATCCTCCGCACACATTGTTGATGATGCCCTGAGACAGCTCGATCAGAATGAATCATGCCTGCTTATACTTCTGGATCTATCCTCCGCACACATTGTTGATGATGCCCTGAGACAACTCGATCAGAATGAATCATGCCTACTTATACTTCTGGATCTATCCTCCGCGTTTGACACGGTCAAACACAACAGCATGATCGGCCTTCTGGAGACAAGGATGGGGCTCTCTAGACCGGGTGCAAGCTGGTTTGTGTCATTCCTACATAACCGATCTAAAAGAATAAAAATCAACCATACCCTCTCCGATCCATGCTCTCTCTTCTACTCTATTCGATCTGTTTATGGAACTCTTCACAGAAAAGTACTCAAATAATCATTATCACATGTATACTCCCGCTTTTCCCGACTTTCTTGCTGCCACCAGCTGCCACTGGTCCAAGGAGGACCACAAGAACCAGTCTGCCCTGCTCCTTCTGGCGCGCACCAACAGCGTCAGCAAGCAGCGCCTGGAGGCGCTTTAAAAGTGGACGCGGGCTCCCGCAGCGTGGGTCCCGCTTTTCCCGACTTACTTGCCGCCACCAGCTGCCACTGGTCCAAGGAGGACCACAAGAACCAGTCTGTGCAGGAGGTGTGTGACACCAGATACCATTCACTACAAACAGAGGCGGAGCCCCTGTTAGGGCAGGAGGCGTGTGACACAGGTTTCATTCAGTAGAAACAGGTGCACAGCCCCTGTCAGTGCAGAAGGTGTTTAAAACCAGATATTATTCACTTCAAACAGATGCAGAGTCCCTGCCAGTGCAGATAACATTCAGTACAAACAGACGTAGAGCCCCTTCATTCACTTCAAAGAGACGCAGAGTCCCAGTGCCAGTGCAGGAGGTGTGTGACACCACATACCATTCACTGTAAACAGAGGCAGAGCCCCTGTCAGTGCAGGAGGTGTATGGCACCAGATACCATTCACTACAAACAGACGTAGAGCCCCTTCATTCACTACAAACAGATGCCGAGCCCCTGTCAGTGCAGGAGGTGTGTGACACCAGATACCATTCACTACAAACAGACGCAGAGTCCCTGTCTGTGCAGGAGGTGTTTGACACCATATACCATTCACTACAAACAGACGCGGAGCCCCTGTTAGGGCAGGAGGCGTGTGACACAGGTTTCATTCAGTGTAGAAGGTGTTTGAAACCAGATATCATTCACTTCAAACAGACGCAGAGTCCCTGCCAGTGCAGGAGGCGTGTGACACAGGTTTCATTCAGTAGAAACAGGTGCACAGCCCCTATCAGTGCAGAAGGTGTTTGAAACCAGATATTATTCACTTCAAACAGATGCAGAGTCCCTGCCAGTGCAGATACCATTCAGTACAAACAGACGTAGAGCCCCTTCATTCACTACAAAGAGACGCAGAGTCCCAGTGCCAGTGCAGGAGGTGTGTGACACCACATACCATTCACTGTAAACAGGTGCAGAGCTCCTGTCTGTGCAGGAGGTGTGTGACACCAGATACCATTCACTACAAACAGACGTAGAGCCAAAGATCTAAATCAGTATTAAGATTTTTAAAACAATCGTATACTCAACCTCTCTCACCGGCCCTTGAAATTTATCGGGCAAAAGCCCAAAGTGGAGCTCTGTATGGAGCAGAGATATGGGGATTTTCTAATGTAAGTAAATTAACTATTTGTGAGAATAATTTTGCGAGGGCTCTCATCTCGCTACCTGTTACAACACCTCTCATCCCACTTTTTATTGATCTTGGGTTAAAGAGAATAGGCGACCTGGCAGCCTTGAGACCACTGACTTATTGGCTACGCTTATGGACTACTCCACAACTAACTGAATATCGCAATTCCCTTCGGGAGGTCCTAGCACTTAACGGGGCCAAACTATTACCTTGGTTCAGACATATCGCCAGATGGTGTAAACTATTGAACCTGATGGGCCTGTGGGAGTACCCAGAAAGGGCCACTAAACGTGACATCCTGACCCTTAAAGCAACGTATTGGAGGGTAGTAGGGGAGCATTATACAAGTAATCAAAGAAGCGGACAGCTAACATCCAACTTTTTAAACATTAAATCAAGCCCTTTGTTTGAATCTTTTCTTGACTTGATTTCACCCCCTTTTGCTAAAAGCTTGTATATTAGGTTTAGATATGGTAATCTGTTATTGAAATTTCCGGGGAAAGAGGCGATCGGCCTAGTTTTAGACATCTGTCCTGCTTGCCGTGAAGTTGTCGAAACAGAAGAACACATTTTGTTTTTCTGTCCAAAGTATCGGCAGTTACGCAGGAGATGGATCAGACCTTTATGCCTCAATCTGGGTGCTAGGCAGCACCAGTCTGCGTTTAGGATTTTAAAAACTGACACATCAGGGCCAATAGTCTTTGCTCTTAGCCGTTTTTTATTTTCTTTCTGGCTGATCCGCAAAAAACTTTTATTATAGTAATGATACGATCTTTTAACCCTTTTCCTTCTGATGCTGTACATATATTTTAAATATTTAGCTTGGTATGCATGGTTTCGCATTTTAATTGTTTGGTGGCTGCTTTAGTGCTCCACGTTAGCTGACCAGGTCGTTTGCATTTATGTATTTACGTACCCTTGTCTTTTTAACTTGTTTTGGGATGTCATTTGTACTTGTGTTCGAATGGTTTAATACTATTTTTAATTGTATATATATTTATGTTTTACTTTTGGTACACTTTGATGGTGTTTTGTACAAATGACCGAATAAAGTTATAAATGAATGACGTAGAGCCCCTTCATTCACTACAAACAGATAAAGAGCCCCTGTCAGTGCAGGAGGTGTGTGACACCAGATACCATTCACTACAAACAGACGCAGAGTCCCTGTCTGTGCAGGAGGTGTGTGACACCAGATACCATTCACTACAAACAGACGCAGAGTCCCTGTCTGTGCAGGAGGTGTTTGAACCAGATACCATTCAGTACAAACAGACGCAGAGCCCCTGTTAGGGCAGGAGGCGTGTGACACAGGTTTCATTCAGTGTAGAAGGTGTTTGAAACCAGATATCATTCACTTCAAACAGACGCAAAGTCCCTGCCAGTGCAGTAGGTGTGCGACACCAGATACCATTCACTACAAACAGATGCAGAGTCCCTGCCAGTGCAGGATGTGTGTGACCCCAGATGTCAATCACTACAAATATGTGCAGAGCCTCTGTCCATGAAGGAGGTGTGCGACACCACACACCATGCACTACAAACAGACTCAGAGTTCCTACCAGTGCAGGAGGCGTGCAGCACCAGATACCATTCACTACTAACAGACGCAGAGTCCCTGCCAGTGCAGGAGGTGTGTGACACCGGATACCATTCATAAAAAACAGACATAGAGCCCCTTCATTCACTACAAACAGACGCAGAATCCCAGTGCCAGTGCAGGAGGTGTGCGATACCAGATACCATTCACTACAAACAGACGCAGAGTCCCTGTCAGTGCAGGAGGTGTTCGACACCAGATACCATTCACTACAAACAGACGCAGAGTCCCTACCAGTGCAGGAGTGCAGGAGGTGTGTGACACCAGATACCATTCACCACTAACAGACGCAGAGTCCCTGCCAGTGCAGGAGGTGTGTGACACCGGATACCATTCATAAAAAACAGACATAGAGCCCCTTCATTCACTACAAATAGACGCAGAATCCCAGTGCCAGTGCAGGAGGTGTGCAATACCAGATACCAGTCACTACAAACAGACGCAGAGTCCCTACCAGTGCAGGAGGTGTGTGACACCAGATACCATTCACTACTAACAGACGCAGAGTCCCTGCCAGTGCAGGAGGTGTGTGAGACCGGATACCATTCATAAAAAACAGACATAGAGTCCCTTCATTCACTACAAACAGACGCAGAATCCCAGTGCCAGTGCAGGAGGTGTGCGATACCAGATACCATTCACTACAAACAGACACAGAGTCCCTGCCAGTGCAGGAAGTGTGTGACACCAGATACTGTTCAGTACAAACAGACACAGAGTCCCTGTCCAACCAGGAGGTGTGTGACACCAGATACTATTCACTACAAACAGACTCAGAGTCCTTACCAGTGCAGGAGGTGTGCGACACCTCATACCATTCACTACTAGCAGACGCAGAGTCCCTGCCAGTGCAGGAGGTGTGTGACACCACATACCATTCACTACTAACAGACGCAGAGTCCCTGCCAATGCAGGAGGTGTGCAACACCAGATACCATTCACTACAAACAGACAAAGAGTCCCTGTCTGACCAGGAGGTGTGTGACACCAGATACTATTCATTACAAACAGACTCAGAGTCCTTACCAGGGCAGAAGGTGTGCGACACCTCATACCATTCACTTCAAAAAGACGCAGAGTCCCTGCCAGTGCAGGAGGTGTGTGACACCACATACCATTCACTTCAAAAAGATGCAGAGTCCCTACCAGTGCAGGAGGTGTGTGACCCCAGATGCCATTCACTACTAACAGACGCAGAGCCCCTGTCAGTGCAGGAGGTGTGTGACACCACATACCATTCACTACAAACAGACGTAGAGCCCGTTCATTTACTACAAATCGATGTAACAGACACAGAGTCCCTGCCAGTGCAGGAGGTGTGTGACACCAGATACCATTCACTACAGACGCAGAGTCCCTGCCAGTGCAGGAGGTGTGTGACACCACACACCATTCGGTACATATAGATGCTGAACCGATTTCATTTGAAGAGGTGTGTGACACCAGATTCCTTTTGTAAAATATAGGATGTGTAACAAACTAGACCTATGTATGAACACTCTGCTGCACTTGGTTTTGTGATTGCAGATTATATGCAGAGTTGGGGGGTAATAAAGGAAATGCATAGTCAGTTTTCTGGTCTTTTTGTTTTTGATGACTACTTCATTCACTCAGGACTTCTGATCTCTAATTTATTTGTGTGAAATGTATCACACTCCCTTCAATATAAACATCCTCAATATATGCACTTACTCTTTCCTATATGGATATAGATTTCAAATTTCTTTTCTCAGTCCCGTTTGCATGATTAACACTAACAAAAGGCTCATGGTGTAAATATTGTAAATCCTTACTTTCACAGCTCACTCTCAGTTCTTTCTAAGTTCAGGTAAAGCTTTCCATGCCATCCATGTAGGGCAGACCACAAGTGGGGGCCCATGAAGGAGGACTGCACTCCCTTGCTCCCATGAAGGATGCCCCACAGCAAACTCCGCACAAGCATCCATGGAGGAGGGCTGCACCCCCTACTCCCGCCATGGACACATCACAGTTGACCCAAAACTCTGCCCATGGAGGAAGGCTAGCCCTGTGGTCTCAACACTGTCATGTTACCAGTTTTGAGTAAACCAGCATGGCCTTTGGAGATTTTATTTCTTCTACTAGTGCCCCAGGAAGATAGATCTCTGAAGACAAAACACATACCCAGATCCCAGAACAATTAATACACAAAATTAGAGATGTGCACCTCCAGGATCAGGTCCCGAAGGTCTCTTCTGATGTTTCCAATGATGTTTATGCTGTTTTGGTAGACTCAATACAAATTTGCCATCCCAGGCAGAATATTTATTTATTTAATGAATTATCTTATGAAATATACACTGCATACTCTATTGTCTATGCTTCTGACAGGCTGCTAAAACAAAAGACTCATACATGTAAATTCTCACATTGTCGAAACACAAAATCAATAATACAAAATGCAAAGGTTTAAAGGAAAGCTGAATCCACATCTGTATGGAGACTGGTTACTCGTTGGATCTGAACCCCCGAACAGAATGGTACATGGTTTTTATACATTTCAATACATCTTGCTCAAGATACACAGCAAACCAGGGCAGCACCCGGTGTAACATATTTCTTAATATTTCGGCAATCATTTATCAGATTTAACTTTTGAATATATACTTATAGGGAGTTATGAAACCTAAATGCTGCTAAGCACATCAATGATTTGTCAGATACAAACTGTCCTCATTTCTCAAAGCCATCTGGTCTTTGCAAGATCAGCACAGGCTATAGGTCTCTGCAAGGTCATGTTAAGGTCAGGTAACCTGCAAGAAAATATATATTCCATTATCTCCCCTGATACTTATCTGTGCCACCTTCAACATTTCAAAATCCATGCTGGCATTTTCTTCTTCACCAATGAGAGGTTCATATATCCCTCTCCGAGGAGGCTAATAGACAACATTCATTTCTCAATAAATGCTGATAGTCCCAAGTTTTAGGAAAGCTAGGTGGGGAGGCAGAGCCTTCTCTGTTTCTGCAGCTAAACTTTGGAACTCCCTTCCTCTCTCAATTTTGGTTCTGGAATCTCACTCTCTCTTTCGTAAAGCCTCGAAGTCCTGGCTTTTTACTCTCTCTACTCTGTAAGCCTTGTACATATGTGCACCTCAGTTCTCTTGACCTCTTTCTGCAGCGCCTTGATGCCCCTGGGCTAAGTTCGCGCTCTTTAAAGCTTATATTCATTCATTCATTCAGTAATGGCCAGCTGGCTGCTGAGGCCTGCAGACCTGTGCTACTCAACAGGAAATACACTTTGGTACAAAGGTTATTATTATGCAAGGAGTACTAATATCCCTAACTCTATCAGAATGGCCTCCAGTTTCCAGGTTCACTAACCACCACGCCAGGACGCTGTTTGCGTCCATAGTCCCCAATCCTCAATATTCCTTTCTTCAGCTCCTATTTTGGGTATGTGATCTATAGCTTAATACATGTGCTTGCTGTTATTTGATATGTAAGGACAACGCTGTGGTTGTGTAATCTTGCATCTGTCCAGGGCCATTCTGTTCTGTATGACCATGTTTCTAAAGGGGATCATTGCATCTGGGTTCACTGACAGAATATCGATGTAAAAAATATAGAAGTAATAAATATTGATGAAAAAATATAGAATGCAAAAATATCAACTACCTATACTTAAACAGATAAGTACAAAAATATCGATGTTAAAAATATCGATGTTAAAAATATAGGGGCCCATTACGATGGCGGGCGGAAGCACTACCGCCGTGCTGGCGGATGCAAAAACCACCAGTTACCGCCGGCACGCAGCAGTCCACACGCCCGCCCAATTACGATGCGAAAAGCAGGCCAAACACCGCCGGCAAGCCAGCAACACCGTCCGCCATCAAAGTGCGCCCGCACACGTAGCGGCGCAGCACAACTGACACACACCGTCCGACGAAACACGTCCCGCCCGGCGCATAAATTACGATGCCGCAAACAAACGGCTCCCACGGCAAAGAGACACCGCACGTGAAAGAGAGGCGGAAACACGGACGCAGAGCACGGACAACGAAGAAGCGGCACCCCGGGCATGAATCCAGCACTGCAGGCCCTTCCCATGCTTCTGCTGATGCACCACCAAGGACGCAACGTACCGCGGAGACGCAGGTAGGCACACACACAACAAGTGCACGCAAACAGCGCACACAGTGCAAGGGCGGATAAAGCGGACAACCCCCCACCAGCGCGTGCACACTACACATCCACCATTGCATCCACATATGACACAAAGGCCAAATCCTAACATCGCGGAACACATGTGTACACACCACCTGGGACTAGGAACCAACCACCCCGTCACGGCCCCAAAGCGCCGATGACGCCACCACACATGCGCACAACGCAGAGGCCAACCGCAGCGCCATGCATGCGTCGCACACAGACACAGGGACACAACCAAGCAGCACACACACCAGCCCCACCCCGAACGCACATGACACGTGACAGGCCTGCCACAGACATGTCCCCAACGCCCAATTCACGGACAACACCCAACCGACGCACACATGTCAGTGAAGTCACGCAACAGCAGGACACACCCCAGTGTAACAAACATGGCGAAGCACACAGCGGCGGCAACACCAACTAGGAGAAGCAGGGCCCCTTCGGGAAGAGGAACGCCAGTACCACACTGAAAAACCCATACCACCCTGCACATATGAACAAGACACATGAAACGGAACACCAAAGAGCCCGGTGACCGACAACAGGTGGCCCAAGAATTACATCCACACACAAGGCCCAACGCTGAGCGGAAAGGCAGCCTGCCGCCCACACAAGGGAGAGCAGACAGCACTGAATGACCTTCCATTCCAACTCCGAAACCACAGCCCTACGACAGAAGCCGGTGAATACAGCCATTGTCCAAGAATAGACCAACACAGGCATGCCGAGGAGACCGACCACAGGGCAGATAGCGCATATCACAGAAGCACACAACGGACGGGGAAGAAAGAAGAAAACACTCCCCCATGTCGGCCACATGCAAGTTAATTGGAAGGAGTCACACAGCACTGACCTTGAACTGTCTGAGAAGCATGTGGGAAGAGGACCCGTGTCCTCCAAACAAGCCAACAGAACACAAGTCCTGTCTCCCTACGACTACACAGAGCTCACAGCAACCTCGGAGCGTGCACATTGCAGACTGCACACACAGCCGGAGCACGCCACCTCAACGAACCGCTGCGAAATGGCAACCGCAACACACCTACCCAACTACGCCGAAGAGCTCAAGCTGTACCAAACCAGCACGATACATACATTGGGATGCGATCTCCTGTCCCTGCTGAACGTAAGTTACCGACTGACTTACCGCATCACATTGTTCAGCTGCGTCATGCCCGTCTTCTACTGTCGGAGGTGTCCCTACCAGCATCCCGTCGAGATATGCCTCTCCAACCCGGCATGTCTGAAGGCGGACCTGCTACCACTACTCCTCCCTCTGGACGCACACGACAGGGCCTGCTCTGCCTATGGGGGCATGGCGTATGTGGCCAACATCGCACGCGCACTGAAATGGAACCACTGTGCCTCCACACGACGGATCATCGAGAACAGCTACATCGAATGTCACCCAGCATGCCCCATCATGGTCCTCCAAGGGACAACCTACGAACAACACCTTGACAGCCACCATCCGCTTCATTGGCTGGCAAACATGTACACCACCAATGACATGGAAGCCCTGCTGGACGGCATCGCATACCTGACAACCTGTAAATACGTCGGACCACAACGCAGGTTCCCCGAGTGACCTATGAAGTCCAACCCCGCACCCATGCTCAGCTTCCGCACGGACTGGCCAGTCACCACCACAACAGCCATACCAAACGACCGGCAACTGTAACCACACCATCAACGACATCGCCATGACATCGGATATGACCGGGACATGCACACTGTTCCCCATCACATCCAGGAACACCACATGCATCGTGGGAGGCAGTGGCATGGGCTCTGTGCATCGCACCCACATGGACGGAACTGCACGAACAACCAGGACACGACATGGATCCAGCGCCCATGGACACACACACCGCTCAGTGGACATGAATAGGTCGCCTGGAGTCTGTGGGTGCTGCACCCCTCCCACCCCCGCCCCGGGAATCCCATACCAGGACCTTTGCATGGACGACAAGTGCATACAACAACAACACGACCCCAGTGACTGTGACATGTCCAGTAACCACCACAGTGCAACAACAAGTGGCACGCCGTTGCATGCACGCAAGCACATGCCCTGATGTCATCTCACATGCACGCGTGCATGAGGAACAACCGCAGCAAACCTGTCACATGGAACTGAGATGGACTGTGCCCATGATGCCGAGCGGTCTGGTAGGCTACATGTATACCGTCTGTGTCAAAGTCCGCAGCTCCGCAGCTATACGTAAATGTACATTAGCACAGCCTTGGCCAAGCAGATGTAACCCCACACCCTATCCCATTTGTAATCATGCTCAGTATATCCTCAATATGTATTCCGCTGCCAGTAGTGTCCACTATACTGCATCACAGAGGACAGAAGACTCAATATAATGTTTGAAACCAGAACTGTCTCCGCTGACTCATTTCACAAGTACGAATGAGAGAGGATGAGAGTATGTGAAGTACACGGCAGTCGTGACATGACCATGTAGTCCACTGGTATTGGATGTCAACGCAAATGAGTAGCACTACTGTGGAAGACACACATGTGTCGTGTGAAGTCGTATGGACGCAGTGCTCAGGTGGATGGGTGCGACGGGTAGATGCGCACATGCCAAGTTGGAGCACGCCGTGTTGGGAGGGCTCATGAACAGTACACCACCGCTTCCCTGGGCATTGTGAGAGGACACCTGTCGGGGGAGTGAACACGTGTGTGCACAGCAGCCGGGCACACGTACAAAGCGGTACCAGGCGCACCTCAGCCCACCCTCTGTGGACGAGCTGGATCCTGTTGTGCGCCCGCCATGCCCCTTGACAAGGCACACACAGCCCCAGTCGACCAGGTGTAACCCCAACATAGTCAATCCGCACAGGTGATACAGGGCACGGGATGGCAGTGGAGCATGGTGTGTGAGAGGTCTCCTCGCGCTCCTCCTGGTCATATCACGCAGGCAATAGAACCTCAACGTCCAGCATGGCAAAAAGTCAAATGGAAGTGTAGGGGGGACGCACCACAGCACGAGCAGCACTGACGTCACGGGAGGTGGCTCGCACCATCCCATCCATTGCCCATCATACCAACCACGCCACATGCCATTGCGACTAAGTGCAAGCGCGTGCGCCACCACCCCTGAGCCCTCCCCAGAGAGGCCAAAGAGTGAATGTGTGGGCCATCAGCCACAGACGGACGCGGCATGGCCGCAAGGGCAGCCACAGCCACTGGGTGTCGCAGGTGGCGGATCCGGAAGGCGAAGACTGTGATGCATAGTCCATGCAGGCCGGGTCTCCATTTGGGGCACCACGCAGGTGGACGGCGTCCTGCCACACATCATACCCTGAGACAGCCCACTCGTGCAACTGGACCCACACATACACTCCTTGCCCTCTCTGGTGCGAGCTTGGGGCTGCCTGTGCAAGCGCTAGCCTCGCAGGTGAGCATGCATATTGGGGGGCGAGGGGAGGACATGAGGGCTGGGGCGAAGATGACTGTATCACTGTCAGTTAGTACAAGGGATGACCCAGATGTGGAAAGGAAGAGACGTGTCCCGTGTGTACTGCAACTAGTCGCCAATCCAACTACCCCCATGTCCGGAATGTAAGCCCGCACCTAGGCCCGCCCATCCGCCACATCGAACATACCACCAGCACGACAACCTTCCCATTCGAAACACTGACTGGGGGTGGCGACCAGTGAACAATCATGTGTAGCCTACCCACGCGTACATGTGGGCCCTCCATGATCCATGTCACCTGCGGCAAAGACATGACATGCGCAATGAGGGAAGTGAGGAGAGCTGTCCGCCCCACGCGCAGAAGGTGCATCAGCTCCACAGACCCAGCAGCGAGTCCAGCAGGGGTCACATGTGCAGGGGCAGCTGTGCCTGGTGTGAAGGCACATGCATATAGACAGCACATCGACCAATGTGTAGTCTGCCCACATCCACAGTCCATCATCATGCGGACATAGGAATTGAACACAGGGCAACACATCTTAGCTGGTGCACCCACCGTGACCAACAATGCGCAATCATCGACATACCCGCCCTGTGCATGGCCCCCCACCCAACGGAGGCACATCCAGTGCCACCATCCCACACACACAAGCCTTCCACGGAACATGCTGTGTCCAATGGTCAGTACAGAGTCAGCGCCCATCTGGTGGATCCTGAACAGGAGACACATGCACACACATGCCAGCTCCCACTATGTACGACTGCCACCTGGCACGTGCAATGTAACCTCTCACCTGTGACGTGTGACTGCAAGCACACAGCCGTCTTGGCATGGGGCTGTCAATGTGGACACCAGTCAATGTTTCGGGAGCTGTGATCAGTACAGTGCTGTACATAGGGTGCAGTGCTGACACCTACTACTGTCTCATATCCCCTCATGCCACAGGTCCCACTTGTATTGGCCGCTCAGCCCGTGCCCACATCGTCGTCGTCGTGTGCCATACTCATCCAGCCTCGGAAGCAGTACCATGCTCAGCAGACACTCATGTTGCCGTGGCGTTGCCGCTTGACGAATATGCAGTCAGTCCCCATCAGCACGCCCCGCAAATCATTGGGGCCTAGATCCCCATGTGCATGCACATGGCAGTGGTATGTCTCACTTGCCATTGCCATTGTTGGGAGACCTGTGTAAGTGTATTGTGGCCGTGCCGTCCCAGCTTGACAGCTGGGCTGTGGCTCATGTGCTTGCTCAGTCATGTCAGTGATGTGTATGCGAAATTGCTATGTGCCGTGTTGCTTTGACATGTGTCCTCTGCCATTTAACCCAGGCGGAGACCGAACATTGACCGCCCATACCAATTGCTGGCGGACATGGACGATACAGAGGTAATCAGGAAGTTTCGGCTGGACAGGCCAACTCTGCATCGACTGTGTGCCATGTTAGAGCCCCATCTCCGTCCCCGCAGGGTGTATCCGACTGCTGTCACCCCCACGGCTAAGGTGATGGCCGCCATGCATTTCTTCGCCACTGGGTCATTCCAGCACACAGTGGGCAGTGGAGGAGGGATGTCCCAGCCCATGTTCAGCAAGGTGCTGAGGGATGTACTGGCAGCCATGATGCTGTACCGGAACAGGTACATCAGATTCCCCAGGGCTCGTGAATTGGCGGCAGTGAAGGGTGCATTCTATGCCCTTGGCAGAATCCCACACGTCGTGGGAGCCATTGACTGCACTCATGTTGGCCTTGTTCCACCACAGGCCACTGAGCACCTGTACCGCAACAGGAAGCACACGCACTCCCTGAATGTGCAAGTGGTGTGCCTTGCGGACATGGTGATCACCCACGTGTGTGCAAAGTTTCCAGGCTCGGCCCATGACGCACACATAATGCGCAACAGCATCTTGCCACGACTGATGGACAATCTGCAACAGGATCGTGGCTGTATTGTCGGTGAGTATGTGGAGTGGTGTAGCGTGCTGGTTGTGCGATGCTGTCCCCTGTCCAGTTGGAATAGCAACGGTTCTCTGTGTCCCTCACACCCAGGTGACTCTGCGTATCCGAATGGGGCATGGCTGCTCAGTCCATTGAGGAATCCTCGCACCCCAGCAGACGATCGATACAATGAGGCACATGGGAGGACCAGACGTGTGGTCGAGCGTACCTTTGGCCTCCTCAAGTCCAGGTTCAGGTGCCTGGACCGCACCGAGGGTGCACTGGCGTACTCCCCACAGAAGGTGTGCCAGATAGTGGTGGCGTGCTGCATGCTGCACAATCTGGCCATTCGGAAGCAGATCCCCCTCATTGTGGATGACGGAGATCAACCAGGGCCCCAGCCCGCAGACCAGGACAGCTCGAGTGAGGTGGACAGCGGAGAGGAGGAAGCTGGGAATGTGCGCCAGCAGCTCATCGCCCGCTACTTCACTTGACGGTGAGTGTCCATGTACGACGGATGATGTGTCTGTATCTATGCAGGTGTGTGTGTGCTGTGTCAGGGTGGCCGTATGTTCACTGCGTGCAGTGTGTCAACGCTCCATGGCCAGGGTAGTATGCCACTGTTGGTGACTGTGGCATTGTGCCCTATTGCTCTGTGCGATGTGTGTACATTGCTTGTAGTTGTTGACATGTACTGTGTGATGGGTGTGTGACACACTCATTGAATGTGCTCCTGTTCTGTCTCCCACCCCTAGGTCCCTACAGGCCCTCCGGATTCCATTTCCATGCCACGCATCAGGTGCCTTTCCGCCCAAGGTGGCCGTTGTATTCCGTACAATAAAGACACAGGGCACAAACAGCAGTTAGTGAAAAAGGTGCATTTATTACAAACTGTGACATGTGATTGTGTGTAAGGTGATGACAAAAGTGGTGCGTGCAGTGACAATGAGCTGTCGGTCATGGCTGCGTGATGATCAGGGTGTACCCACTGGTTCTATGTCCATAGTCCAACACACACATGCCATCCAGATGGCTGTGTGGAGTGGGATCGTAGAGCAAGTCAATGCAGTGGCTGGTCAAGGAAGGCTGGCGGAAGGCTGGCTGGCTGCCTCACTTGCGACTGGAGCGTGCGAAGTCCTCCCGGGAGATCTGTTTCCTCTTCGGACGGCCCCTTCCACGTTTGGGAGGGGGGTGTGTGGTGGCGACCTGCTGGTGGTGGGTGAGGTGTGCTCACTGGCTGTGGACGCAGGGGAAGTGGACACTGCTGCCCGAGCCTGCGCCCTAGCAGGTGGTGGCGGAGGTGGTGTTGCTGGCCTTGCCTGTGACCCCACCGCCACCACCAGCTGGCCCATGAGGTCCACGAGTTGGTCCATACGGGACACGAATTGGCCCATATGGGCGTCCATGGACCTCAGCACCCCCAGCACCTCCCGCGTGTCAGTAGCAGACCTGGCCCATTGTCCTTGGGCCTCTTCATAGGCCCCAAGGACTCTGGCCATTTGAGGCAGGGCATGGCTCCCAGGGGAGGCTGGCGTTTCCCTGACCCTGCTCCTCCTACCAGTCCTGCTGCCACCGGCCTGCCCACTAGCCACATTGCTCACCACGGTCCTCGCTGTGGCTCCCAGGGTGGATCCAGTCGGCCGGGCCACCACCTGCGCTGGGGCTGGTGCCAGCAAAGACGTGGTGGTGGTGGAGGCGGTGGTGGTCGGTGCGGCGATGGTGGCGGTTGCGGCAGTGGTAGTGGCCGCAATGACCGTGGGTGTGGCCGCAACGACAGTGGCAGCAGGGGACTGGGACTGTTCAGCATCCCTGGATGATGGGTTGGTGGGTAGGAGGGGTCCTGGGGAGCGGCTGGGCCCTGCCACGCCAGATGGGCCAGCTTGGTGGTCCGTGTCCGAAGAGGTGGACAGATCCTCCAGATCCGTGTGTCCTCGTTGGGGGCTTGTAGGCTGGCTGTGCTGGCTGCTGTCTCCATCCCCAGCGTCCAGCAGTTCGTCACCTGTGGAGAGAATGAGATTTGTTATTGTGTTGCACCTGGCGAAGTATGTATTAGTCGTCTGACATTGGCAGTTCATGCAATCTCGTACATGGGTTTCCCGGAGGCGAGTGTGTGGCTGTGGCATCTGTAGGTGTGTGTGCTAGGCAATGGGACTGTGTGCTGTGCACATGTGGCATGGGACGGATTGGCCATGCCGATGGGTGTGTTGCTTTGCCCCTACTCATTGTGACTCTGGTGTATGCGGGCTCCTGGCCCATCCTGGGTCTGGTTTGTACTTTGCTTTTGGAGTTCAAATGGAACGCTTAGGAACGCATATGGCAACATGGGGGCCATGCCCCAGATTCGCATTTGGGAGGGAATATGCTTTTGGGGTTCAAATGGAACGCTTAGGAACGCATATGGCAACATGGGGGCCATGCCCCAGATTCGCATTTGGGAGGGTATATGCTTTTGGGGTACATGCTGTGAGCCATGGGTGCCGAACGTGACATGTGTTGTGGCAGCATGACAGTGCATGGTCTGAGGTGTGTGCATGCCTGACATGCCCTGCATATTTGCTGTCTGTTGTGGTTACTGGACATGGCATTGGACGCATCGTTATGAGTGAGTGATAGTTGTGTGCCAGCCAACGTATTGCAGTTGTCCCATCTCCTTGGTGTGCGTGCTGCCCTGTGCCATGTGCATCACTGCAGTGCTCGGGGGGGTGTGGCCCATGTTGTGTGTTGTTGCTCACAGTGTGTCGTGCGCTTAATTGACTTCTGGCACATGGTTGGTCATGGGCATGTGTCTTAGCGTGACTGCTGTATGTGTGGCAGCTGTGCGGATGACATGCCTTTCATGAGACTGGGGCTGACGGATGGGATGGATGGTATGTTGTATGTGCATGGTGTGTCTGTGTGTTTGATGGGTTCAGTGGTGTTCGTGTGCATTTATGTTGTTCCGCTCTGTTGCGTCTAGTGTTGTTTGTCTTACATAGGCGTAGTTGTGGGGTGTGTGGTTGACAGGCAGTAGGGGCTACATGGACAGGACTTCAATGGTGTTTCGGTTGTGTGTGATGAGTTGCACAGTGGCTGCCGTGTGGGACTATATTCAGTGTGGCTTGTGCATGCAGACGTGGCTCCTTGGGTGTTGCTATGTCTGTGATGGGTCATGTGGGGTGTGAGTCTGCTGTTCATGTCCGTGTGCACATTGTTCACTTGTTCGTGACGGTGGGCGGTGCTGCGTGTTCGTGTGCTACGTGACATGTCCCATGTGTTGGTGGTGTTATGGTCCTCATGCCTCCAGTAATCCAGCCCTGTCCAGTTTCCCACCTGCAAGTTGTTCGTGCGTGCACTGTACTGGATGCCACATGGCTCTTAGCGGGGGTGCTCCATGTTGCAGGTCTGTGGGGGTGGGGGGGTGTAGTGGGTCGTGGGGGTGGCTGTACACCCACTGACACCGATTGCTGTGGACCGTGATGTCTGCCTTTCGGCTGTCGTTGTGCACTGCGGTGGCTGACACGTGGGTGTGGGGTGTGGGGGATGCTCCTCCTTGCTGTGCTGTGGGACTGGGGCCTGGTGTGTGTTGTACTTGGGCTGTCCACCGTCCCACCCACTGCACTTTGTGTTCCTGCCACTTACCTGTTACTTGTCGGTTGGTGCAGCTGTGCCTGACACATGGGTGTGGGGAGTGCTCCACCTTGCTGGTCTGTGGGAGTGGGGGCCTGGTGGGTGTTGTACTTCAGCTGTCCCCCTCCGACCTACTGCACTTTGTGTTCCTGCCACTTACCTGTTACTTGTCGGTTGGTGCAGCTGTGCCTGACACATGGGTGTGGGGAGTGCTCCACCTTGCTGGTCTGTGGGAGTGGGGGCCTGGTGGGTGTTGTACTTCAGCTGTCCCCCTCCGACCCACTGCACTTTGTGTTCCTGCCACTTACCTGTTACTTGTCAGTTGGTGCAGCTGTGGCGGACACATGGGTGTGGTGGGTGCTCGTTGTGGCGCTTCTGGCATATTTGTGGACCTGTTGGTGGTTACGTGGCTGGCTTAGTGTACACATGTCCCCACGCATCTTACAGTTGTTCGGTTTGGCCTGTGTGTGGTAGTGTCTGTTGCATGTGCGTGTGATGTGTTGTGTATTGTGTGCTGGACATGGGGGTGTTTGTCCCTGGGAGCTGTGGCATGGTGGTTGCGCATGTGTGTACATAGCGGTGTGCTGGTATACATTAGTTTGTACTTACCAGCCTCCACTCCCCCTGCTAATCCGGCGAGGATCTCCGGATGTATTACGACTCGCACCTTCTCCTCCCACGCTTTGAAGGTCTTAAAGAGCGCGGGATTCCCTCCGCCAGTGACGGCAGCCAGCTCTCTGTTTTTGCCCTCCTTCTTCTTGACCAGGCTCTTTACGTCATTCCAACGTTTGTTTATCTCGGTTCTGTTCCTGGGCAGGGTCCCGACTGCATTGACCTGGTCTACGATCCGGGTCCACATTCTGTTTCTGGTGGCTAGTGGTGTGTGCTGGACCATGTTCCCATAGATTTGTGGGTACACCTTGATGATCTCGTCGACCATGACCGTCAGCTCCATGGGCGTGAACTTGGGCATCCTTTGTGGTGCCATGGTGTTTGTGGTGCTGGTGCGGTGTGTGTTGTGTAATGTGCAGGGGGTTTGTGGTGCCGGTGTTTGGTGGTGGTGGTGGTGGTGGTTGTGATGTGTGCGTTTCTGTGGTGTGCTGCTGTCCTTGCTGTGTCACTGTGTCCTCTCCTCTCCTCTCTGGTTTGCAATGTAGCAAGGGGTTGTGGTCTGTGGGAGTGCTGCTTTTGTACTCACCTATGTGGGTGTGTCCTCATGGTCTGTTGTTTTCAGGTGTGTTGTGTCTGGGGTTCTGGCCTTTGTATTTTTTGTTTGTCCGGGGGGTGTTTTCGGGATGTGTACTGTGCTTGTGTATTTGTGCGTGCCTTGCTGTGTGGACTTGTTGGCCATGTTGTGTGCTATTGGTTTTGTGTGCGGATGGTTTCTGTGCAGGTACGTGGGCGCCATGGCTTCTGCCGTGTCGATTCTCATCGGCGTTGTTTGCGCTGGCGGGCGGTATTTTTGTTGTTTTTCCGCGCTCATGGCGGTGCGATCGTAATTTCACGTGCGGTGTGTCGGCCGTGTGGGCGGGCGGTTTTGTGTTGTCGTGCGTGTTTCCGTCCGTGGCGGGCGGTTTGACTCCGACTCGGACGATGGCGGGCGGTATTTTGTATGATTTTTCCGCCGATGGCGGTTTTCAGTTTGTGTACTCATAATGGCGTGGTCGGTGTTCAGGCGGTGTGTGCGGGCGGATTTTTGCCGCTTCCATGCCTGGCGGATTTTTTTACGCCGGGTATCGTAATGTGCCCCATAGTTGTACAAAATATTGATTTTTATATATATATATATATATATATATATATATAAAATAAAATAATAAATGTTAAATATATTAAATAATAAAATTAATTGAAATGAAAAATAAAGTGTCTTTAATATACGTTTTAACAAATATAATAAATAAACTTAATTAAAAAAAATGTAAAAGCACATACATAATCAATATGTGTATATATATATATATATATATATATACATATTTACTTTAAAACAATTAATAAACTATTAATTTTAATCTATCTTATAATTTTAAAATTATATAAAAATATACACACATATATACATAAATAACATAAAATCGATTAAAAAAACATTCTATTATAAATTAAAACAATAAACTATGCACATGTGTTGGATAGCGGCGGGGTAAAAATTACTATTCCCACTTCAGTGAGTGCAACAGTAGGGAAAGTGTTGGATAGCGGAGAGGCAAAAATTGATATTCCCACTCCAATGAGTGCAACAGTAGGGAAAGTGTTGGATAGCGGAGGAGTAAAAGCTACTATTCCCACTCCAGTGAGTACAACAGTAGGTAAAGTGTTCAACAGCGGAGGGGTAAAACTTACTATTCCCACTCCAGTGAGTGTAACAGTAGGGAAAGTGTTGGATAGCGGATAGGTAAAACTTACTATTCCCACTCCAGTGAGTGTAACAGTAGGGAAAGTGTTGGATAGCAGAGGTATAAAAATTACTATTCCCACTCCAATGAGTGCAACAGTAGGGAAAGTGTTGGATTGCGTAGGGGTAAAAATTACTATTCCCACTCCAATGAGTGCAACAGTAGGGAAAGTGTTGGATAGCGAGTGGTAAAACGTACAATCCCCACTCCAGTGAGTGCAACAGTAGGGAAAATGTTGGATTGCAAAGGGGTAACAATTAATCTTCTCACTCCAGTCAGTTCAAAAGTAAAAACAAACAAAATATTAACAACACAAATATTTAACAAACAAAATAAATAAAAACATATATAAATATATTAAACATTTAAATACAAACATAGTTATTGTTACAAATTTAAAAAAACATATTATAATGTTAAATGCATATGACAAATACCTACAAATATTATATTAAATAAAATAAAAAATAACTTTCCAACAAATAAATATTTTTAATTAGAAATGATTTAGAATCAAAAACATAAATTATTTCATAAATTTACTTTTTTTATTTCCTACCCTATAACACCACACAATTCATAAACCACATCTAAATATTATAAAAAATGTACTTACATAATTAACATAGTTAATTACCAATTAAAGAAATATTATTAATTAAAAAACAAATTAAAACTTATAAAAATTAATAAACTTCCCACACTTTACCCCTATAATCCCCACAAACCACTGGTAAAATTAAACTGTAAGAAATGTTATTACACAATTAAAACTTATTTTCAATTAAAAAAACGAATAGTATATAAAAATGAATAATAAAGTAAGTAAAATTAATTTACTCCCCACCCTTTACCCCTAAAAGAAAAACCTACATGCAAAAAATATAAAGAACTATTCTAATTAAATATCAATTAATTCATTAACATTAATGATCAACCAATTATTAATTAATTAAACATAAATTACTTCCCACAGTTTACCCCTATAAACTCCATAAGCCACACCTAAAATTAATTACACAAATTCCATATTTAATTTTCAATTAATTAATGAATATTAATCAATAACTAATTATTAATTAATTAAAAATACATTACTTCCCACCCTTTACCCCCATAAACCCCACAACCCACACCTAAAGAAATCACACAATTACCATAATTAATTATCAATTAATTAGTTAATATAAATTAACAACTAATTAATGATTAATCAAAAATAAATTACTTCCCACACTTTACCCCGATAAACCCCACAACCCACACCTAAAAAATGACACAATTACCATAATTAATTATCAATTAATTAATTAATATTAATTAACAACCAAGTAATAATTAATTACAAACAATTACTTCCAACAATTGACACTATACAATCTAAATTAAATAAATAAAAAATAATCATTCCTTTATTATAATTAAATTTCTTCCCACCCTATTCCCCTGTAAACCCACAACCCACTATAGAACTAAAATAAGCAAAATGTAATTAAAATTAAATTGATAACTACCAAAAATTTAACACATAAATTAAAAACATAAAAAATACTTATACAAAAAAACATACATGACACATATTTAAAATATAAACTAAAATACATAACACTAATTCAAAAATCGAGATTTTAAACAACTATATTTTTGCAAACAATATTAATGACTTCTATATTTTTTAAAACAATGTTTCTTACCTTAAATTTGATAGTCTTGACCACGATATTCTTGCTGTCGATATTTCTGAATCACAATATTTCCAACTCGATATTTGTGTAAGTCGACATTTCCAACTTGATATTCTGTCTCAACACCTTTCATCGGTCATGTTTCTTGAAGTGGATGCAGTATTCTCTACGAGTTGCTCTGTTAAGATAGCAAATTGATTTACTTGGATTTCAATTTTTGCATATTTTAATGACTGCACTAAAAAATCCACCACTTTCTTGACCTATTTTTGATCTTTTCTTTTTCTCTGCAAAAGTTTGTCTGGTGATTTATACGTATAATACATCCTGTGCATGATGAATAACAACTGTCTCACCATCATGTGGTGAATAACAATAGGTTGAATCTCCACATACAAAGAATACACCTTTATAATTTATCGTGGTAGGTGTAGCTTTTGTATTCCAACCAAATTCAGTTGCAGGTGGAAACACGTTTATATTCTTTCTGCAGATACTGTTACCAACTCAAATTGGATTTTTACATCCAGGGTTTACTAGATATATTGGTGCCATTACTGTCTGCTCTATCTTTAGAAACCGTAATTTAAATTTCCCCGATCTCTTAACATTATGGTGTAATAATGTTTATACCAATAATGATAAATTATCCCTGCTTCCCCATCACAGATTTTTTTTAAAGGTAGACACTACCCATCTCTTTTTTCAGCTGAAGATCAGGCCTCACAGTTGACAGCATTTGAGATATGAGATTGTGAAAAACGGAAGGTTCATAAGCGCAGCTTATAGGTCGAGTAAGTAAGTGGTCAACACTGTAGGTCATTTCATCTTTGGCACTGGGGGCAGATTTGTGCAAACATAACAGGCTACTATATTTAAAACAGATACATATTTCTGCAACAATAATGTAATAACTCATTTCATAGTTCTGTTTGAGTGTAGACCATTAAATCTCCAGAGAGTAACAAAGAACGCAATCATAAGCTGTAGTAATAAGCACAAATGTCTCACTGATGGCTCCTTCCTTACCATCGACTTCCAGAATCTGTTTGTGATCCTTGAAAACAATCAGCAAAACACTACACAAAAGTACACATCACAGCCAGTAGCCACAGCCACCTCCTGGTATTTCTTACTGACATCTCAGCCATCACAAATGGAGATGTCCCTGGCCAAGGGTACATTTTCTTTGGCAGCTGCTCTGATTACTGCTCTAGTAGGACTGTCTTTTTGGTGTGAGATCTGTGTACCCAAGAGAATAGTCCAGTGCATTTGACTGCTGTATGTGTTGTAATTAAGTCTGGGTGGTGAACTCCTCCCCGCATTACGCGGAGCTCGCTGAGTTCCAAAACACTCTGCTTCGCATTGCGGAGCGAAGTTTATTTCCTCGCTCGCGTTCGTCAACATCAAGTTGGCGAGCGCAAGCGAGGAAAATCCACCTCCCGGCGAGATTTTTCCGTGTTCGCGATCGTCAACATCAAGTTGGCGAACGCGAGCTTGGAAAATCAACCTCCCGGCGAGATTTCTCAATGCGGGCGGTCAGATTTCTCATTGCGAGTGGTCATGTATGCTCACAACCGCTCGCGTTGAGAAACCGCCCGCTCGCATTGAGAAAGCTGCTGCTCGAGTAAATATCTACTCGAGCGGCAGAAAAGAAGCATCGCCCGCCTGCGCTGTGCATGATGTCGTTCGCGATGATTGCACAGTACGGACAAGCACCTTGCACTGACAATCACCGTGAACTGCATTTACCTAAAGAAACTCTGCAGCTCGCGGAGCTCCGCGTAGCATGGCAGAGTTTTTTGTGCACTTCGCGGAGTTAACTCCGCGAACTCCGCCCAGGGTTACTTGTAATGAGTACTTCAAAGAGGCCCTTCCACCAAGGATGAAGACAGTGTCGCCTAGTGCGTGAGATTACCTACCACCTAGTTTCAAGGTGTGTCCTGATATTTCCTGTGGTTCTGGAACAGCCTGCAGTACCTGACGATGGAGACAAAGTAATAAGTCTGGTAATATCTTGCAATATTACAATAACCAGTCATCTGTTGTGGACAGCAGAATGACAAACACATCTAGGTATGTGCATGGGTCTCCCCATCAAGATATATGGTATATTTAAGTTTGTCAATCGCTCAAAGGTAAATCTATCAGCCAGCAGGAGAGTATCAATCAAGGACAGTTCAGTGGATGCACAGATCTTTTCCAAATTTTTCTTAAGCACCCCGTTCCTTCTTTCTACTGCGCCTCATGCTTGAGGGTGATAGACACAGTAGCATTTTCTGCATCACTTCAACCTTCACATTGGGGAAACAATCTGATGATGCCATCATGCCCTACATGAGAAGGCCATGGAAGAGTCATTGATGGAAGCAGCGCCATTGGTAAAACAATTCTCCCATTTAGTCCTAAATTTAGTCCTACCCATATCTCCGCATCCGTGTGCCCATGTCCACCTTGAACCCAGTTTTGTAATTCCTCTTCCATGACCTGTTGCTCTGCACAGTGTGGATCAGTCATAGTGGAAGCTTTTTTCTGATGGTATTTTAAGAAACATGTAAAAACCACAACCTGTGCTAGCAAGTTCTTTTGCTTTTAAATCAGCAAGGACGTTACTGTGAGAAGTTGGCAGAATCCAAGGCCTGTTCAGTGCTAGACATTTTGGCTTGTGACCTGGTCACAGCAAACACATCTGCAGGGATCCCCAGCATTTCTGCATGGGTCCTGAGCTCCACTTCTGCCCAAGCAGAAGTCTCTAAGTCATTGCCAAGCAAGCATTCGACTGGTAGGTTTGCACTTACCACAACCTTCTTAAGGCCAGTTACCCCTCCCCAGGAGAAGTTAACAACTGCCAGAGTATGGTCTGTTCTGACATTGCTAGCATTGGTCACTTGGTACATTTCACCAAGCATAACTTGCCCAGGTAGCACAAGGTCTTGTGTCACCATTGTGACACTTGCCCCTGTGTCCCTAAATGCCAAAGCCTCACGTCCATTAATTAAAGGCTGTTGTCTGTACTTGCCCAGATTACTGGGACTCACAGTGGAGGTCACATCCATGCCTCCATCACAGACTAACACAGCCTGAGTCAGTTCTCTGACTAAGTCAGAGCCCAACTCAGTTCCCAGGGTGAACCCTACTAAACCCTTTGCTGGAGCACTTCCACCAACTGTACTAGGGGGAACAGGTGCCTTAGGGGCATTGGTGGGTGCTGGACTGGAGTCTTTGGACTTGGTGCAATCACTGGTCCAGTGGGTCTTTTGCTTACAGACCTTGCACCATGGTTTTCTTTGGCCTTTACCCTTGGTAGACTGGGAATCCCCACCAGAAGAAGATTTTTGGGGGCCTGATGAAGACTTTTGATCTTTACCCTTCTCCCCACCCTTTTCAGAGTTCTTAGCATCTTGCTTCTTGGTTTCCCCACCTTGGTTCTGTACCTTCTGCTTCACCCTGGTTCTGACCCATTTGTCTGCCTTCTTTCCCAATTCTTGGGGAGAGGTCAGATCAGAGTCTACCAGGTATTGATGCAACAGCTGATTTTGACAGTTATTAAGAATCTGCTCCCTCATTATCAGATTATACAATCCTGAGAAGTCACACACCTTACTGCCCATCAACCAGCCTTCCAGAGCCTTGGCAGAACAATCCACATAGTCTACCCAGTCTTGAGTCTGTGCTTTTTGGGTGTCTCTGAACTTCAACCTGTACTGTTCAGTGGTTAGGCCAAACCCATCAATAAGAGCACTCTTCAAGACCTTGTAATTGTCAGCATCCTCCTCTCTAACAGTGAGGAGCTTATCTCTACCTTTGTCAGCAAAGGAGAGCCACAAGATTGCTGCCCACTGCTCCTGAGGGACCTTCTGTACTTTACAGGCCCTCTCTAAAGCAGTTATCCATTTGTGGATATCATCCCCACTCTGGTAGGGAGGGACAATCTTGCTCAGGTTCCTATGGTCATAGGACCTTTCCCTGTCTCTAGGGACATGGCTGCCACCATGGGACTCTAGTCCCAACTTTCTTCTCTCTCTAAGGAGATCTAGGGATTCCCTATCTAAAGCCAATTGCTTTTTTCTGATCTCCAGCTGAGTTTCCTCATACTGTACCAGTCTGGTTCTCCTCTCATGAGAGGATTCCCTCCTGTGAGATGAGACAGAGCTCCCTATAGAGGTGCCAGAGTGGTTAGACTCCTGAGAAGGAGATCTAGACTTCCTGGGCACACTCTTAATCCTTCCTGGGGGACAAAGAGGGCATCATCTTGATCATCCTCATCATCATCCACAGGAGGGATTTGGTTTTCCAGGTCAGGGTCATTGTCACCCTCCTGGCCAGTTTCAGAGGGGGCTGGGGGTATTGGTACCCCTAGCGTCCTCCTCTTCTCCTGCCCCACCCTCAGCTCCTACCCCTTCAGTCCCTACAGGCTTACTAAGGTCATAAGCCACCAACAACTCCTTGAGGTGTTGGGTGGTGGGGCTTTGGCCTGTCCTTATTTTTCTCAAGTTACATAAAGCTCTCAATTCCAAGAATGGGAGTGTATCATACTTGGAGGGTGGAAGCTCAATGGCTTCCTGCAAGGATTCTTTGGATCCTGCCCTTAAAGACATTACTAGTGTGGTGTGGTGTATGCACTACCTACTCTAGTGTGGCCTACTAAACTCTCTTGAGTTGTAGAAAGGGTTGTGCTATCCCTTAACACACAACTCTAAGTTCAGTAGAACTTACTGTTATTCTAAGCTTAAATTATATGTACCTTAGGTACCTTTAGTGGTTTTCAGTTGATCAATTCAATTGAGATTATCTGGTAAAACAATAGCAAGCTGGAATCCCACACGCTGCACACCAATGTGAGAAGTTGGCCTGGTATATGCTGTCCACTAATTATAGTGGGCACCTTGCACCAGTCCAAACAACCCCTTATTGGATATAGGTGAAAGACAACCTTATTGAAGGCTATCCTAGTGGTAGCTATGGAGAGCAGCCTTCAGGCTAAGTCTTGAAGGAATGTAAAGCAGCTTGTTTTACCAGTCTATAATCTCTTGAGTGACCAAATGAAAGAGCACCACAACAGGTATATATTCAAAATATATGTATTTATTGCTAAACACGCCCCTCTAGTCTCTTTATGAGGCTAGAGTTCGAAGTACATAAGTTATAAGTTATTAAATCACAGTAATAGCACAAATACACGTTTGGGCCCTAGGGGCGTACCAAACCATATACCAATAAAGTGGTATGCGAACCACGACTGAACTAGACACTAGGCCTAGAGCCTCTAGAAGTGCTTGGACCACAAGGAACCACCCAAGGTAGTGACACAGGGGACCTACGGGAGACGCGTGCAGTGTAAATACACAACCTCGATACGACGTTGACTTCTATGGAGAAAGTCGGGATCGGGAAAATAGAGAAAAGGGACACTTAAAAGAGGACTAGGACAAAACCCTTTGAGATCTAGGACTTTGAAGAGTCTCTACCCACGGGAGCACCGGAGTACTCGTGTTACCTCACCCAGGGAAGCCGGGTGCATAGGTGCCTTTCGGGGTCGGGTTTCGTCGTCGATTCGAATGGCGATCTGCTGCAAAGTGCTGCTGGCGGCCAATAGAAAAGTGTCCGGGTGGATCCAAGAGTGGATAGGAGTTCTGAAGAACCTGAAAGCAGAGGGGACAGAGTCTGGGTCACTAGCCAGTGACCAGGAAGGCGATGGACAGATGCCCACCGATGTCGAGTGCTTCAGGTGCATTGACGGTCGTCTTGACTCTTCAGCCACGAGGTCCAGGAGGCGTTGTCGGCGACCAGAAGCAGGATTCGGGTTGGTACACGATGTCTGTCGAGTGCTGAGGTGTCGGCGACCGGATTGGACCCAACAAGCCTTGGTAACGGCAAGTCTCAGTGAAGATGTAGATCGTCGATGGTGCAGACCAGCAAGGTCTGTGGAACTCACCCAGCAAGGGTAAGTGAGGGCAGGCCTGGAGCAACCAGGATGCCAAGTAAGAAAAGGATTGGCCTTCGTTAAGGGCTACTAGCCAACGGGCTAGTGACCGTGAAGGAGCCTCATGACGCTGCACGTGGAGCTGGCTTACAGGACACTCGTGGAGTGGGGGCCAGTGATCTTCGGTGCAGGTGGTGCTGGAGGCTAGGGCTACTCGGAGCCCAAAGCACGACTTCTTGGGAGACCCAAAAGAGGATGCACTTGCAAATGTGCTCGGTGTCCAGGGGTCACGGTCTCAAGTCACCCACGATAGCCACGGGCCTCAGCTTTGCTGGGGACTCAGGGTAGCCTCGGGGAAGTCTGAGAATCCACCTCTGGTGATGCGATGACTTCGGCGTCCGATGGGAGCTTCAGAAATGCGAACCGGACAGATGCTTCTTTGGTGCCTGCCAAGCAGGGGAGTCACTCCTTGACCCCAAGGGAGATTCTTCAGTCCTCTAATCTTGTCGTAGAGCGTCGAAGGTCCAGGATTCAGTTTCAGAGTTTCGTCCAGGTATAATCTAAAGTTCTAAGGACTGGGTTCCTACCTTTATTCTAAAAATAGGGGTTGGACTACTCTGTGGCCCCACCTATGGGTGGGTCAGGGCAGAGGGGTGGCTACACCCCTTTCCCTTTGTCCAGTTCGCGCCAAAGCAGGGGCTGCAAGCCCCGGATCCGGTTTGAACTGGGGTATGCACAGGGACACCAAATGTGCCCCCAGTGCAGGACTTCAAAGCACCCGAAAGTGCTCCCGCCCAGCCCCAATACACATTATCCTGTCTGGGGAGGTGGTCACACCTCCCTGGGACAGGAAACCTATTGTACAGGCCTCCCCTGCCGGAGTTTCATCCAGCAGCAGGAGGCCAGACTCGTGTCTGTGGCAGCAGCATCCATTTTGTGATGCCAGGGCTCTGGAAAGAAGTTACCGGACTCGTCAGAGTTAACATGTCTTTCCCTCTAGAAGGGTGGAATGCTACCCCCGCCGCCAGGATTGGCGGGGGTAGTATTCCAAGATGTTTGACACCAAACACGACATGTTTAGGTGCAGCCATTCCAAAGTTAGCATTTTACCGCGAGGATATAATGCGCTTAAGAGTATATGGTCAGGCTGCACTACAAACAGCATCAGAGATGGTCTCCGAACGCTGCAGAGGGGCCCTGCTCATGCAGGGCACCCTCTCACATAGGAACCATGCACTCTGCCTTTAGGATTGATAAGGCCTGCCTTAGGAGTGACTTATAGGTTTATATGTGTGTATGTATTTCGTGATATAGGTAACCTATATCACAGTAAGGGGTGCATGCACCACCTTACCCAGGCTGCAGTAGCAGACCTGTGGTGTCAGTTTGGATGGCCTTCCAGGGGTGGCATAATACATGCTGCAGCCCCTGGCAGGCCTCTGAGGTACCTATGCCCTTGGTACATAGTATACCATATACTAGGGACTTATAAGGGCACTCCAGATCCCAATCAGTGATGTGCCTAAGGCACATGGAAACCAGTTTAGAGAGGAAGCAGCTAGGCTGGGGTTCTGATTAGCAGGGCCCCAGCCAGACTAATGTCGAAAAACAGTGAAGCATCAGCAAAAAGTGGGGGTACCCATGTGAAGCAGATCCTACTCTCCTACAGTTACCTATTGACACATAATCCTTAGAGGATATATGAGCTTCACATTTATTTACTGACGCTAGATTTCAAAAACAGAGCTTGCAGACGGTCATACATGAATTGTGCATGTTGTTCTTTCACTGCTGATGTCAGAAACCCTTTCATAGCCAATAACTGACCAGAGCCATGGACAACCCAAAATGTATCTTGGCTAGTATAAATGTTAACTTTTAATTTCTGTGCTACACAACAGGCTCCTATTCTCCTATTAGTCTTACTAATTCAACTGTCTGAGCACTTTTCAAACCGTCTAAATGAGCACCTTCTGTTAGAATAGAAATGATTTTGTTTATGCATTATCCTATGTAAGTAAGCATTGGTGGCACCATTTTCTATTCATGCACCATTTTGAATCATGATCGAAACTAATCTTTTGCTCTTTCTGAGTAAAGGTCTCCACTGAGTTTCATTTCTCTAAGGTTGGGTTTTGTTTCACTAATGAATACACTGTTCTTATTAGCGCATACCTTTCATACTAGATAGAGGCCTTCTCCCACTTTACAAACAAAAACGCACACAGCAGCTGACCCAGGTCAAGCACTTAAATTCCACTAGTTCCACATTATTCATAAGAGTGCAACTGCTCCCGACATCCGCTACTGAAGGATGTCAAATAATCAGGAAAGTCTATACACAAGGAAGGTGCACTCTAAATAAAGTCGTTCATGAAGCATGTATAGTTCAAAATTCTTCTTTTTATTAGAGTTGTTTGCTTTAAAATTCTTCTTTTTATTAAAGTTGTTTGCTTTAAAACCGGCACACAGCCAACGCGTTTCGTTCCCTAGTGCCACGGGAACTTCGTCAGGGCTTACTCATATACAGAAGAATCACAAATTGTCCATAGAAACAGTGTTTGTATCAACTTGCTGCCGGTTATTATGCTGTGTCTTTCTCGTGATTCTACGTAATGTTCCTATTATAACTGTGTGTTCGAAATTTAAGGACAACAGTGAACTTTGGGCTAGATAATTCGGATGCCCTTTGATTGATTTCAAGAGATACTTGGACCAATCGCAATTGGATTGATTATATGTAGTGATCAAAATAGGTGACCTTATACCTCTATGGACAATTTGTGATTCTTCTGTATATGAGTAAGCCCTGACGAAGTTCCCGTGGCACTAGGGAACGAAACGCGTTGGCTGTGTGCCGGTTTTAAAGCAAACAACTTTAATAAAAAGAAGAATTTTAAAGCAAACAACTCTAATAAAAAGAAGAATTTTGAACTATACATGCTTCATGAACGACTTTATTTAGAGTGCACCTTCCTTGTGTATAGCCTTCTCCCACTTGTCTAGCGGCTGGGACGGACAGAACGATGTTGAATAGTAGATAATGTGTGCCCATCCTCAAAATCGAAACTTAGGGGCTCAATACGATGGCGGAACGATCGCCACCGCCGGGCCGGCGGTGGCGATTGTTCCGCCATCGTAATGAGATTTATCCACCGCCATATTAGGATGGCGGTGGGTATCGCGGCTGACGCAAAGTCTGTCTGCCATTTTACCACCAGTGGCAATCATAACGATTGCCTGGTGGGCGGAGCAGGGGCACTAATATGGTGGCGGTGCCTAGCAGGAACCGTCCGCCATGTTAGCATGTGGGGACTGAAAGGCCTTTCCGTAGCGGCATCGCCGCCATGGAAAGGCTGGCGGGGATTGGGTCCAGGTGCCCGTTGCGGCCCCCCTTGGGTCTGGGGAAGGTGGGGTGCAATTGGGTGGTACCTATGGTACCCCCTACATTTTGCTGCACCAAGTGGCAGGCACCATGTGGTGCCTGCCATGTGGTGCAGTGAAATGCCAGACATGCGATTTTAACATCGCGGCGGGTGCTGCTGTCAGCAGCACCCGCCGCAATGTTAAGTTGCAGAATGCGACCGCCATGGTGGCAGTCGCATCCTAATTCACGGTGCGGGACCGCCGCATGTCTGGCGGCCGGTCCCAACACCGCGGAGATGGCGGGCAGACTCAGGTCCGCCCGCCATCCTAATGAGCCCCTTAGTCTTTGTACTTCACTGTTTAGTTGCATCTGCTTGAAAAATTCCATTGTGGGCGTGCCTTCATTGGTTCTGAAATGTACATAATGTATCTTTATGCTTGCTGATGTCAGTCCCTCCGCAGCACTCCTAGCGACTGGGCAGACAGGGCGCCTCTCTGAGTGTACTTTGAATAAACAGTTATTGGTTTGTATTCTCTGTCTGACCGACTCTTCATTTGGTATGGAAGGCTGAGAGGTGTTCGTGAGCGACCCGAGTGACCCTAAGCGGGTAGCTTCCTTCACTTCCACTGATCTCTGTGCTGTACAGACAGCATAAGATGCTTTTGGGATGGCAAAATAATCTTGTATGCAATGACCATCTACAGACAAATCTGAAAGGGGCGTTGTGAGAAGTTGGCCTGGCATATGCTGTCCACTAGTTATAGTGGGCACCTTGCACCAGTCGAAACGACCCTTATTGATGATAGGTTTAAAGACAACCTTTATTGAAAGCTATCCTAGTGGTAGCTACGGAGAGCAGCCTTCAGGCTAAGTCTTGAAGGAGTGCAAAGCAACTTGGTTTACCAGATTATAATCTCTTAAATGACCAAATGAAAGGAGAACCAGACAAGATATATATAAAATATATGTATTTATTTCAAAACAATCACTACTAATCTCTTTATGAGATTAGAGTCCAAGATACACAATATCACAGTATTAAAACGACAGTAAATAGCACAATATACAATGGGCCCCGGGGGGACCAAACCATATATTAAGAAAGTGGTATAAGAACCACGACTTGACTAGACACAGTGCTTAGAGCACGTAGAATCGCTGGGACCCCAAGGAACCACCCAAGGTAGTGACACAGGAGACCCACGGGGGACGTGTGCAGTGTGAGAACACAGCCGCGAGCGCCGTAGGATTCTATGAGGAAAGTCGCGGTTGGAATTTTAAAGATTAAGGACACTTAGGAGAGGACTTTGAGCAAACCCCTTTAGATTTAAGGGGTTCTAGGGCCAACACCCACGTGAGCACCAGAGTACTCGAGTTACCTCACCCAGGGGAGCCGGGTGCATAGGTGTCAAAGGGTGTCGGGAATCGTCGTCGTTTTCAATGGCGATCTGCTGCAAAGTGCTGCTGCCGTGAAGAAGGAAAGTGTCCGGGTTGATCCACGCCTGGATCGAAGATGTGAAGAAGCTGAAAGCAGAGGGGACAGAGTCTGGGTCACTAGCCAGTGACCAGGAGCGGAGCAATCGAATGCCCACCGATGTCGGGTGCTTCAGGTGCGAAGAGGTGAAGCTTGACTCTGCAGCCACGGGGTCCCGGAGAAGTCAAGGACAACCAGGAGCCGGATTTGAGCTGTCCCATGAAGGATGTCGAGTGCTGGGGTGTCAGTGATCAGATTGACCACAACAAGCCTTAACAACAGCAACCCATGCAGGAAGAGAAAAGATGCTTCTGTGCGGACCAGCAAGGTCCTGGGGACTCCCCAAGCAAAGGAGAGTCAGGGCACATCTGGAGCAACCAGAGAAGCCCAATAAAAGTTAGAGTTGCCATCTTGGGGACCCACAGGTCAACGGACCAGGGATCGCAAAGGGACCTCAAGAGGAATCACAAAATGGCAGCCCACAGAACACTCGTTGAGTGTAGGCCAACAATCTTTAGTACAGTTACTGCTTGTGGTCAGGGCTACAAGAATACCAAAGCTCAGCCTCAGGGGTTGTCGGAAAGCTGATGCTTCTGCAAATGGTCGCGGTGTCCAGGGGTTTGGGTTGCACGGTCTCCACGAGGGATACAGGCCTCAGATTTGTTGTGGGCACAGATCAACCTCAGAGACCTCGGAAAACCTACCTCCTGTGTGGCAATATTCTTCGGAGTCCGTCGGAGCTTCGGAGATGCCAACCGGTCAGTTGCATTAAAGGTGCCTGCCTTGCAGGGGAGTAACTCCTTTACTCCAAGGGAGATTCTTCAGTCATCCAGCGTAGTGTAGATCGTCGAAGTACTTTGTTTCTGTGTCAGAGTTTAGTCCAGGTGTAATCTAAAGTCCTGTAGTCAGGGGTTCCTACTTTATACCCAAGGAAGGGGTGGGACAAACTCTGGAGACCCACCTATGGGAGGGTCAGGAAAGATGGGTGGCTACACCCATTTCCTTTGTCCAGTTTCATGCCAGAGCAGGGGCTGGTAGCCCCTGCAACCGGTTTGAGCTGGACTATGCACAGGGACAACAAATGTGCCCCCAGTGCAGACTTCAAAGCACTCTTGGAGTGCACCCACCCAGCCCCAATACACTAAAGCCTGTCTGGGAGGTGGTCACACCTCCCTGTGACAGGAAACCTATTGTCCAGGCCTCCCCTGCCGGAGTTTCGTCCAGCAGCAGGAGGGCAGACTTGTGTCTGTGGCTGCAGCATCCATTTTGCGATGCCAGGGTTCTGTTAAGCTGGTACCGGGCGTACCAGTGGTGCCATGTTTCTCCCTCTAATAGGGTGGAATCATACCTCCCACCCCAGTTACTGGGGTGGGAGGTATGATTCCAAGGTGTTTGACACCAAACACAACATGTTTCCATGCAGCCATTATCAAGTTAGCATTTACCGCGAGGTCATAATGCAACTAAGAGTATATGGTCTGGCTGCATCACAAACAACCCCGGAATGAAGATTCCGAAAGTTGCAGAGGGGCTCTGCTCATGCATGGGCACCCTCTCACATGAAACCCAGTACCCTGCCTTCAGGATTGTTAAGGCCTGCCATAGGGGTGACTGATAGGTTTACATGTGCAGTGATATGGAGAGATATAGGGAACCTATATCTCAGTAAGGGGTGCATATACCACCTTACACAGGCTGCTGTAGCAGACCTGTTGTCATTCTAAAAGGCTTCCCAGGGGTGGCACAATACATGCTGCAGCCCCTGGTAGGCCTCTGGGGTACCTATGCCCTGGGTATATAGTATACCATATACTAGGGACTTATAAGGGTACCCCAGAATCCAATCTGGAGGGTACCTAAAGTACCTGCAATCAATTTAAGGGGATAGCAGATAGGCTGGGGTCCTGAATAGCAGGATCCCAGCCAAACTAAGTCGAAAACCAGCAAAACACCAGGAAAAAAGTGGGGGCAACCATGCAGTCAGATTCCACCTTCCTACAGGCGTATCCTGCAAATCATGGCGGACACTGGTGTGTTGTTCGATAGCCAAGAGACAGTCATGAAATGCATCATCATCTGTCATTTGATCCTGAACAGCCAGCAACAATATGGCAGGATTTAAAATACTACATCATTTTATGACAACATGTAGGGCTAACAATAACAAAACATATTTCATTAATCTGGCATTAGTCAAATCTTGTTTTTTTGTCATGGTTAGCAATACTTCCAAGGAATGAGGAACATGTAAGGGGAAACTGGGTGCCAGGACAATATTTCCAGACTGCTCTTGGCCGCTGCCCTCACAGATCAATGGCAAGGGGGGATGGAGGCCTGGACTGGGTCCAATGTAATGGAATCATAGGTTTTTGAATGGTAACAGGTACTATATTTCTTGGTCAATACTACTAAAGAACAAACTTGCTTTTCATGAAAAAATAAATAATATCCCTTGGTATAATTTCAGGCAATGCACAATTCTCTCTTTAAGGTGGTGAATGCTTTTTCACACTCCTCACCCATGGGACATGCTCTGTTACTTCTTCATGAGTCAAAACTTGCCTGGGGCAAGCTAATATTGAAAAGCTAGTGTTAGACCACACATCCTTGGTATGGTATCCCCCCCAAACCTTTTGTCTTCACCGCTCCTGTTTTGCTGAATTCATTTTTGTTGGCATTAGGACTCTGTGCACTTTACCACTGCTAGCCAGAGCTAAAGTGCTTGTGCCTTCTCCCTCAAACATGGTAAAAGTGCCTCAAGCCTAATTGGCATATTTAATTTACTGGTAAGTCCCTAGTAAATGGTACTACATGTACCCAGAGCCTGTTAAATGCTACTAGTGGGCCTGCAGAATTCTTTGTGCCACCCATTAAAGTAGCCTTTTAAACATGTCTTAGAACTTCCACTGCAGCCTGCAGTGCAGATTGAAACTCTACATTTTTTTCTATGGTTTTCTTGTCACTCTACTACTGTTTGTGTGCTGCATAAATACTTTGCATATTGTGTCAAAGTTAAGCCTGACTGCTTTTGTGACAAGCTCCCAGAGCATTAAGCACAGGTTAATTTAGTGATTTTTGTTGAATGCCCTGTCAAGTATTGTGACTGTTGCCTGAGTGGGTCTTCCACCCCCTCAACTAATAACCCAATTTCTTACAGTTAAGAATCCAATGTCGACAATATCCTGCCATACAAAGGAATGCTTGGACCTCCTTCTGTGTGGTGGCATGGGCACAATGTATAACACCTGTAGTTCTGTCGGGCAGCAATTTTTAAGTATCAATACCCACAAATGGACCTGGATTCATAAATGTGGAAAAATTGTCTAGGTGAGCAAGAGGAGACAGGCCGTCAACATCTGTGTCCTCCCAACCGGAATACTGTTAACACAAAAAAGGCAAACGTGCAATGTGTGAGCACCTTCGGATGAAGCATGGCCCAAGCATGGCACTGTTGTTGCACCGTACTGTAGTTTCTTCTAATCATGAGCCGCTATGTGACAGAGGAGGGCTTGTGTTTCTTGCTGGCAGCCCTCCAATTAAGGTGAGGCAAGAGGTACGTCATCAATATGCTAGACTCCACATCTCTTTTTAATGCTTGTAGAAATGTTGAGGGTCTTTATCATTACACCTGAGGCATACAAGCTCAAGTGTGGCATGGATTTGTCTGTTGAAAGGCAGAAGGATACTGCTGTCAGTGAGCACTATCGGGCTGAACTCAGAGCCAACACTGTGACATGCTTGGCATTCATGGGGACATTAGAGAGCTGAGTAGAGGTGTTAGGAACTGTAGGGTGTATCAAGCAGGACAGATGTCTTCAGTGTAGAGATGATTGCCCCTGTGTCTATCAATAACAGTATTGATTTCCCAATTACCATACAAGTGGTGTCCGGGCCTTTCTGATTCACCGGTGGAGTAGGAGCTTTCTGGAAACCCTAAAATGTCTCATGGGGTGGACAATAAGGGGGTGCTCATCATGGGTGGTATCTGAGTCAGAAATCCAATACACATGGGTAGAAAGGTGGCTTCAACCGGAGGATGAGGCAGCACAGGAGTATACATAACAAAGGAATTAGTGGAATAAGGAGCAGCTACCAGACCAGGTGGTGAGGCTCCCACTCCTCTGTTCGGTGTCTGAAATTTAACCACCTTGACCCCCTGTTCCTCAGGTGCAGCCACTCCCTCCTTCTTTCACAGACATTTCTTTGCTTGCATTGCTTGAACAACACTCTTGATAATATTGAGTTTAGACTACCATATGTCTCTCCTTCCCCTTTTTTACTTCCCTCCTGTTTCTCTGCAAGTCATCCTTGATAATCTGGACAATTCTTGGCAGCTGCTAGAGCTCTATCAGTTCTTTTTGCCAACAAACAAACGAAGTTTGTAAATGTGTTCCAATATTTGACACAGTCCGTGAGATAGTGAATTATTGGTTGGAGTTAGATGTAGTCTACCACAAGTAATAATGTCACTGTTCTTGTTGGGTCCAGTAAAGGTTTCAGTAATTTAAACATGAGCTGAACCGCAGGCAGCTATGGCATAGAGCAGACAGCCTTATCTTAAGAAAGTATGTAAAGCGTTTAAAACTACCCACATAAAGAAAACAAGCATTGGCATAGCCAATAGGTCTCGCCTTTGGGACCTTATAAGTGTTTATGTTATCCAGCACAATATCCTTGGTGCAACAACATCAACTGTTGCATGGCTAAACACTTATAAGGTCCCAAAGGCGAGACCTATTGGCTATGCCAATGCTTGTTCTATTTAGTTACCAATCCTTGTTGGATCAGTAACTAAAACAGTGGCGTAGCAAGGGGGGACGGTCCGTCACGGGTGGCATGAGTTTTGGGGGTGGTGGCCTCCACCCCCTGCTATTTTATGCAGCCACCGCGGGCGGCAATGCAAAATCCGCCAGCCCCCCCCCCCGCCCTTCACGTTGCTGCCGGGCAGCAAAAGCAGTGACCGCCATGGGTGGCACAAGGGCTAGCTACGCCACTGAACTAAAAAGAAAACAAAACATGCAAAATTATTTAATTATTTTAAGTGGGCGGAAGACAGAAGCAACATGTAGGACATTGGGGTTTAAAAGCAACAAAAGGGGACGAAAGCAACGAGGTGGAAGGCTGGAGACCACGAGTTGGTGGAAAGCAATGGGGAGCAGCGCATGGGCAAGCACAAAAGGGAGGGGGCGGGGAGAAGCACTCGGGTGACAGCACAACAGGGGAAGAGAAGTACACAAGGGTGACAGCTTGAAAAACACATACACTTTCATGGAGTGCTTAACACAAGAAATGAATGAATTGATGATGACATGGGCTATAAGCAATGCTGCTGGAATTATGTGGCAGGGGAGCACCAAATTATACAGCAGGGTTGACTAAATTAATCGAAAAAAGGAAATTGTATGGCATAATACAGCACATTTATTTTAAAGTATTACTTCATTGTTTTGACATTATTACACATGGTAATACTGTCTGTGCAAAGATATCTCATTACCTCATTAGTACAAGTTTAACAACCAAATGCAGATATAAGTCACTGAAAGGTGACCAGGTAACCTTTGCAAAGGGCCTTCCACTGCATACTGATGGAGCAAGGTAAATAAAATCAATTTGTAACACCCCATAATAGGGATAATAATTTAACGATATTAATTGTTTGATGAACTAACCAACAATTTGCACCCATAGTAAACATTTACACAAGTGGTAATCGCTATTTATGTGCAAAAACTAACTTATTTACAATTGTAAAGTGAAATAATATTAATATAGTGATTTGCGTACTAATTAGAGCAAAATCGCATGATTTGTGCTATGTAGTAAAATTGTATTGTGGCAAAAGAATGCGGATGGTAAGTAAACATGGCTTTAAATGTCGCTTCTGCTAGGTAACACCTAACTTGGCTATTTAGAATGACGGGTGGGAAACAGAAAGGCTTATTCTCTTTATTTTAATTATGATTGTGTTTGTTCTTATGATAGTTCGTTCGGGCCTGCTAGGCCGTGCTGCGAAAATGGCTGCCAAGGCAGATGAGGTCAATGCGCAGACGCAAAGATGGCCTCTAAGCGGAAGAAAGCCATAGAGCTAAACCACGTGGGTACAGTTCGAGCCCAGAGTGAGAAGTGTCAAGGTCAGGCTGACCTGACTTGAGGAGAATGCCAAGAAAGACTCAGCACGCATCCGTGAGAATGGAAGCTAAACCCAAATGAATTAACAATGGACTGCTTAAATGTGAGCAACAAAAGTGAAACATTTAGTGAACTGTCAATTGGACTGCTATTACCCAAAGGTCGTGTGAAAATATAATCCTTAAACAATTTTAGAACCGGTTTGAACAAGGAGGGCAATGAGGTGATTCTAGCCACCCCTCCAATGGACCAATTAGCGTGATTCTCGCCCCCAAAGATTGCAACTTTTCGTTTAGTAAGCTAGTAGTAGGGTATAAGAGGACCTACTCTTAAGTAGGAGGAGCGCTATTCCTGCATTTTTGAACACTGAGCGTGATGCTGATGAACCTGCTGCCATTTTTCTATAGGCCGTATTTCTTTGGAGACTTTTTCTTCTGAACTTTAAAACTTGACTGGGAAAGGAACGAGACCGATGCGGGAAAATCTGTAAGGGAGGTCCGTCGAGGAGGCCTTTAGCGGGACAGTCAGTCAGTTTTGGGAGTTCCATGCTGTGATTTGCTTTTGGTGAATTTTTCCAAACTGCAACAAATGGGCACGCATTTAATCTTTTATAAAATGTATTTCTTAAATGCTATTGAAGCGTATTAAAGTGATTAATAAACTAAGAATCTCACTCATGCAACTGAATTTAGATAAAATCTATTTCTAATTAATTCCGAGTCTGTAGTTCTTTAGTTTATTTAATGAATTTGACATGTACTAAGGTTTTAAAGGATTGAGCTGGTCTTAATCGCCATCAACTTATTCTACTAGTTGGTCCATCGACCAAAAAGCAGAATACCTTGATGTTTTAGAACCGTCAGGATTAAACTGAATAAACATGGTTGTTTAAGATAATATCCTGTTAACTTCAATAAGGTATTCCGTTCCTCCAGCAATTTCGTTCTTCTCCTTAGTGAAAGTGGATGTGATCCAGGGGATAACTGAGAGAGTGTATGATTATGCGGTGTTATGGGCCCCACCGTCATATGGTATAATTGTTGTGAATGATCTTTACCTGGATGTTATGTCCAAAAGAGAAGAATTTATATTAGCCGCTGGATCAGATACAAACATGTCGTCACATTTTTAGTAACGTTAGATTTTTGAGGTAGAAACATTATGCAGCAGATGATGGATTACGTAGCAAATCTGGCACATTCACAATTATGCAGGGAAAAAAGTTGCGCCCACGGAATCACATAAATCCAGTGACCCTGGCTATAAGAAGTTTATCACACTGCATTGCGCTCTCAGCAGATGGTGGCACTGCCATTTACGGTATTAAAGTCCACTGTATTCATATGTACTGAATGTCCCCACAAACTGTGGGTGTATTGCAGCATGCGTCAATATTTAAAGTAAGACTGGCCCACAAAAATAACCCCTAAATAATGATATTTGACAAAAGCAGTTAACCTTTCATTGGGGACGGTTACCATTCGAACACTTTCCTGAGCACTGGCATGACTGTAATTCTGCAGCTACACTCAGAGTTTTTTAGTAGTGATAGGTCAGCTCTTGATGTCACCGTCACGCGCCGATCTCCCCTCAACCTCCAGGGTGTGGAATCTAGCACCAGCCCACACACTAGCTTTAATCTATAACAGCCAAATCTGAATTATTGGTTTTATTGAGAGACCTCCTGCTGCTAAAACCCCACAACCAATATGTTGCACCAATTTGGTGGTATGGGTAGGGGGGAGGGGGGGGGGCAGAGAGACAAGCGGCAAGTTCCATGGAGAGCGGATAGAAAAAGTGCTGCACAACCCAGGGGTAATTTTATGTGGAATGCCCAAGATAGAATTGAGTGTGCCTGAGGCAAGCAACAGTGACTCTGTGGCAAAAAGACACATGGGGGCATTTATACACAGAAATCCACTAGGAAGCAACAACATTAGGGCTTAGTATGGACATTTCTAGGGTCTAGGCCAGGGTGACTATATATCACAGATTTATCTTGGCACTTGCACATTTAGAACGTCTTCCAGGTACATTTCTGTAAATGTCACGTCAAGGTCTTTAAAGATGGACAATTTTGCACAGAGGAAGACGCGTGCAGGATCATTTTGCAGTACTTACCAAGAAGCAATTAAGTGGCACAGATGCTGTGCCTTAAAGCTGCATTTGATTGTTCCTGTGTCATTGTGGTACAAATAAACACCAAGATTGTGCCACATTGTCATTTAGGTGAGAGCTGTCAGTGAGTGATATCATTCTATGTCCCATCATTGCAGCAAAACTAAAGCCTACTTCTTTGCTGCAGGTTTGCCCAGGTATTTAGCTTTCAAAATCTGGCCCACATATGCAGCAGGCTGGAAAAAAGCATTCACAAAGCCAATAGGTCTGGGCTATGTGAGAGCTGTTGGCTTTGTCAATGTCTTTTAGCCCCCCTGCGCAGCACTGCTGAAAGTAAGGAAAGGAAGCTATGCTATGGCCAGAGCTGGCGCCCCTCATAGTGCTTTGTTTTGGACTGAACAAGGTGGGCGGGATGGGCACGCTAGGAAGAGGAAGGGTGTTGGGGTTCGGGCAGGCAACAACAATGGGGTGAGTGGGGAATGGGGGCATCACCATGTAGAGGGGCAAAAGCAGCAAAGAAAAAGGTAAGGGGGAGAAGAAATGGTGCCTCCATCACAGTGCAAGCAATGGATGGACACTCAAGATGACGCAATCTGCCTTGGTCCATGCTCCACAGAAAGAAAAGAAAGTGAAGCTCGGCCTGTGCTGGCAGCTTTGGAGGCAGCAAATAAGGGTGACAGTGATGAGGGCGATGAAGGATGAGCAATGGGCCCTTGTTTGGTAAACGATACCCCTGGCAGCGACAGTGCATGCACTGGCGGCAGGGAAGACCTAAAAAGACTGGTGCAGCTGCACATGTGATGTGCTGAGTCCAGCTCCTCTCCACACACCATCAACTAACACTGCTCTCCTGCCCATTCTCACCTCACTGTGCCACTTCACACGAGAAATGACAGGTACAATGTTCAAATGGTTACCTTAATATTTATTTATTGCTTAAATAAATATTGAAATACGCTAGTTAAAGTTTTTTCACAAAAACGAATATAAATTTGACAAGCAGATAAAATGTGCAAGAAAATACCTAAAGACGAATACAGGCTGATGTGTCAGACAATAAATGCCATATACCGGGGGCCGCACGTGTAATCTAGGTATAATGGGTCACTGCTCAGCAAAGACTTTTCGCAAGACTTGTTTTCTTTTTTTTGGTGCAGATTTATGTTGCGCGACCCGAAGGTATTGGAGCGCTTTACATGAGCACCGGTTATGTTACACCACATCCTCTCCCCTTTTTGGGAGACGCCCGTCTATTGTAATGCTTGAACATTATATAGAGTATGAGATTCCCTAGCCTGGGGAAAGAAAACTGGTTAAATGCTGTAACAAATGAAAGACGGGGACAGTGTGTAAAACGTGAACATTTTTTTCAGTTTTATATAGGGCGAACACGACCCGAAGGTATCGGAGCGCTTTACAAGAGCACCAGTTGCATTACAGACGGGCACATTCATTTTTTAGGCACAGTGAGATGAAGTGATGTGTCCAGAATCACAGGATGCTGAGCCGACGCCTAGACCCGAACCTGGGGGCCGATCACGATGGCGGGCGGATCGCCCCGCCGGGCCGGCGGTGGTCACCGCCGGCCCAGCGGGGGCGATCCGCCTGCCATCGCGACAGCAAAGACCCCCCGCCATATCATGATGGCTGGGGGGTCTGCGGCGGACGGAAAGACCGTCTGCCGCTTTTCCGCCGGTCGACGAGTCGACCGGCGGAAAACGTGCTGAATATGGTGGCGGTGTCTGGAAGAAACCGCCATCCATATTACGATGCAGGCTGCGAGCAGCCTGTCCATGGCTGCATTGCCGCCATGGAAAGGCTGGCGGTTCCTGCTGTTGGGGGCCCCCAGGGTGTTGGGGGGCACATGCATTTGCATTTACAATGTGGCAGGCACATGCACAACATGTATTTTTACTGCTTGCAGCACCGCCCGCTGCAATGTAAAAATACGGGATGCGCCCACCAGTGTGGCGGGCGCATCCTAATGTGTATTGCGGGACCGCCACACCTATGGCGGGCGGTCCCTTTTGCAAATGCGATGGCGGGCGGACAATCGGCCCCCTGGTTCCCCAGCATCAAAGTCGGCCGCTCTAGCCGTTAAACAACATCTTCTCTTCCATCCCCGAACGATGCAAAATTGAGCAACTCGTCGATCAGCACAAAGAACACCACAAAATGCCACAGATTCAGGTCCGACAAGGTCAGTCGCATCAATGATGACAAAGAATTAACTAGGCGACAGACTACCCCAGGTGCTTCTGGCTCTGAGCCAAAGTCAAGGACTGCGAAGATGGCTGAGGCCTGCTGCAGTGCTACAGCTAGGGCGGCGGGGGGCAGCTTCCCTTGGATGGTTCTAGAGGACAAAAAACGAACTTACTGCTGTGGAATAAAACTAGACTTTGTCATGTCCAGAATGTTTTCTTCAGCTTTAGGCACCTTCTTTCTTGAGTTACAAAAAAGCAAAGGCAATACCTACAACTAACTTCGAAGAGAACTCTAAACGCACAAACAACGCACCCTACCGCCGAACCAACGCCCGCCACCACCACCCTCTGCAACTGGACCCCGATCAGCACCGAAGACACCACCCGCACGATGAACTCCATCCACTCCGGATCACCAACCGACCCCTGCCCACACCACGTCTTCAACAAAGCCGACGCCACCATCGCACCCCATCTCCGGGACATCATCAACTCCTCCTTCCACACCGCCACCTTCCCGGAGAGCTGGAAGCACGCCGAGCTTACCGCCCTCCTGAAGAAACCAACGGCGGACCCCACCGACCTTAAGAACTACCGTCCCATCTCGCTCCTTCCGTTTCCAGCCAAAGTCATCGAGAAGACCGTCAACAGACAGCTTGCCGCCTTCCTCGAGACGAATGGATCCCTCGACCCCTCGCAGTCCGGGTTTCGGGCCAACCACAGCACCGAGACCGCCCTTATCGCAGCCACCGACGACATCAGAACCCTAACCGACAACGGGGAAACAGCTGCCCTCATCCTCTTGGACCTCTCCGCGGCGTTCGACACCGTCTGCCACCGCACCCTAGTGAAGCGCCTCAGCAACATCGGAATCCGAGAGAAAGCACTGGAATGGATCATCTCGTTCCTCGCCGGAAGAACCCAGAGAGTCCGCCTCCCCCGTTCAGATCCGAAGCCACCGAAGTCATCTGAGGCGTTCCACAGGGATCCTCACTCAGCCCAACCCTCTTCAACGTCTACATGAGCCCCCTCGCAGCCATCGCACGCCGACACAACCTCAACATCATCTCCTACGCCGACAACACCCAGCTGATCCTCTCCCTCACCAACGACCCCACCACCGCCAGAGCCAACCTACACGACGGGATGAGAGACGTCGCCGACTGGATGAGGAACAGCCGCCTTAAACTGAACTCAGACAAGACGGAAGTCCTCATCCTGGGCTCATCACCCTCCGCCTGGGACGACTCCTGGTGGCCCCCGGCCCTGGGCACCGCGCCCAAGCCAACGGACCACGCACGCAACCTGGGCTTCATCCTGGACTCCTCCCTGTCGATGACCAGACAAGTCAACGCCGTCTCATCTTCATGCTTCAACACCCTGCGCATGCTCCGCAAGATCTTCAGATGGATCCCCACTGAAACCAGGAAGACCGTCACCCAGGCACTCGTCACCAGCCGACTGGACTATGGGAACACCCTCTACGCCGGAACCACAGCCAAACTTCAAAAAGACTCCAGCGCATCCAGAACGCCTCCGCACGACTCATCCTGGACATCCCCCGACACAGCCACATCACCGGACACCTGAAAGACCTGCACTGGCTCCCCATCAGCAAGAGAATAACGTTCAGACTCCTCACCCACGCACACAAGGCCCTCCACGACCTGGGCCCAAAGTACCTCAACGACCGCATGACCTTCTACACGCCCACACGCCAGCTACGATCAACCAGCCACGCCCTCGCCACCGTACCACGCATCCGCAGAACCACCGCCGGAGGAAGATCCTTCTCCTACCTGGCAGCCAAGACCTGGAACTCCCTCCCCACTCACCTTCGGCGAACCCAGGACCATCTCTCCTTCAGGAAGCAGCTCAAGACCTGGCTGTTCGAGCAGTAACTTACCCCCTCCCCCAGCGCCTTGAGACCCTCCCGGGTGAGTAGCGCGCTCTATAAATGCCGTGATTGATTGATTGATTGAAAATGGAAAAAAAGACGTAGGGCACACTCGAGTGTTTTTAGCATTCTTGAAAGTTAAAAATGAAAAAAAAACTAGCCCTCTTGGATCATTCTTGCCCCACACCAGCAGCGTGTGCCTCAACTCTGCTGGAACATCTCTGCTCCCCGACGCAGGAGGCCTCGGGTGGGTGCGGGGGGGGGGGCAGTGACGTAGCCTCTGGGTGGGGGGTGGAGGCAGGCACCGCTAGTTTTACGGGGCAGTAAATGCGTTATCACACATCGCTTGAAGATGCAACATTCGCTGCCCAATGACCGCTCGGGACTGAAAGGACTGCGGTGTCTCATCCAAATGCAGTCTAGTCTGCCTGGGATGCCCAGTGCAACGCGGGAGGGATTTGGGAAAGTCAAAGGATGAGATAACATGGGCGGGAGACACGAAAAAGCAAGATAGAGGGTGTGGGGGAGGCAAAGCAAGACGAAGGGTGTGGGGGAGGCACACCTGTGAGCACAACAGGGAGAGCGGCCGGGGGACCGAAAGCAAGACAGGGAAAGGTAAGTACAGAAGTTCGACAGATCGAAAACACAGGTGCTTTAGTGGAGTGCTTCACACCAAATAACAAGCATTGGCAAAGCCAATAGGTCTTCCCTATGCAGTAGCTATTGGCTTTGTCAATTTCTTTCAGCTATGTAACTTTGTTTTCAAACAGACAGCACCTTTCTATTGCAGTTATATAGTGCGAACGTAGCAGTGCGATGTTGTGGGTTGTTATCGGTGATGCTAAATTATTCTGAGTGGTATTGTTTGTAGCTCGCAGGATGACTAATAATTAGTGCGTCATTGACAGCAGGATGAGCAGAGGCAGCGTCTGGCCGGTCCATTCCCTGGTTAGGTGAAGTTAGCCTACATTCCATTCTGGGTGTCCCCGTCGTCTTAAATAATTATATTGGATCTTGCTGGAGAGAGCGTGGCTTAATTTTACATTACGGGCTCAGCCATGCTCGTGTCGATTTCTGCCTCTGCCCCACCCCTGCCGTGCGGCGAGTACAGATACTGAGGATCTCTCGGGGTCTGTAATTAGGGAAAGCCGACTATGTTACCAGGGCCGGACTGGCCATGCGGGTAACGAGAGCCCTCACTGGATGGAGAGATGGGGGGACTCTACCTTAATACCAGGCTTGCGGAGCCTTATTGCGCCCGCGCCCCGCATTGCTGTGTAACAACCCCGACGAGGGCTTATCTCCAGAGCACAAGTCCTAAAACAAGCGCGGCCCCGAAAGTTAAAGCGACGCTGAGGGCACCACTGAAAGGGGTTTCAGTGGCGCGTTTCCCTTGCGGGAGCGAGCAAAAGCACCATCTGTTTGCAAGTTAATTACAAACAGATGGTTTCTTAAAGCTCGCTCCTGCAAGGGAATCGCCAAACGTGCACGCGTTGCCATTGAAAGCAATGCAATGCGTGCACGTTTTTTACCTCAAAACCGAACCGATTACAAGAGGTCCCCCCTATGCAGCGCATAGGCGAGACCTAAAAATGAAAATTCAACAAGAGGAACCATAGATATGAATATTTAAAGTTTGAAATTAAAACATCCCCAAAAAGTGCAAAGCGACAGTCGAGGCCAACAGATAGCACCAGGCTGGGACATGGGTAAGGTTTGAGGCTGACTGAGATGGAGTGAGGGTCAGAAAGGCCGTTTGGATTGCTTCATATTGGGAAATTATCTTCATACTTAGAAATGTTCAGAAAAGGTAGTGTCTTCAGCAGGGCAAGGCTTCAGGCTGGATCTAAACATGAGTTTGTCGGTGGCAGGTTGGCGAAGGATGAAGTCTCGAGAAGCTGTTGGTGAAGGTGAGAAAAGCTTTGAGTAGAAAAAGTCTGGAGTTCGTGCCCAGGACGTTGTTGACATTGATCAAATGCTGCTCGGCGTCAGGCTCTGTGAAAAGTTCTACCTTCGACTTAGACTCTTTTCTGGATCTCGGCTTGCCTCAGTGGGGCAAGGCTGCAGGCTGTAGCCAATGAGGGTGTGATGTCATCAGATGCTGATCAGCATTGGGTCCACTGAAGTGGATTTGCTGCTGTGGAGAAGAATGCAGTGTGAGCTGAAGTGAACTCAGGCCGACGGGCGCTGCCCTCTTGGCAGATCGGATGGCAGATTGATCCTGGTTTTCCAGACAAAAAGTTAGCAAACATTTTCTAAGTCCCAGATGTCAAGGTTTAAGTGGGAGTAGTACACTCTGACACCAGTCAAGGGGTTTAGGACCTCAGGAGCAACACTTGGAGTTCGGACTCTCTCCAATAGAAGCCACCAGCAGGGTCCCGGGCAGGTCCAGTTTAAAGTGTTCATCTGGGGTCTTTTAGTAAAGTAGATTTATTGCAGCTTTTGTGTCCCTATAGCTTAACAGGAGGTCATCCAACTGACCTTTGGAGTCCACTTTTATGTTGTGGGTAAAAAGGAGAGCAGCTCCAGCCCTTAGGGTTCTCCTCACAGGTCTCAGCATCAGCTGCAGTAATTTTCCTATCTTCCGCATGTCCAGTAAAGTTCTGAAGACGGTGCCAATGGGTGCCACATTTATGCCTGGCACTAGCCTGTGGGTGGGGGTAACTCTTGTCACTCCACATTAATAAGAAAAATATTCTCAGGGGTAATCCTACCCACTTTGTAGCAGTTCCTGTGTGTCCTGTTGTCCTTCCCTACCTAAACCCAAGGCTGGTAATCATTTTATTCCACTATTCTGATGATGATGTCCCAGCAATCATGGATAGTATGCATGAACAGTCTCCTCTTTCCTTTGCGTGATATTAATTATTTCAGATCCGCCCACTCTTTCCTTCTGCACTTTCTTTCCGATATGATCTACGACCTCATTTAATTTGATGGTGACGTCTGCACCAGGACCATTATCATGGCCCATCTTTGGCTCCTTTGCAGGCCATTTAATTTACTTCTGACATGCCTCCTACAGATCCTTAGGTGCAATAATATTAAATAGTATGGCTAAACCTTCTATAGAAAAGCCCTTCATTGCTTTCTGCAGCTTAAATCCCTAGTAAAAGGCAGCAGCTCAGCCAGTGAACAAGGGACATGGACACAGGCAGAACAGGTCCCATCCCCAGTTGAGGCTACACCCAGGGGAACTAATATAATATAAACAATCCTAGGCAACTTAAAACTTGTCGAAAATCAAGTCTAAATAATGTCAATAAATAAGAGCAAGATCAGTGTACAGCCATATTATTTAAAATAGGTACATTTTATTATAAGACATATAGACAAAATTGTTTTTGAACACAGACATACAAAAATACAATAAACAATGTATCAGCAAAATATCATTGCATACAATCACAAAACATATACATGACATAGATTAAAAAATCATATCAGAATTTAATCAAGCATGGATAATACTGTTGTCCCAACAAGCCACATATTGTGGGTACATCTGATAGTCATAAAAAATCGTATATATATAAAACAACAATAACTGTGCTGTAGAAAAAGTGGGTAATGTACTCTACGCGCGTTTCGGCGTAACCTACGCCTTCTTCAGGAGAAACCACTTTACATCTGACAAACGCCCACATGCGCTTAAACAGAAACACACAATTAGAAGAACTATAAGACGGTTGTCATAATAACGAAGTATCCATAAAAATTAAATAAATTTACAATCTTCAATGTCGATGGTTTAGAAGTTTTGAAAAGGAGATGAGAAATCACAATTTCAAAGTGAAAATATCTTAAGAAACGGAAATTGCGTCCTTAATTGAAAAGATGTATTTATCCAGCAAGATACCGATGAACCAGAAAATATACCTAATACATAAGAAGGTATAACGAATATCCGTCCTTAAGAAACGGAAATTGCGTCCTTAATTGAAAAGATGTATTTATCCAGCAAGATACCGATGAACCAGAAAATATACCTAATACATAAGAAGGTATAACGAATATCCGTCGTATCGCGAAGTCGATAAACCGGCGTCTCGCATATGGCAACCTCACCCAGGGGAACAACAGCTGCAGGGCAAGGTAAAGAAGAGGCATGTTGGGGAATCATTTGGGAGATAATATTCTTGGATTTGAAGAATGCTTCTGTGCTGCCCTTTTTCTGTTTTCTTTCCTTTTCAAATGCTGCATACAGGCTGCCCACTCCTGTATCCGAGGGTCATCTCATTCTAAGTGGGACAAAATGTAAGCACATCCCAAGTGTCCTATTTTACTTTCACAAAATCTAAAGCTTGAGATGGTCAGCTATGTTTTTCTGGCATTTCTTGATCCTGGGATTTATCTGTGGTCATAACTCCACTTACCCAGACGAAGTGTTCAAAGGTGCCATGTATGAGAGAAAACTCTTCGTGTGCAGAGTTCCTTACCAAGTTTAACAGTTAGGCCAGTTGATCCTTAGAGAATACAGGGCACACCGTTGGGAAAGTTGACGAAGACGAGCTATCAGTTTGTTTAAAATTTGCCAACATTCTGTCTTATTGTGGTGACTAAATGCCTCCTTTTTTGGGTTTACCTTGTTTGATTTATGCTGGGAAGCTTTTTGTTCTTCCCTTGTATCTCTCAATCTGTGCAGTGATTCAAGCCTGTGTGTGCACCAAGGATGAATGCAAGATCCATCAATGTGCCAACAACTGGGGTGGACAATTTTAAACTTTCAAACTCATGTGACAGACAGGACCTTTTGGTGTCTGAAGTGCCAGTCATTCTTCCCTCCATGTGGAGACCACTTTAAAAAAAAAAAATATTTGTCATTTTCCAAAATAAGACAAACAATGCTATACAAATCATAAATGTACATGTGCATTCACACTATCATAGAATAAATGTATTAGACTGAAATGTATGAGCAAATACATCAGTCAAGTGAAGGGCAGAAGGGGAGCAGAGCAATTCTGAGGTTGAAGACAGCGAGGCATAAAAGGGTACACATACTTATATGAAAGAAACAGACTATGGTCAACACAACAAGCCATGTAGCAGGCTAGCAAGTTCAATTTTTGGTGTCATCGTCAACATAAGGTTCCAAAATTGCTAGGTCGTCCCAGAGGGGTTGCCAGGTGTCCTTAGGTCTGGAAGTAAGAGGTTGTTGGGAAGCATAAAGGGGCACATGTACAAGGACCGGCTATAACTATCGCTAATGTTAGTTAGCTGAAATTTTTCCATCGCTGCGTACCGCCGAAAGCTATCGCCATGTTAGCGACATATTCACAAGCCGTCACTACCTGGCGATAGTGTCTCATCTTGGCAGCAATTGTCAACGTTAACAACTGCGTTACGGCGATAAAATTCTAGCCGCTAACGTGAAAAAAGTGGCGGCAGGCCAGTTAGCGGCCAGAAACTGCACGTTAATTAGCGTGCCGCCACTTTTTTTCACGTTATGAGAGAAAAGCGATTACAAAATGCCCGCAAAGTATCACAAACAGAAAAAAAACGAAAAAACTGAAGAACCATGGAGGAAGCTGGACCCAGTACTGCAGGAGACAACAATCCCCCAAATAGCCAGGAGGACCAGTCAGAGACCCAGAAGGGGAAGAGGAAGAGGAAGAGGAAAACAAGGTTCAGTCAGCAGGAAAACCAGGTCCTGGTTGTGGAGGTGGCAGAGAAACAGCACCAGCTTTTTGTCAGCTCCACTGTGTCATTGGGGTCCAAAAATGCAATATGGCAGTCCATCGCAGCCAAGGCGAATGCTGTCGGAGAGGTGAGGAGGACAGTGAATGACTGGAAGAAGCACTGGCATGATGCTAAGCGCAAGACCAAGGAGAAACTGTCAACCAATCGCACGGCAGCACTGCAGACTGGAGGTGGGAGTCCAGCGCCACAGGAGGAGCTGGATACGCTGGAGGAACAGTTGTCCACAGTCATCTGCGAGGAGCCGGTGGTTGGAGTCCAGGGACAGGATACTGCTGAACATGACCAGACACATCAGCAACAGGGTGAGTAACAACCAGGGACTGGGGGGACGGGGTGGGTGGGCCCAATGTCACTCATGCACAATTAAATATCTACCAGTGCACATACACAATGACTGCAGATCTTGTCCCAGATACTCTTATCCCTGGAGGTCTAGACACATATCACCCTAGTCAACAAATATATTGCAAGACACATATTGGTGGGGTCAGAGGCTTGGAAATCTGCACAGAAACGTAATTCAAAATATAGGCAAAGACCACAATATAAGGGCAACATGAAAGAGCAAAGGGGCACATTGCCTGGAGATGGGGCAGGGTGTCGAAAAGGCCCCCTTGCCTCAACACCACACACATACAATTTGTCTGAACAGGGCTGCATCTCTTTGACGACAATATGAGGATGCACTGTGAACACGACTGATTATGTGCATAAGTGAGCATGCCACCACCAATGTCAGCACACATGCACCATTGTGCAAGGGTGTCTGGGTTGACTTAAAGATTGTATATGTGCATGAAGGGGGACCTTACTGCACATACACATTCTTGCACACACATACACGTTCTTGTTGTGTTTATTTCTGCTATACACAAAATATATGCATGCATAATATTTTGATCTGAAGTTATGGATTTCAAATGTTTTTGAATTGATCCTATATTGTGGAATATAATTTTTGTGTGTATTGAATGTCTCTAATTGTGTAACTGAAATTGTTAACTGTTTCTTATCTCTTAATCTTTTCATTTCTTGATCTACCTCTGGATGTATGGCGTTTTGCATTCAAGTTCTGTATTCATTGATTTAGCTTAGTTTAAAGCAACATAGGGTACATGATGTATTTTACTAATGTTAAAGTGTATGTAAATTGGTTCAATGGTTTCTCCTTGTGTTCTATGTATTGTTCTTGCTGATGCTTTGCTCAATGGGAATTGTTTACGTATAAAACTAATACATTTCTTTGTGCTTTGAAATTGGCGTGAAATAGGTTGAATAGGTGTCCATTCTTGTGAAATTGATATATGATATGAGTGTTGGTTATTTTGGCCTATTTCTTTCTCAACATTTAGATTATCAAATTTTATCCAAACTAATGTTGGTGTATTGTTCATATGTTCCATAAATTCAACTGTTCTTGATGCTCCATTTGTTAATCCATCATTTACCGCAACATTACTATCAAGATCATAACATAGGTCCTCATTTTGATGTCGTGCAGACCGCCACCGACAGGCCATCGGTGGTGGTCCACCTGACATCCAGGGCATCAGTGTGACCATCGGATCACAATACCGGCGGTCGGAGCAATAATGTGGGGGGGAAGCCCGCAGTTCCCGACAGGCCGAGGGAGCCCATTGTGGCCGGCGGTCAGACTCTAATCCCTACAATGGAGGCGGTGCCTGCGCAGGCAACACCGTAGGGATTAGGATGTCCCTTTCCGACTTACTTTTCATGGTGGTCACACCGCCATGAAAAGGCAAACGGAAACAGACTTTGGGATCCCCAAGTAGGGCCCCCAACCCCTGTGGGCCACTGCTAAGTGGACGGGCGGGGGGGCACTTGGGCACATATTGTGCCCCCCTCAAATATCCATACACCATGTGCCAGGCAACCCAATTATATGATTAGTTTAATGTAATAAAGTGCAATTGAGTAGTTGTTGTAGTTGAAAGTCAAAATGTCTTGCTGATGTAATACAATCTTTTTGAATTAATTTGCACTTGTTTTTCCAGGTCCTATTTTGAAATTGTACCTGGAGCCGGTGTATTTTGACTCAGCACCACGCCTCACTGGGGTGCAGCATTAGGGCCCGGGGCCCAGGCAGCCTGACCCACTTCTTTGTCCTCTCGTTTCTCTGTCCCAAAGGGAGGGGGGCCCTCCTTCTGGGTCAAGGGTAGTGCACTGTTTGCACCTCACTTCCACTTCCGCCGTTGCACTCTACGGGTCTATATAGGGCAGATTGGCCCGGGCCCCTTCCTCTCACTATCACAGAGGTGGGAGTGGAGCAGCTGCAAGCAGCAAGCAACACCCCCATTTCTCTCTCTCTCTTTTTGTTTTGTCTTTAGGGGTGCGGCAATATGGCAGTATCCATTCCACGCTCCACTCTCAGCATTGGCTTGCAGCAAATGCCCCAGGGAGCCACAGGGGCTCGAGTTTACTCGCCTGACCTGAGGTAGCGCACCGTGGCAGCTCTGGTGGTGCGCTTCACTTAATAGGTGAAGGGGAGCAACCTTTTTGGCTGTGGGTTTAGTTTTTTGATTGCCTGGCCCCTGATGTTCTGACGGTTCTCTGTGCTCAGTATAATAGCAGGTGATGGTAATTGCTTCCTGATCTTGTCAAGGAGCTATAGCTTAGTGGGTTCAAATCCAGCCAATGCTTCCTGTGGATTGCTGGCTAAGGTTTATTGTGGCCTAGTGGCTTGAGATCTTAGACTCTTACTCTAAAGGTTGCATTTTTAATTTGTGGTGTTTCAATGGTTGTGTGCACTCAGTTAAAAGTATAGTCATTGGAGATTTCTTTTGACTGTAGGCACTGGTTATTTACATTTACTGATTATCAATATAGCTTTGCTTTTCCCAATTATTGGTGCTTTAATTCATAGCGTCGTGGTGAAGTGGGGTATTTAGACACCGCTTAAACAGCCCTCTCTTTGGCATATCAAGAGGCTGGTTTTTGTGCCTAATTGGGTCCTGGGGATTGTTCCTGGAAGTTTCCAAGTTCTAGCTTTTAATGAGTCTTCACCTTTTGCTTCCCCAGTGGGCCCTCATCTGTCTAGAGTAGTCACCCTCCCCTTCCCTGCCTAGTATTAATTCAGGTCTGCTGGCCTTGCTAGTGCGGGCAACTGGTGCTCCTTCTGCTGCAGCAGTGTTGGCCTGGGAACAAGGGCTGGCGACTTAAGCGGAGTTGCAGTTGAGCGCGTGTTTTTGAACATCTTTATTTCTTGCTTTCCTCTGTTGATTGACCCTTGGGTCGTGAGGTAACCATGCCTGCCGAGGGTGGTAGAGTGGGCAAAAAGAAGGGAAGTGACCCAGAGTTGGCCCAGCTTTTAAAGATGGGTCTTGCTAAGTTGCGTGAAGGTGGGGAGTCAGGCAGCTCTGCATCTGAGCTGCAGCCTGAACCTGAACCAGAGCACGTTGTGGAAGAACGCCCATGGTGCTCTAATGTTGCTCCTCGGGCGGCCTTTCAACCAGTCAAGAGGATGGCCAGGCACAGGCCGCAGTGGGCATCATAGGTTCAGGGCCAGGGCAAGATACCACACCCCTGCCCTTGCCACCTATGTCCTTCCCTGAACCCACTGGATCACAGCAGACACTGCAGGGCTCTGATGAGGTCCTCTCCATCCTAGCAGACATTAGGCAGTCATTGAAGCTGCTTTCAGAGCAGAGAACCGACACTTCATCAGGACAACTTGAGGCAGCCTCGTGCTCACAGTCACAATGGTTAGTTGAGGTCCTGCCAGTTGGGTCAACATATCCAGTGTCACAGGCACTGGTTCCTTGTCTCCAGCAATTAGGAGCTGTGGCGTGCTGTCAGGGCTCCCAAGGTGGAACACCATTCCCGGGGATGGTAGCTGGCTCGGGTGGGAGGGAGGGTCAGGGGCTCCTGCAGATCCCACAACCGATATACTTTCTTCACTGGCATCTCTGTTGTCTCAGTTAACTGGTCCGGCAGTGAGAACTCAAGGAGTTCACTCCCTTACTTCCTATTGAGTCGCTTTGCCCACCTTTTTGACAGCCATCGCTGAATGGCGAATCAGGTGGAGTCTATTGCAAGGGATTGCGATGGGGCTAGGGCTGACCCCGCTGATCGGTGTGAGGGCACGGGGTACACTTCCGTTAGCAAGGATCCCGCCACAGCTGCATTAGGTAAAGGGACTGAGGGCCCTGCCAAGGACTCTGGCTCTGTTGGGAAAGTGTTGGGTGGGCAGGACATGTTACTCTCCAGGCCAGGGAAGCTGGCATCATATGTGCCTATGGAAGTGAAGGAAACAATATGGAAGGGTGAATTTGTCAACATATTTTCGCTGATTAGACCCAAGAGATCAGAAGGCGAAGTGAAGGAAAAAGAGGGAAGGACAAGAAGCTTAAGGTCGAGGAATCCATCACAAATTGGTTGTTTGATTTGAATGTTTTTTTGACAGTTATGCTTGAAAAGAAAGCCAAGGTAGCCTCAGCTATGATATTTTATGTCAATAAGATAAACAAAGCACATCACATGTATGGTGGGATGGCCTGGTTGGATTATGACAGGGACTTCAGATGGGTTAAGGTGGAGAACCGTGAGAAAGGGTGAGACCACACCAAAGTTAATATATGGCTGGAAAGGGTAAACAGCAAGACACCCCTTAAACAGCCTTTCAAAAGCAATGGGGGGCAGGTGACAAGAAAGGGTCTTGTTGGGTATTCAACAAGAAGTTGTACACCCGGCTGGCAGGCGCTTGCAAATTTAAGAATGTGTGTTCATTTTGAGGGCACCCCTCCCGAATCAAATGCATTAAAAAATCTAAAAAGAAAGGGAAGGTCTCTAACTCATCTAACCAATAAGATCTTGCCCCCCCGGCTATAATTGAGGAACTGCTTCCTTGGCTTAATTTGTAACCTAACAGGAAGACAGCTTCGTTACTATATCAGGGTTTCACTAGTGGCTTTCGCATACCGGCCTGCGGGTTGTGCCGGTTCCACATTGCAAACACCTGCTGTCTGTGCACCCACACCCAGGGGTGGTGGCCCAGAAGTTAGAGAAGGCTCGTGGGTCCTTTCCCAGTGCCCCATTCTCTGATTTTGCTTGCTCCTTGCTGGGTGTGGTGCCAAAAAAAGATCCCAGTCAGTTTAGGCTGATTCATAACCTCTCGGCTCCCAAGGGCTTGTCTGTCAATGATGCGATTAACCCTGAACTGTGTTCGGTGACTTACTCATCTTTTGACATGGCATTGGCTAAGCTGTGCAAACGTCCCTGGGGCAAACCTGGCAAAGACAGATATTGAATCAGCATTTAGCTTTTTCCTGGTATAACCTGATGATTATCACTTGCTTGGTTTTCAGTATGGTGGTCAATATTTCTATGTCAAATGTATGCCCATGGGCTGCACACTCTCTTCTAATTACTTTGAACAGTTCCGCCCAATGTTGCAATAGTTGTTCACCTATAAAACTGGTTACACAGATATCATAAATTACCTTGAAGATTTGCTTGTTATGGGTCTGCTGGCTTCAGGGGCCTGTAGTTGGGCTCTTGGGGAGTTGATTTCTTTGTTCAGAGAATTGGGGGTCCCCCTCACTCCCTACAAGAAGGTTGGCCAGTCCACCTGTCTGTCGTTATTGGGTATTGAAATTGACACCATTGAGGGTGAATGTAGGCTTCCTTCCGACAAAGTGCGGGCCTTCACCCAGGTGATCGATTCCACTCCCTCTGGTAGGAATGTGACTTATTAAAGCTTGAGGTTTTTATGTGTCAACTCAATTTCACTCTCCACATTATTCCCATGGGGCAGCCCTTTTCCCTGTCCATAGCCAGGGTAATGGCCGGTCTGAGACCGAAGCATCATCACACTAGTCTGTAGGGTGAGTTGAAGGAGGATCTAAGGATCTGGTAGGAATTTCTACACCACTTTATTGGGTTGGTAGTCTGGCCAACCCTGCTGGTAACTAGCAAGACTTTGGGCCTGTTTACCGACGCAGCGGGCGGTATCTGTTTTGGGGCCATTCTGGGGCACCAATGGTGCAGGGCGGACTGGCCCGCTGGGTGGCATGACAGCAGGTTGACTAGGAGTGGAGCATTTTTGGAACTATTTACCCTTGTAGTTGCAGTCACCATTCGGTCTGATGTTTTCCAGAACACAACAGTGTTTTTTTGGTCAGACAGTCTGTCTGTTGTTGAGGCTATTGACAGGCAGAGTGCTTCTTGTAGGCAGTTTTTAAGGCTCCTGAAGGATTTTGTTTTACTTTGCTTGAAGCTGAATGTTGTCTTTAAGGCTAAGCATGTCCCTGGAGTTCATAATTAGGCAGCTGATGCTCTATCTCGCTCCAAGTTGCAGGAATGACGAGATTTTCACCCACGAGCAACAGAACGGATGACGGAGTTCCCGACATCTCTTTGGAAGATTGGGGCCACGCCTTATCTCATTTAGTGGCAGCTCCCTGAACAGGTGCACATGGAATTGTATTGTAATTGCATTTATATAGCGCTTACTACCCCTGATGAGGTGTCGAAGCACTTTTTCGGTGAGTAGCATACTACTCCGGAACCCATAAAGGATTAGTGGTGAATTAATATAGTGAAATATGAAATTAATTTGAGTGGTGGGTGTGTTAGTCCGTTATTTGGATTGAGAAGGATAGCGGAGGAATAGAAGAGTGAAAAGGTTTGCATTTATACAGCGATTGCTACCCATGATGAGGTGTTTTAGTGCTTTTAGGAGAGTAGCACGCTACTCCTGACCCAAATTGCCCTTATGAGGGCATACATTTCTGTCCGACTGAATGTGGAATCCCCCGCGCTATTTGTCCATTCCATTGGAGAGTGCTTGTTGAGGTATCAATTTTCAGCTGTGTTACGCAGCACTCTCAGCAGTCTTGGGATTGACCCATCAGGTTATTCATCTAACTTATTCAGGATTCGGGTAGCACTTTTGCTGTGTGGGCGGGGTTCTCCTCAAACAACTTTAAGTGGATTGGCCGGTGGTTATCATTGTGTTTTATGTACAACATATGCCCCGAGTTGCTCTGATTACCTGTGTTTTGAAATTATTTGAATGTTACGATGTCATGTTTGTGTATCCTTATGTAATAAACATGATCCTCTTCCCAAAGCAGCTGTTGTCTGTCATTGAGTCGTGGAGCTTTAGGAGGGGGGCGTGGCATTAAGGCCCAGGGGCCCTGAGGGCCGGACCCACTTCTTTGTCCTCTTGTTTCTTTGGCCGAAAGGAAGGGGGGACATGACTCCTTCCTGGTCACGGGTGGCGTGCGTTATGTGCATCACTTTAACTCCTGCTGTTGCAGTTAAGGGGTGTTATGTGCCAGTGTTAGGCCCATGTAGCAACGCTGCACATTTCCTTACTGTTAGAAATGGGATTTCTGGTTGGCTAGGGCATGTGCCTAAGCCAGGCAGAAACCACCACTCTAGTCAGGGCAAGGGAGTTACACACTGAAGATAACCCCTGCTCACCCCCTTGGTAGCTTGGCACGAGCAGTCAGGCTTATCCCAGAGGCAATGTGTAAAGGGTTTGCGCAACACACACACACACAGCAGCGACACACTAGGCACACCACAAAAGAAACTCCACACAAAGTTATCTCAAAAATAGCCTTTGTATAACTCATAAAACACATTAGAATGTAATCACATATGTACACTGTGCCACCTGGCACTAGGTATGACTTTACAGGGGATTATATACATTAAAGGGCCAATCGGGCCACTGTCATCACCATTAGAACACACAAGCAGTGCAAATAAAAACAACCAGTATCTACTGGCAAGAGGCACTTAGCATAAACGCATTATGCATACATCATGAGGCATAAACATCATAGCGTACATCCTAAATCAATAGTGCACCACAGTAACTCTCATAAGGTGCACACATCACCTCAGGGCCTTACGCCCAACCAAAACATGGAGGCGATCTCCAGGCCGTCTGGCCTTATCCTCGGGGGCCCGTCTTGGGCTTCCCCGCAAAGCCCTTTGTGCAAAAGTCAGGGCCCTTCTAACACGAGGCCTTCAACTGGCCCGTACTATATTGTGGGTGTGGGTGCAACTCACCCTTGTCTCTGTTTAGTAAACAAAATGCCCCCGACATTGCAGCTGCCCACAATCTGGCAGCGCAGCTGTGGAAACAAGCAGGCACCAACATTGTGCCTTGTAAGCCCCCCTCACGGGGCTTCTCCTCTTCGTTCGCAGCTACCCGCAATCTCACGGTGTAGCTGTAAGCTACCCCTGCACCCACAGTGCTCTGTACAGGCCCAACTCACCGGGGCCTCTCTTCCCCTCAGGCAACCGGGACACAGGCAAGCGGGACATGGCAGGAGGGAGCCCGCAAGGCTCCGTCTTTTCTGGGCAACACGCGGGGCTCTCACCGGCAACACGGGAGCCCTGACCACCTTCAGGCACAAGCTTGCCTGACTTCCGTCTCTGTCGGTTCTGCTTTGCGGTTGGGCTCTCTTCACTAGGCAACCCCGCCCACAGTCAGGCTACGGGCACCTGACTTCCGGCGGCATCCGGGACACTGCGAGCGAAGTTAGAACCCTCTTCTTGGGCTCAGGGAATATAATTAAAAAGTGCCCGCCACGCACCTCGGAGGCGCAGTCACCCCACCTTTGCAGCACACAACCAAAACAGGAGCGCTCCCCGCGCTGGGCTGACAAACTCCTCCTGACAGGGGGGGTAAACACAGCGCTCAGCCTGTCTCCACCCTGGAAACACCACCCAGAGGCCCGACAGCGCTCTTCTTGCGCCGGGCAAGCTTTCCAGCGCAGGGGCCCTCAATCTGCTGAAGGCAGGGGTAAAACTCCAGCGCTCTCCATGCGATGAGTCCAAGGTCACCAGGGGCAGAGCTGGGCCCAGGCAGGCCAGGTCACAGGGCCCTCTAGCAGAGGGGAAGTCCTTCGTGGCGGTTCCTCCTGGCGCCCAGCAGTCCTCTTCGTCCAGATCCAAGTAAGCACCAAAGTTCCCCTTTTCATGGGGTCCCAGCCCTAATATTTATAACTCACATGTCTTTGTTCTCCCCCTGGCACAGGGCTCTGTGCCCGGTCTAAACCAGTACTGGGGGACACTTGAAAACACATTTACAGTGCACAACAACCTCCTTTATTAGTGTAGTCTCTGGCCCCAGACATACCACTGCATTGTGGAAGGCAGGGACTGTCCTATTCAGGGTCAGGTGCTACACCTCCCACTACTCCAAATGCAGATTGGCCTATTCAGCCTAGCCCTGACTCACCCAGCCCCTCTGGAGCCACTGCACCTCCCCAGCCCCTGTCATCCCGGAGCCAGACATGCAACACACAACAGGCAGGCACAAAGACACATAGCACACAGAAATGCCTACTTCTAAAAGTGGCATTTCTAAAATACTGATAATAAATCTATGAACACCATTACGCATCATTTTGTACCACTATCCCAAACATACCAAACTTGATCATGCTACTCCTTTCATGTCAGGAATGACCACTGAAGCACATATCAGGGAATCCCCAATGCATTCCTATGAGAGGGCAGCCTCACAGTAGTGAGAAACCAAAATGGCTGTTTGTCACTAGTAGGACATGCCACACAGTTAAGGCACATCTCCTACCTTTTACCTACAGCGCACCCTGCCCATAGGGCTAGCTAGGGCCTACCTTAGGGGTGACTGATATGTAGTAAAAGGGGAGTCACAGATGTGGCACCCACTTTATGTGCCACGTCACAGCGGCAGTAAACTGTGCGCGCAGGCCCTGCAATGGCAGAGGCCTGAGACAGGTTTGAAAGGATACTTTGGTGGGTGGCGCAAGCAGCGCTGCAAGCCCACCAGTAGCATTTAATTTACTGGCCCTGGGGGTCTGAGATACCACTTTACAAGGGACTGATAGGTAAATTAAGTACGCCAACCAGGTGTAGACCAATCTTACCACGTTTACCATAGAGAGCACATGCACTTTACACTGGACGGCAGTGATAAAGTGCCCAGAGTCCTAAAACCACCAACACCAGGTCAGAAAAAATACCAGGAGGAAGACAAAAAGTTCAGGGATGACCCTGCAAAAAGGGCCAAGTCCAACACTTACATTGTCTTCTTTCTAGCACAATAAAGTTATTGCTGTGAACTTTTGCACATATTCATGTGGTGACAATGTTGGATTATTTTCTCTGAAACTACTTCTGTTTACACATCTGGCTTCGCATAACATTATCACGATGCCCAGAACACTGAGTACAAGGCCTTTTACACACAATGTACAAATGTCATCCTATCTTCATCCAGGGGGTGACAGGATTATCTGCCTTTCCATAATGTTGTTAATCTATACATAAATTGCAAGGATGCTTTCATTATAAATAATAGGCATCCCAGAGGATGGGCAGAGGAGGTACTTCAGCTGACACCGAGGGTCCCTACATACTGAGACTTCACCATGCAGCGGTCTGACATCTCTGTGAGAGGTGTCCAGTTCATGACCAGGACGGGGTCCTACATTTTCTCCTGCCAGGTAATGGGATTGGATCGCCCCTGGGGGGAATTCTTGGCTTCACACCTACACACACTCTAGCTACACATTGAGTAGGGTTGCATAGTAGGAGTACGCCTGATTACTAACTTGTATTATATGCCTGCGTATATACACTGTCTTAGCACCATGGTAGAACCCTACCTACTCATTACTCTTTTGGTATTAGTAATCACTTTCAACTGCTTCTGTCTACTGATTATCGCAGCACATGTATTTTACACAAGAATAATGTTGGTTCAATAAATATATTCAAAACGTCCCACTGTGCATTCTCTGTATATTTCTCTGAGACCAAAGAGCACAAGTGACTGAGCAAAAGGTTCAGATCTATTACCACGATCCCTGAGGGGTTAGGGTTGTCATGTTCAGTGGTTGCCAGAAACCACTCACTCCTTGTTTGGTTTGGGGGAGGCTAATGGTGGCACTGTGAGCTAGCTGGTCTCTAAGTCAACATATCCTGCAGGGTGCCTGGAATCAGTCTAGGCAGCTCGCCCAAAGTTTATGTTGTCCAACAAACGTGCAGATCCTACGGATCAGTAGGAACTTCACAACAGGGGCCTATATAGGGCGCATCCACCCGTGACCCTTCCTTTCACCATTGCGATGGCAGAAGCAGATCGGCGGCAAGCCCACCCACCGGTCCACAACATTTTGTTCTTTATGGGTTATAATGGCAGAAATGTGAACCCCAAGATCGCTGTACAACCGAAAGGGGAGTCCTCCAACGTGCTTTCTAGGGCACCACTGAGGGGGGAGACAGCAAGCTGAATCCTGAAAGAGAATATTCACATCGACTTGGGGAAAGGGCGCACATTTAGCCATTGTAGGGCATGGGGCTCCAGGCTCTAGTCACACTCTACGAGCCCACAGACAGCCTGGTGTCAGAGGGGCGAGTCTGTGGGTTGCGGACAAGGATCAGAGGTCTGGGGATGCAGGTGGAGTACACCGGTGTGGCTTTTCTTGGGATGAGCGTTGACTGTACCTTAGTGCTGGATGGGTAAAGAATGGGAGGCTCCATTATGATGTATGATTGTATGACTTCATTGAATTTAGCTGCCAGATTGTAAAAGTTTGCTATCTGATGTACATATGCAAATTCAAATGTGTTTTTTCCTCATTTGTTATTAGATGTATATGTTGTAAAGAAATTATGCGAATGTTAAGATGCCATTTGTTTTTCATTTTGTAACAAACCTGGTCCTCATCCCAAAGCAACTGTTGTCTGTCATTGACTCTTTGGGCTATAGGGAAGATCTGGCCTGGTTTGAGGGGGTCCGAGTCCTATTGTTGTTGTTGTATTCTTAACAGTATGTTTATTAAATCTTGCCATCTAGTTTCTGCTGCCGATAACGTTAGAAAAAAAAATGAGTATCCCAAGTCATCTAATCATAGCAAATAGATCTTGTTCCCAATATGGTGGTGAATTATAAATAGTTTTTAATATTTAGTACCCTTCATTATATTGCATAATATTATCTAAATTGTGTTTAATATATTTTGCAGGAATAATGTTACCATTAGTAAAAGGCTTACGTAAAGAAATGTGAATTTTCCTTGAATTTGTTTAATATGTATTTTGTTAGCTTAAAAGTATTAGTAATTGACGGGGCTTCTCTTCTATCACAGCTTCATAATTCCCATTGACATATTGTACTGTAATTTACAGCAATGTTTCTTTGTTCATTATAATTTCTGCATTTGCCATAATACATTGTTGGAAAAGCTGAAATTCTGAATCTTTGTCTACATAATATTTTATGACTATCACTTGTAATATGTTCATTACTGAATGATTTATCTAGATTTCCCGCTGATATATTGCCTGAATATTCTGACAAATCTGTTGTTTCTATTGTATTAGTAGCGTCAGGTAATTCTTGTGGGGTAAATGTTCAATGAGGATTAACTATATAATTCCATATTCGTGAAACATTGTGGTATTTGTTGCAAGCCATAGTGCTGCTTCCATGACTTTATTTGGTCCAACATTTTGGAAGTTTGTAAATGACTTATATGATAGTTTTTGTTATTTTAAGTGTAACACATATTCCATTGCAATGTGGCATTCCTTGATTGTTTCTGCTATGTGACTCAAAAATATAGTAGCTTAGAGTATTTTTAAATATTGAAATAGTGTGTGCATTCATGCATAATTTTATTCCAGTATGTAAATGTATTGTTGTATTTAATGCAGTTGTGATATGTGGATACATAGGGTCAATAGACCGTAAGATGTTCCCATAATATGGCGATCCTAGTTTTACTGAGTAGATGTTGTTATTATGTTTATAAGAGAAGGTATTCATCAGGATGCATATGCATTTGATTAGTAAAGCTTTGCATTCTTTTATATAATTCATCGCCTAGGTCCATAATATAATGTAAGTTGTTAGGTACCCAATTATTAACTGGTTTTGAGTAATTATGTAAAACTGCTAATATGCAATTTGGACGGCATTGTTTGCCTCTTGAAATGTCTTAAAAGTTTTCATGCCCTTGATGATAATGTGACTGTAGAATTCTATTCATGTTTTTTTGTAAATTAAATAATGTATTTTTCTTACCTTGTTTTTTTTATCCCTGTAAAATATGAATTCATATTTTTGTTTGGAGAAAAGTAGGAAGCTAAAACGTACAAAAAGGAGGAAGGTAAGAATAAAAGAAAGTAAGAATGTAAAGAGAAAGTGGTTAAAAAATAAATGTAGGTAGAAAGAAAAAAAAAACATTGTTGAAAGATAAAGTATGAAAGATCGAAAGTTTTAGTGACATTAATGTTGGAATTAAGAATTAAAGTAGTAGACTTAGAATTTTTTTAATGAAATTAAAAAGAATGAGTGATTTGAAAAAGTAATTTGGAGATAAAGAAAGCTAAGAAAAACTATTTAAAAAGTTATAAGAAAGAAAAAAAGCAAGCAAGAAAGAATTTCTGACTGGAAGTCCCATCTCAGATGGAAGGTGTAGTATTAACAGAGCTAGGTTAACAGATGCTATCCCTCTCTTGTTACACTTACTCTCAGAGGAGCGTTGCACTTTTAGCTTTGGGCAGGAGGTGGGGGGTATTCTGACAAAGGACGGATTCGGAGGGGCGCTGGCTGATAGCAATGAGTCAGAAGGATGCCATCTGTGTTTCATGTGGTCCGAACACGGATGACCCGAGGGGTTTTGACTTCCTCCTATCTGAGTTGCATCTCTGGGCCCTACCCTATATCGTCTGTGGTGATTCTAATGGAACCCTGTGTCCCAAAAACCATTCAGAATCTCAGCATGTTCACTCTCATCAGCTGTCTGACGATCCTTCCCGACGGGGCAAGAACCGGCTCCGGGGGGGCTGTTCACCAGTTACTTTCTTCATATTTTCTGGTCACCCTTTGGCGATGCAAGCATCCTCAGGATCCAGGGTTTACCTTTTACTCCGTGCCCCACAAAGTGATGTGCAGGTTAGATATGTTTTTGGTGAGCGGTAACGTGATTTCCTCTTCCAATATTCACATAATCCGCGGGTCTCGACTGATCATAACTCTCTTTCATTGTCTACTTCTTTTGGGGTGGTTTTTTAGGCACCAGGCCCTCGAAGGTGGACATTTGAATGTAGGCTCGTGTTGGAGGAGGATTATGTTAGTGGCATGAATGCACATTTAAGTGAACTCCTCGAATGTATTTTCAGATCAGCTCCACCTCTGGTGGTTTGGATGCTCTTAAGGTCTCGTGTAGAGGACAGACCCTTCAGTTGGCCTCTCGCCTTCGGAAGGTAGCACTGATGGAGGAAATGACTGCTTGACGGACCTTGAGCCGCTTAGAAACTAACTGGGGTCAACATGGTAAAGGACTGGCCACAGGCTGACCTGCCTTGAGAGCATGCTTCAGACCTCAAAGCCTCTCTCAGGAAACATATTTGGGATAGAGCAATCAAAAACGGAAGGGCTCGGCAGATGAACTATTTTGAAAACAGCGACAAAATGGGTCGAATCTGGTCATTTAGGGTAAGAGATTGATCCCGTTTAAAAAGTGTTTGACTAATTAGGGACAAGAACGGGTCCCCAGTTACTGAGTCAGTCGCAGTCTAAAAAGTTTTTCGTTGGTTCTATCAGGATAATGAGAACTGCTCATCTTCCCCCGAGAACATACTTCGATTTAACCAGCAGCATCTGGAGCATATGGCTACTATCACAAAGCGGTCTGAGTTGGAGGCGCCTATTACCCTCAGGAAGGTTAACAATGCTTTTGGCTCTTTGGCCAAGGGGAAGGCGGCTGGTTCTGATCAGATTTGTTTAAAGTTTGATGCCACTTTCTCGCAGTATTTGGCTCCTGTGCTGAGGGCCTGTTCAATTCTGTCGATGTGTCACACAGGGTTCCTGAGTCTTGGAGGAAGATAAACATTGTAATGTTCCTTAAAAAGGGAAAGATCCTACACTCTGTGGCTCATACCGTCCAATTTTGTTGATCAATACAGACTCCAAAATTTACACGTGTGTTCTCACTAATCAGTTATCTGCTATTATTGTGGATTTGGCGGACCTGAATCAGCATGGTTTTATCCCTGGATGTGAGAAAACATCTCATATTAATATTGCTATCACAGCTCTGGAGGTGGCTTCGGTCGGAGGTGGGCCAATTGGCTTGATGTGTTTGGATGCAGAGAAGGCCTTTAATAGGGTCTCCTGACCCTTCCTTTGGGGGGTAATGGAGGCCAAAGACTTAGGCCCAGTTTTTTTCTCAAGGGGCAGGGTCTCTATTTGGGCCTCACTGCCAGAATATGTAGCGCAGGGGAACAATCAGATTCTATTTCTATACTTGGGGGACTAGGTAGGGGTGTTCTCTTTCCCCTCAGTTGTTCGCTCTTTATATCGGACCATTTCACCAGTCCTTCAAACGGATTGTAGAGATACAACCCCTGAGACTTCATCACTTTAAAGTGAAAATCCTGGCTTATGAGGACGATATAGCCATTTTGACTCCTTCCCCAATTAGTGGTCTACTTGCGGTGGTGGAAGCGGCCCAGTCATTTGGAGAATTTGCCAGCTTCAAGCTAAATGAGGAAAAGACCCAGATTCAATCTAATGTGGCTCCTCATGACAAGAGGTGGGTACAGTCTTTGGTATATCTGAGTGTTATCCTAACGGAAAACACATGGGACAGCTTAGAAAACAACTATGGGAAGTTGCTCCAACATTCAGCTGAGTTATTGCTCAAGTAGCGTTTACAGTTGGTACTTATTGGCCACTGTGATCTCCTTAAAAATGATTATCCTTCCTCAACATCTTCATTTTTTCTGTTGCATTCCATTTTCTTTTACTGGTTGACTTCTTTACAAAAGTGGAGTCATGGCAGAAGTTTATTTGGTCATATCGGAAGCCTCGCAGTAAGATTCAGTTCTTACAGCAGTCTAAGGAGGATGGGGGAGTTTCAATCCTGGCCCTCAGGCTCTACTTTCTAGCATACTTTTTCTCATGACTCCGGTTGGTGTTGGGCTAGGGGCACTGGCCCTTGGGCTGTATATTTCCCCTGGGGGGATTCGATCACTGTCGGTACCGACATTGTGGATACAATGTATTTCACGCGAACTCGGTTCACAACTCTAAAAGTCTTTCATCTTATTTGGGGTGCCTTTAAGAGAACCTTCTCCGTCATTTCCTCATTCAACCAGCTTACATACTGTCTTGCCTCGCCTTCAAAATACTACCACCCCCACATGATGGCCCAAACACAATGAGGCAGAAACATAAAACACAACAACACCTAGAAAGGGGTTTCTGTTGATTACCGTGCGTGGCGGCGCCTACCGAGTACCAAAAGAACTACCGGGTACCCACGAACTACAATTCCTATGATGCCCGGGTACGGATGGGCATTTAGGTGAACACGTCGCGCAGGACGCTGTGCGTAATCCTGATTTGTTGGATTGTTCTCTCTCGGCTCGGAGAGAACGGAGGAAGAAAGCGCTGTTGGGGAGTCCTGGCTTGGATGGTCCCCGGGGTGAAGTGAGCCGCGGTTCGGACGATCAGCGGCTGTCGCGTGAGTAGCTTGAGGAAAGGCTTGGAAGCCTGGAATCGGCGTCCTATCCAATTTGTGATCCGAACACTGAGACAGTAGTCATTGAGCGGAATACAGCGGTGAGATTAACCGCGTATTGCCGTCTCCTTTTTCTAGTAGAATCCAAGCGTCTTTTGAAAACTTTCTACGGTTCTCTTAGCGGAATTCAGCGGTGTTGTTCGCCGCTTATTACCGTTGGGAGTTCAAGCTTCCATTCACAGCCCTAGAAGTACAGCGGAATACAGCGGTGAAATTAACCGCGTATTGCCGTTTGTATACTTCTTACCTTCTACCTTAGGAAGGGATAAGACTTTGTTAGGACACTTAACTCATACTGAAGACTCCTCACATGGGCTACAGTTACCCTATATTTCCTCTGATACTTCCTGGGAAGGGGCAATGTATATTTCTACAGACTGGCTTTGATGTTATATTGTCAGTGCTAGGGGAAGGTTATTATTTACTCTACGGAATTCAGGGGTCCTCTGTCCGAGTGCAAAGCGACCTGTGGGTATGTATGAGGTCTGTGTTGGCTCATTTGGATTGAGTGTTGTGTGGATCTGCAAACATTAATGTTCATGAGCATTTATCATTTCAGGTCCAAGCTTGGTTTGTGTAACAATTGAGGATGTCCAAGGACTGTATCGACTACAGTATTAGTATTCGGGTACATATGTGCTAGCCTCTAGCGAGACATATATGAGAGTAGGTATCATAACCTGTGTTTATATCTCTATGATTTATTGTTTCAGGTTCTATTCCACTGCTGTCCCTTCCCTCTCCTTTCCCTCGCCTGATCATTTGAATACCCTGTATATATTGCTTTCAGGGTGTTGGTGCTATCAGGAGGTGGACCTTTTCTTGCTGCGACTGGATCCTGCGGAGCGGGGCCTGACAGTTTTACTTTAGAAAACGCAAAGACTCTCTTTTTAGAATAATGCTTGGGGTTTTATTTATGCAATGCTCTCTAACAGAAAGGCTTTCCCAGATATCAAATGAGTAACATTCAAATATATATATATATTATCTACTGGCGCCAGTAGATAGTTATAGTTAGGACCTATTTTCCATAGGAAATCCGCAACATTCTATTTGAAATAACGTTGGCGCTGGTTGACGAATCTTCGCGAAAGTTTCCAACTTGTTGGGGCACTCCGGTCCGCTCCTATCCTGAAAGTCTCGGGGTGATTCATCAAGCGGGGGCCGAGAAAAAAGGGGGGTCTCAAAACGTGTTTTCCCCATTCATTTTTCCATAGGAACCTTTCATCGCAGCTACAGCCCGAACTGCTGAACGGAATTACACCAAATTTGGCAAAGAGGTAGCCCTTGGTTCAGTGTTGTGCCTTTTGCTTAAATGGTGTAAATCCGTTCAGTAGTTCCTGAGAAATTTGAAAAAGAAAACACATATATATCTGGGCGGAGCCTAACCACACATGTCATCGTGAGATCTGATTGGCTGTCAGCACTTCATCCTGGAATTGCTGGCAGCCATCTTAGGACCAATATAAATGATAGTACCCCATTGAAATGCATTGTAGTGAATCAAAGATTTTGAGGGTTACCAAAAGCAGAACTATAAAGGGTGATAACAGACTTTAGTTACAATAGAATTCATTTGTTGATGGTACCATACTAATTTCAGGAATTGTGGTGTGTTCTAAGGTGATTTTACCCTGTGAAAAACCTTCTGCTGGGATATCATGAATCATGTTTGAGAGAAAACTATTTTCACATGCTTGTCCCATACAGTTTTGGAAGGTGCTCCAGAAGCTAAAATGAGAGCATATTTTCTGTAAATTCACATTATCTTTCTCAGTCATGTGAGAATGAAGTCTGACATTCTCAGTAAAACATGTACATCCAACAAGGGCAGAGACTGTCAGTTGATTCCTTTGTGTTCTACTGCAGCTTCCCAGAGTGTTCTAAAGAACAACTAGAGTGCTAACAGCCTTACTTATGACAAAAGTATGGCACACCTGAAGCCATCTTGATTGGAATAAACTGGTAACACTTAAAACATTTAATTTAAAAAGGAACAAAATGATGGGGTTCATTTTGTCATAGAAATTATGGTTAGTGCTGTAGAAAGAAAAATTAGGACATGTTTTAAGTGAGATCTCAAATATCTTCCTGTTATATTTCAACAGGAGCAGCCTGCCAGTTGATGCCTTTGTGTTCTACTGCAGCTTCCCAGAGTGTTCTAAAGAACAACTAGAGCACTAACAGCCTTACTTATGACAAAAGTATGGCACACCTGAAGCCATCTTGATTGGAATAAACCGATAACACTTAAAACATTTAATGTAAAAGGAACAAAATGAGGGGTTCTTTTTGAAATAGAAATTATGGTTAGTGCTGCAGAAAGAAAAATTAGGGCATGTTTTAAGTGAGATCTCAAATCCTCTTCTATTTCATTAGAAAATTCTGAAAACAATCACTTTCAATACCAGCAGCAGACTTCCAGATAACTCCCTGGTGAGCAGTAGCTTTACTACAGTGATCTAATGAGCAACTAGAGTGCTAACATTCTGAATTTATGGCAAATGTGAGACACATCTGAATGCCTTCTTGATGGAATCAAAGTAAAAAACTGAAAGCATTTCCTACTGAGGAGACTGCAGTAAATGAGGAAATTAGGAAACTTCATAACAAAGAAGTCTTCCAAGATGGCCAACAGTGAAAAAAGAGCCCAAATGTAGCACAAATATTACCCAGATGTAGCCCACATATAGCCCAATGACAAAAGTGTGCAAAACACTTTTTATTTTTATTTTTTTGCAGTTTTATGTAGTGCAGACTGGTCAGGTATTGGAGCGTTGCATCTTAAAACATGACCCCCTACACTACAAAAACACCACTGCACTACCCTAAACCCTAAAACACTACCCCAGCACGACCCCTACACTACACAAGCACCACTGCACTATCCTAAACCCTAAAACACTACCCCCAGCATGACCCCTTACACTACACAAACACCACTGCACTACCCTGAACCTAAAACACTACCCCAACACCACTGCACTAACCTAAATCCTAAAACACTACCCCAAGCACGACCCCCTACACTACCCAAACACCACTGCACTACCCTAAAACATGACCCCTACACTACAAAAACACCACTGCACTACCCTAAACCCTAAAACACTACCACCAGCACGACCCCTACACTACACAAGCACCACTACACTACCCTAAACCCTAAAACACTACCCCCAGCACGACCCCTACACTACCCAAACACCACTGCACTAACCTAAATCCTAAAACACTACCCCCAGCACGACCCCTACACTACCCAAACACCACTGCACTACCCTAAAACATGACCCCTACACTACACAAACACCACTGCACTACCCTAAACCCTAAAACACTACCCCAGCACGACCCCTACACTACACAAGCACCACTGCACTACCCTAAACCCTAAAACACTACCCCCAGCACGACCCCCTACACTGCCCGAACACCACTGCACTGCCCTAAACCCTGAAACACCAGCCCCTGCACGACCCCTACACTGCCCGAACACCAGTGCACTGCCCTAAACCCTGAAACACCACCCCTAGCACAACCCCCTACACTGCCCGTACACCACTGCACTGCCCTAAACCCTGAAACACCACCCCCGGCACGACCCCCTACACTGCCCGAACACCACTGCACTGCCCTAAACCTTGAAACACCACCCCCAGCACGCCCCCTACACTGCCCGAACACCACTGCACTGCCCTAAACCCTGAAACACTACCCCCAGCAAGACCCCCTACACTGCCCGAACACCACTGCACTGCCCTAAACCCTGAAACATCACCCCCAGCAAGACCCCTACACTGCCCGAACACCACTGCCCTAAACCCTGAAACACCAACCCCAGCACGACCCCTACACTGCCCGAACACCACTGCACTGCCCTAAACCCTGAAACACCACCCCAGCATGACCCCTACACTGCCCGAACACCACTGCTCTGCCCAAAACCCTGAAACACCAGCCCCAGCACGACCCCTACACTGCCCGAACACCACTGCACTGCCCTAAACCTTGAAACAACAGCCCCAGCATGACCCCCTACACTGCCCGAACACCACTGCACTACCCTAAACCCTGAAACACCACCCCCAGCACGACCCCCTACACTGCCCGAGCACCACTGCACTGCCCTAAACCCTGAAACACCAGCCCCAGCACAACCCCTACACTGCCCGAACACCACTGCACTGCCCTAAACACTGAAAAACCACCCCTGCACAACCCCTACACTGCCCGAACACCACTGCACTGCCCTAAACCCTGAAACACCACCCCAGCACGACCCCCTACACTGCCCAAACACCACTGCACTGCCCTAAACCCTGAAACACCACCCCTGCACGACCCCTACACTGCCCGAACACTACTGCACTGCCCTAAACCCTGAAACACCATCCCCAGCACGACCCCCTACACTGCACGAACACCACTGTACTGCCCTAAACCCTGAAACACTACCCCCAGCAAGACCCCTACACTGCCCGAACACCACTGCACTGCCCTAAACCCTGAAACATCACCCCCAGCAAGACCCCTACACTGCCCGAACACCACTGTCCTAAACCCTGAAACACCACCCCCAGCAAGACCCCCTACACTGCCCGAACACCACTGCACAGCCCTAAACCCTGAAACACCAGCCCCAGCACGACCCCTACACTGCCCGAACACCACTGCACTGCCCTAAACACTGAAACACCACCCCTGCACGACCCCTACACTGCCCGAACACCACTGCACTGCCCTAAACCCTGAAACACCACCCCCAGCATGACCCCCTACACTGCCCGAACACCACTGCACTGCCCTAAACCCTGAAACACCACCCCTGCACGACCCCCTACGCTGCCGAACACCACTGCACTGCCCTAAACCCTGAAACACTACCCCAGCAAGACCCCCTACACTGCCCGAACACCACTGCACTGCCCTAAACCCTGAAACATCACCCCCAGCAAGACCCCTACACTGCCCGAACACCACTGCCCCTAAACCCTGAAACACCACCCCCAGCAAGACCCCTACACTGCCCGAACACCACTGCACTGCCCTAAACCCTGAAACACCACCCCAGCATGACCCCCTACACTGCCCGAACACCACTGCTCTGCCCAAAACCCTGAAACACCAGCCCCAGCATGACCCCCTACACTGCCCGAACACCACTGCACTGCACTAAACCCTGAAACACCAGCCTCAGCACGACCCCCTACACTGCCCGAACACCACTGCACTGCCCTAAACCCTGAAACACCAACCCCAGCACGACCCCATACACTGCCCGAACACCACTAAACTGCCCTAAACCCTGAAACACCAGCCCCAGCACAACCCCGTACACTGCCCGAACACCACTGCACTGCCCTAAACCCTGAAACACCAGCCCCAGCACGACCACCTACACTGCCCAAAACCACTGCACTACCCTAAACCCTGAAACACCAGCCCCAGCACGACCCCTACACTGCCCAAACACAACTGCACTGCCCTAAACCCTCAAACACCAGCCCCAGCACGACCCCTACACTGCCCGAACACCACTGCACTGCCCTAAACCCTGAAACACCACCCCCAGCACGACCCCCTACACTGCCCGAACACCACTGCACTGCCCTAAACCCTAAAACACCACCCCCAGCACGACCCCCTACACTGCCCGAACACCACTGCACTGCCCTAAACCCTGAAACACCACCCCCAGCACGACCCCATACACTGCCCGAACACCACTGAACTGCCCTAAACCCTGAAACACCACACCCAGCACGACCCCTACACTGCCCGAACACCACTGCACTGCCCTAAACCCTGAAACACCACCCCTGCACGACCTCCTACACTGCCGGAACACCACTGCACTGCCCTAAACCCTGAAACACCACCCCCAGCACGACCCCCTACACTTCCCGAACACCACTGCACTGCCCTAAACCCTGAAACATCAACCCCAGCAAGACCCCTACACTGCCTGAACACCACTGCCCTAAACCCTAAAACACCACCCCCTACACTGCACCGAACACCACTGCACTACCCTAAACCCTGAAACACCACCTCCAGCAAAACCCCCTACACTGCCTGAACACCATTGCTCTGCCCTAAACCCTGAAACACCAGCCCCAGCACGACCCCCTACACTGCCCGAACACCACTGCACTGCCCTAAACCCTGAAACACCACCCCCAGCACGACCCCCTACACTGCCCGAACACCACTGCACTGCCCTAAACCCTGAAACACCACCCCCAGCACGACCCCCTACACTGCCCGAACACCACTGCACTGCCCTAAACCCTGAAACACCACCCCAGCACGACCCCATACACTGCCCGAACACCACTGAACTGCCCTAAACCCTGAAACACCAGCCCCAGCACAACCCCGTACACTGCCCGAACACCACTGCACTGCCCTAAACCCTGAAACAACAGCCCCAGCACGACCACCTACACTGCCCGAAAACCACTGCACTACCCTAAACCCTGAAACACCAGCCCCAGCACGACCCCCTACACTGCCCGAACACCACTGCACTGCCCTAAACCCTCAAACACCAGCCCCAGCACGACCCCCTACACTGCCCAAACACCACTGCACTGCCCTAAACCCTGAAACACCAGCCCCAGCAAGAACCCCTACACTGCCCGAATACCACTGCACTGCCCTAAACCCTGAAACACCACCCCCAGTAAGACCCCCTACACTGCCCGAACACCACTGCACTAAACCCTGAAACACCACCCCCAGCAAGACCACCTACACTGGCCGAACACCACTGCACTGCCCTAAATCCTGAAACAGCACCCCCTGCACGATCCCCTACACTGCCCAAACACCACTGCACTGCCCTAAACCCTGAAACACCACCCCTGCACGACCCCCTACACTGCCCGAACACCACTGCACTGCCCTAAACCCTGAAATACCACCCCTCAGCACGACACCCTACACTGCCCGAACACCACTGCACTGCCCTAAACCCTGAAACACCACACCCAGCACGACCCCCTACACTGCCCGAACACCACTGCACTGCCCTAAACCCTGAAACACCACCCCCTGCACGACCTCCTACACTGCCGGAACACCACTGCACTGCCCTAAACCCTGAAACACCACCCCCAGCACGACCCCCTACACTGCCCGAACACCACTGCACTGCCCTAAACCCTGAAACATCAACCCCAGCAAGACCCCTACACTGCCTGAACACCACTGCCCTAAACCCTGAAACACCACCCCCTACACTGCCCGAACACCACTGCACTGCCCTAAACCCTGAAACACCAGCCCCAGCATGACCCCTACACTGCCCGAACACCACTGCACTGCCCTAAACCCTGAAACACCAGCCCCAGCACGACCACCTACACTGCCCGAACACCACTGCACTGCTCTAAACCCTGAAACACCAGCTCCAGCACGACCCCCTACACTGCCCGAACACCACTGCACTGCCCTAAACCCTGAAACACCAGCCCCAGCACGACCCCCTACACTGCCCGAACACCACTGTACTGCCCTAAACCCTGAAACACCAGCCCCAGCACGACCCTCTACACTGCCCGAACACCACTGCACTGCCCTAAACCCTGAAACACCACCCCCTGCACGACCCCCTACACTGCCCGAATACCACTGCACTGCCCTAAACCCTGAAACACCACCCCTGCACCACCCCCTACACTGCCCGAACACCACTGCACTGCCCTAAACCCTGAAACACCACCCCCTGCACCGCCCACTACACTGCCCGAACACCACTGTACTGCCCTAAACCCTGAAACACCACCCCCAGCACGACCCCCTTTACAGTACACAAACACCACTGCACTACCCTAAACCCTAAAACACTACCCCTACACTACACAAACACCACTGCACTACCCTAAACCCTAGAACACTACCCCCAGCACGACCCCCTACACTACCCGAACACCACTGCACTGCCCTAAACCCTAAAACACTCCCCCAGCACAACCCCCTACACTACCCGAACACCACTGCACTGCCCTAAACACTGAAACACCAGCCCCAGCACGACCCCCTACACTGCCCAAACACCACTGTACTGCCCTAAACCCTGAAACACCAGCCCCAGCACGACCCTCTACACTGCCCGAACACCACTGCACTGCCCTAAACCCTGAAACACCACCCCCAGCACGACCCCCTACACTGCCCGAACACCACTGCACTGCCCTAAACCCTGAAACACCACCCCGCATGACCCCTACACTACCCAAACACCAATGCACTACCCTAATCCCTAAAACACTACCCCCCGCACGACCCCCTACACAACCCTAAACCCTAAAACACTACCCCCCTCACGACTCCCTACACTACCCAAAGACCACTGCACTACCCTAAACCCTAAAACACGACCTCCTACAATACACAAACACCACTGCACTACCCTAAACCCTAAAACACTACCCCCTACACTACACAAACACCACTGCACTACCCTAAACCCTAAAAAACTACCCCCAGCACGAACCCCTACACTACCCAAACACCACTGCACTACCCTAAACCCTAAAACACTATCCCCAGCAGTACCCCCTACACTACCCAAACACCACTGCACTACCCTAAACCCTAAAACACTACCCCCAGCAGTACCCCCTACACTACCCAAACACCATTGCACTACCCTAAACCCTAAAACACTACCCCCAGCAGTACCCCCTACACTACCCAAGCACCACTGCACTACCCGAAATCACTACCCCCAGCACGACCCCTACACTACCCAAACACCACTGCACTACCCTAAACCCTAAAACACTACCCCCAGCACGACCCCTACACTACCCAAACACCACTGCACTACCCTAAACCCTAAAACACTCCCCCAGCACGACTCCCTACACTACCCAAACACCACTGCACTACCCTAAACCCTAAATCTACCCCCAGCATGACCCCCTACACTACACAAACACCACTGCACTACCCTAAACCCTAAAACACTACCCCCAGCACAACCCTCTTCACTACCTAAACACAACTGCACAATTTGTTACAGGCGTTGCAACGCAGGCCTGTGGTGCTTACTGGAAGTACCTGGTGGGCTAGTTGGGCCCCAGGGACCCTCAGGATTCAAGGTGACCTAATCCCCCAACTTAAAACGCTCCACGGGGCGCGTTTGCACAGTGGTGAAGGGAGGGGCGGGGCCTCAGGTGACATGTGCGCAAACACGCCCTGTGGTGCGTTTTAAGTTGGGGAATTAATTCCTTTGAATCCTGAGGGACCCTGGGAGCCAACTAGCCCACCAGGTACCTTCAGTAAGCACAACAGAGTTGCGTTGCAGAGAGGTGAAAAAAGGTGCGTGGCCTCGGAACGCCTCTTTGCAACTCAGCTCTGTGGTCCTAACTGTAGGTACCTGGGGGCTAGTTGGGCCCCAGGGACCCTCAGGATTCAAGGGACTTAATCCCGCAGCTTAAAATGCGCCACGGGGTGCGTTTGCACACATGTCACCTCAGGCCCCCTCCCTTCACCACTGTGCAAACGCGCCCTGTAGCGCGTTTTAAGAGGTAGTTTTAATCCCCCTGCCCTATTATGTACTAGGGACTTGCAGAGGAGGTCATGCTAATCACAGGGTTACCCCAACGCATAGTGTTCCCTAGTGTATGTAGGTGTTTTCACTGTATTCTAAGTGTCTTTTAGCATAGCACTGGCTCTGGTTAGTCAGTCATTTACCACCAGTACCCGTCTGAAAAGTTGTGGGCACAGGATGATTTTGCAACAAGGCCTCTTTCTGCTCCTCTGTTGGTTCTTTCTGCACATCTTTTGCTTCTTTCTGTGCGTTTTTTCTTCTTTCTTCACATGTCCTACCTCTGTAGGCATAGTTTGAAACTAGCATTTAAAAAACCTTTGAAATTCACTTAAAAATCATAGGTTTCAGGCACGTTATAGTTAGAAATTAGCATTTAAAAAACCTTTGAAATTCACTGAAAAAACCATAGGTTTCAGACACGTTATAGTTAGAAATTAGCATTTAAAAAACCTTTGAAATTCAATGAAAAAACCATAGGTTTTAGGGACAGTTATAGTTAGTTGGACATTTCACTCGTACAAAACCATAGAAATTCCCCCGTTATAGTTAGTTCAGCTAACTATAACTCGCGCCCCACAATGCACTGCTGATGACGTCACATATTACATCACTCATGACATGGTAAGTGACATCACTGATGACATCACTGATGACATCTCAAATGACATCACTGATGACATCATCCATGTGATAATTTCATGCATCTTCTCACACCCTAATATAACTTTTGATACACCCACTCTAAATTACAGACTGCCATTCTCAAAACCATAGACACTCCAACACCAAAAACTACATACCCACTCACTGATTCTTAGGTCTACACACACATCCACTCACTCACCCGTACAGTCACTCATACTTAGTCACTCAGTACAGGACTATCATATGCACTCATACACCTATATAAACACTCACATACCGCCACTCATCCATAGAGGTACTCACACACCTAGTCAGTCATGCAAAAACTTAATCACACACCCATGTACTCACCTATACAGTTATACACACACCAGCTCACTTACTCATACAAATACTAGCACATTCTTATGCTCTTATACAATCACTGATACAAGTACACACTCATCCATACAGCCACTCTCACAATCACACACTCTCACTTATAGCCATTTATATACTCCAACACACATATATACTGCCTTTCACATATGTAGTTACTCACACATGTACCACTGAGATATACATTCAATCACTAACACACCCATACACACACTCACCCACCCATACAGTCCATCACAGATGCACTCTTGAAACCATGCACCCAGTGAATCACCAACTCACACATCTATGCACAGAGTCACACACACCCACCCACACAAACACTCAGGCACCCATACAGATACTCAGACAACCAATCAATAACCCATGTAGACACTCATGTAGCTATTCAGAAAGCCATGCAGCCGCTTACAAACCAACAGACAGACGGATACAGACATTCACACAGTTTAGTCACTAACCCATGCATTCAGTAAGATACATTTAATCACTCACTTGTAGAGTCAGTCACTCACGTACTAAATCATCCATTCAGACACTTATACACCCACTCATTCTTCAATACGCCTTTCCTATATATATTAAACATATTTAAACTTTACAGAACACACAGTCACTGGATGATGTCATCAGTGATGTCATCAGTGATGTCATTTGAGATGTCATCAGTGATGTCATCAGTGATGTCACTGACCATGTTATGAGTGATGTAATATGTGACGTCATCAGCAGTGCATTGCGGGGCGCGAGTTATAGTTAGCTGAACTAACTATAACGGGGAATTTCTATGGTTTTGTACGAGTGAAATGTCCAACTAACTATAACTGTCCCTAAAACCTATGGTTTTTTCAGTGAATATATATATATATATATATACATATATTACCTACTGGCAGTCGCCAGTAGGTAGTTATAGTTAGGATCTCGTTTCTATTCAAAAAGTGTTTTTTCTTTTCCCAATATCATTGGTGTCGTTTTACAAATCTTCGCGAAATTTTCAAAACTAATGGCCCGCTCCGGTCAGCTCCTGTCTTGAAAGTTTCGGGGTGATTCGTCAAGCGGGGGCTGAGAAAAAAGGGGGGTCCCAAAACGCGTTTTCCCCATGTTAATTTCCATAGGAAAAATTGGAACATGCTACAGCCCGAACTGCTGAACGGAATAACACCAAATTTGCCAAAAAGGTAGCCCTTGGCTCTGAAAGCAGCCTTTTTTTTTAAATGGTGTAAATCCGTTCAGTAGTTCCTGATAAATTAAAAAAAGAAAACTTTTGATATCTGAGCACCGAGGAGGGTTCGCGAACCCTCCCGGGCACAAGCTTCACTCTGATTGGCTGCTAATACTCTAATCCAGAATGTGTTGGCAGCCATCTTGTGACTCGGTAACCGAGTCACAAGAAAAGAGTTAAAAAAAGGTGAAAAAGAAGAAAAGGGGGCAGGGGAGAAATACCCTGACCCCCTAGGCCTGCTCAGGGAGTCCCAAAGGACCCCCAGGGCCAAAAAAAGCATTTTTTTTTTAAACGGCAGATTTTGCATTGGGGTCGCGAATCATGCGCTTCGTTTTTGAAAGCCCCCGGGTGGGCCATGTCCCGGGGGCACTCGCCAATTAATTTGTGGGGGCCCAGGGGACTGCCACCTCCCCGGGGCTTTATAAAATTTTAATGAGGGGGGGGCCTCGCGGGCCCTCCCAAGCCCCGGGGACCATCACCTCCCCAGGGATTTATTAAATAATGAGAGGGGGCCTCGTTATAAAAATAACGAGGCGCTTCTTTTTCTTTAAGCCTCCGGGTGGGCCAGGTCCTGGTGGTAATCAGTTTTATAATTTGTGGGGGCCCGCTGGGGGCCCCTGCAGCCCCGGGGACAACCAACTCCCCAGGGCAATTGTAATTGAAAGGGGGGCTCGCTGCCTCCCCCCCAAACCCCGGGGACCACCACCTCCCCGGGGCTTTATTAAATAATATGGGGGGCCTCGCGGGCCCCCCCAAGCCCCGGGGACCACCACCTCCCCGGGGCTATGTAAATAAAGTGAGGGGGGCCGCGTGGCCCCCCTCGTGGAGCTGTCGGTGGCCCTGGGGACCGCCACCCCCCAGGGCCGGCTCCTGTAATGTCCCAGGGTGCCCACCCCGGGACATTAATGTTTGCAATGACAGGGCGGGAGCCGTGTGGCTCCCGCCCTGTGATTGCAAACACTGCTTTGCTTTTTGGAAGCAAGAGCAGGAAACCTGCTCTTGCTTCCAAGAAGCAAAGCAGTATTGGTTTTGGGCAAGGGGAGCTGCATATTAGCAGCTCCCCTTGTCCAAAAGCAATGCCGGCTCCCTCAGGAGGCGGGGAGCCGGCTGGGACCGTGGGGGCTTTGGGGCTCCCCCCACGGTCCCCAAGGGTATGCCTCGGGGGATGGGGTCCCCGAGGCAGAATTAAACAATATAGAATAGGGGACATTCTTTTTTTTTAATTTCGCGCGCTTGGAGTCGTGACTCCATCATGTCCAGCACGGGCCCCCAGTGTAAACGCGATGGGCTCGTGAATCCAAGCGAGAAATAAAAATAACGAGGCGCTTCTTTTTCTTTAAGCCTCCGGGTGGGCCAGGTCCTGGTGGTAATCAGTTTTATAATTTGCGGGGGCCCACTGGGGGCCCCCGCAGCCCCGGGGACAACCAACTCCCCAGGGCAATTGTAATTGAAAGGGGGGGCTCGCTGCCTTCCCCCCCCAAGCCCCGGGGACCACCACCTCCCCGGGGCTTTATTAAATAATGCGGGGGGCCTTGCGGGCCCCCCAAACCCCGGGGACCACCAGCTCCGCGGGACTTTGTAAATAATGTGAGGGGGGCTGTGTGGCCCCCCTCGTGGAGCTGTCGGTGGCCCTGGAGACCGCCACCCCCCAGGGCCGGCTCCTGTAATGTCCCGGGGTGCCCACCCCCGGGACATTAATGTTTGCAATGAGAGAGCGGGTGCCGTGTGGCTCCCGCCCTGTGATTGCAAACACTACTTTGCTTTTTGGGAGCGAGAGCAGGAAACCTGCTCTTGCTTCCAACAAGCAAAGCAGTATTGGTTTTGGGCAAGGGGAGCTGCATATTAGCAGCTCCCCTTGTCCAAAAGCAATGCCGGCTCCCGCAGGAGGCGGGGAGCCGGCTGGGACCATGGGGGCTTTGGTGCTCCCCCCACGGTCCCCAAGGGTATGCCTCAGGGGATAGGGTCTGATGCAGCGCGTACAATAAAAACTATTCTCCTCCTAGGTCACTTATAGGTCATCCAGGGGCAAACTATATTTTCTCACATCCACATGACGATGGGGCCCATAAACATCGCCTAACACACACGCACACACCTGGATTTCCTTTACACCTTTACGAAATTCTGTATTCCTAGGAGAAGCATGAGAACTAAATGGAAAACACCATTTATGTACCGCTGGAAGGAGCCGGGATATCTTATTACCTTAACTTATCACTTTCTTTTAGTTATTTTCTTTAAGATATTCCTGCTCATTGGTTTGTCGATGAATCATTCATGTAAAAAATTAGTTCATAGTGATTAAGACCAGCTAAATCACAATAACCAATTACTGATGTCACAATTACTTAGGAAAATAATCACTGAGTCATTTGATTTAAAGAATCAAAATTTTTATATAATTTTAAAAGCATGAGAAAGAATTTAAACTTTTATTCAATCAAATCATTCATTATTAATTCAAATATTTATTAAGCATAATCAATTTATTGCAGAAAGGAAATTTTCGTCATGAAGCAAAACCCTAATTACCTGCCTACCTTCCTAATTTAGCCTAATGATTTCTAACCTAAGTTTAAGAATTAGAAATAACCTGATTCTCATACTCAACTGGAAAATTAAGACAGCAACAGAAACTTCAGCTCGTCAGCATCAGCTACCTGCAACCCGTCTCATCTAACAGTCTTTCAGCATCTCCCGCTCAGTAAGGGATCGATCAGGACCACCTAGCACTGGAAGCCACCAACACCAACACGACTCTCCAACTCCGCTCCTGACTGTAACTGCGACTGCGACTGACTCCCTCCCACTAAGAGTAGGCCCTCTTATACCCTAATTCTAACTTTGCTAACTAATTGTTGCAACATTAATAACACGCTTTTCTTTCATTGGTCCATACATGTCGTCTTATTCATTCTTTTAATCAAGTTCTCTTGGATCCAATGGTCCTTGGATCATTTCCTTTCTCCAGTTTAAGACATGTTTCCATCCGCTTCGATCAGTACATTTGTAACTTCTTTCGATACATTCGAAAACTCTGCAGGCATTGTCCTTTCTCTTAAACTGGTTTCCCACGGGTCTTTGCTGATCATCACGGCACACTATCAGTTCAATTAGGTCACATCAGCCTTGACCACTTCTCGCATCCTAGCCTCTCAGCAACATCACGAGGTTAGCTTTTCTCCGACTTCTCTCCCGTGTCACCTGATCCCCTTGCGCTTGCGCACATCACCCACTGGCAGCCATTTTATATCGCCACTCAGTTATACTTTAGAAGCACTAATTTGAAATAAACAAAACATAATTAAAATAGAGAAAAATAGCCTTTTCGTTTCCCTCCCGTCATCTACGTACCCCAATTAGTTATTACCTAGCAGAAAGCAACATTTAGCTGTTCCTTACTTACCATCACTATTGTTTTTGCAACTACACGTTTATTTCTATGAAGCACAAATACATGCATTTATTTTTTAAATTAGTACGCATTTACTTTTATGTTATAATTAGACACATGGACATCCATTAATATATTATTCAGCACATTTATTAGCATATTACCCTTCCCACACGTACAGTGTTGATTAATACATTTAAACGAACATTTTATTAATTATTTATAAAATTCGTTAGGGGTTAAAAAATTTATTTTCTCTGCTCCATCAATTCCCCCTTTGGTGATTTTTAAATCACCACATAAAACCCAAGTTATACTTCTTTTTCAGGCAGTATATGTCTTTCATCCTTTGCTTTTTGTTAGTTATACATCTGTTTCCCTTTCATCTTGTCTTCTTGTCTCCTTATACATGCTTTCTTTCATTTTCTCTAACTCAATTTCACCCATTTCTCTCTCTCTCTCTCTCTCTTTCATTATTCTGTTATTCCTTTTTATCTTATTTTGTCTTACTTTTCTTTTTATACACGTTATTACTATTTTCAACACCATGGCTAACAGTATTACTTCAGTTGCTATTATTTTAACTTTCCCTATCATTAGTCTACTCATTCTAGTCAACCAATTTGCTACTGAAGAAAACCCTTTACCAAGTTTTCCAAGGACACTTTCAACCTCCAGTGGAACTAGTTCTTTGTGCAAATTTGTAATATTTGTAATATACTTTTGTATATTTTCACTTTTATCAGGAATGTAAGTACAACAATGTTGGACTTTCAACATTCCGCAGACTCCACCCTCTTTTGCCAAAAGAATATCAAGGGCAAGCCGATTTTGCATCACCATAGCTCTCATGGCAACCATTTCGGTATTTACCATTAAGAACCCTCCCGCAGTATCTGTAGACAACCGATCTACTACTGTGGATAACTTCCGAATTTTAAATGCATTCAAAGATATTCCCACTGCTGGTATTAATGCTCCAAAAATATCACCTACAATTTCTGAAAAACTTTCCCTCTTTCTACGTGTAAAGCTATTAATCATCTTGTATGTTCCTTTTTCTTCTCTGTCCATATGAAAGATTTTTGGAAAGACCAGGCCTACATAGCAAGTTCCATACCAATGGTCCGGTAACCTGTAATAAGCTCTATTCCCACAAATATAATAGATACCTGGAAATATTGGATCTTTTCCACCTTTGAATCCCCAACCTCCCAGAATTTGATAATTGTCATGGCAGATACTGGAACCTACAAAGTAATTGTCATAGACTGTCTTATTTCTCCTATTACACAACTTTCTCTGTTTGCGGCCAATCTAATGTCATTGCTGCATTTATCTTTTCCCTTCATGATTTCCTTCCTCAAACGTCCATAGATGTGTTCCTTCCTCTTTTATTGCTTCTTTTTGAAATTTCATCCTTCTTTCTTCAACCATTTCTAAAAATACCTTTTCTTCCTTCTTTAACTCACAGGTAAGGTTGTTACTAACTATTTCTTCTAATGTTAATTTTCTATGTTCTAAAAAGAATTCTCCCAAAACTTTTGCTGGTTTTACTTTGTTAAGTTCTGGTACTACTGGAATGTTTGCAAAAATCTTATCTATATCAGTATAATAAGATTCTAATCTACCTGTTTTATAAAATAAACTTGCTATTACACTACAGGTTATTCCATAAGTTAGAGGTAGGTGATGATAAGTCACACCTTCTGACACTGATGCAGGCAACTGCATACAAACATAACAATCTCTCACATCCATTGTCTCTACATATTCGTACAATAATTTTGTAAAAACATTTTTAGAAAAATCTGTTACTGACTTATCCTTATGTAACTCTGCACTACTTCTTAAAATAACTGGTTCTTTAATATTAGTTTCTTTTTCTAGTTTAGTATCATTCTTTGCTTCTATTACAGCTAAACTAATAGGAATTGTGATTGCTAAAACTATCCATATGGTCATTAATAACCCTGTACAAAAGCAGCACATTTTACACCATCTTTTTATAAACTCACATTTATCTCTTCTATCCCTAGTATTTTCCATTTTTCTTTTATTTATTTGTTAAGTTTCAGAAAATTGTGTCACTACACCTCAGAAATGACTTAGATGCCACTCTGCTTTCAAAAGTCTTTGCTTGGTACTTTCTTTTAATTCTTTCCAGAATTCTTTCGTTGTCACATCCGGTGATTTGTCACATCCAGTAAAATTTGTCACGTCCGGCAGAAGCACTATAAGTTTTCACTTCAGGTTTGTTGCATCTCACCTTTTCCCATTCGACTTCTTAGTCTCTGGTTCTCGTGAGTGTTTTCTTCTTCCTTGTAATCCGTCAGTGCAATATACAGCCACTCAGGTGACTTATACTTTGCATTCACTTTCTTCGTTCTTTTGGACTTTTGCAACCGTTTTCCACTTGGTTTTTCTTGTCCTTTTGACTTGTTACTTCATTCACTTGTTCAGCACTTTCGTCTCCAGTTCTTATTATTCTATATCTCAATTTTCTTATATAGCTGTTGGGCCAATTATCTCCTTTTCTTGGCCTTTTGGCTTCACCTTCTTTTTCTTCTCTTTCTGATTTCCAATTTCTTTTTCTTGATTCAGTTTTTGCCTTCTCCTCTTCTCCACTCTCTTCAGTTTCTGTTTCAACTGTTTCACTATTGTCTCTTATTTTGAAACTTATGATCTCGTCATCTCCTACTGGTGGATCTGTCTTCTCCTTCTTGTTTTCCCTTATTACTGTCCCTCCTCGGTGATCTTCCGATTTGGTGTTTTCCTCCCTTTCTACTTCTAAATTTCCCTGTTCTCCAGTTTCTCTATCTATCCCTATTGCTCCTCGGGGTTCTTCTCGATTTTCTAACTTTTTGTGGTTTTCTTTCCTACTTCATCTATCAATATTATTTCTGAAGGATTTCCACCATAACTTGTACTTGGTTGTTCATCTAGATCGTTTTCTTGCTCAATTTCTTCTCTAATTGGTTTATAACCCCAAGTTCTTTTTCGGAATTCTTCACAGTTTGCAACTGAATCATCAGATCCTGAACTTGTGTCAGATATTTCCAGATGTCGACTTACAGGTCGATCTTCAGATTCTGGAATTTCTGAATTTCTTTCTTCTTCTTCTTCTTTTGAGGTGCTTGCAGTTGGGGTTTCCAGATGTCGACTTTCAGGTCGATCTTCAAGTTCTGGCACCCTTTCTTTTATCCTTGTTGTCCCAGCCGTTAAGCTTTTATCCCACACTTCCAGACGTCGACTCACATGTCGATCAGTAGGTTCTTGAACTCTGATTGTGTGGCTGGCATGAACCCAGTTCTTCACTCCTGCACACTTGACTGCAGTTGTTGTCACTAGGATTACCTGTCGTGGTTCGTCCCAGCGAGGAACTAGACAGTTTCTTCTCCTGTGGATTTTTACACGGACCCAGTCTCCTGGATTCAAGTCGTGGGCTGGTTTTCTTTCAAGAGTGGTCGCATCCGGTCCAACCTGATGAAACACAGAACGCACCACATCAGCCAGTCCTTTGCAATAATCCAGTACTAGATCATCAGTTATAGTCAATAACTTGTTGACAGGTACTTGTGCTTGTGAGAAGTTGGCCTGGCATATGCTGTCCACTAATTATAGTGGGCACCGTGCACCAGTCCAAATCGACTCTTATGGTAGGTAGGTTAAAGACAACCTTATTGAAAGCTATCCTAGTGGTAGCTATGGAGAGCAGCCTTCAGGCTAAGTCTTGAAGGAATGTAAAGCAGCTTGTTTTACCAGTCTATAATCTCTTGAGTGACCAAATGAAAGAGCACCACACCAGGTATATATTCAAAATATATGTATTTATTACTAAACACACCCCTCTAGTCTCTTTATGAGGCTAGAGTTCGAAGTACATAGGTTATAAGATCTTAAATCACAGTAATAGCACAAATACACGTTTGGGCCCTAGGGGCGTACCAAACCATATACCAATAAAGTGGTATGCGAACCACGACTGAACTAGACACTAGGCCTAGAGCCTCTAGAAGTGCTTGGACCACAAGGAACCACCCAAGGTAGTGACACAGGGGACCCACGGGAGACGCGTGCAGTGTAAATACACAACCGCGATACGCCGTTAACTTCTATGGAGAAAGTCGGGATCGGGAAAATAGAGGAAAGGGACACTTAAAAGAGGACTAGGACAAAACCCTTTGAGATCTAGGACTTTGAAGAGTCTCTACCCACGGGAGCACCGGAGTACTCGTGTTACCTCACCCAGGGAAGCCGGGTGCATAGGTGCCTTTCGGGGTCGGGTTTCGTCGTCGGTTCTTATGGCGATCTGCTGCAAAGTGCTGCTGGTGACCAGGAGAAAAGTGTCCGGGTGGATCCAAGAGTGGATCGGAGTTCTGAAGAACCTGAAAGCAGAGGGGACAGAGTCTGGGTCACTAGCCAGTGACCAGGGAGGCGATGGACAGATGCCCACCGATGTCGAGTGCTTCAGGTTCGATGACGGTCGTCTTGACTCTTCAGCCATGAGGTCCGGGAGGCGTTGTCGGCGACCAGGAGCAGGATTCGGGCTGATGCTCGATGTTTGTCGAGTGCAGAGGTGTCGGCGACCAGATTGGACCCAACAAGCCTTGGCAACGGCAAGTCTCGAGTAAGATGTAGATCGTCGATGATGCAGACCAGCAAGGTCTGGGGAACTCACCCAGCGAGGGTAAGTGAGGGCAGGCCTGGAGCAACCAGACTGCCAAGTAAAGTAAAGATTGGCCTTCGTTAAGGGCTACTAGCCAATGGGCTAGCGACCGCAAAGGAGCCTCGTGACGCCGCACGTGGAGCTGGCTTACAGGACACTCGTGGAGTGGGGGCCAGTGATCTTCGGTGCAGGTGGTGCTGGAGGCTAGGGCTACTCGGAGCCCAAAGCACGACTTCTTGGGAGACCCAGAAGATGGTGCACTTGCAAGTGTGCTTGGTGTCCAGGGGTCACGGTCTCAAGTCACCCACGATAGCCACAGGCCTCAGCTTTGCTGGGGACTCAGGGTACCCTCGGGGAAGTCTGAGAATCCACCTCTGGTGATGCGATGACTTTGGCGTCCGACGGGAGCTTCAGTGATGCGAACCGGACAGATGCTTCTTTGGTGCCTGCCAAGCAGGGGAGTCACTCCTTGACCCCAAGGGAGATTCTTCAGTCCTCTAATCGTGAGTAGAGCGTCGAAGGTCCAGGATTCAGTTTCAGAGTTTCGTCCAGGTATAATCTACTCTTGCTGTGGCAAGGGTTCCCCATTTTAACTAGTAAAACAGGGAGGGACTAACTCTATGACCCCACCTATGGGAGGGTCAAGGGAGGGGTGGCTACACCCACTTCCCTTTGTCCAGTTTCGTGCCAGAGCAGGGGCAGGTAGCCCCTGAGCTGGTTTGAACTGGCATATGCACAGAGGAGCCTTTTGCTCCCCCAGTGCAGGACTTCAAAGCACTCTAAGAGTGCACCCACCCAGCCCCAATACACATTATCCTGTCTGGGGAGGTGGTCACACCTCCCTGCAACAGGAAACCTATTGTCCAGGCCTCCCCTGCCGGAGTTTCGTCCAGCAGCAGGAGGCCAGACTTGTGTCTGTGGCAGCAGCATCCATTTTGTGATGCCAGTGCTTCAGAAAGAAGTTACCGGGTAAGCCAGAGTTAACATGTCTTTCCTCTAGAAGGGTGGAATGCTACCCCGCCGCCAGGATTGGCAGGGGGGTAGTATTCCAAGATGTTTGACACCAAACACGACATGTTTAGGTGCAGCCATTCCAAAGTTAGCATTTTACCGCGAGGATATAATGCGCTTAAGAGTATATGGTCAGGCTGCACTACAAACAGCATCAGAGATGGTCTCCGAACGCTGCAGAGGGGCCCTGCTCATGCAGGGGCACCCTCTCACATAGGAACCATGCACTCTGCCTTTGGGATTGATAAGGCCTGCCTTAGGAGTGACTTATAGGTTTATATGTGTGTATGTATTTAGTGATATAGGTAACCTATATCACAGTAAGGAGTGCATGCACCACCTTACCCAGGCTGCAGTAGCAGACCTGTGGTGTCAGTTTGGATGGCCTTCCAGGGGTGGCACAATACGTGCTGCAGCCCCTGGTAGGCCTCTGAGGTACCTATGCCCTTGGTACATAGTATACCATATACTAGGGACTTATAAGGGCACTCCAGATTCCAATCAGAGATGTGCCTAAGGCACATGGAAACCATTTTACAGAGAAAGCAGATAGACTGGGGCCCTGAATAGCAGGATCCCAGTCCAACTAAGTCATAAACCAGCAAAACACCATAAAAAAAAGTGGGGGCAACCATATAGTCAGATTCCACCTTCCTACAGTGCTTGTCTCATTGCTCGTCCCATGATCATCTCATGAGGACTGAGTCCAGTTTTCTTTTCAGGGATGCTTCTGATGGTCATCAGATCAAGAGGCAGTGCATCTGGCCACTTGAGTCCTGTAGCTTGACACATTTTTCCTAATCTGTTTTTAATTGTTCCATTAATTTGCTCCACTACCCCAGAAGCCTCTGGTCTGTAGGCACAATGTAGTTTTTGTTTAATACTCAATGCTTCGCAAATCAATTGGATCAACTCATTTTGAAAATGTGTTCCTCTATCTGTCTCAACCGTGACTGGAAAACCATACCTTGGAATGAACTCTCGCAGCATAAGTTTTGCTACCGTTGTTCCATCATTCCTTCTAGTGGGGTATGCCTCCACCCAATGAGAAAACAAACAGACGACCACTAGAACATATTTTAGTCTGTTACTAGGGGCATCTCTATAAAGTCTAACTGCATTCTAGTGAACGGACCTCCTTCTCGTCCTATTGTTCCTAGACTCACTACCGTCTTTCTTCCTGGGTTAAACTGCTGACAAATAAGACATCTTTGACAAAGACTTTCAGCTATGGCTCTGAATTTTGGGTTATACCAGGTTTGTCTAAAAGTCTGATCATTGCATCTCTCCCAATATGAGCTTGTCCATGGTACATCCGTGCCATGTCTGCAATCATGCTATCAGGCATAACTGGTCTTTCGTCTCTGTATACCCACACACCATTATTTTCCTGCCTTCTACATCCTGCTTTTATCCAGTAATCTTTTTCTTCCTCACTTGCTGGTTTCTTGTAACTGTCTTACTTCATCCCATGTCTCAACAGTATTAGTAAAAAGCAAAGGAGAAGAGATATGCTCCCTTTCTCTATTCTTATTCAGGGACACCATGTTCTCTGCACAATATTTGGCTATCTCATCAGCATAATTATTGCCGACGGCTATGTAATCTTCGTTTTTCTTATGTGCCTTGCACTTCACTACAGCTATTTGTTTAGGCAACTGTATCGCCTCAAGCAGCTTTTTAACAAAATCTCCATTTCTGATAGGTGTTCCTGCAGACGTCAAGAAACCTCTTTGTGACCAAATCTGACCGAAGTCATGTACGATGCCGAAACCATATTGGCTATCGGTCACAATCGTGACTCATACATTTCTTCCTAATTTACATGCTTGAATCAAAGCAATTAGTTCCACAACTTGTGCAGACCTTATTCCTTTCAGACAAGACGCTTCCATCACAGTTGCCACTGTGCACTGCGTAAGCTGCGCTTAAAACTCCTTCTTTTGTTCTTAAGCATGAGCCATCTACAAACATGACATAATCAGATTCCTTTAACGGTTCATCTTTTATGTCAGCTCTTGGTTTCGTGCAATATTTCAGCACGTTCAGACAATCATGATCTACTTCGTCTTGTTCAATTATACTCTCCTCATCTGGCAATGATGTTGAAGGATTTACATTCATGCATCTATCTATGGTCACATTTTCAGCACTCAAGATGACTTTTCGTACTTAGTCAGCCGACTATGTGTCATGTACTGTGTTTTTGTTCTTGTCAAAAGAATTTCTACTGAATGGGGAACATATACTCTCAGTGGATACCCCATCACTATACTTTCACTTTGTTCCAGACTTACACATGTAGCAGCAACTGCTTTCAGACATCCGGGCAATGCTTTTGCTATAGGATCTAAAACAGCTGAAAAATAAGCAATTGGTCTTTTCATTGTTCCATGTTTTTGTACCAGTACTGAAAACGCACATCCATCTCTTTCACTGCAGTACAACTCAAAATCCTTCTCATAATCAGGCATGCCTAATGCAGGTGCCTCACACAATTTCTTCTTCAATTCTTTGAAAGATTTCATTTCTTCATTGTTTAACTCAAAAGGGTCTTTTACATCTTTCTTAGTCAATTTTTGTAATGGTTTTGCAATCAAAGAGAAACCACTTATCCATTGTCGGCAATATCCAACCATTCCCAGAAACATTCTTACCTCTCTTTGTGTCATTGGTGCTCTCATTCCTTGAATCATTCTTACTCTTTCTGGTCGCTATCTTCTCGCACTCCTTTCTCAATGTTATGGCCTAAATACTGGACTTCTTTCTGACAAAACTGCAATTTCGAAGGAGACACTTTATGTCCTCTTTTCTCTAGATGGTTCAGTAAAGCAATTGTATCACTTACACATGCTTCTTTTGTTTTCGATGCCACCAACAGGTCATCGATATACTGTACCATCACTGACTTTTCTGGCATTTTTAAATCTTCCAGAGATTTCTTTAAAATCTGATTAAAGATTGAGGGGCTTTCTGTATACCCCTGAGGAATTCGGCACCATGCCAAAATACGCTCTCCGAACCGGAACGCAAATAATGGCTGGCTATCTGGATGCAAAGGAATAGAGAAAAACGCGTGACACAAATCTATCACAGTGTACCACTCAGCTTCGTGTGGAATTTGATATAGAATTTCTGCAGGGTTTGGCACTATTGGACAACAGGGCACCACTATTTTGTTGATCTTTCTCAAATCCTGTACTATTCTATATGTTCCATTTGGCTTTTTCAGTCCCATAATAGGTGAATTACATGGACTGCTCATTATTTCTTTTAGAATTCCCTGTTCAATCATCTTATTTATTACAGGAGTTATTCCTTCAATTATTTCTGGAGTTAACTTGTACTATGGCGTATTCGGGTAAGTTGTTCCTTCCTTTACTGTTACTTTTACGGGATCAACTTCTTTCATTAATCCAATGTCTTCTCCTGTAAAATCCCACACTTTCTTTCACTGCACTTTTAGTTCTTCTGGAAGTTTTTCTGCATCAAATGCAGGAAACAAACCATTCATTTCAGGTTCCTGATTCATCAAAGTTACTTTAACAAGACATCTTCATCTGAGGTCTGAAATCCAATTCCATCTGGCGTACAATAAATTGTGCAATTCATCTTGCACAAGAGGTCACGACCTAAAAGATTTACAGGACTACAATCGCACACTACAAATTTATGCATTTTGCTAAAGGAGCCAATTTTTACTTCCACCAATTCAGTAAGTGGTGTTTTAATTTGCTGATTTGCTACTCCTACTACTTGGATGTATTCACCTGAGAGAGGAAGGTTTGGAATTTCCACTGATCTAACAGTAGAACGGGTAGCTCCAGTATCGACAAGGAATGTTACATTTGCACCATTCACTTCTCCATCCACAAAGGGACCAGACTGATCTACCTCTGAGAGTTGCGCCAAGTACGCACTCTTTCCCCTCTCCTGGGCACTGTCAGAATCTTTCATCCGGGTCATCCTCGCTCTGACGCAACAAATACTGAGAAATGTTAGCTGCTCGCGGCAACTGTGTTACCTGCTCTCCTCCGTAGAATCCTGTTTCTGTACTGTATCTTTGCTGGTTAACAGTGTTGGGAAGTGGTGGTTGCGGCACCTGACTTTGTTGAACAACTACCTCATTCTGCACCTGTGGATTTAATGATTGATTTTCCGGATTAGGTTTAGGTGGGAACTTACACTCATTTCTCCAATGCCCTAATTTTCCGCAATTATGACATGGCCATTTCTTCTTTGCCTCTTCTAGACTCACTTGACCTTTTCCTTTACCTATGTTAGGTCGCATTTTATTCTGTCCTGTTTCATTTCCACTATTATTGTCCAATTGAGCTTCTTGTTTTTCTGCCACCTTCACCTGTGCCCACATTGCCTTCTCTTTCAATTTACGCTGTCTACTCTCAATTTCATCGCTGCAATACTTTGCATACCTTAGCACATTATCAACTGTGCCAGTCTGCCAATTAATCATATGCTGTTTAATCATTTCACTAATCTCTGGTTTCAACCCAAACACAAATCTATATACAAAATGACTCATATCTTTTTCACTCAATTCCTCGTATCCACTATAATGCTTGAAAACCAACAACAACCTTTCATAATAGGCATGTACGGACTCCTTACTTTCCTGTGTAGTTCTATCAATCTTTACCCAATCTGTCTCTTTAGGAGGAATCTTATTCTTCAAAAGGTAATTACCTTATCGTACTTCTTCATCACCTCAGGACCTGGAGCTCCTGTCTTAGGATCTCTCGGATATTCTGTAGTTGGCCAGTCAACTGTAATTTTACATTCTGACCACAAATCAGTTGGTACCACTATGTCAAATAATCCATCTAAATCTATCCACAACACCTTTGGAAACCTTTACAAACCTCTCTACTTGTCGGTACCATTCAACTGGTTTCTCTCTTAGCTTCGGAAAGTCATTTGTAAATGACAATATGTCCTGTCTAGTCCAGGGAACATGCACATAACTACCACCTGGAGTTTCTCTCATAGGGTATTCTCTAGCAACAGGTTCCTTTTCAGTTATCATAAAAGCCAATGAACCCTTGTCTGTAGTTTTCTCATTCTTCTTCGTCCATCTAACCTTCCATCTGTCCACATCACCCCATTTTCTTAACAACACAATTAACTCTTTTATCTGTGTCAGCCTTCCTGCCGTGTTCAAATTTTCAATATCCTTTTCACAAAAGTCTACTCGATATGGTTTCTGCAACGTTTTCACTTTCAAAAGTCTATTCCAATCTCACTGGCTACTTCTTCTAGTTTGTCATGTAAATTCTTTGCTCTCCATGTAATACTTTTGCACAGAAACATTATTTCATCATCCTGATAATTTTTTATCTTTTCTGTACCAATCGTTCCTAGAATTAATTCTTCCATGTCAATTTTTAACCTAATTACATCTAATGGTTTTTCTTCTGGTTCTTTTATTTTAAATGCCTTCATCCATTCATTTAACTCATCAGGAGTCGGACCTATGGGTGTATTATTTAGTTCTATCCAATTACCACTCTTTTCAGGAGTCTCTGTTGCAGATTCTGTTACCATATGCATTTTCCTACCATTGCACTCATTCACAGTCAAATTTGTAGGTGGACTTGGTCTGTAAGTACCAGCCAAATTACTTGTACTTGCACTTGGTTCCACCCTTTCCTTTTCTCTCTAAAATTGTGAACTCATAGGAATCACCAAAGATCGCTCATCCATTTTCTGATTCTCAAAAACTGGTATTACTGGACCTATTGTTACAGGCACAGTAACTGCTTCCATATTTTTCGTTAATTCTCTAATCTTCTCAGTTAGTTCTTTGGTTGTCCTTGCTAATTCGCTTGCATTGTCACTTTCTATTCCTTCATTTTGTGAAGTTCTCATTTGATCTTGTGACCTATTTATTTCAATTCTTTTCTCCGGACTTTTATTTCGCATAGTCTCTATTAGCGGCGCATTTGGTGTCACCACTGTAGAACTCTGCTGATACGGAGGTGGATTTCTATTTAAAATATCTTCCAGCAATTCATCATCCGTTTCGCTCTCATGCATATATTTCTCCTCCTCCATATGTTTCTTTTTCTCAGTACGTTTTTTCTTAGTCCCTTCCTCAACTGTAAAAGCTGGAAACAAACCTCCTGTCATGTTAGCACATCTCCATCGTTTTATTCTATCCTCATGATTTATTCCCCACATTCTTCCTGGCATAAACTCATGATCTCTTAAACCTCTGAATCTCTCTCGCTCATACATCTCATCTTCCCATTCTGTCAACGCTTCAAACTGTGTCGGTCTAGGTCTAGGTTCTAGATTTGTCATTTTCTCTCGCAAATTTCGCAAAACCGCTACACTAAACGAACCATTCTCAGGAAAGGCTAAAGCACCATCATTCTTCGTATACTTTGCCCAGTTTTCCAACCATATGCATGTATGATATCCATATTTTAGCATCATATGTGAAGCTGCTGATTTCGGCGGAGGAATTACTTGTCCCTCTCTAGTCACAACCTTTTTGTCTTTCTTAAAGAAATTCTTTAATTTTGTCGTCCATGACGTTCTCTCCCTTTCATACTGTAATACGGCATGTTTTCTATTTGTTTTCTCTTTACACTAACACTGTTCTGTGTACGGAACTTCAACCAATTACAGCGCGACTCACACTAACGTACCAATCAGAACAATTCCCTCTGTCCGCGAACCAACCAATCCTAGCGCGGCACTTTTCTACGTCACTCCTGCTCTTTTACCCCTCCTTTACAAAATTTATCGGCAATTTTTTTCTTTTCGCTGTTTTCTCCGTTAGTTACAACAATTAAAACAATTCCATAGTCTGATTCGCTAAACAAAAGTGACAGCTTTGTCCTTTTACACAAGAATCCCGTATTTCCAGTAGGCAGCGCTTACCTCTACCCTACCACAGAATTATTAACTCTTGCCGATAAAGTAGCACTTCCCTCTACCTTACCCTTCTTTCAAGCAAACAATTTACTCGTTTCTCTGGGGATAAGACACATGTGGAGACTAGGCTCCTGAGAATTAAGGCCAAAGTTTCACAAGAAAACGTGATTTGCTATTTCAGTTACACACTTTTCTTACAGAAAATCCCTAACATAACACAACCTGTGTTATTACAAAAATGAATTCAGACCATGTACCAAATTCCATGTGACTTCTCTTGCCACACGTGTTCCACTTCCTACATCCCAGAAGCGTGAAAACTCACATATAACATAACGCGACTCAACATTTAGGGGCCGATTCCGATTCGGGCCGGAAATCACTCCGACCGAGCCGGACCCGGAGAGATTTCCGACCGAATCGGACCCGTGCAGCCCGACCGAACGAGTACGATGCGTCCGTATGCTATCGGACTCGATTCGGTCGGACTCCCATTGAAGTCAATGGGAGCCTGTTGTACGACGCGTACACGGGCTCCCATTGACTCAATGGGTGCGATGCGGACAAGGGCGCCCCCACAGCGTGTACGCGCCGAAGCGGTTCGCCCCGTACACGCACAGGTAGGGGGACCCATGGGTCCCCCTGTGTGCGACTCGTGCGGCTACGCATTCAGGGGGTCCGACACGGACCCTCGAGTACGGCTCCGACAGCTCTTCTGAGCCGGAGTGTGCGGCTCGGTCGGACTGCTCGCGGCGCGCATCGTACTCACCCGGCCGGGAAACGCTCTCCATTGCGCGGTGCGAGCCGAGTCCGAGCGAGTCGGTCGGTGCGGTTCGAGCCGGAACGAGTCGGTCGGAGCGGTCGGGATGCCCGGACGAGTCGGTCGGCGATTTCGCATCGTACTCGCTCGTCCGGACGCGCGTACGGATCGGTCGGGAAACAGGGCTCCGAATCGGATCCGGTAAGCCGAATCCGATTCGGAGCCCTACCGGCCGAGATCGGAATCGACCCCATAGTGTTAGTCATAAAAAAAAAAAAACAATAATCAATAAACAATAATCACTAAACTAATCTATAGAAAACCATAACTCTGCTACCAAGAAATCTGATGCAGCGCGTACAATAAAAACTATTCTCCTCCTAGGTCACTTATAGGTCATCCAGGGGCAAACTATATTTTCTCACATCCACATGACGATGGGGCCCATAAACATCGCCTAACACACACGCAATCAATCAATCAATCACGGCATTTATAGAGCGCGCTACTCACCCGGGAGGGTCTCAAGGCGCTGGGGGAGGGGGTAAGTTACTGCTCGAACAGCCAGGTCTTGAGCTGCTTCCTGAAGGCGAGATGGTCCTGGGTTCGCCGAAGGTGAGTGGGGAGGGAGTTCCAGGTCTTGGCCGCCAGGTAGGAGAAGGATCTTCCTCCGGCGGTGGTTCTGCGGATGCGTGGTACGGTGGCGAGGGCGTGGCTGGTTGATCGTAGCTGGCGTGTGGGCGTGTAGAAGGACATGCGGTCGTTGAGGTACTTTGGGCCCAGGTCGTGGAGGGCCTTGTGTGCGTGGGTGAGGAGTCTGAACGTGATTCTCTTGCTGACGGGGAGCACACACCTGGATTTCCTTTACACCTTTACGAAATTCTGTATTCCTAGGAGAAGCATGAGAACTAAATGGAAAACACCATTTATGTACCGCTGGAAGGAGCCGGGATATCTTATTACCTTAACTTATCACTTTCTTTTAGTTATTTTCTTTAAGATATTCCTGCTCATTGGTTTGTCGATGAATCATTCATGTAAAAAATGAGTTCATGGTGATTAAGACCAGCTAAATCACAATAACCAATTACTGATGTCACAATTACTTAGGAAAATAATCACCGAGTCATTTGATTTAAAGAATCTAAATTTTTATATAATTTTAAAAGCATGAGAAAGAATTTTAACTTTTATTCAATCAAATCATTCATTATTAATTCAAATATTTATTAAGCATAATCAATTTATTGCAGAAAGGAAATTTTCATCATGAAGCAAAACCCTAATTACCTGCCTACCTTCCTAATTTAGCCTAATGATTTCTAACCTAAGTTTAAGAATTAGAAATAACCTGATTCTCATACTCAACTGGAAAATTAAGACAGCAACAGAAACTTCAGCTCGTCAGCATCAGCTACCTGCAACCCGTCTCATCTAACAGTCTTTCAGCATCTCCCGCTCAGTAAGGGATCGATCAGGACCACCTAGCACTGGAAGCCACCAACAGCAACACGACTCTCCAACTCCGCTCCTGACTGTAACTGCGACTCCGACTGCGACTGACTCCCTCCCACTAAGAGTAGGCCCTCTTGGGTTCTCTTGGATCCAATGGTCCTTGGATCATTTCCTTTCTCACAGTTTAAGACATGTTTCCATCCGCTTCGATCAGTACATTTGTAACTTCTTTCGATACATTCGAAAACTCTGCAGGCATTGTCCTTTCTCTTAAACTGGTTTCCCACGGGTCTTTGCTGATCATCACGGCACACTATCAGTTCAATTAGGTCACATCAGCCTTGACCACTTCTCGCATCCTAGCCTCTCAGCAACATCACGAGGTTAGCTTTTCTCCGACTTCTCTCCCGTGTCACCTGATCCCCTTGCGCTTGCGCACATCACCCACTGGCAGCCATTTTATATCGCCACTCGGTTATACTTTAGAAGCACTAATTTGAAATAAACAAAACATAATTAAAATAGAGAAAAATAGCCTTTTCGTTTCCCTCCCGTCATCTACGTACCCCAATTAGTTATTATCTAGCAGAAAGCAACATTTAGCTGTTCCTTACTTACCATCACTATTGTTTTTGCAACGACACGTTTATTTCTATGAAGCACAAATACATGCATTTATTTTTTAAATTAGTACGCATTTACTTTTATGTTATAATTAGACACATGGACATCCATTAATATATTATTCAGCACATTTATTAGCGTATTACCCTTCCCACACGTACAGTGTTGATTAATACATTTAAACAAACATTTTATTAATTATTTATAAAATTCGTTAGGGGTTAAAAAATTTATTTTCTCTGCTCCATCAGGTCCCCGAGGCGGAATTAAACAATATAGAATAGGGGACATTCTTTTTTTTAAATTTTGCGCGCTTGGAGTCGTGACTCCATCGCGTCCAGCGCGGGCCCCCAGTGTAAACGCGTTGGGTTCGCGACTTCATGAAAAATTGTAGAAAAAAGAATATGCATGTTTTTAATAGGTAAGATTAACTTTTGAGGTATAGGGTGGCTCTAAAAAGAGCCCTTGTGTTTATTATGAGTTTCTTGTAGCTACATATAAGTGCGGATGCAGAGCTTTAGGTTGTTGAGAAAGACTCTGTTTCCGTCATCTGTAAAGTGTACTCCGTCACTCCTGAAGATGCCCTTCATATCAAAACGTAGCTTGTTGTTATATTTGGAGCCCATCCTATGGTCTCTAAGGTAAGCAGAAACAGCTTTATTGACATTTTTTCTAGCTTTCTCAATCTGTGGACAGAATTAATTTGACCTCTTCCATTTTTGTCTTTGGCATATGTTAGAGTATACAAAGACAGTTTGAGGGAAAAGCAACATCAATTGTGCAAAGGTATCCTTCATTAGCATTTCCAGACCTACCCCAGTCAATGTGCCTAGGTCATTGCCACCACAGTGCACAATCATGAGGTCAGGGGTTGGAGATGCAAAGAGGTTTTAACCAAAGGCATCAATTGGTGCCACTTTAATCCTCTCTGTGCAATCCATTTAATGTCCACATTTTGCAAAGCTAGGTCTTTGTCAATACCTCTTCGTTCAGCATACCTTTTGCACCAGAAAACATAGCTGTGCCCAACAATCCACACTGTAAGCATTTTGAAGGGATGTCTGGAAGTAATGTAAAGATGTCTGTACCTGAGGTACTCAGTTGGTAGAATGAGAGATATCTAAAATGGTGGACAAGATGCTGTTTTTAAAAAAGTACAGAATTGACTGGGAATTTTAGAAGATTGTACATTCAAAGTAGGGTGCATTTAACTTTTTTTAACAGCATACTTCTTATTGGTTAGTAAAATTTTTTAGGAAGGTACAGTTGAAAGGATAAGCTGATATTTTGGAAATGTCAACCACACCTGCTGTTTGCATTTGCAACATTGTGTGGTGTACTTGAAAATACGGTGAACTTGTGACCTGTCAGTTCAGTTGAGTGTTCCATGATCTGTTACTATGGAAACTGGGATCAAGCAGAATGGGGGTAGGGTTAAAAGTTAATGGTGGCATTAAAGTGTGATTTTGTAATTTATATAAAAGTAATATGTTATTACAGTGACATTTCCAAAGTCAGTGCTATCTTTAAAAGTGGTGTATAATTAAAAAATGGTAGTAAATTTATGTGTGATATGTTTTTGAACTCCCGTATAGATTCACGGTGCCATCGCTTTGCTGCACGGTGGAATTGCGAATACAAAAAAAAAAAAAAGCAGTTTGGTTACTTTTAGAAGTCAGTTGGTAAGGATTGATATGTCAAACCAATAGAAGTGAGTTTGAGAATTTGAAATAATCTTGGAAGCAATGTGATTTGTTACTTACATGTATATGTGTGGTGAAAGAGAGGGAAACTTTGCCATTACTGGTTTTCCCTTGCTGAGAGCAGTGCAATACATTGATACAAAAAACCATTCTGAGTTTGTGATATTTCATATTCTACAAATCAATTTGGAAGGTGAGTTATGTGTTACTTTTATTTTAAAAGGCAAAAAAATATTCATGAACTTTGATGTTTGAAATATATTATTAAATGTAGAGATGTTTCTCAAAGTTTGTTGTAATGTAGTTAAATGTTGTTTAAGTAGATTTTGTATAGTATTATATGTATATTGGAATATGGATTACTGATTATGGTAGTTTGATTTAGTGTGTGGATATGTATATTTGTACTATACCGCATAATTTTAGCTGTTCCTTTAAGTTTGGAGGTGGACTCAGATAAATATTAAGGTGTGCATGGAGTTCTGTCTCATGGATGTTTCTACTTGTATTTGTATTTTCATATGTTATGTTATGTTATGTTACTTGGGTATTTGTTTAAGCTCACGTGTGAGAAGTTGGCCTGGCATATGCTGTCCACTAATTATAGTGGGCACCTTGCACCAGTCCAAATCGACTCTTATGGTAGGTAGGTTAAAGACAACCTTATTGAAAGCTATCCTAGTGGTAGCTATGGAGAGCAGCCTTCAGGCTAAGTCTTGAAGGAATGTGAAGCAGCTTGTTTTACCAGTCTATAATCTCTTGAGTGACCAAATGAAAGAGCACCACACCAGGTATATATTCAAAATATATGTATTTATTACTAAACACACCCCTCTAGTCTCTTTATGAGGCTAGAGTTCGAAGTACATAAGTTATAAGATATTAAATCACAGTAATAGCACAAATACACGTTTGGGCCCTAGGGGCGTACCAAACCATATACCAATAAAGTGGTATGCGAACCACGACTGAACTAGACACTAGGCCTAGAGCCTCTAGAAGTGCTTGGACCACAAGGAACCACCCAAGGTAGTGACACAGGGGACCCACGGGGGACGCGTGCAGTGTAAATACACTACCGCGATACGCCATTGACTTCTATGGAGAAAGTCGTGATCGGGAAATTAGAGAAAAGGGACACTTAAAAGAGGACTTGGACCAAACCCTTTGAGATCTAGGACTTTGAAGAGTCTCTACCCACGGGAGCACTGGAGTACTCGTGTTACCTCACCCAGGGAAGCCGGGTGCATAGGTGCCTTTCGGGGTCAGGTTTCGTCGTCGATTTGAATGGCGATCTGCTGCAAAGTGCTGCTGGCGACCAAGTGAAAAGTGTCCGGGTGGATCCAAGAGTGGATCGGAGTTCTGAAGAACCTGAAAGCAGAGGAGACAGAGTCTGGGTCACTAGCCAGTGACCAGGAAGGCGATGGACAGATGCCCACCGATGTCGAGTGCTTCAGGTGCGTTGACGGTCGTCTTGACTCTTCAGCCACGAGGTCCAGGAGGCGTTGTTGGCGACCAGGAGCAGGATTCGGGCTGGTACACGATGTCTGTCGAGTGCTGACGTGTCGGCGACCGGATTGGGCCCAACAAGCCTTGGCAACGGCAAGTCTCGATGCAGAGGAAGATTGTCGATGGTGCAGACCAGCAAGGTCTGGGGAACTCACCCAGCGAGGGTAAGTGAGGGCAGGCCTGGCGCAACCAGGATGCCAAGTTAGAAAAAGATTGGCCTTCGTTAAGGGCTACTAGCCAACGGGCTAGCGACCGCAAAGGAGCCTCGTGACACTGCACGTGGATCTAGCTTACAGGACACTCGTGGAGTGGGAGCCAGTGATCTTCGGTGCAGGTGGTGCTGGAGGCTAGGGCTACTCGGAGCCCAAAGCACGATTTCTTGGGAGACCCAGAAGAGGATGCACTTGCAAATGTGCTCGGCGTCCAGGGGTCACGGTCTCAAGTCACCCACAATAGCCACGGGCCTCAGCTTTGCTGGGGACTCAGGGTAGCCTCGGGGAAGTCTGAGAATCCACCTCTGGTGATGCGATGACTTTGGCGTCCGACGGGAGCTTCAGAAATGCGAACCGGACAGATGCTTCTTTGGTGCCTGCCAAGCAGGGGAGTCACTCCTTGACCCCAAGGGAGATTCTTCTGTCCTCTAATCGTGAGTAGAACATCGAAGGTCCAGGATTCAGTTTCAGAGTTTCGTCCAGGGATAATCTAAAGTCCTAAGGACTGGGTTCCTATACTTATACTAAGGATAGGGGTTGGACTACTCTGTGGCCCCACCTATGGGTGGGTCAGGGCAGAGGGGTGGCTACACCCCTTTCCCTTTGTCCAGTTCGCGCCAAAGCAGGGGCTGGAAGCCCTGATCCGGTTTGAACTGGGGTATGCACAGGGACACCAAATGTGCCCCCAGTTCAGGACTTCAAAGCACACAGATGGTGCTCCCGCCCAGCCCCAATACACATTATCCTGTCTGGGGAGGTGGTCACACCTCCCTGCAACAGGAAACCTATTGTCCAGGCCTCCCTGCCGGAGTTTCGTCCAGCAGCAGGAGGCCAGACTTGTGTCTGTGGCAGCAGCATCCATTTTGTGATGCCAGGGCTTTGGAAAGAAGTTACCGGGCTAGTCAGAGTTAACATGTCTTTTCCCCTAGAAGGGTGGAATGCTACCCCCGCTGCCAGAATTGGCGGGGGGGTAGTATTCCAAGATGTTTGACACCAAACACGACATGTTTAGGTGCAGCCATTCCAAAGTTAGCATTTAACGCGAGGTTATAATGCGCTTAAGAGTATATGGTCAGGCTGCACTACAAACAGCATCAGAGAAGGGTCTCCGAACGCTGCAGAGGGGCCCTGCTCATGCAGGGGCACCCCCTCACATAGGAACCACGCACTCTGCCTTCAGGATTGATAAGGCCTGCCATAGGAGTGACTTATAGGTTTATATGTGTGTATGTATGTAGTGATATAGGTAACCTATATCACAGTAAGGGGTGCCTGCACCACCTTACCCAGGCTGCAGTAGCAGACCTGTGGTGCCAGTTTGGATGGCCTTCCAGGGGTGGCACAATACATGCTGCAGCCCCTGGTAGGCATCTGTGGTACCTATGCTCTTGGTACATAGTATACCATATACTAGGGACTTATAAGGGCACTCCAGATTCCAATCAGAGATGTGCCTAAGGCACATGGAAACCTTTTTACAGAGAAAGCAGATAGACTGGGGCCCTGAATAGCAGGATCCCAGTCCAACTAAGTCATAAACCAGCAAAACACCATAAAAAAAGTGGGGGCAACCATATAGTCAGATTCCACCTTCCTACATCACGTACACCAGCAGGTTTCTTGGCGCTGAAGGTCCGAGCAGAGACTAAGCAGACAAGGGAGCCACTATTTGTAAGCCAAGGTAAACAGCCATGTTTTGAGCTGTTTTCTGAACCGCATGTAATCCACCTCAAGCCTCAATGAGGTGGGTAGAGAGTATCAGAACCTCGGACCCAGAAAGGAGAACCGAGTCCCACCAATGCGTTTACGTTTGAATCTGGGAACCACCGAAAGATTCAGGTGCATTGATCTCAAGGTCCGCAGGGTGGAGTACTTACTGATTCGTGAGGATAAAAAATTGGGCCCTATTCCCTGAATAGCTCTAAAGAGGGTGCAGCCAGTTTTAAACATAGCTCTCTGTTCCACTGGAAGCTAATATGACATTGTCTATCCTGAAGATGGATAATTCTGGCTGCTTGATTTTGAATTATCTGTAGACGATGTTTCTGCTTTTGCGGGAGGTCAAGATAGAGCGCATTACCGTAATCAATTTTAGACAAGATAAGCGCAATCACTATTTGAGTGCAGGCCTCTTTGCTGAAAAAACGTCTAATCTTGTGCAACTTACAGAGTTGGGCAAAGCAAGAAGAAGTAACTGACCCAATCTGGGCACTCATGGAGAGACCTGAGTCAATGTGAAATCCCAGACTCTTTATCACAGGTTTAGGGAGTGGGATCGCCCGTAGCTCCAAAGGCCAATGAGAGGGTGTCCAGTAGATGAGTTTATTGCTGGGTATGATTATCTCAGTCTTGTGAGTTAAGTTTTAATTGGTTATTATCCATCCAGTTTTTTTATGTACAGCATGGAATTCTTAACAAAATTTTGGGATTCATCTGAGTTCTCCAGGGAGAAAATTAGCTGCATGTCATCAGCGTAGTTAAAAAACTTTACCCCCATCTGCCGAAGGCTAGAGATCAAAGGCCGTATGTATATATTAAAAAGGATCGGTGAAAGACAGGAGCCCTGTGGGACACCGCAACTCATTTCTACAGTGTTAGATTTAAATGGGGAGAGCCACACAGACTGTCTGCGATCCTCTAAAAAGGATCTGAACCAATCCAAGGCTGGTCCTCCTAGACCTGCTGCGGCTATACGCTTCAACAGAATTTTGTGGTTCACGGTGTCAAATGCCGCAGATAGGTCGAGGAGGACCAGAGCCTTATGCCATATATGTCTTATACATTATATGGTGCATGATGTATAAGAAAGAGCTCTTGTTGCTTTTTTTGTGGTAGGGTCAAGAGTGTGAGTACTAGTAGAATGGTGTAGATGCAGCACAAAAGTGTGCTTTGAAGGATGTACACATAAGGTACTATTAATTAGGCTTCTTTTTGTAGTTTGTACAAAAGTATAGTTGAATGATGCCGCATAATTTTAGAAAGAATGGTGAAGATGCTGCACAAATGTGTGCTTTGAAAGATGCTTATATAAGGTGTTATTAATTAGGCTTCTTTTTTCCAGTCTATAGAAAGGTATAGTTGAATGATACTGCATAATTTTAGATAGATTTCTGAAGAAGGAGCACAAATGTGTGCTTTCAAAGATGATCATACAAGGTGTTATTAATTAGGCTTCTTTTTTCTACCCTGTAAAAAAGTATAGTTGAATGATGCCGCATATTTTTAGATTGAAAGGTGAAGATGGAGGCGCTTACATATGCAGTGCTGTAATCACTCAGGCATTACTTCAGCACTGATGCAATCACTTAGGCACTATCTGTGCACTTATGCAATCACTAAGGTATAACTCATGTAGTTATACAATCACCCAGGAGGAGAGGTGTGGTGCAGCGGCCAGGGCAGCTGACTTCGGAGCACAGGGTTCACGGTTCGATCCCCGGCTCTGGCAGCAGCTCAGCTCAGCACCATGTGACTCTTGGCAATAGCTCACTTAATTTCCACTACGGCCCCCAGCGCCTTGAGACCCGTAAGGGTGAGTAGCTGCGCTATATAAAAACGGACTTACATTTACCCAGGCACTACTGCTGCACTCCTTGAATCACGGAGACACCACTTTTGTACTCTTGTAATCACTCAGCCAGTAGTCCTGCTGTTATGCAATCACCCCGGCACTACATTTGCAGTCATTTATATACTCAGGCTCCACCTCAGTAGCCCTGCAATCACCCAAGAAGTACTCATGCAATTATAAAATCCCTCAGTCACTTGCTATGTAGTCATGTAAATTCCCAGACATTATCCCTGCAGTCATGCAGTCGCTGATGTGTTACCTATGTACTCCTTTAATTCACCTGGAACTGTTTCAATCACAAACGCACTTTTCTTGTACTTATGTAATCACTCAGCCACTAGTCATGTAGTTTTAAATTCATCGAGTCACTACCTTTCCACACCAGTAAGGACTGAGGCAGTATCTTACTAGTTCGGTTACTCACCCAGGCGGTTCTGAAGAACTTATGAAATCACCCACTCGCTTGCTATCTACTTCAATAATCCCCCAGATATTACCCTTGCAGGCTAGGAATCACTCAGGGGTCTACTTATGAAGTACCCCCTACAGTTATGCAATGATGCAGGCTGTTGCTGTGTAGTCATCTCTTTACCTACACACAACCCTTGCAGTCTTCATATCACACATGCGTTTCTGCTGCATTTATGTATTCACCTAGGCAGTACTCAATGACTGATGAATCCCTTCAACTGCTCTTTATACAGTTATCCATGCACTGGATGTGTATGTTTGCACTCATGAAATTAGCCAGTCACTTTTCATCTTGTCCTGTACTTACCCAGGGACTTAGAGTTGACTTATGTAATAGTGTGTTGCTTTGTACTGGGCTATGCAAAATACAATCATACGCATTGTGGGGCATATTAGCAACAACTTGCGATAATTATCGCAAACCGCGTCTAGCGCGGTTTTTTTTTAACGCCGCCTATCGCTGGATTTTATCGTGGAGATAACATGCTATTAGCAACGTTTATCTCCAATGCGATAAAATATCCAGCGATGGCGGCGAAATGCGTGAATATCGCTGGAAATCCAACGATATTCACGCATTAACGCCATGGTGGACTTAGCCTGACAATCCACCTCCCATTGAACAAACAGGTAAGTCATGTTTTTAGCAGGTGTTAAATTCTAGCGATAATTGCGCTTTTTTTATTGCTTCGCCTGCGTTGCTAATAGGGGGAAGTTGTGTTATCGACTGTTTTCAATCGCTTTTAGTTGGGAACGCCTACCTTGCATGTCATTAGCGATAATTATCGCTGGCATGCAAGGCGATAGGAAAACCGGCCGCTATCGCCAGAAAGCTGTCGCTAACGCCTGTTAGCGACAGCTTGCTGATAGGGCGATAAAAAAATCACTGCTTTAGCGGCAAAAAGTGCCGCTAAAGCGGCGATAAAGCCCTTGCTAATATGCCCCTGTGTTTGTCTTCATTATTCTATATGCATCCTTGTATCTCCTTACTCCAAGATTCCTACAAAGGGGGGCAATCCATTTAAGTCGCTATCGGGAGTATAGGGGGCAGAAGAATAAAACATATTCAGGTGACTCAGCAATCCCTTGACAACAGGGGCAACATTCGTCAACACTCTCCCCTACTGCACTCCAGTTCCTTCTGAATTGGTTAAGCGGTAAACAGCCATACCTAAACTGTAGGTACAGCTTCCTTGCTAGAGGAGGTTCAATTTCATCCAGTGAGGGCTGTTATGCAATCACACCTGAACTACATTTGCAGTCTTTTATTTACTCAGGCCCCACCTCAGTAGCCCTGCAATCACCCAAAAAGTACTCATGCACTTATAAAATCCCTCAGTCACTTGCTATGTAGTCATGTAAATTCTCAGACATTATCCCTGCAGTCATGCAATCGCTGATGTGTTACCTATGTACTCCTTTAATTCACCTGGAACTGTTTCAATCACAAATGCGCTTTTCTTGTACTTATGTAATCACTCAGCCACTAGTCATTTAGTTTTAAATTCATCCAGTCACTACTTTCCACACCAGTAAGGACTGAGGCAGTGTCTTAATAGTTCGGTTAATCACCCAGGCGGTTCTGAAGAACTTATGAAATCACCCACTCGCTTGCTATCTACTTCAGTAATCACCCAGATATTACCCTTGCAGGCTAGGAATCACTCAGGGGTCTACTTACGTAGTACCCCCTACAGTTATGCAATGATGCAGGCTGTTGCTGTGTAGTCATCTCATTACCTACACACAACCCTTGCAGTCTTCATATCACACATGCGTTTCTGCTGCATTTAGGTATTCACCTAGGCAGTACTCAATGACTGATGAATCCCTTCAACTGCTCTTTATACAGTTATCCATGCACTGGATGTGTATGTTTGCACTCATGAAATTAGCCAGTCACTTTTCATCTTGTCCTGTACTTACCCAGGGACTTAGAGTTGACTTATGTAATAGTGTGCTGCTTTGTATTGGGCTAGGCCCAACTGTCATGCACTTATAAAAACACCCAAATACTCACCATGCAGTCTTACAGTGATGCAGGCGCTACATATGCAGTGCTGTAATCACTCAGGCATTACTTCAGCACTGATGCAATCATTTTCACAGTATCTTTCTGCACCTCTCTTCTCTCACTGTGCCCACCTGTTCCTCCTTTCTGTACATCTTTTTCCTGCTTCTGCAAATATCTTCCCTCTTTCTGCACCTCTGTTGGTTCTTTCTGCACTGATCTGCCTTCTTCCTGCACCTCTGTTTCAAATTTCTTTATCTCTCTTGCCTTTTATTGCACCCCTCTTCCCTCTTTCTGCACCTCTCTTGCCTTACTGTGCTCACCTGTTTCCTCTTTGTGTACCTTATTTGCCTCTTTTTGCACCTCTGTTGATTCTTATGCACTACTGTTGCTTCTTTCTATGACCTGTCTTGCAAATTTCTGCACCCTCTCATACAGTTATAAAAACACCAAAGTAGTCGCCATGCAGTTTTACAATAATGCATGCACTAGATATGGAATGCTGTAATCATTCAGATATTGCTGTTGTATTTTTTCTGTACCTCTTTTCACTTATTGTGCAGCTCAGGTGTAATTGTTACCATATTCAGAAAACCATAAATGCATTTCTTTGTAGCTTTTAAAATAGAAAGTGTTTCTTTAGTAATAGATAAGTATATATGTATATAACTATTTTAATAATCTTAAATTATTTGTAAAATTCTTTTTTACAGATATTCTGCATTATTATTAAGAAAGAATAACCATGACAAGAAAGCAGAAAGGAAAAAACAACAAAGAAAACAGTACTATTTAAAGGAGAAGGAAACGCACGAATTAGATGAACTACAACATGTGGCAAAAAGAAAAAGCCTTGTGGTAAGAGAACAAAGGAATTTATTAAAAGAATTTCAAGGGGAGGAAAGGATTTTGGAAATGATGAAAACAGAAAGAATACTTGTAGAATGAAAAAGAATGAAATGAAAAAAGACAAATTAATAGAAATTCAGGAAATGAGAAAAAAATCTATGTTGAAAGAAGAAAGAAACAATTTAATGAAATTAGAAAATGCATGTATAAAAGTAGAGTACTACAAAATTTGTTGAAACATGGCAAGAAATATAAAAGATCTGCATTTTATAAAAAGAAAAAAAGATTGAAAATATAGTCGAAAAGGCTTTTGAATTGAAAAGAAGATTGTTCATTTTAGTTTTAAAGAGAATGCAAACATTAGATAAACCAATGCATTCTATGAAGAACAAAACTAAAAGGAAAAGACTAATCAACAGAACTAACTTTTGTAAAAATAATTTGGGTGAATGGAAGCATACTTCTAGTTCAGAACCTTTTTTTAATGAAGAGAGCTATTTTCAAAACAATACATTAGTTCACGCAGTTGATACCAGTGGTCATGCTTATGAAGTGAAGAACGGTTCTGCAATTGACAAAGAAAAGATGGTTCCTAGAAATGTGGAAGAAGTGATAGCTGAAGAAGTTCAAGGGAGACGTACACAAGCTCCATTGTATACATGGGATTGTAGTAGTATTTGTAGTATACAACAGGAGTCTATTGATATTTTACGAAATTTCTTACGACATTATACTAAAAAAAGTATTAAACAAAAGATTAAGATGTTGCAGGGACTAGATCCTTACAAAGTGAGAAAAAATACTGGCTTGCAAGGTCATTCTCTGGCTTTTCTTTCTAGAAAAGTGTGTCAAAGTGTTTTTCATCACTTGAGAATGTTAGCAGTACATCACTCAGCAATGCGGAAGTTAGTAAGAAGATTGTACTATGTAAAAAGTCCTACAATAATTTTAAGTGACTTAAACACTGCTCTTTTGCATGGGTCAGTATCAGATGTAAAAAAAAGTTTGTGAAGAAATAGAGTTTTGTTACTTTGGTCCTGAACAGGAGTGTAGAGAAAGTGAGAGTATAGGTGTTGAAGAAGAGGTGGAAGATAGTAGTACTGAGAAGTTTGAAGACGAAATTACGAAGTTTAAGGTAATTTTTTGTGAGAGACCAAACTATGGGCCCGATTCACAGAACTAACTTAAGACAAAATCCTAAACTTACTATCATTTTGGTATTCACAGAAGGCACTTACTCATTTTGGTATTCACAGAAGGCACCTACTCATTTTGGTATTCACAGAAGGCACTTACTCATCAATGAGTAAGTGCCTTCTGTGAATACCAAAATGAGTAAGGGCCTTCTGTGAATACTAAAATGGTAGTAAGTTTAGGATTTTGTCTTAAGTTAGTTCTGTGAATCGGGCCCTATGTGTGTATTTGTTGTCGACGTACTCCCTATAGAAAACAAACTAGGAATGTTGATCTGTATTTAAAAAGTGAAACAGAAAACAATGATAAGTGGAAGGAATTTGGTGCTTATTTGTTGGTGGAAGATTGCTTTGAGTTGGGTAGTGATCAACGTATTTGTATATATTGTTATACCAAATTAGAGGAGAACAAAATGCCAGCTAGAGCTGTACATAATAACCTAGAGTTGGTAGCTATTCCTCCAGAACTGGTAGATTTAAACACGTACGAGTCCATTCTGATTCAATCTGTGCACCCGTTTCAGGCTATTGTTCGTATGGAGCCTAAAACAGGTAAGTTGCCTCCATCAGATTTACAAAGAGGCTTAAAAGGAAGAGTTGTGTATTTACCATTAGATTTAAAGAAAAATATAGAAACTATTGGTGTAGACAGAGAGGAAACTGAACCTGTAGTTATTCTAGTTAATGGTGTTCCTATGAAGAGTAGGAAAATATGGCAAGAATTAGTAGATGTCAGCAAAGTGCAAAAGGCTACGTTATATCTCACAAAAAACAATGTTTACTACAAAAATGTGTATGTGGAAGAAGAAGAAATAGTTTTAGGAGATGATAGCGAAATTTCAAGTGGCCAAATTGAAAAAGTGGACATCTCCAAAAGTGAAGAAATTTATGAACATTATAGTGTACATCCTTTACATTCAAAGGAAGTGATTGGAAATACTATTGAATTATTCCAAATGAAGAAAGCGAAGGGAACTCCCATGAGTGTTTGGGAAAAAAGTTTGGAAGCTCGTTGTTTTCCATAGCTGTTCCCCACTGGAAAAGGTGGACGATATGATGAACGACCAGTAAAGATTCCAGCATCAGAATATCGTACAACAAGATTGTACTCAGAAGATCCAAGATTTCGTCAATGTATTCCATATATATTTCATCTTTTGCTTGAAAGTGACTTGTCTGGACTTTCATATGCAGTGAACCACATATTAAAAACAGGAGTTCATCTTCAACATGTTTCTGCAAAGGAATTCATGGACAAAGTACAACAGAGAGACGATCATTTAGAATCTCAATTGATTAATTTGATGGCGTGTCAACGTGGTACTAATGAGTATTGGTATTGTCGTCATGGAGAACTTAAATGTATGTTAAGGAACTTAGGAACCCCTACGTGGTTTGTTACGCTAAGGGGTCGATTCCGATTCGGGCCGGAAAAAGCACCGACCGACTCGGATCCGGAAAAAATACCGACCGACACGTACCCGTGGCGCCCGACACGCCAAGTACGATGCAAGGCGCGAAAAATCCGACCGACACGTAACGAAACCAAGTCGACCGACCGAGCCGCACGGAAAACAGCAATCCGGCCGGAAAAACACGCGAATCCAACCGACCGACACGCACCCGGAACAAATCCGACCGAAACGTACACGCTAACTCCAAACCGCTAAGTACGATGCAAGGCGCGAAAACCACGAGCGAGTCGGACGGAGGACAAGCCGTACGACCGACACGCATACAAAACCGAGCCGAAGCAACACAATACACCGCGACCGACGCGTACGCAGCATAGAAAACTGCACAAACACAGCGTGAACGAAACGGAGAACACCGTACGAGACCAATGCAGGGTCCGACTCGGTCACAAGAACGTTTCCAACATACACAAACAGCACAAAGGAAAAATCACCCAAAAAAAGGCCAAACAAGCAATTATCAAGCCAATAAATACTGGGGGTGGGGACAGAGAACAAAGACACACCCACAACTCCACCTATATAAAGGACACAAATCACTACCATGAGCCTTTGCAAATGCCATTCCACTGCCAGCACCCAAGAGAAAGCAACCACACACCCACAGCTCATCCCTCACACAAGCCACACACCATCAGCACACCAACAAATACCTACCTCACATACACCCAGCAAAACACACACTCACACACCCTCACCTGCACACCAACACACACATCACTCACCATCACCACCCATCACCATGCCCCCCAAGAAGAATCACAAGTTCCTAGATTGTGAATTGGAAGTCCTGGTAGACGAGATCCTCAGGGTAGAGCCACAGCTGTTTGGCACATTGGTCCAACAGACCCCCATGTTGCAGAAAACCAAGATGTGGGAGAGGATCATCAACAGGGTGAACGCCCAATCACCATGTCGGCGCACAAAGACCGACATCCAGAACAGGTGGTATGACGTGCGCAGGAGGGTACGGAAACTGCTGAAGCAAGACTACATCAACAGCCAACACACCGGCAGTGGCCCTCCTGCCAAGCCAATATACCTCAGGCCCTGGGAGGAGAAGGTGCGGGCCATCCTACCGCCAGTGAGCATATATGGACTAGAGGACATCCCAGAGCCTGGTGAGTACACAACAAATGTACACAATATACTGCCACAAAACACACACACATCACTGTCAAGGGGAGAGTCAAACCATGCACTCATAGCAATCACACAGCAACCAGAACAGAATCATCCCAAAATGTGTATGTCAGTCAGAGAAACACAACACATGCCATCAAAAAAGTCACATCCAACTGTGCCAACACATGTACAAACACAACCACAACTACAGCTAGGCAGTGGCACAAATAGAACTAACAAACACATCCACACATGTAGCCACCACAACAACACCAACACACAGTGAAGACCACTCAAAGGAAGGAATTCTGTGTATGCTGGCCAAGTCAGTGTAGCCAATAGCATCATGGGAGTCGCAGTCACACATATTGCCCGCCCCAAAACTGTCCCATCAACACCACCATGAACCATGCGCACATCACAGGGAGTGGAGAAGGACTCACAAGATGGCTGACACTGGCTACTGCTGTGGGGAGCACAAGGCCCTGCTGGCAACTGTGCACCAACAAACAGCAGGACACCACTGACTGACATCCTGAGAGACAACTTACACTCCCTGCAATGCAAGCACGTTCCATGGTGGGATATCTGGCTGGCTGGGTGGGAAGGGGGACTTGCAGCACTGACTATAGTCACCAGCACCTCCCCTCACACCCCCCAACACAAACTCCACAGTACCCACCTGTTAGAATGCAATGCCCTCCATCCTAACACAAGATCCCACAAAGCACCACCACCCTGGGTTATGTTGTGTGAAGCACAGGGACACTCTTGGGGCTCTTAGCCAAACAACTGCCAGGACAACACTCCCAGCCATCCTGTCAGCACAGCCAGCCCAACCCACAGGGAAGCAGAGTCAAAAGGAAGGAAGCATGGGCATGCTGGGAAGGGGGTGGAGGCAATAGCATGATGGGAGTCGTAGTCACAGACATTGCTCAGCCTCACAACTGGCCCATCAACACCACCCTGAACCATGCTCACATCACAGGGAGTGGAGAAGGACTCACAAGATGGCTGACACTGGCTACTGCTGTGGGGAGCACAAGGCCCTGCTGCCAACTGTGCACCAACAAACAGCAGGACACCACTGACTGACATCCTGAGAGACAACTTCCACTCCCTGCAATGCAAGCACGTTCCATGGTGGGATAACTGACTGGCTGGGTGGGTGGGAAGGAGGTCCGGCTGTCAACCAAACACAAGCAATGCAGACCATGTTCACACCCCAGAAAATACATAGAAATGCCCAAATAATGCAGGACAATGTGCCACACCAATATCAACCCCTGACTGTGACGACTTAGGACAATGCAATGTACAGGCCCGCACCCAGAGGCACAGTCACAACTGTCATGTGTGTCAACCATTGATGCCTGCAGAAACATGACATACATTGTTTGTGTCTCCCAAAAACAGGTGATGATGGGGACACAGCAGCAGACGCTGAGGAGTCCCAGTCCCAGGCTCAAGAGGATGCCGAGCTCACTGGCGTCGTACAGCCTCTGTCCTCCTCGGACAATGAAGAACAACCTGGCACATCCGGTGCAAGTCAACATGCAGCACCAGCAGGAACACCAGCTGCAGCACCAGCAGGACCACCAGCTGCACCCCCTGCACCCACCCCTACAACGACTGTCACCACGAATACCATCCCTGCCGACATGGACAGAATAAGGAGCAACACCAGCACAGTGACCCTGGACCAACCTGGGGCCATGGACACCACCACCACCACCAACCCCCAAGGTGGACCAGGGTTATCTGTGCGTGCCACTGCACACACTGCACATGTCAGCAGGGGTGGTGGGAGGGGTGGGAGACAGAGGTCGCTGCTTGCAGACGTTGCTGGTGTGCATGACGACCCACAACTGGTACGCATAGCTGATGCGTACCAGTCCAGCACCGGAGAGCTCAGCCAGGTAGTGGGGCTCCTCAGAGACATTAAACAGCAGCAGGCTGCCCATCATGCCCGCTTGGACTCCCACATGTCCCACGTGGAGTCACACATGTCCCGTGTGGACTCACACATGTCCTGCGTGGAGTCCAAGTGGGATGCACTGCATGAGATGACGGCGGTGCACAGGGACATTTTACAATGCCTCCGCCAGATGAACAGCAACCAGTCCACACCTCCCTGTGTGCCAACAACATCTGGTGCCGAACAAACTGCAACTGCCACAGGGAGGGAGGAGGACTCTGGCGGAGAGTCCCCTGCACCGCAGCAGCCTGCACTTGAGGGCCCCCCCCAAGAAGAGGGGTCGTCCGAGGAGGGAAAAGTGAGAGGCCGATGGCCAAGCGCAACTCCCAGGAAGCCTGAACCTGTTCTGGATGTTCGCCTTTGTGCACAGACTGTTCACCCTGTTGACGGCAACACTACTCCCACACATTGCATGGGGAGTACAAGTTGGACCAATGTGTCAGACAACTGTGGCCCCGATACTGGGGATCCTGTCTACCCGGACTTTCAATTCACCTAGGAACTTGGGATTGCAAGATTCATGTACAGCACAACCCCTCCTATGCACTATTAACACAAATGTATCACAATAAACACACTAATACACCATACTTGCCTCTGTCGTGATTCCAACGTGGGTGCTGTTATGGGGATGATGAACTGCAAAATTACACTGTGTATGCGAACTGCAACAGCAAGGACAACACAGGCATGTGAGTACAGGCAACGTGACACACATGAGGGAGACACACCACCAGGGCTACACGACACATACACACCTAGGCCATCTGACTCATTGCCTACACTGATGTTGCCAGGGAAGACGGTGCAATGCACAGACACCACACCCATTCCCAGTTGTAGTCAAGTAGCCCACAGGTGCAGTAAGCAAATGGCAGTCAAATGTGTGACCACAGACAACGCACATCACAAAGTGAAGCACAGGTTTATTACACAGTTGCAACATGCCGTAACCACTACAGATGCAAGGTAACCCCACCTGGTAGCGGGCACACAGTCAACAACTGTAGACGGAAGGAAGTCCATGGGTGTGGCGCACATCACCTGTAGGGACACAACAGCTACCAGCCTGGATGTGCAATCACGTCGTCGGTGGACACAGTTGACCAAACGAATCTGAAAGTACCCTGTGAAGGACAGAAATGACACACAGTCAAAAGCAATGGAGTACAGGACAGAACAGCAAAACTCATGCACAATACATGTTACAAGATACCCACCCAGAACCAAGTTAGCATGTCAACACTGTTGGGGAGTACAGCCCACCTGTCACCACACATCGCAACACACATCCAGTCAAGTAGCCCATGGACACACTCCAACAGCACCAGAGCACCACCCACACATCATGCCAACTCACATCATTGACATGACACCTCAGGATACTCACATTCAGCTAAAGAAGTTGGTGATGAGCTGTGTGCGGACATCACCATCATCATCATCGTCACTGGCATCGTGGTCCAGGCCAGGATCCTCCACAGGTGGCGGATGTTGGTCATTGTCATCCTGGATGAGAGGCAACTCCTTCCGCACTGCCAGGTTGTGGAGCATGCAGCAGACGATGATAATCTTGCACACTTTTGCAGGGGCATATGGGAGGGACCCTCCGGTCTTTTCCAGGCAGCGTAAGCGGCTCTTCAGGAGACCAAAGGTCCGCTCAATCACTCTCCTGGTCCGACCATGTGCCTCATTGTAGCGCATCTGGGCAGGTGTCACAGGGTTCCTGAGGGGTGTCAGCAACCACGGCATGTTGGGGTATCCCGAGTCACCTACGGACAGACAAGTGCACATTAGCTGACTTGGAAAAGTGGGCGGAATACTACAGATCAGATCACACACAATGGCACAAAGTCAGTACACACCGACAAGCCAGGCACGCTGGTTCTGCATCTGTGCCATCATCCTGGGGATGCGACTACTCCTCATCACAAAGGCATCGTGTGCTGAACCAGGGAAACGGGCACACACGTGTGTGATGGTCATGTCTGCAAGACACACCACCAGTGCATTGACCGAGTGGTAGTGCTTGCGGTTCCTGTAGGCCTGCTCCTGGGCCTGTGGTGGTACCAAAGCCACATGTGTCCCATCAATGGAGCCAATTACATGCAGCATCCTCCCCAGGGCATAAAAGTCACTCTTCACGTCAGTGAGTCGTCGCAGTCTAGGGAAATAGATGTACCGGTTCAGGAAGAGCAACATTGCCGCCAAAACATCGCGGAGCACACGGCTGAACATGGTCTGTGACATCCCACCAGCAGTCGCCACAGTATGTTGGAAGGTACCGGTGGCAAAGAAGTGTAGGGCTGCCATCACCTTCACCTTGGGGGTCAGCGCTGTAGGATACGGCCGGCCAGGCTGCAAATGTGGGGACAACTGCACTGCCAAATCCTCAATCAGCTGCCTGGTGAAGCGGTACCGTCGGATGCTGTCCCGTTCCACCATCGTTGCCAGGTCTGGGAATGGCCGATGGACAGCAGGAGCCCTGCAGTGCAGAGGAGAAGTAAGCAAGATTGTCAGTCACCCCACATATGCGGCATTGAACACACTCAAGATCCCAACATACATCATTATGAGGCACAACTACATGAAGTGTGCAGTACCGGAAGGACATGTATGGTACATACATGGCCAACATCTGTCAACACGGTCCTACAGGTGGCATCAATTTGTCCCAGGTTGGCCCATTGGATATCATGATGCCGTGTCACAGTTCCCATCTCCTGCTGCCGTGTCACAATCACCCCCCACAGTGACATGTGAGGACAGATGTGCCCCAGGCACCACAGCTCAACGACAGGTACATTCCCAGGGACCCTGTAATGCCACATGGACACTGGCATCACATGGAGTATCATGTGTACACCACAGCAAAACAAACATGACCCCCACAGGTAGTGGCCCCACTTGCCACGGCAGGACAGACATGGACGTCTGTGACACACACGCACAACATCAGAGTCCATGCACACACAACGTGGATGTGGAGACTGTCTCCCATTGTGCACATGAAATCAGAGACATTGTAAACACTACATGCACAAAGTCTGTGGAGGTCCATCACTATTGTGCCACTGGGACACCCTGGCTCAAACATACCGTCCCACATGGGACTCACGGGGTATGTGACATGACATACACAAACACCACTGTGAAATGTGACCATGGCACATGCACAGATATGAACAGTTGCACATCACAGTGGTCACGTACACGTAACACCCAGGATCCTGTCCCCATGAACACGTGCACAGCCTGGGGGTGGCTGCCCACAGGTGACACCCACAGGACAACATGTACACCAACATACACACAATAGGAAATGCAGCCTTACATGCCTTATGATAAGGTTTGGACAGGCTGTCGTGATGTAGGTGTGCCCCTCACTCCCTGGGAGCTATCTGTGGCTGGCATATGTCCATCTGAGACAGGCATGCTGACATATGCCAGTCACATGTACAGTGATGCGTTGTACAGCAATGGACCGATCGGTGCCTCCGGCCGGCCCATTGCTTTCAATGTGTGCGGGTACGCGTTGTACCCCTGTACGCGTTGAACTGCAATGGACCGATCGGTGCGCACCCATTGACAATGGGTTTGCCTGGCAACGGACGCGTTTTCGAATTTCGAACGAGTCGGTTGCTGGAAAATCAGTTGGTCACCCACAACAATGTTGCAAAATCATGTATGTCATGAAGTTGAAGATTTGAAGGATGCTGTGGGCGTGTTTTGGTGCTGCTATTCCATGGATTGGCCAGATTCAGAAGATGCAAACGACTTGGACCTATCACTTTGGACACAAGGGACAGTATCTGCCTCTCCAGCACATATATATTGCTGGCTGTTCCCCTGAGAGCCCACTTGCCTGCACTACATGCTCCAAGACGACATCTGCCACTGCACTGCTGCTGTCTCTGCCCCTCTGGACCCTGCAATGGCACGTACTGTGGAGAGAGCCCCAGCCTTCAGCCTTGAAGAGAACCAGGCCCTGCTGGACAGCCTACTTCCACAGTACAGCAAGCTGTATGGGACACCAGGGGAGCAGGTGAGTGTCCTGTGCACTGCCTTTCTGAATGTGCATTTTGTCTGACTAGCAAGGCTGAGAGTCTGCACGCCACTGGCTAGCAGGCTCACTGAGTAGTTGTCACCCCCCATAGTGTGTAGTGACTTGCACTGGACAGGTATGGTGCAGTGACAGTGCTTCTGAACAGGGTTTTACTCCCCATGCAATGATACCATGTAGTGACTTCTGGAAAACTGTCCATGGGCAGCCGTGCACTGCCTGTGTACACCATGTGCCCCTGTGATTGCGACATGTATATGCAACTGTGTCATGCACGGATATGTTGCATGTGTAGTAATGGCCTTATCACTTTGTCATCCTGACAGGCTTCTGCCCATCGGAAGCAGGAGATCTGGAAGGACATCGTCCGGGCTGTCCGGTCCGTGGGGGTCTACAAGCGCCGGATCCGCAACTGCCAAAAGAGGTGGCAGGACCTTCGGGGCTGGACCCGGAGGATTGCACGGGTCCAGCTGAAGCTGTCGCCTCCTCGCAGGAGGGGCGGAACACGGACTTTGACCCCCCACATGCTCAGGATCCTGGCGGTGGTCTTTCCAGACCTGGATGGGCAGCTGAAGGCCAGAGAGCAGCAAGGAGGGGGTGAGTCAAAGACTGCACTGTGAACTCTGTCTAACATGCTATGTGCCCTCCTCGGGCCTGGTTAAACTGCCACAGTACAGCAGTCATGTTGTCCAGGAGCCATGTCCCTCTATTGTGCACTGCCCACTCCTCATCTGATACCCAGGTGTGGCCCTTACATGCAGGGAATTCTGTCACTTAGGACTGTGTCCTTGCAGTTTGCTTGACTCAAGGTGGGAGACAGCATCTGTTTCCCTGACTCTGTGGTGGGCATCATGGGTGGGTCCATTGCTTACACAATGCCTGTATTCTGACATGTATTCAGCGTGTTACTTTGATCTGTGGTCCAATTGCTGAGCTGATCCACCACATGTGGCTGGGGTATCTGGCACACACCCATGCTGCGGGTGGGAACAATGTTTGGGCCCCAGGAGTATGTATATGACGTGTGTCACACATACTTAGCCAGCTGCCTACAGTCCAGGGCTCATCCCTCATTCATGTGGGGCTGGACAGTCATGCCTACTCCAGGCCATACAATACACTCTGTACTCCCACTCCCGTGTATCAGCTGACACATTGTGCGCAGTGATTTGACCCCTCAGGTGTCTGCCTCTGTGTCAGTGTGCTGTGGATTAGTCGCCAGGACTGCTGTGGAGTTTCTTGGTAGAGGCTCAGCATGCCACTGGAGATGTGACCATAGGAGACGATACTTGTGTGTCACATAGGTGTCTGATCAGCTGCCCATGCAGACTGGGGCATGTGAATGTGAAGTTCAGGCAGCTGTTCCATATTCACAGCAGAGTGTGAGGGGCTCAGGTTCAGAGGGTAGTGTCACAGGTCTCCCATATGTCCAATAGGTATGACCTGGACAGATGAGGGTTGAGAGGATGTGTTGTGGGGGGATGTACATGTGCACTTGTGCAGCTCCAGGACTTGCATTCCCCATGACCTACTATTGTGACACAGTGCAGAGTGTTGTTGTCTGGCTGCAAAGTCATACATCACTGAGACAGTGATGTATGACTTTGCAGTCATGCCTCCGCCATGGCATGTGTCTACTGATTGGTGAGCCTGCAGGGGAGTGACATGTGCTACATGCACACCATAGTGGCGCTGGCTATCAGGACATGGGTGCATCATGGTGTCTGTCGCTGGTATGCATCACATGCATTTCCTATTTGACTCTGGGCATCCCTTTCATCCGGAAACCTGTACTGACTCAGTGGCAAGAGCTGTGATGTGTGCATGTCCACATGCCACACCGTGTCCTCTGCACTGTCCAACTACTGTGTACTTGGTGCATGTGTCCACACTGGGGGGTTGCAATCCAACAGACACCAGACAGATGGGTGCAAGGCCATGTGGGATGTGAGTGCCATGCTTGGCATCAGACTGACAATTGGCTTCTCCTGTTCAGTTAGGGCACTTTTAGCAATGTACAACTAATGATGCCAGGGCTTGCTCTGTGATGTGCTGTGCTCACAGTGGTGTGTGCGTTTTGTGCAGGTGACTGATGTCTGTCTGTTTCCCCATTGTTTGCAGATACATCCACGGCCACGGAAGGGGACAGCTCCACGGACCAGGAGGAGCCAGAGAGCCAGACTGGGTCAGCAGCCGAGGAGTGGTCGGAGGGACCCAGTGGCACGGAGGGCGAGGGGAGCCACACCGAGGAGTCCTCAGCAGCATCCACCTCAGCTGAGGACCAGAGCAACTCGGAGGATGACTCCCTTGTGGAGGCGGGTGTCAGCAGCCACCACACCCCAGCTAGTGTTGCTGTCCCCGCCACCACCAGCACCACCACCGCCCTCCCATCGGCTCCCATTCCCCAGGTCCGTGGAGGCTCCCATGTCCGGGAGCGTGTCTCCTTTGGGCCAGGCACCGCAGCCCCTGCCCCTGTGTCCCCTGCTGCCCTGAGTGAGGAGTCTGTGTACCTCCTTCGCCAGCTCCATGTAGGCCAGACAGCCATGCTGAGTGTCCTCCATGCCCACACCGCGCTGTTGACTCAGCTGGTGTCGTTCATGGAGGGCATCTCATCGGGCATGTCTGACCTACAGAGGGGCAATAGGTCCATGGACTCCTCCCTGACGGCAGCAGTGTCCCTCCTCAAACGGTCCCTCACCCCTCCTGCCTCTGCTCCATCCACACTCCCCAGCACCTTACCCATCCCAAGCACACACACACCGGCACAGGCACACACCAGCACACACACATACAGCACACTGACACACACGCCAATGACAAAACGCACACGCATGCACATTCAGGGGACTGAAGCCAGACTCACAGGGGATGGGGCCCTGGAACACACACACGCATCCACATGCACTGCGCAGTCCTCAGTTCCCTCTCCCTCCAAAGCACCCTCCCTTGCCTCACCTGCAACCCCAAAGTCACAGCAGCTCTTCCTCTGTGACCTTGGCCTCTTCCCCACCGATGAAGCTGCTCCAGCATCCCGGGGGAAGAGGAAGCCCACCCACACGGAGCAGAGTGCCCCTCGCCCCCGGACACCCTCCCCCAGGCGCAGACGGACTGAGGCCCCCACCCGCAAGTCCCCCCGGAGTCCTAAGAGCAAGACCCCGCCACCGCCCTGCAGCTCAGGCACAAGGTCTCCGTCCTCCATCCCTCAGGCCCCCACTGCACAGGTGCCCCCACCACACCCTGCCCCAGGTTCCCCCACCCACAGATATACCATCCCCAAGAGGATCAGGCCTTCTCCCCCTGCCACTTGCTCTCCCAGCACCACACCCCCCGCTGCGCTTGTCTGTGCCACTGATGTGGTGAGGGTGTCCTCCCCCTCTGTCCAACCCACCTTGCCTGTTCCCCATTCTCCTCCCCTGGAGGTAGGCACTGCAGTGGAGTCCACTACCGCCCTGTCTGACTTGGGCACTGCAGTGGCGGACCTGTCCACTCCATCTGCAGGGTCCACTGCAGTTGTGCCGGCACCCACGACATCTGAGTCATGCCCCCCAGTTGTGCCGGCACACACCATGTCAGACACCTCCACTGCAGTTGTCAGTGGCTCTCCAGCACCCACCACCCCTTCCCTGACTCCCCCTGGTGAGCCCTGATCCTGTCCCTGCGGTGCCTGGCCTGCCCCCCGGTTGCCCCTCCTAGTGGATTGTCCCTGGTTTTGTGCAGGCATGCGTAGGGTGACATCTGCCAGTGTCACCCTGTTTGAACTTTGACAATGGACTGGCCATTGGCCTTTGCTCTTTTTTTCTGGACGTCGTTTTCATTCAACACATATGCTGAATAAAGCAACTTTCTTTTCTCTAGTGCTCATGCTTCAGATGTACATGTTGTTGGTGCTGCTAACCATGCCCTTGCTGCAGTGATGGTGATATCTGGTCTCATGATGATGAAGTGTTACTGTGCAGGAACCCATGTGGTCCAGGGGGAATGTGTCCTATCATGTGGTGTATCCATGTCATCCATAGCAGCATCTGAGGGTGTCATGTGTTCAGTATTTGGCAATGGGATTTCCTACTTACATTAGCAATTTCATATCTGTGGCTTCCACCCCTGCACATCTGTTGTGCCTGCCATTGTTGGATTTGTCTACTTCCCTGACCGTGTTGCCATCTCCACTGGACATGCAGGTTTGGGCATCAATGGGAAGGACTCATCCGTGTAGTCAGTGCAACATTGCTATACAAGTGTGTTGGATCTGTGCTGATGATTCCGTTGGCACATCCATGACCAGGCTGATGTGACGGGAGCCCTCATTTGGTGCTAATTGTTGATTGTGTGACCAAGTGCTCAGCTGACATGATGGGGCCCTACTGAGGCAACATATGGCACAGCTTTCCTCACACAGGAGTGGAGTCCCCTCATGGCAGTGTGTACACGTGTGACATTGCCTGCGCCCAAGGTGTGTGTTGTATGTGCATGTCTGTGTGTTCACTTCCATTTATCTGCGCATGCTGTGATCCCTAGTGTTGTACCTGTTTGTGATGCTTGCTGACTTGAGCTATGTTCCCCCAAAGTCTTCTCCCTGTGTTCTCTGTGATGTGGGTGCATGGCACATTACTGGTCATCAGGGTGTCACCCATAGGTGTGTTTGCTGTCAGGGCTGAGTTTGTGTGCAGACGCAGATGGGTCACAGTCAGGTTTCCCCTTGGCACTTGTTGTTTGCCCCTGTCATGTGATTTTCAGTTCGTGTTATCTTTAAGTTATTGTGACACGTTGTGTGTGTGACTGCTGGCACTCCTCAGGGTCTGGGCTGCGATGTTGGTTGTTGTCTATGTGTGTTCTTTGTGGGTGACCTTGGCTTCTTCATTGGTGTGTGAGTGTGGCTGGGATCCCATTGGTTGGTGTGGTATCGCCGTCATGTCCATGTACAGCGTAGTGTGCAGTGTGTCAGACATTCAGGAGTCTTGTTGAGTGGCCATGTGTGATGTGTTTCTGCACCTTGGTTCCCACCCACCACCCTGGAATAGTCATGGGTGCATGTGCAATGTCACCAGTGCATGTGTACTTCACTGCTGCACATTGTTGGAGGTCGAGGGGTGTAGTCTTGAGTGTGTGCAGATGGGAGTTGTTGCCCAGCTAGACCCCTGCCTCCATGTTGGCCTTGGCATACTGGCCATGCTGATTGATTTGTGCTTGTGTCGGTGTGATGGTAGTTTGTTGCTCAGGACACATGACTGTGGTTCACAGTGTGAACCACATTCAGCTTTGTCATCAGAGTGGGATTTTTATGCAGCCAAGGGTCACCACATTGTGGGGGCCCTGGGGGTGGTGCTGTGGTGTGTCTGTGTCTTGCTGTGTCAGTTGTTGTTCCTACGTGCCTGTGTGACATGTGTGTTTTGTGCTCCCTCTCATCTGACAATGCCTGCTTGCCCACATAGGGGATTTGGATCCATGAGTTACCTTAGTGTGGCAGTGTATGCACATCTGTATGATTGGTATTCAGCTCTCCTCATGTGTTGTGTGGTTACCTGGGGACACTGGCACCCCCCTCACCTGCTGTGTATGATGACAGTGTTGGTCTGCCTGTTTGTGTTTGTGCATCTGCACCACTGCATTGGCATATCTTGGGTGTGCCATTGGCTGTATGTTGTTTGGTGTGTTTCCCCTGCTGTCCCTGGGACTCCTAGGTCATCGGTCAGCACAGTGATCATGGTTTGTGTGTCCCATTGCTGCCATGGTATGGAATCTGTTCACCTCACATCTGCTGTCTCCACAGGATATCTGCATTTGTGTGCCCATTGGTGCAAATATGTGGTTCTGCATTCTGATGGTCACTTCTGTCATTGTGTCATTGATGAATGTTGACGGTGTCAGCCCCCATGGGTGTTGTTTGTCTGCACATGGCCAAAGGAATGTCTCATTTGCACTGCAGTATTTGGCTCACCCAATTTATGTTGCAATGGGACACATACACTACTTTGCCACAGATGAGTTTTTGGTTCTGTGACCAGGAATGATCCATGCAGTTTGGCAGTTGCAGCTCTTTCTTTGTCAACACTTACCTTTTGGTCACTGTGATGATGGGGGTGTAGACCCCATTGCCACAATGGTCAAAATGTGTTTCAGCTATGGACCCCACACTTCCCTTTTGGTCACTGTGATGATGGGGGTTTAGACCCCATTGCCACAATGGTCAAAATGTGCTTCAGCTATGGACCCCACACTTCCCTTTTGGTCACTGTGATGATGGGGGTTTAGACCCCATTGCCACAATGGTCAAAATGTGCTTCAGCTATGGACCCCACACTTGCCTTTTGGTCACTGTGATGATGGGGGTTTAGACCCCATTGCCACAATGGTCAAAATGTGCTTCAGCTATGGACCCCACACTTGCCTTTTGGTCACTGTGATGATGGGGGTTTAGACCCCATTGCCACAATGGTCAAAATGTGCTTCAGCTATGGACCCCACACTTGCTTTTTGGTCACTGTGATGATGGGGGTTTAGACCCCATTGCCACAATGGTCAAAATGTGCTTCAGCTATGGACCCCACACTTGCCTTTTGGTCACTGTGATGATGGGGGTTTAGACCCCATTGCCACAATGGTCAAAATGTGCTTCAGCTATGGACCCCACACTTGCCTTTTGGTCACTGTGATGATGGGGGTTTAGGCCCCATTGCCACAATGGTCATGGGCTGCTTGCATTGTGGGTGCCACACACATATATGTGTGGCACATGTGCTAGGGGGTCACATTGTATGTTCAAAGTCATGTTCGGTGTTGTAGGCATTTGACACAGCCTACACACGCTTGTCATGGTGGTTGGGGGATGTCTTTATCTTGCATTCCCTAGGTTGTGGTGTGCTGGTTGTGTCATGCATTGTCCATCCTATGAGTGGGGGTGGTAGTAGTGGTAGGCATCCAGCCCCCCTGGGTGAGGGTGGTAGTAGTGGTAGGCATCCAGCCCCCTGGCTAAGGGTGGTAGTAGTGGTAGGCATCCAGCCCCCCTGGCTAAGGGTGGTAGTAGTGGTAGGCATCCAGCCCCCCTGGCTAAGGGTGGTAGTAGTGGTAGGCATCCAGCCCCCCTGGGTGAGGGTGGTAGTAGTGGTAGGCATCCAGCCCCCCTGGCTAAGGGTGGTAGTAGTGGTAGGCATCCAGCCCCCCTGGCTGAGGGTGGTAGTAGTGGTAGGCATCCAGCCCCCCTGGCTAAGGGTGGTAGTAGTGGTAGGCATCCAGCCCCCCTGGCTAAGGGTGGTAGTAGTGGTTGGCATCCTGCCCCCCTGGGTGAGGGTGGTAGTGGTGGTAGGCATCCAGCCCCCCTGGGTGAGGGTGGTAGTAGTGGTAGGCATCCAGCCCCCCTGGCTAAGGGTGGTAGTAGTGGTAGGCATCCAGCCCCCCTGGCTAAGGGTGGTAGTAGTGGTAGGCATCCAGCCCCCTGGGTGAGGGTGGTAGTAGTGGTAGGCATCCAGCCCCCCTGGGTGAGGGTGGTAGTAGTGGTAGGCATCCAGCCCCCCTGGCTAAGGGTGGTAGTAGTGGTAGGCATCCAGCCCCCTGGGTGAGGGTGGTAGTAGTGGTAGGCATCCAGCCCCCTGGGTGAGGGTGGTAGTAGTGGTAGGCATCCTGCCCCCCTGGGTGAGGGTGGTAGTGGTGGTAGGCATCCAGCCCCCCTGGGTGAGGGTGCTAGTAGTGGTAGGCATCCAGCCCCCCTGGCTAAGGGTGGTAGTAGTGGTAGGCATCCAGCCCCCCTGGCTAAGGGTGGTAGTAGTGGTAGGCATCCAGCCCCCTGGCTAAGGGTGGTAGTAGTGGTAGGCATCCTGCCCCCCTGGGTGAGGGTGGTAGTGGTGGTAGGCATCCAGCCCCCCTGGGTGAGGGTGGTAGTAGTGGTAGGCATCCAGCCCCCCTGGCTAAGGGTGGTAGTAGTGGTAGGCATCCAGCCCCCCTGGCTAAGGGTGGTAGTAGTGGTAGGCATCCAGCCCCCCTGGGTGAGGGTGGTAGTAGTGGTAGGCATCCAGCCCCCCTGGCTAAGGGTGGTAGTAGTGGTAGGCATCCAGCCCCCTCTGGCTAAGGGTGGTAGTAGTGGTAGGCATCCTGCCCCCCTGGGTGAGGGTGGTAGTGGTGGTAGGCATCCAGCCCCCCTGGGTGAGGGTGGTATTAGTGGTAGGCATCCAGCCCCCCTGGCTAAGGGTGGTAGTAGTGGTAGGCATCCAGCCCCCCTGGCTAAGGGTGGTAGTAGTGGTAGGCATCCAGCCCCCCTGGCTAAGGGTGGTAGTAGTGGTAGGCATCCAGCCCCCCTGGCTAAGGGTGGTAGTAGTGGTAGGCATCCAGCCCCCCCTGGGTGAGGGTGGTAGTAGTGGTAGGCATCCAGCCCCCCCTGGCTAAGGGTGGTAGTAGTGGTAGGCATCCAGCCTCCCCTGGCTAAGGGTGGTAGTAGTGGTAGGCATCCAGCCCCCCCTGGGTAGGGGTGGTGGTGCGCATTCAGGCCCCTGTGTGCATATGTGGCATTGGTGATGGGCATCCCGCCCCTATGGTGCTGCTGTTGCTGGTGTAAGTATATTCAGCATCCCCGTGTATGTGTGTGATGTGTCGTGTACGTGTTGTATGTGTTTTGTGGTTGGTGTCTGGCTTACCTTCGGCGCCGTACCCGTCCGTGCCTGTTCCGGTAGTAAATGTAGAATATTGGTATGATCGGGACGAAGGGATTCATGGTTGGTTCGTGTCGTTCGTCCTTCTCGTTGCTTGGCGTCGTCCTCGTTGCTTCGCCTCGTCCTCGTCGCTTCGCGTCGTCCTCGTCGGTGCCGTGTTCGTCTCGGAGCCGTGGATCGTGTTGTGGCGCGAATCGGAGCTTATGTGCGCCTCTCCCGGATGCTTTGACGTGCCGTGCGTAGCGACGGGTTCGGAGCGTACGGAAAGCGCATCGTACTTGTCCGGCCGGACGGGGCTGCATTTTCCCTTCCGTGCGACTCGATTCGGCGTTTCCGGATTCGCCTCGGTCGGAGAACAGGACCTGGTTTGGGTGAGTACGGCTCGGCCGGATTTTTGCTGTTGTGCGCATCGTACTTGCTCGTTCGGTGTACTGTACGGATCGGTCGGGAAACAGGCTTTCGCATGGCTTTTTTCCCGACCGAATGGTATTGGGTGCGCCTCCGACCGAGATCGGAATCGGCCCCTAAGCTGTGCTGAATACGCATGGGATGATTTACTTGAATTTCTTCGAGAAGCAAATTCAAATATTAAAAATATTGAATTCAAGACAACTGGAGAACTGTGTTCCTTGGATCCTGTAAATGTGTGCAGATATTTTAATCATAGATTTCAAGCTATGATGTCTTTTATCTGCAATAAAAACAACCCACCTCTTGGAGAAGTTATTGATTTCTTTTGGAGAAAGGAGTACCAAGCTAGAGGTGCTCCTCATATACATATGCTTCTATGGATCAAGGATGCACCTAAATTTGGAACAGATTCTGATGAGACTGTTTTATCTTTTATTGAAGACTATGTTACATGTGCAATTCCAAAAACAGGAGAAGAAAGTACCTTAAGACAACAAGTTTTACGGTTTCAAAATCATCGATGTGGCAAATATAGTCGACGGAAATACAAGTCAAAGCAAAGGTTTTATACAAAATGTCGTTTTGGATTTCCACATCCAGTAATTTCCAAAGGAAGAGTCAACAGTTTCATGTCAGCAGTGAGGCATACTATCACTAGAAAATCTCCCAAAAATACTTACAATTTAAAAAGAAATGAACAATCAAAGTATATTAATGATTACAATCCAGTGATTTTGTCGATGTGGAATGCAAATATGGATATCCAGTATGTTGCAGATAATTCCATTGCTGTTGCTCGGTATGTTACGTCATACATAACAAAATATGAAAAGACGGAGTTGAAAGAAATGTGGGAAGAAATTTCACAAGGGAAGACTCTTAGTAACAAATTGTACAGCTTTAGTTTGAAGATGCTGTCCCATCGAGAGATTGGATCCTATGAATGTTCGGATCTGTTGAGCTCTGCAAGTTTATATTCCAAGTCAAGAGGAATCATTTGAGTTAGTCTAGGTCTTGCTGCAACACGAAATCGAGGTATGAAATCTGTACAAGAAATTGAATATTTAGCATTAAATGAACCGGAAAGCACAGATATTGTTAAAACAAACATTTTGAATACGTACTATCCTAAAAGAAGTCCCTATCTTGAAAACATATGTCTCTATGAAGTACTACAATAATACAGCTTTAAAAGAAATATTACAGAGAACATAAATGAAGAGAAATATGCAGTGATTGGTTCTGATGGATGTTTGGTGAAACATAGTAAAGGAAATCTCATTAATCACAGGAAACTGAGTTGCGATACTCCAGATAAAAGGGAATTTTACTATTTAGCACTTCTGCAACTCTTCAAGCCTTGGCGTACTGAAATGGAATTACTTGGAGATTTTCAGTGCTATGAAGATTCTTTTAATGCATGTAAAGATAGCATTGAATGCACAGTTTCTCAAAATTATCTACAAATGTTGAATGAAGAGATTCAACAAGAAGCTACTATTGCAGCTGAGATTGCTAGAGACAGTTCTCAAGACAGTCATAGTTCTGCTCCACTGAGTCAAGATCCACTAGGAGAACCAATTCTTGAAAATGAAGCAGCAATTGCTATGAGTGAAGTAGAAATGGCAATGCATCAAGCTCAACAGGATATTATGGAGTTGGGAAACTTGGAAGAGCAACTAAATATTGAACAAAAAGAAATATATCAGCAAGTTACACAACAGATCAATCATGGTTTACTTCCTGAAAATAAAGAATGCACCTGCACATCAGTGGTCAAGCTGGTACAGGAAAAAGTTTCTTAATTAAAGTTTTGACCAGTTATTTACAGAAAACCACTGAATCACATTTATCTTGTGTTGTAACCGCTCTAACTGGGTTAGCAGCACTCAACATTAAAGGGATTACATTACACCGTTTACTAATGCTACCTGTTGAACATGAAAACAAGTTGGAATATCACAAGCTTTCTGGAGAAGCTTGTTTTGAAGTTTCAAGAGTACTAAAGAAAATGAAACTTCTGATAATTGATAAGGTGAGCATGGTCTCAAACTTAATGCTTGCCTTTGTACATTTACGAATGCAGCAAATTTTAAAAACAGATTATGATGTGTTATTTGGAGGAAAACATGCGATTGTTTTCGGCGATCTACTGCAACTTACTCCTGTAAAAGTGCAACCAGTTTTTAAAACACTTGTGCATGAGGACACCAGGAAATCTTTGGGAAGTATTGGAAATGTCAACATTTGGTCATATTTTGAATACAAAAAACGTATTAAAAATATGCGACACGCAAGTGATGAAGATTATGGAAGCATTCTCCAAGATATAAGAATTGGTGTATTGACAGAACATGGTAAAGAAGCTTTGCAAAGTCGGCAACTTACAAACTTGTTTCCAAATGAAAATGTTGCTCCGGAAATAATATACAAAAAAATTGGAGAAAAGACATCTATAATCTGCCTAATGCCAACACTGCAAGAGTGTTCTACATTCAATGAAGAACTTTTAAAGCTGGAAAAGCAACAAATAATAAAAATGGAAGCCATTGATAAAATAGAACACGAAGGAATTACTATTATTTTGTCAGAAAAATTAAAAACAAAATTGGATTCTTTGGAAAAATCTATATCTAAGACTGCTGGTTTAGAAAAGAATTTATATGTAAGTGAAAACTGTCGGGTAATTTTACGGCGTAATTTGGTTGTGGAAAAAGGTTTAGTAAATGGAGCAATGGGAAAAGTTGTTGATTTTGTTAATTATACAAATAGAGATGGAATTGAATTTTTGAAGATTAAATTTGATCAGATTGAAGAGGTAAAACAGATTGGACATTGTGCTGTTCGTTTTTTGCTTGTTAAAGACTTGTATGTTCGTAGAAAACTGTTTCCTCTTTCTTTGGCATATGCGGTGACCATTCATAAATCTCAAGGTTTAAGTGTAGACAGTGCTTTGGTAAACATTGGAAGTACCGTGTTTAAAGAGGGTATGGCATATGTCACATTGTCCCGAGTCAGAACTTTATCTGTATTGTATTTGATTGATTTTGATGAGAGAAAGATTAGTGCAGATGCAAATTGTGTAAGAGAGTATAATCGGTTAAGAACACTGTATGCTCCCAACTTAGGTGAATATCCTGTATATGAAAAGCGTGTAGTATGTCGAAAACGAACATATGAGAAACTCTGTAGTGAGGTTGGAAAGAAGAAAAATAATTCAAGAGAATGTTGAGGTTCCAAACAAAAAGAAAAAGGGCACTGTTGAAGATATTGTAGGATATCAGTTAGAAAATAGTTCAGGTATCAACTGCTATGCTAATGTAGTTGTGAACGTCATATTTTTTCTAGAAAATCTTCAACAACAAATTATGAAGAATCGAGAAAAAGGTTTTGTTCTTTGTTACATTCTATTTATGAAAACTTGACAACCGATAAAACGAAAATCCAAAGTGCTTCTGGCATTCGGCATCTTCTGGATATATGTTCTGGTTCGCCACAATCTACACCTAATGTACAGCAAGATGCACAAGAATTTCTTATGTTTATGCTTGCAGTATTGGAAAATGAAGGAATACAACTTGAAAATCTGTTTGGACTTCGTTACAGATGGGATCATAAATGTGAAGATTGTTCATTTTCTTCTACCACTGAAATTGACACTGAAAGATTCATATATTTGACAATACCAGATTGCAAAACAGTGGGGCATATTAGCAAGACCGGCGATAAAATTATCGCCGTTTTAGCGGCAGGAAACTGCCGCTAAAACTGCGATAATGGGCTTGCTAATATGCGTTATGGAATTCCAATAGAAGCCCAGGTTAGATGTCCTGCACATCTAACCTGGGCTTCTATTGGAATTCCATAACGCATATTAGCAAGCCCATTATCGCCGTTTTAGCAGCAGTTTCCTGCCGCTAAAACGGCGATAATTTTAACGTGGGTCTTGCTAATATGCCCCAGTGTCTTTTAACAAAATAGTAAAATCAGATAATCAAAATATGGATTGTACTCACTGCAAATCTGAAATGTTATCAACATTATTTATAGAAAGATTTGGACAATATATCATTTTAATGATACAATGTTGTAAAGAAGATGGAAGAAAATTGGAAACTAAAATAAAACTTTTTGTGGCAAGTCAACTGTCAATATCAGGAAGAACTTTCAAAGCAGTGGCAATTATTTTCCACGATGGACCTTCTACAACATCTGGACACTATACTGTGTATTTAAAGTGCAATAAAGGATGAACACATTGTAATGATGCCCATTTGGAATTCAAATTTCGGTTGCCTAATGAATTACCAAATTCATATCTAATATTTTTGATGCCAAAGTTCTGAAAACATCATTCGGCCTATTGGGAAGATGTGAACATGAATTGAGTTTATTTTGGATATTTTCAATACAAACGATTTCAGAAACATCATTCGGCCTATGGGGAAGATGTCAATATGAATTAAGAAGTTTATTTTGGATATTTTCAATGCTAATGATTTCGGAAACATCACTCGGGAAGATATCAAGAATTGCTGTTTCAATTATTGTGTTTGTTCTTTGATATTGTATTTAGAAAATTGTTTTAGAAAGAAGCAGTTCATATATTTGATCTTTGTATTATATGCAATGTAAATGAGAGTGTTTATTTTAGAAAATGTAAACAGATAGTTGAGTTTGTTGTAAATATTTTGAACAAAGATTTGTTTTTTTTAACAATCTTATTGATTGTATTTTTTTGCCCGCTGTCACATGATGATCAACATTGAAATCACTGTGTATGGTGAAATTCAATAGAATCTGAAAACAGCAAAAAGGCAAACTGAATAGGTTATGTAATTGTAAAATTATGTTGTGTTCTTAAAACTATAATATTATATGTAATAACAGTATTTTTCTTCTCTTTTACAGACACTAATTCTAAAGTTTGAAAATATTTTAAATTTAGATTATAATAAAACAACTGAAAAATTGGTACTCGCAAATTGCGCATGCACTTTCCCATTCATTCCAATGGGCCTGTAGGCCCATAGGAATGAATGGGATGCCAGTCCTTATTTGCGACTCGCAATTTGCAAATAAGGAATATGTAGGAATCGCTAAAGCATAGGCTTTTGCGAGTCCTTAATTCTCGCAATTAAGGACTCGCAAAAGCCTACTGCAGTTACACTCTATTGGATTAGGGAGCCTCCGCATTCAGCGTCCTCCCTCACTGGATATTTTTTTTTACAGTTTGTTTTTATTTTTTTTCGGTCCCACTCGTTGTCCTTCGTTGTGGACTATTCCAACACGGACGTTTCCGTTCTGCTCCATCTATTTGAACTCTGTCTTCGTCCTATGTCTTCGCCAATGGACTGACCAGGGGAGGGTGTCGTGTGGTTTGTGGCCTCTTTGTCTGCGTTGCTAAGTTGGCTTAGGCCTGGCAGCCATGATGCCTTTTTGCGCACGTTGCTTTGTGCCTTTGTTTTTCCTGCCTCTGCTTGTGCCCGGCTATTTTAGAACTGTCTGCATTTTTGCCTTTCACCTTTCCTCCTGTTCCCTTTGGGTTCCGTCTGCACATCATGTACAAGGTCGAAAAACAATGTCACTTGTGCTTGCTGATATGGTCAGCCCCTTGCACTTAGACATAACACTGAATGCCGCTGCACTGGAGAAATTCGGGTGCTTTTAATATTGTGATTTACACTGTTAGAGGCACTTGGAGAAATACCTTTCCAGAGAGAAGAGCTGTGCTTGTCTGATGATGTAAACCTTGCATCTAGATATTGAGGTATGAGGGTCTGCCTGACTAGTGCCCAGAGGTCTTCTATTTTTATAATAAACTAGTCATTAGCACAGGGAGGGTGGCAAGACTATTTAGTCCTATATCCACTGCTTTATAAAATGCTTTCCCCGTTTGTATTCTATGGAATTGTAACTATGCTTATTGTTTTATTCTTATGCATTATGCTGATAGTACTGGCACGTGTACTGCAACTTAGAGCACGGTAGTTGAAATAAACATTTTAAACTATACTGTGTCTCTTATTACGCACGTTGTGGACAAGTATGAGTGATTTATGAAAGGGTGTTCTTGCTCCCGCGAGTCCTGAGAGAGAGAGAGACCGTGTTCTGGGTTGTCTAATCATTGGTAGCTGCGCTGCTAATGAAACGCTAATGCTAGTCGGGTTGGGATTGTGGGTACTAAGGTGTATGGTTGGCTCACCACTATACTCCGAGGTCCTATTATCCTGTGCATAGCTCTGTGTATGTGCAGAATCCCTACAACATGGCGCCACCAACGAAGTGGGCTGCTTATCTGCGAGACGCTTGAGTAGTTCTTGTGCTTGTCCACAACTCCCTTCGCAGACGCTTCCGGAAGCGTGTGTGTGGGCGATACCTCCTATATTGATGTTTTTATAGGTTCTTTCAAGCTTGAAGTTGTTAAAAGGTGTTTAAACAAAACCCTATATTGTGCTGCCTCCTACTAGGTTGTCGAAAATTCTTAGCCCTAATGGCTGTCGCCATTGCGGCACATAGCCGCACAGCGCTCCGAGCTCACTTGACAGTGTATGGAGTGCCTGACGCGGGTGTCGATCTAATCTTTGTGGTGCAAGCAGATCCAGCTTACCACTTTGAGGTGTTTTACTCTTGGATCACCTTTCCGGCGGTGGATGGGACTGATAATTTGTTCCATGAATATACCGCCGCCGCAGTTCCTAATGTCTATAGGCCTTATAGGAATCTTGAAGTACCGCTCATGGCATGGCAACACCGTGTTTGGTTTGATGGCGCCCTCCCCCAACCGGTTACCGCGGTTCGTTTAGGCCCCTTATCGATTGAAGGGGCCACTTGGCCTGTTTTGGCCGGGTATACCCCACATCCGCGTTATATGACGCTGACAGTCGCTGAGCTGCGTAATTTGCATTCGTCTTTGATACGTGTGCTTAGAGCTTTAGTACAGTATGTTACAGGCAACATCCAGGCAGCCCCGCCTGGAGTTGCAGCGCATCCAGCTGGACAGGGCGGTGTCCACTTGTATACCGTACAACGTTCACTTAATAATCTCCCTAGAAGACCTCTGGGTGGGCGGACCCCATACGAAATGCTCTTTGGCATACGAATGTTTGTGCCCGACCTTGATGGTCTAGACATGGCGGTGCAATCCGCCATCTTTTATGTAGATAACCATTCTACTATGTTACAGGCCTTACAAGAAGCCCGAGACAAACTTGCAATTGAACATTTACCTTCAGCCACAGATGCTGCGCTGCAGATTCCGGTTGCCGGCTGGCTTCCGAAAGTTGGAGACCTGGTCCGAGAGAAGGTGGAGAACAAAAAAGAATTTGGCCCCTCTTATCGTGCACCGGTTCCAGTCCTTGGCTTGAAGGGTACTCGTACAGTCATCTTACCACCGCTTCCTGGTCGCAAGGAAAACAGATACATCTCAGTGGAAAATGTCAAGCTACAACATCTGGCCGATCCTGAATAGTGTAACACCAGCGGTCTCTTGTCCAGTCATTTCCAGGACAAATGTTTGTGGTCTTCCAGCCCGAACGGTCACTGATGTTGCCATTGAGATGGTAAATTTGCCTGATCGCCTGCTCGACTACCCGGATTCCCCCTGCAACGAGGAGACCGAGTATACCTACCCCGCTACCGAGTCCGTGGCTCATCTGCCAACAACACCACTGAGCCCAACATGTTATTCCTTTGACTCGGATTCCACCTCCGCACTTATCCCGTCCAGATTCAGTATTTTTGTATCCTGGTTCAGAGAATTTTTTTTATCCCCCCATGGACATACATCTGGTTGGTATTATTTCTGATTTTTCTGTTCATGTCCATTGGCTTTGTGACAGTATTTTTTCTACTCATTAATGCTCACTATTTACCAGAACGCTCTGCTGTGAACTGTGTCGCTGGAACTTTGGCTCCGCATTCTTCATCTCACATCATGAAGCGTGATCACACATTTGTGAACATTTCAGCTTTTCCAGTCGCTGATGGCATCGTATGGGATGCAGTAAATTTCCAAATTCATGGACCCACCGAAATTATTAATGTACCCAATGTCCTCCGTGTTTCCATGGGCGATGTCGTTAAAAGTAATATTCATTCTGACGATTGGGATGTGCATGCAGTTGAATCGTTATTTACTGATTTGAAATATTATGCTGCTTTTAATGCTGAAGATTTGTACATGAATTCTGCAAGTTATGCCGATTTATATTGTTACCAGCATTGGGGCAACCATTTTCTTCATAAACCCAGTACCCTTCGGGGTATTTTTAATTACACTCAATGGGAACATTGTCCGACCCCTTTGCCAGGTAGCTCCCAAACTCTTAGAAATAAGTTTACTTATTTCACAGACTTTGATAGATCAAACCCTGGGTCCTATTATTTTAAATTGAACACTTCGTCCACTCCGAAAATCATGATGACCCACACCAAATTGCTGTATTCTGGTTCCTTTTTGAAGACCTTAGCTGTGGGTGGGTATGAACATTGGCGGGACACCATTGACTTAAAATCCATCTGGGGTTCCAAAGCATGGCAGGTACAAGGCACAGAAGCCTTGCACCGTGCTTGCCTCATCCCTACCCATATTTTGTTTTTAAATCAAACCATCTATCAAACGACCTGTTGGGGTTTGGCTACTTCCAAACAATTAAATGCACCTTCCATTCCTGTATTGTCTTCCACTCCCAACGAGAGCTTGCCTTTCAATATTTCAGTTGCAAATTTGCAAGCTTTGTTCCAGAACAATTCGTTTAATATCTCTGCGTTTGGTCACTCACCCTGGTTGGCTTGCCCATTGCATCAACTGCCTGCCAACTGCGTTTTCATGGCACGGATCCTGGATATAAACAGGATAGGCCGGACCCCAGGTTTTCTGACTCTCGTACTGTTACAACATATTCTGTTGGTAAATTATGTAAACAGTGGTTGCAGCACTCTTCCTTAGATTCTGTTAAACAACATTTATCCCTCCTATCAGGCAACATTGATCTGTCCGATTTTGTGCTGGGGCCTCGTGGTCCTCGACCCAAGAGGTCTCATTTATGAAACTTATAATGAACTCTGGAAGCTTTCGCAAATTGAAGCTGCTTCCCGTCTTCGGGAAATAGATCAAGCTAATTTAGAAAAGGTGCTTGCTGTTGTTGATAATAGTATTAATACCCTGTCTTCCCGTATTTACACATTAGAGAATATTATTTCCTCTGTTGATATTGTACAAGATGATGTTTCTGTGTTGTATCATGGTCAAAATCAATTGCGTTCAGTAATGCAGTTTGCATGGACTTTGCAAACACTTAAAATGGGTAAAGTTCCTTGGCACTTTCTGAACACCTCTGCCTTGTTCTTGCCTTTTAATTTGACTGAGAAACAGCAGTTCATGTCCATGAAGGATGCAACATACACTTTGTTACATATCGAGAAAATAGAGCCCTTACCATTCTCTGTGGCGAAATTAGATTCTGCTGTGTGGTTAGTACACGGGGTTATCGCTTTGCCTTTTTCTTTATTTGAGTTCAGTTCCTGCATGAAACATTATCCTGTTGGCCACTTTCAGCCTTTAGGAAGTGCTTTCCTGCATGAACTTTGGTCCCTGCCTTTCATGTATAAATGTCTTCGGGACGGGAAGGAAGTTTTTCTCACGGGGGAATCATGCGATTCTACTGTGGGTCATTCCCTTGTTTGCAAAAACATTAAATTGCACGGAGCTTGTAACGTTTCGGCTCCGAATCTTGCTTGTGTTTTAAAGGTCATTCCTGCTCCTGCTATATCTCCTACTTTCACTGTGCTTGCAAATGGTAGCTATCTCCTTCTGAATAATCAGGAATGCTGTGGCATGCTTGCCGGCATACCCTATATTGTAACTGTTTCCCACAGAGTTGTTTGCTACAAAAATGTGCTTTTTCTTCCTCCGCAAGACATCGTAGATAGTTACATTTGGCCTTCCATTCCAACTTTGAAGGCGGATTTCAATAAATTGAGCAGAATAAAGGCGCTATTATTGAACCAGGAGGTTATGCTTACATCCGCCCGGGAGACGTTCATTCTCCAGGTGGCGAGTACCCACAGTGAGATACAGGCCCTCTTAAACACAAACCTCCCACAGCATTTCGGTGAACTGATTCACCGTGTTTTTAATGCATCGCGCACTGAAGGACTTGTGCACTTTTTTAAAGTTGTGGGTTCGGGCCTGGTTACCTCCTTTCAAACTATCTTTGGTGTAATACCGGCTTTTATTCATTCCATTTTTTCCAGCGTCTTTGGCGGATTTCCGTTGGTCCTCGCCTTGGTGGCTAGTATATTGCTTTTGATCTGTTTGCTCCGCAATGGCTGCACTTCATGGGGCTCTCCACGACCACGGTCGTCTCCGGATGCTCCGTGAGCGCGTCCTCACCGGCTTCGGCGCCCTGCCATTGGCGACACTTGGTGTGTCCTACAGACTTTCTTTTCGCTTTGCGTATTTCACTTGCGTGCAACCTGTGATGTCTTGTATCCGATGTCCTTTCTCATGGTCCTTGGATTACTGCCTTTCCAATACGTCTTTGTCTCGCCCGGATTTTGTCCAGTTGATGGGTCCCTTAGAGGCCCATGAAGAGGACTGTTCCGGTGCTGGAAACATGGCGTGTGCGGCTGCACTTGGCATTTTGGCACAATGGGATGTCTGGGCGGCTGCTCAGACTCTCCTACGACACAGTTATATTGAGTATCACGCAAGTTGTCCCGCAATGCTGTTCGCTGCTCCCTCTTGCGAGGAGCATGAATGCAGTTTTGATTTACTGGACTGGATGTAGTCTCTTTTTTCTGACGAATCCAACGATGTCCTGTTGGATGGTGTGGCGTTTTTCTGCAGTTACACTCTATTGGATTAGGGAGCCTCCGCATTCAGCGTCCTCCCTCACTGGATATTTTTTTTTACAGTTTGTTTTTATTTTTTTTCGGTCCCACTCGTTGTCCTTCGTTGTGGACTATTCCAACACAGACGTTTCCGTTCTGCTCCATCTATTTGAACTCTGTCTTCGTCCTATGTCTTCACCAATGGACTGACCAGGGGAGGGTGTCGTGTGGTTTGTGGCCTCTTTGTCTGCGTTGCTAAGTTGGCTTAGGCCTGGCAGCCATGATGCCTTTTTGCGCACGTTGCTTTGTGCCTTTGTTTTTCCTGCCTCTGCTTGTGCCCGGCTATTTTAGAACTGTCTGCATTTTTGCCTTTCACCTTTCCTCCTGTTCCCTTTGGGTTCCGTCTGCACATCATGTACAAGGTCGAAAAACAATGTCACTTGTGCTTGCTGATATGGTCAGCCCCTTGCACTTAGACATAACACTGAATGCCGCTGCACTGGAGAAATTCGGGTGCTTTTAATATTGTGATTTTCACTGTTAGAGGCACTTGGAGAAATACCTTTCCAGAGAGAAGAGCTGTGCTTGTCTGATGATGTAAACCTTGCATCTAGATATTGAGGTATGAGGGTCTGCCTGACTAGTGCCCAGAGGTCTTCTATTTTTATAATAAACTGTTCATTAGCACGGGGAGGGTGGCAAGACTATTTAGTCCTATATCCACTGCTTTATAAAATGCTTTCCCCATTTGTATTCTATGGAATTGTAACTATGCTTATTGTTTTATTCTTATGCATTATGCTGATAGTACTGGCACGTGTACTGCAACTTAGAGCACGGTAGTTGAAATAAACATTTTAAACTATACTGTGTCTCTTATTACGCACGTTGTGGACAAGTATGAGTGATTTATGAAAGGGTGTTCTTGCTCCCGCGAGTCCTGAGAGAGAGACCGTGTTCTGGGTTGTCTAATCATTGGTAGCTGCGCTGCTAATGAGACGCTAATGCTAGTCGGGTTGGGATTGTGGGTACTAAGGTGTATGGTTGGCTCACCACTATACTCCGAGGTCCTATTATCCTGTGCATAGCTCTGTGTATGTGCAGAATCCCTACAACAGTGCCTGTTAGACACTACTCATTTACACCTTCAATTACCCAGGTAGTACCCATGCAGTCTAGCAATCACCCTGTCACTACCCATGCACTCCTCCAATCACCCAGCCAGTACCATGTACTTATCCAATCACTCTGCCAATACCCAAGCACCTATAAATTCACCATACACTCTCCTTGCAGTACGCTTATCATCCAGTCAGTACCCATGTACTCATGCAAAGACCCAGACAGTAACCAAGCACTGCTACAATCCCCTGTACACTACCCATGTAATCCTCTAATCACATAGACACTACTCATTCACACCTTCAATTACCCAGGTAGTTCCCATGCAGTCCAGCAATCCCCCTGTCACTCCCCATGCACTCCTCCAATCACCCAGCCAGTACCATGTACTTATCCAATCACTCCGCCAATACCCAAGCACCTATAAATTCACCATACACTCTCCTTGCAGTACTCTAATCATCCAGTCAGTACCCATGTCCTCATGCAATGACCCAGGCACTAACCAAGCACTGCTACAATCCCCTGTGCACTACCCATGCAATCCTCTAATCACTTAGACACTACTCATTCACACCTTCAATTACCTAGGTAGTACCCAAGCACTTTTAAATTCACCATGCACTCTCCTTGCAGTACTCTAATCATCCAGTCAGTTCCCATGCACTCATGGAATCAGCCAGGCACTCCTCCAATCACTCAGGCACTACTGATTCACTCTTTCGATTACCCACACATTACCTCTCCACTCATTCAATCACTCAAGCACTACCCATGCATACCTGCAATCACCCAGACATTACCCCTGCATTGATGCAATCACGCAGACACTATCTATACACTCCTGCAATCACCTAGATACTACACATGTACTCTTCCATGCACCCTGGCATTACTCATGCACTCCTTCAAACACTCAGACACTACCGCTGCAGTCATGCAATCAATTATGCACCCAGTACCCGTGCACTCTTAGAATCTCCCAATATTAGTCACATAATTATGTAATCACTCAGACAGTACACTTGTACATCTCCAGTCACCAAGACACTATACATGCATTCATACAATCACACATGCAGTACCCATTCATTACTCCATATATTACACTTACCACAATTCATACAACAGTTACAGATTTGTCTATTTTTAAACTAAATAGGCGGTTCTGAAAAGAACCATTTTTTTTCTTTTGTATTTTGTTGTGTTTTTTCAACTCTTTTTTGAATTTTTTGGGTGTTTCTTTAAAAGAACGAAAAAATTAACACAACCAACGGTGAAAGGCTACAAAACAGTATGCAATTTTAAAGTCATTGCAAAAAACTAAATTTAAAAAAATTAACAGTGATGGTTTTCAATCGCAACCACTACAGCATTCAGTGATTGCTCACCATGGCACAAGATTGCTTTGCATTTGATGCAAGTCTGCTGCACTCTAGCAAATTGGGGTACAATATGCGGTGTTGATGACGCAGACGAACCAGATGAAGTGCTTGATTGGCCACTGTTGTCCTGTCTAGATTGTTTTTCCAGGTCACGTCTGTGCTGCTCTCTCGCAAGATGGCACGGATGTATAGTCTGCAAGTGCTTGAGCATTGAGGAGGTGTCACAGGAGTACTTCTTGTCAGAACCTCGTGACAAGACACTGTTGCATAAGGTGCACGTAACCTTTCGAGCATTAACTTTCTTCTCACCAGGTGGAAATGTGACGAAAGCCCACACGATACTTTCGTATCTCACCTTCACTGGTTCTTCCAAATCATCTTCATCCTCAGGTGGAAGCTGCCCTGCTGGATTTAAAGCAGCCATTTTTTGATAAAGAAATCACCAAAAAAAAAAACAAAGAAGAAGAGCAAAACAGAAGACCTGTCACTCCTGAGATGCAGTTGAAAGAATAAAAAGATAGGGTGGGTTCCTTCAAGTTCTAGAATCAAGAGCTTCTAAACCAATCAAATACTTTCTTTTGTAGTCACATGGGATTCGCGCACCAGGCGCACAACCGCGCCCACCCGACGCGAATTCCCAAAAATATATTTAACAATAATATATCTTTTTGACAACTACAAATAAATGATATTTACAGTAATATTAAGTAATCCCTTGCTAGAATATATATAATAAAGTTATATATATATAGTTTTAGAACTTAATGATTTGCGATCGATTCGCGCAGCCCACGCGACCCCTCCCCGGAAATACGTACATGACGTTACGCGAGATCTGAATTCGTGCTCCAGCGCGTACCCAGCGCGATTTCCGAAAAATATATTTAACAATCATATATTTTTATTCCAGTTACAGATATATGCTAGTTACAGTTATCTTAAATAATGTCTTGGTATAATATATATAATAAAGTTATATACATATACTTTTGAAACTTGAAGATTTGCGAGGGATGCGCGCAGCCGGCGTGACCCCCGGAACTACATACATGACATTACGCGGGGCCCGATCCTCGCACCCGTCACTTACCCAACGCGCATCCTACATGACTTAACCAATATGGCGGCTGGAATGCGCGCACCTACAGAGACAGGTACACGATCGGTACGCAAATCCACTTTTTATATATAAAAAAAAAAAAAAACGATATTTATTTTTTTAGAAAATATTACATTATTTTTATAAGAATTAGAAAACTCAGAAATTTTTTGGGGGGGAATTGCAATTAGAAATTAACATTTAAAAAACCTTTGAAATTCACTGAAAAAACCATAGGTTTCAGGCACATTATAGTTAGAAATTAGCATTTAAAAAACCTTAGAAATTCACTGAAACAACCAGAGGTTTCAGGGACGTTATAGTTAGTTGGACACTTCACTCGTACAAAACCTGAGAAATTCGGCCGTTATAGTTAGTTCAGATAACTATAACTCGCGCCCCCGCAATGCACTGCTGATGACGTCACATATTACATCATTCATGACATGGTCAGTGACATCACTGATGACATCACTGATGACATCTCAAATGACATCACTGATGACATCACTGATGACATCATCCAGTGACTGTGTGTTTCTATAAAGTTTTAATATATTTTATATATATGCCAAGGTGTATTGAAGAATGAGTGGGTGTATAAGTGTCTGGATGGAGGATTTAGTAGGTGCGTGACTGTATAAGTGAGTGATTAAATGTGTCTTACTGAATGCATGGGTTAGTGAATAAACTGTGTGAATGTCTGTATCAGTGTGTCTGTTGTTGTGTAAGCTGCTGCATGGGTTGGTGAGTAGCTACATGAGTGTCTATATGGGTTATTCATTGGCTGCCTGAGTATCTGTAGGGGTGTCTGAGTGTTTGTGTGGGTGGGTGGGGGGTGTGTGACTTTGTGCATAGATGTGTGAGTGTGTGATTCACTGGGTGTATGGGTTCAAGAGTGCATCTGTGAAGGGCTGTATGGGTGAGTGAGTGTGCGTATGGCTGTGTTGGTGAGTGAATGGATGTCTCAGTGATATATGTGTGAGTAACTACATATCTGAAAGGCAGTATATGTGAGTGATGGAGTATATAAATGACTATATGTGAGAGTGAGTGATAGTGAGAGTGGCTGTATGGATGAGTGTGTGCTTGTGTCAGTGATTGTATAAGAGAGTAAGTATGTGTTAGTATCTGTATGAATAGGTGAGGTGGTGGGTGTATAACTGTATAGGTGAGTAAATGGGAGTGTGATTGATTCTTTACATGACTGACAAGGTGTGCAAGTAACTGTAGGGGTGAGTGGCGGTGTGTGAGTGTCTGTATAGGTGTATGAGTGCATATGATAGTGCTGTATTGATGAGTGACTGCATGTATGAGTGACTGTATGGGTGGATGTGTGTGTAGACCTAGGAATCAGTGAGTGAGTATGTAGTAACTGGTGTTGGTGTGTCTATGGTTTCAAAAATGGTACTCTGTATTTTAGAGTGGGTGTATCAAAGGTTATATTCGGGTGTGAGGAGGTACATCAGATTATCACGTGGATGATGTCATCAGTGATGTCATCAGTGATGTCATTTGAGATGTCATAAGTGATGTCACTGACCATGTCATGAATGATGTAATATGTGACGTCATCAGCAGTGCTTTGCGGGGGCATGAGTTATAGTTAGCTGAACTAACTATAACGGCCGAATTTCTCAGGTTTTGTACGAGTGAAATGTCCAACTAACTATAACGTCCCTGAAACCGCTGGTTTTTTCAGTGAATTTCTAAGGTTTTTTTAAATGCTAATTTCTAACTATAACGTGCCTGAAACCTATGGTTTTTTCAGTGAATATATATAAACATCTGTTATTCAGCGCCAAGATGCCCCGTTACTGGGGTGAACGTGCGCTTTACAAATACACATGTTATGTTATGTTATATACATATATATATATATATATATATATATATATATATACAAGCAATAATAACACACTTGGTAAATGCAACATTTAAATGCATGACTAATAATAATGAATAAACAAGCAGCAAAACATACTGGACGTCCTGCAAGAAATCAGAAAGATATATAGACTAAATACATCAAAGGATTACTTTGGATGTGCACTCTGACTCACTCACACATCACAAAGAAAACACCGCAAATGATCATAGCCACTGGCCACACGTCACAATGGCAATAATCAAAACTCAAACACTTCACCTGGCGCAAACACTGCATCTTAGCCCACTCCAGACCGGGGGATTTACAGCCGGGAATAAGAGCCTCAGCAACCAGTGCTCCGCTGTACCGAAGTAGACTCATTCGTCCCCATTCAGATTCCAAAATCCCGGTTTCTAAGTCAACAACTCTCAGCTTTATAGTCTCAAAACACACTAGAAGGTTTGAGAGTCTTTCCCTCTGCACCAAGGAAACTTACTGGAACTGGCCAGCTTCCATGCAAGCATTCCAGGGCAGAAGGAGTTCCCACGTTCCCTCTACATTATCACATGTTCCAGCCTTTATCTTAGCGAAGCTTACGAAAGCCTTCCAGGGTACATTAAACAATCTCTCACAAAACAACCTTGAATGTGATTAACCCAAACAACTTGCAAACACTCTGGGGGCCTGTCTGTGCGTGCAAGAAAGCTCAAGCAAGGCAGAGTCAGAATTCAGGATGACATGAGGCCATGTCAAAGCCAATAGTAAGAACTTCATAATACTTCCCAATGTACAACACAATGCACATTTGTTCACCACTGCCTATAGCATCACATACTTCATCTCTCAATGTACAACACAATGCACATTGGTGCACCACTGCTTATAGCATCACATACTTCATCTCTCAATGTACAACACAATGCACATTTGTGCACCACTGCTTATAACACTGCACTTCGAGACCAAAAAGTACATTCCACACCTCTCTCTCTCTCTCTCATGCTTTCAAATGCACATCCCACACGTTCTGTTCTTGGCAAGGCAGTTCTACTCTGGGACAGCGCCCACTTTACTGAAACTGCAGGATTACAAGAAAGAAACCTTTAAGAGAAACAAGGCAAATGCAGGACTTACATTCATGCTAGGGTAAAATGAAACACCAAAAGACAATCAAAATGATGGTAGTCAAAGGTCATCACGTAGTGTCAGACCATAAGAGTGCCTTTAGCACTACATTCCACCCCATGACCTTTGACTATCATAACATACATATTTTAAAAAACTGAACTTCTTAACTGAAACCACAAATATAATTGAAGCACATGTTAAAACAGTGACATTATAAAAGCATGTAACATAATCATTTAAAATAGCTCATGCATATCTGAATACTCAGCATCAAGAATAAATGTATGATGAATACACAAAATAAATGCTCAAATGGAATCAAGCATATGAACTCATTGATGCTCCTAATGTCACAAAGGTCTAATTCTGGAACTTCTACTATTGAAGCAGCCAAACATATATTTTGCTAAAAAATAAAGTAACTTCAACATCATCTGTCATCTTCTGTCATTTTCTGGATATGCTTAAAAATGAAAATATCCTCCTGTGTGAAAAGTCAACACTCTCTTTCTTTGAAATTATTTTTGTTTTAAACATTTTACTTCATGTTCACAACATCAGTTCATGATCACTGGCTAGGTAGGTTCGTCTGGTTTGTTCAGCCAAAGGATGTCAGCAACAATGTTGGTTTGCGCCGTCCGGTGATCACGCCAGGGTTGGAGGTGGGGGGGGTCCCACACCCTCACGGGCCCACTCAGGCAAAGGCACCCACAAGCAGGACAGGGACATCAGGTACACCAACACGTTGCAATATGATCTGGAAAAGAAACAAGCATCACTCTTCTTGCAAACAATATTTTTCAAAAAGCGCACGTTCTCCTTTTTCTGTTTTGGGTCTGATAGCACAATATTATCATTTCTCTCTGCACGGTTCTCTGCTGGTTCTGGGGAATTATCTGAGAATTCTACCCACACTATGGCCTCTGAATTCTTGGTATTGGAGTGAAACTCTCCTTCTCCTTGCTCAGTAAGAAGGGCTGGGGCAGTCGCCTTCCTGACTATTTCTCCACACACTGCTGAATACGTGCACCCTTGATCATTTGGCAGGAGCCCAAGGCAATCCATCTGCCCTATCTGCTCTGGTAACTTTCCTTTCTTCAACTGGCCCTTCACCATCTATTGGACAGGTCTGTGCTGTGCATACTGACACATAGGAATCACAGTTCTAAGTAAGTCTAGGGGAATATGCATCCCTTCATTCCCTGCCCACCTGCTAGTATGGTCTTCCTCTCCTAGGTGCTTGCACTTAGTCATGCCCACCAAATCAGAATCGTGTGTCACCACCTCTGTCTCCAAGATTTTAGCCTTTTCATCTGTAAGGGAATTAAAGGTTCTGTCTAGTGAATGTATAGGACCATGAACATACAGAGTAGCTGCGCTTTGCAGTACAATTTGCCACTTCACTTGGGAATCCTGTATTTCAGGCACCTCAAACACCACCCCCTGGACTTTCTATTGGGACCTGCACCAACTGTTCATGCAAAACTGCAGTTTCTGTCTGTATGTACCACTTGATCACATTCGCTTCTTGTGCATTACCTGTTCTGTATAACTCAGGCAAAAATCTTTAACCATTGCATTAGAGAAATGTCAAAAGTCAAAATCACGTTATGTCTTACTGTCATCTGCCCAGTGTCTGTCAGCGTGCAAAAACACAAAAGCACCTGTATCTGCCCCGTGTTTGTCACAGCACAAAAACACACAAACAATGGTGTCTGCATAGTGTCTGTCAGAACACAACTCAAAATCAACAGTGTCTGCCCTGTATCTATCAGAGCACAAAAACACACACACAACTGTGTCTGCCCTGTGTCTGTCACAGTGCAAGCAAAACTTTCTCCAGCATTTGAAAATGCTTCAGTCCAAAAGTCTAAAAGCACACTCTTCCTTACTTGTTTTTCCCACATACTCAAAGTGACACACTGCCCCTGAACTGTCATATGTAACACAATGTCTCCTTTCTGTATTGGGCACACGTTTAAAACATATTACATAATCTCTTTTGCAGATTCAAAAGCACATTGCTGCTCCTCTTCAAATTTAAACTCAGAGTTAAGTTTAAAAATCACATTTTCTGTCATTTCTTTTTTCAAAATAGCGTCTCTCCATGTAAAGCAAGGTTTGTCATTCACTGACATGTCTGATTTATAACTGCAACCAACGATCGGTAGTTCTAACAGGCTGGTTTGTTTATCTTCCTGCACATTTACATTTTCTCGGTTCAACGTTACTTCGGAAGCTTCAAATTCAACCAAGATAACATTCATTTCTGGCTGAGGAACGTCCTCAAAATAATTAATTAAAACCTCCTGTGAGCACCGTAAAATAATCTGCAGCTTCTCTGCATCCACATTTTTCACGAATGAATCACTCCGGCTATCTAAACAGCCTGGCAAAATAAACGGCTTCAGTGCTTGGTACATTTTCAACTCTCTTTTCAAAGATTTATTTTCACGTGTTAAAAGGTCACACTCTTCTTTGGTTTTAACTAACTCCCTTTGCAGCTCATTACATTCTTTTTCAACTGTCCACATTTTTTATACATTCTGAGCAATGCATTAAAAGTGACACCACTATTTCTGTCTGAAATACCAAGTTGTTTTCCCTCTTTAAGAGAAAAATCTTGTACACATTTAAATATCTGTGTTTGCCCCTCATATTTTAAACATGCATTAGAGGCAATCTCCCACTCAAATAACTCAGTTGTCATCTGGGAATCTGCAACTGAAAACATGAATATTTTAGAGAGCATTTTTCCCTTTTAAAATTGCACTTTTTCGTAAATCCTACAAGTGACGCCAAAATGTCTTGCCTCGCCTTCAAAATACTACCACCCCCATACGATGGCCCAAAAACGACAAAGCAGAAGACATAAAACACAACAACGCCTTGAAAGGGGTTTCACTTTACAAAATGTAAAGACTCTCTTTTTAGAATAAGGCTTGGGGTTTTATTTATGCAATGCTCTCTAACAGAAAGGCTTTCCCAGATATCAAATGAGTAACATTCAAATATATATAGAAATATATATATATATTTATATGCAAGCAATAACAACACACTTGGTAAATGCAACATTTAAATGCATGACTAATAATAATGAATAAACAAGCAGCAAAACATACTGGACGTCCTGCAAGAAATCAGAAAGATATATAGACTAAATACATCAAAGGATTACTTTGGATATGCACTCTGACTCACTCACACATCACAAAGAAAGTACCTCAAAGGATCATATCCACTGGCCACACATCACAATGGCAATAATCAAAACTCAAACACTTCACCTGGCACAAACACTGCATCTTAGACCACTTCGGACCGTGGGATTTACAGCCGGGGATAAGAGCCTCAGCAACCAGGGATCCGCTGTACCGAAGTAGACGCGTCCATCCCCATTCGGATTCCAACATCCCAGTTTCTAAGTCAACAACCCTCAGCTTTATAGTCTCAAAACACACTAGAAGGTTCGAGAGTCTTTCCCTCTGCGCCAAGGAAACTTACTGGAACTGGCCAGTTTCCATGCAAGCATTCCAGGGCAGAAGGAGTTCCCACGTTCCCTCTACATGCTCACATGTTCCAGCTTTTATCTTAGGGAAGCTTCCGAAAGCCTTCCAGGGTACATTAAACAATCTCTCACAAAACAACCTTGAACGTGATTAACCCAAACAACTTGCAGACACTCTGGGGGCCTGTCTGCGCGCGCAAAAAAGCTCAAGCAAGGCAGAGTCAGAATTCAGGATGACATGAGGCCATGTTAAAGCCAATAGTAAGAACTTCATAATACTTCCCAATGTACAACACAATGCACATTTGTTCACCACTGCCTATAGCATCACATACTTCATCTCTCAATGTACAACATAATGCACATTTGTGCGCCACTGCTTATAGCATCACATACTTCATCTCTCAATGTACAACGCAATGCACATTTGTGCACCACTGCTTATAACACTGCACTTCGAGACCAAAAAGTACATTCCACACCTCTCTCTCTCTCTCTCTCTCTCATGCTTTCAAATATACATCCCACACGTTCTGTTCTTGGCAAGGCAGTTCTACTCTGGGACAGCTCCCACTGTAAGGCTGCAAGATTACAAGAAAGAAACCTTCAAGAGAAACAAGGCAAATGCAGGACGTACATTCATGCTAGGGTAAAATGAAACACCAAAAGACATTTAAAATGATGGTAGTCAAAGGTCATCACGTGGTGTCAGACCATAAGAGTGCCTTTAGCACTGCACATACTTGGGCTATAAACCCAATTTTCTAATTTGTATTCACAAGGGCTTCTGGGAGTCTTTGACAAACTCCAAACTCCAATCTCCTGACCCTTGGTCAACTATTCGATGGTGAGGTTTTATCCTCATTTGGTAACCTACAGAAGCAGACCCCTCTCCCGTCAGCAATCTTTTATAGATATTTACAGATGCGTCAATTTATTTTTAGCTTGAAGGAAGAGGACCTGTGCTGTATGAACAATTCCTGTCTTGACCACATTAGGAATGCTCCACCTAAGAGAAACATTGGGCTGGTCTATAATTCAATTTGCTTATTATCTCATGATCAGTTGGATGATGTGTTTCAGGTGAGGGCCGCTAAGTGGAGTGCTCGACTCAATACAGAAGTCACTTGTTCCGATCTTAGGTATAGCAACATGTTGTTTCATTCAGTTTTGAATGTATCCCATATCAAGGTGCATTATCTCAAATGTATTAATGATTTGGTATACACCACGCACCGTCTTTTGCTATGAAACTCTGGGAGGATGATCACTGCTTCCGTTGTGGACTCGCCGACACAGTTCATGTCTATGCATCCTGTCCAGCATTAAGACTTTTTTGGGAACTTGTCTTTGGTAAATAAGCGGGCATCTCTAAGTTGACAACTGTGGTGGACCTGAAGTTGATTATATTCGGTCATTCACCAGATATTCCTGTTTATCTTTCTGGGCTTCCTTTTATCGCTATAGCATTAGCTAGGCTGGTTCTGGCAGAATTCTGGATCTCTAGCGAGGCCCCCAATCCCTGGATTTGGTGGTGCGAATTTATGAATCTAAGTCAGCTGGAGATGGCACTAATAGAGAATGATCCCCGGAGGAAACTGTTAGGCTGGTTCTGGGATCCTGTGCAGGGTTGGTTCTTACTGATGGCTGCTTCCCAGGACCGGGCCACTAAGCTTAAAGCTGTTTAGGTGCTTTTTTTGTGGATCCGCCCTGCTTCTCCCTCACTTATTTATTTTTAATTTGTTTAATTTCATTGGGTCTTTTTTTACAATAAGATGTATGGTATTATTTGACAATATTTTCATTTATTCTGCTCTTTTTGATTTTTTGTCTGATTAGTTTCTTATCTGCCCCTTTATGCTTGGTTTCTGCTATGAAATACTCAATAAAAAAAAAAATGTAAAAGAAAATAATCCACTACTATTGCACCTGGATCCATCAACCAACTGTAATAATTCCTTACCTGAAATGTCATCCTGCTCGCAAAGAGATCTGTCTCCAGAGGGCCCCATAACCAATCTATCTTCTTGAAGCACTCCTGAGTCAACTTCCAATCGCTGTAATCCTTCAAAAACCTTGAATTCCAAACCGCAGTTATATTTGCCTTCCCAGGTATATATTCTGTCCTTAAACTGATTTTGTGCTCAAAACAAAATAACCAAAGCTCTTTTGACATTTCTGGCAGTCCATGGATTCATTTGTATATGCCACTGCAGAAACATTGCCTTACAAAGTATGCCTGAAACTCAGGAGAGCATGAAGTCCTGCTGTCAACTCTAAACAGTTTATGTGTTGCTCTCTTTCCTTGTTTCACCACAAGCCACCAGTCCCCTGTACACCCAAACGTGCACACCAACCAGTTAGGCTTGCATCTGACTCTCCTCCTCCTGCTTCAACACCCTCCGCAAGATCTACAGATGGATCCCCACTGGAACCAGAAGGACGGTCACACAGGCCCTCGTCAGCAGCAGGCTAGACTACGGCAACGCCCTCTACGCAGGAACCACGGCCAAACTCCAGAAGAGACTCCAACGCATACAGAACGCCTCCGCACACCTCATCCTCGACATACCCCGCCACACCTACATCACTGCCCACCTGAAAGACCTGCACTGGCTCCCAGTCAAAAAGAGGATCACCTTCAAGCTCCTCACCCATGCCCACAAAGCACTACACAACGCCGGACCAGCATACCTCAACAAACGTCTCACCTTCTACACCCCGAACCACCAGCTGCGCTCCGCCGACCTCGCCTTTGCCACCATCCCACGCATCCACAGGACCTCCACCGGCGGCAGATCCTTCTCCTACCTTGCCGCTAAGACATGGAACACCCTCCCCACACAGCTGCAACAAACCCAGGACCTGCTGACCTTCAGGAGACTCCTCAAGACCTGGCTGTTCGAGCCGTAGCTGCACCCCCCCACCCCCCTGCTCAGTGCCTTGAGACCCTCACGGGTGACTAGTGCGCTCTACAAATGTTTGATTGATTGACTCCAATACGAAATCTGGAGTACAACTAAAAATTGTTTGTCCATTCCATGCATCAAACTTTTCTAACCACCAACTTAATTCCATCGCTGCCTTTTGATCTAGGTTTATCTTGTCTCCATACCATAAGCCTGCCCATAGGGCTCTCACCTTTACTCTTTGCAGTGCCCGATAGTGTAACAGCGGTGAAAAAACTGCCAGAATTGAAGCTGATGACAGACCTATTAGCCTGGCCACCAAATCTATTTTGAGCACATAGCGAGTCTCCTTCCTTATCTTCGTCACCTTCTTCTTTAATCGTATCTATCATGACAGCTAAAAATCTAAAAGTCCATGTTGAAGTCAAAACTGACTTCTCCTTGTTCACAGTAAAACCTAGACTTTCCAGTAACTTCTTCACCATATCCAATCCCTCCAGATTGAGACAGTATCCAAATGTTGTCTAGATAAATGATCATCCGAATTCCCCTCTTTCTCAGGTAACCTATCTCAGCCCTCAGTACCCAGATGAAACACCATGGCGCCGAGGCTAGACCAAATGGAAAAAAACAAAACTGATAAATTTGATCCTGCCAAATGAACTTAAGGTAAGGCTGACCGCTCTTTGCCATTGGTTTTGTAATTTAAGTACCTTTCATATCCAACTTCACCAATCAGTCATTCTTCAATAGCATGTCCCTCAAAAGACAGATACCTTGGGGCAGATTTACAAGCCCCTTGCGACATTTTTACGACACTGTTGCGTCACTTCTGTGCAGTTTTGAGGGGGACACCTTGTGTCCTCCTTCTGCCAAATGATTCAGTAAAGCAATTGTGTCCATAACACATGCTTCTCTGGTCTTTGATGCCACTAATAGGTCATCAATATATTGGACCATCACAGATTTTTCAGGCATTTTCAAACTTTCTAAGGATTTCTTCAGAATTTGATTAAAAATAGAAGGACTTTCAGTATACCCTTGAGGAATTCGACACCATGCCAAAATACGCTCTCCGAACCTGAACGCAAATAATGGCTGGCTGTCAGGGTGCAAGGGAATAGAAAAGAATGCATGGCACAAATGAATAACTGTGTACCATTCTGCATCATGAGGAATCTGATACAGTATTACAGCAGGGTTTGGCACAATTGGGCAGCAAGAAATAACAATTTCGTTTACCTTCCTCAAATCCTGTACTATTCTATATGTTCCATTTGGCTTTTTCAAAACCATTATAGGAGAATTACATGGACTGCTCATTATTTCTCTCAAAATTCCCTGTTCAATAATTGATTACTGGGGTTATTCCTTCAATAATTTCTGGTGTCAATTTATACTGCGGGGTATTTGGGTAAATCGTTCCTTCTTTTACAGTAATTTTTACAGGATCAACTTCTCTCATTAATCCAATATCTTCACCCGTGAAATCCCATACATCAGACTTGACTGTTCCTTTCAATTCAATAGGGATTTTCTCTTCATCAAACACAGGAAACATCTAATTCATTCCAGGTTCTAGTTCTGCCATTGTCATTTTATACAGAACATCCTCATCTGGTGTCTGGAAAGCAATACCATCTGGAGTACAATAGATGGTACAATTCATTTTTCAAAGCAGATCACGTCCTAATAAATTTACAGGACTACAATCACACACCACAAAGCGGTGCATATCTTTGAATGGACCAATTTCCACCTCTATTGGTTTCATATGAGGGGTTTTAATCTGCCTGTTTGAAACACCTACAACTTGGATATATTCTCCTGAGAGAGGAAGTTTTGGAATTTCCACTGATCTAACAGTAGAACGGGAAGCACCAGTGTCCACAAGGAATGTAACATTTATACCATTCACTTTTCCATCCACAAATGGACCTGACTGATCTACCTCTAGAGTTGCGCCAAGCACGCACTCCTCTTCCTCTCCTAGGCACCATCATAAACTTTCATCCGAGTCATCTCCATCCTGCCGTAACCAATATTGTGAAATAGCAGCTGCGCGCGGCAATTTCGTTACCTGCTCTCCTCCATAGAATTCTGACTCTGTACTGTATCTCTGAGGATTTACACTCTTTGGAAGAGGTGGTTGCGGCACTTGATACTGTTGAGTAACTACCTGCGGCTGTTGGTAACTCACCTCATTCTGCACCTGTGGATTTAATGGTTGATTCTCGGTATTAACTCTCGGAGGTAATTTACACTCGTTTCTCCAGGGCCCTAATTTTCCGCAATTATGACATGGCCATTTCTTTTTAGCTTCTTCTATACTCATCTGACCTTTTCCCTTACCAATATTCGGTTTGGACCTGGTCTGTCCTGCGTCACTAGACTGATTATTCATTTGAGCTTCTTGCTTTTCTGCAACCTTTACTTGTGCCCACATTGCCTTTTCCTTGAGTTTACGCTCTCTACACTCAATATCGTCACTGCAATATTTTGCATACCGTAATACCTCATCTACTGTGCTATTCTGCCAACATAACATAACTGCTTAATCATTTCACTTATCTCAGGTCTCAAACCATACACAAATCTATACACAAAATAACTCATGTCTTTTTCACTCAAATTCTCGTATCCACTATACTGCTTAAAAACTATAAGCAATCTCTCGTAATAAGCATGTACAGACTCCTTACTTTCCTGAGTCGTTCTATCAATCTTTACCCAGTCCGTTTCTTTTGGGGGAATCTTATTTTTCAGAAATGTGATTGCCTGTTCATATTTCCTCATTACTTCTTAACCTGGGGCTCCTGTTTTTGCATCTCTAGGATATTCTTCCTTCGGCCAATCAATTGTAATTTTACACTCCGTCCATAAATCTGCAGGAATGACAGTCTCAAACAAACCATCCAGATCTTCCCACAATACTTTTGAAACTTTTACAAACCTTTCTACCTGTCTATACCATTCTACAGGCTTTTCTCTCAATCTTGGAAAATCAATGGTAAATGACAATATATCTTGTCTGGACCATGGGACGTGTACATAACTTCCTCCTGGAGTTTCTCTCATTGGACATTCCATTACCGTTGGTTCTTTCTCTTTTACTGGAAAAGCCAATGATGCTTTATCAGTTGTTCCCTCTTTTCTCCTTATCCACCTACTTCTCCACTTGTCTACATCTCCCCATTTCTCAATAAAACAATCAATTCTTTTATTTTTGTTAATCGTCCTGAAGTGTTCAGATTTTCTATGTCCTTTTCACTAAAATCTACCGTATACGGTTTCTGCAATCCCCTGATTTTTGCAAACTCTACTCCTAGTTCATTCGCTGTTTCTTCTAATTTCTCATGCAAGTTCCTGGCTCTCCACGTGATGCTTTTACACATAAACATTAATTCATCATCTTGGTAGGACTTCAATCGATCTGTACCAATAGTCCCTAGAATCAATTCCTCCATATCTATATTTAATCTAACCACATCCAAAGGTTGTGGTTCGGCATCTTTCTTCTGCAAGCTCCTCACCCAATCATTTAATTCCTCTGCAGTCGGACCCACAGGGGTTTTATTTACTTCTGCCCAGTTCACACTTCTCTCTGGAGTTTCAGTCGCTGACTCAGTTCCCATAGGAATCTTATTTATCTGACTCTCATTAATTGTCAAATTTACAGGTGAACTTGACCTAAATGAACCAGCGGAATCTCTTGCCTCTCTATTTTCTGGAATTATCCCTTCTCTTACTTTTTGCATACTAGAATTCAATGGAATTGTCAAGGAATGTTCATCTATCTTTTGATTTTCAAATACCGGGATTACTGGCCCTATCGTCACTGGCACAGTCACAGCTTCCATATTCTTTGTTAGTTCTCTTATCTTTTCAGTCAACTCTCTTGTGGTTCTGGCTAGTTCAGCTGCAATACCATTATCATGTTTCACAGTCTGTGGTGTTTCTAGTTTATCAAATGGGCTATTTATTTCAGAAATTTGTTCAGGGCTTTGATTTCTTACAGTTTCCATTGGCGGTGCATTTGGAGTCACCACCGCAGAATTTTGTTGATATGGAGGAGGTCTTTTATTTAAAATGTCCACCAGCAACTCATCCTCTGTGTTGCTAACTCCATATCCATATCTCTGATACCTCATGCTTCTTTTTCTCCGCACACTTTCTCCCTGCTAATTCTTCATCTGTTCTGGCAGGAAACATGCCATCCGTCATATTAGCATACCGCCATCGTCTCATCCTGTCTTCATGACTCACACCCCATACTCTTCCATGAATAAAACTATAATTCTTTGTACCTCTGTGTCTTTCCCTTTCATACATCTCATCTTCCCATTCACCTAAGGCTTCGAACTGTGTCGGTCTAGGTCTCGGTTCAAGTCTCATCATTTTTTCTCTCAAATTTCAAAATACAGCTGTGCTAAACGAACCATTTTCTGGAAATGCCAATACTCCATCGTCTTTGGTATATTTTGCCCAATTTTCCAACCAAATGCAAGTATGATAGCCATATTTCATCATCATATAAGATGCTGGTGTTTTCGGCGGAGGAAGTACTTCTCCTTCCCTAGTCACAACCTTTTTGTCTTTCTTAAAAAGATTTTTAAGCTTCGCAAACCATGACGGTTTCTCTCTATCACATTCATCGTAATAATAAGCCATATTTCCCTGTTCTTTTCCCAAAACAAATTCACGCTATTCTTCACCACTCGGTTCTTTCTACCGTTCGGCTATTCTGACCTATCCCAGCGTGTCTCACACCAACGCACCAATCAGAAAGCTCTACGTCACTCTCACACTAACCTATCCCAGCGAGTCTCACACCAACGCACCAATCAGAAAACTCTTCGTTCTTCCACAACTGGCCAATACCAGCGCGGTTCTTGTTGACGTCAGTTCTACTCCTGCTTCTGCTGACCCCTCCTTTACAAAAATTAATCGGCAGTTCTTCTTAACTTTTCTTTTCAACTAAATCGATTAGTTACAACTTAAAACACATTACCATTGTCTGTTTTCTCTAAATAAAAGAGATAGTCTATTCCAACTTACAAAAAATACTGTTTCGTTCGATAAGTGTAGCACTTCCCTCTACCTTACCCTTCTCTCAAGCAAGAGGTAAACCAGTTTCTCTGGGGATAAAACACATGTGGAGACTATACTGCTCCTGAGAATTAAGGCCAAAGTTTCACAAGAAAACCTGTTGCTATTTCACTCATATGCAACTCGTACATGAAATTTCCCTAACATAACACAGTCCTGTGTTATCACCAAATGTGAAATCAGGCAATGCACAATTCCGTGTGACTTCTCTTGCCACACGTGTCCACTTCCTACTTCCCGGAAGCGTCAAAATTTTGACTACACATAACGTAATACGAACTCAACATAGCGTGTTACACATGGAAATCAATAATCACCAAACTAATCTATAGAAACCATAACTCTGCTACCAAGAAATCTGATCCAGCGCGGCTAAATAATTTTTTTCCTTATGACACTGATCCAGAAACACGTACTCTTCCCTAGTATAAAACTTGATGTCGGTGGGGCCCATAGCACCGTATACAAACATTCACTCAATTTTCTGGATCGAAAACGCTAAGGAAAATGAGCTGCTGGAGGAACGGGGTACCTTGTTAAAGCGACAGAATTATAAACTATACATTTATATACATTTATTTAGGATCCTGTCGGTTCTAGACATCAAGGTATTCCGCTATTCGGTCGATGGACCAACTAGTAGAATCAGTTGATGGTGATTAAGTCCGGCTCAATCACAATTAAAACCTTTAACATTTATTAATCACAATTTTATTTATAGAACCACAGACTCATTTAGAGTTTAGAAAATAATTGTATCTAAATTCTTTGAGCATATAAGTAAAGTTCTTTATTAGACAATACATTTAGAAATGTCAAAAGCATTTAAGCAAATTTAAGAATATAGAAATGAAAATTTCATTACCCTTGGCCATAGGGCGATGACAAGAATGGTTCACCAAAGAAAGAAAGATGAACCGCAGGTCACAGGATAACCTCCTCGAACGCAATCTCCTCCCGGGCAACCCCCGCAACGATCTCGTTCCTTCCCCAGTCATAGTTCAAAGTCAAAAATGACAGAGTCTCTCGCAGCATCAAGGTAGAAAATGAATAAGCAAGTTTTTTCATAACATAAGAGCAGACTCTCTTATACCCTATTCTCTGGCTCACTACACTTAAAAGTTGCAATCCTTGGGACAGAAATCACGCTAATTGGTCCATTGGAGGGGTGGTGATGGTCACCTCCTCGCCCTCCTGGTTCGAACCAGTTTGGGGACAATAACGCATACAATAACTCTCGTGATTCGCAAATGTACAAAATTAATTCAATTTGTTAATATTCTTTGTAACAACTCCGATGGTCATGCATTAGTTCATTCTCTGTCGCTCGATGTTCCCATCTGGTTCCCATGGATTTATGCACGATTCTTGCTACAGGTCCTACTGGCCTTGACATCTCTCACTCCAAGCACAGGCCGCAGACACGTGACTGGAGCATCCCTTCCACACATGCGTGGGGGCCATTTTGTTCAGCGCACGCACCTCATCCTTCTCCAGCGGCCATTTTCGAAGCATGGCCTAGCAGGCCCGAACAAAACTAATATAAGAACAAACACAACCGAAATTAAAACAAAGGAAATAAGCCTTTTTGTTTACCACCCGCCATTCTAAAGACCCGTGTTAGGTATTACCTAGCAGAAGCGACATTTAAAGCCATTTTACTTACCATCTGCATTCTTTGCCACTGTGCAATTCTACTATGCAACACAAATCATGCAATTCACTCTATTTACTACACAAATAACAATACTAGTGTTATTTTGCTTCACATTTGTAAATAAATTAGGTTTTGCACTGCCAGCCAGTTGCCCACGTGTAATGTTTAATAAAAAGGTGCATTTGTTGATTAGTTCATGCATTTCAAACGGTTAGTATCATTAATCGTTATGAGGTCATTAATTTCCAAGGGGTACAAAAAGTATTTTGTTTCCCCTGCTCCATCACAACCCAGAGGTCTGTGAGCCTCCTGGGAGACACATGCTTATCATGCTGAGGCCGGTAGCGGCTCCCCAACACACGTGCCTGACTTGAGACAAGTGCCGGCTAAAACAAAGTAATATATTTAAACGATGGGTGTTGTATATATCACATCTAATATAATCTGCTTCGTATTCAGCACATATAAAGCAATTAAACAGAAATAAAATGTCTTACCCAGATCAGACCCTACTACCTGAAGATTGGGTACATATTTAGCATGTTTCTGTAAATTACAACAACATTCAACTCTGATGGAAAGTATATAGCAAGTAAATAAATGTGCTGCTTATCGGATTGAGGAGCAGCGTTTAAAAGAGGAAGATGATTCTGTGAAGGGACTACTTATATGTGGAGGAAGATTCTAGTTTTGGATTGTTAATGCTTTATGATCTAATGTTCTTTAAATGCACACAGAGAGGCATTGTCAGATTAATGCATAATGCTGTCCTCTGGTAATGAAATCAGAGGGCCTTGCGGTAGTCCACAAAATGTTCACCCTATTAGATGCACAGGTGAGTGTCTTGTTTCAACTTTCAGTTTGATTACAGGCTCAAACCCTTTAGCACAATAGGAGCCAGTTTTGAGGATTTTATCAATGAAGGACAAGTCTTCAGTCGAGGTGCACTATTTATCTGAGAATCACATACCCTGGAGGTAGGGTGGAGCTCAGTGGGTGGATTAATGACTTTAGCGGCTCTCTTTGCAACACTTCCAAAAAGTGTTGGACTTCGGCGGGATTAAATTTGCTATTCTCACTCCAGTCCAAGCAATGCTAGAGAAAGCGTTGAATTACATACATGAACTCAAATTGTATAATTTAGTATACATTTTTGAACACTTAATACAAAACATTATTAAATTATAGTATTCAGAAAGAAAGAAATATATTAATTAACATAAAAACTGTTGACCTATAAGTTAAAAAAGAAATAAAAATACATGTCATATCACCTACTCCAAAAATAACACAATACAATAAATCTTTATTTTATTTAATTTCATATATTACACAAAGAAACTAAAAATATGTAAAGAAATAAAATAGTTGCAGAAACAAAATTTCAGACACACTGAACATTAAAATATTAAATATAAAAATGCTATGCATAATAATTATCAATTAATAAAAATAGCCTACAAATATTAACACATCATTAAAAATATATGGTCACTAAACGTGTAAAATTAAAATACACATTAAAATAAATAAAACATTACAACAATCAAATAATAATTAATAAATTGGGTGATTTACATTATTATTTAATTAATGTCATCAAAAGCAATAGCATTACATTAAAAACACTGAATTCAATTTAACTTCCAACCCAATTCCCCTGCAAACTCAGCAACTTGCAACTACAATATAACTTAAATAAATCAATATTAAAATATGTACCTAATTAATAAAAATTAAATTAAATAATTAAAATCTAGTTAACAATATTTTTATATTTTCCATAACTTAATTTACTTTCTTCTCTATACTTATTCAAATGCCACAACCGGCAACTAAAATATATGTTGCTATTATCATTAATAAAGCTAGGTTTAACATTAAAATACCAACTTTAAATTTGAGATACAACATAAAACAAATATATAATCAGTATACAATAAAAAATGATAATAAAAAATTAATACATTTACAATATTTCTAATTTAAATAACTTCCCAACCTCTCCCCCTACAAACCCAACATCCTGCTACGACACTATAACTTACTAATAACAAAAAAATATATATACTCTTCTGTGGTTCCTAAATATTCTATGAAATTATGTTTCTCTATCAGTTTGTGATATATGGTCACTGTACAAGACAAGGTGGTGAGTTCTTACTTGGATTTGTTATGAAAATAAAACTAATAACTTTTTTTAAAACATGAAAAATATAAACTAATTCATTTACAATTTTTAACTACATTTTGTTAAATTAATAACATTTATACCACAATACGAACACCTAAAATAATACATCAACTAAAACACATTAAAATAATTAAGAAACAATATTTTTACAACTATGCTACTGAAAACGATATTACAAACCATGATACTATGAAAAACAATATTTCTTACCAAAAAAAAGTTATACGTGAGAATTATTTCTAGACCATATTATTGTTAAATCACATTTTCTTTTTCTGATAAGAATGTATTTTGATATTTTGAACACAATATTTTGTCCCAAAACCCATAAAAATAGATAGGGAAAATCAAGTGTCATTATTTTTGTGTGAGTATCACTAAGGTACATTTCAAAGAATTGTAATTTCTGGGTTGGTAAATCAAGGCGCTCAGCAATAAAATTATTAACAAAATCAGCAATCTACGTAAAATAGAAATTTGGGACCTGACCTGTGCAGTAGACATGTTACTCCCTTTTGCTATTTGATCATATTTGATTATTTATCAAGATGTAACTAGATTGTTCACAGATATTACCACCAGGAAGAGCATTAGTCACCAGTGGTATTGTACTAATATTAAAGGACAGAAGTTATTGGGGAGCAGATACACAAAAGTGTCTCTGCAGCAGGTGCCTTAACCCATAATACATTTAAAAATGCAGTCTGTTTGTGGCCAATTAAGTCACAAGACAGCTTTTTTGGAAGAAAACCAAGGAATGTAACACTGTCTGACTTTGTGTTGTTGAGAGAGGGTGGCTCCTGAGCCTGCTTTGGAGTCGGTGACCACTCATCTGGATGAGTGAAGCTGCTGCAGAGGTCAAGGCTCCCTCCAGGATTCTAAAGACCTGTTCTGAACATGCCTCAACACACAATATGTACCTGAGGGTACCGTGTACCTGAGTACACCTTGTACCTGAGGGTTCCTTGTACCTGAGGGTACCTTGGCCCAAGACCAGTTGATAAAATAAGGGTAGAAGATGGTGAATCCTAAGAATCATTTCTAATGTCTTGCTCTCCTTAGTGTGGATCAAATGACTTCTGTCTGTACCTGTCCCAGTTTTATAAGTGTGTCTCTGACTCAAGGCTCATCCTACGACCTTCCTAGAGATGATTTGCTAGAGACATTTGCTTAATTGTGCAGCTAATCTGCTCACTGCTTCAACCAGTCTTACATTTATTTTACCTTTAATTTTATCTAGGGCTCTCTTAATTTCTTTAGTGGCCTCGGAAACCTTATGGTAATGGTCACCTATAACAAATAGCTGGGTGCATAACCTGATGATGAAGAACCCAAAAGACCATCAGGAGATTGTGTAGGGATGCCAACAACAACCTTCATCAAAAGACCGTGTACACACCCAGTCTACAATTCCACCAATGTTTCCTGTATGAAAAACTGGAACACTGAAGGGACATTACAAAGCCAAAAATACATTTTCTCGAGGTCAATAAGTCCAGACTTGACGCAGAAGGTTGGAGCTAAGGATCTGACAGTAAGGAGAAGGGTGGAATGAAGCATCTGATAGTAAGAAGAAGGTTGGGAAGAAGCAGCTGAGTGTAAGGAGAAGGGTGGAGCAAAGCATCTGACTTTAAGGTGATGGATGAAACTGTTAAGGTCACTTACCTGTAGACTTCTCCGTGAAAACGATGCTGGACCTCCACTCTCCTCTCAGAGAACTCCAACCAGGATTACTGCTCTGAGTCAGTAGATTTTCCAGAAGGGAAGGGGGAGAGGTACGAGAGAGAAAAAGTTCCTTAACTTCAAGATCTGGTGTAGGGAACCTCCTAGAGGTCTTCTCCAAATCTGATTGCTTTGGTTCTCCTGTCAGATCGCAGCGCGTCTCAGACCAAGGCTGTGTCAGTCACTATTCACGGAGGAAGAGAGGGTGAGAGAAACTTTAGTTTACTCCATAACAGCACTTGCTATACTGTACATCAGTGCAATATGGCAACTTTCATGTGATTATAGTATTTGTGTACTTACAGCATGTAACTTAAAGTTAAATACTCTGGACTAGATCTTTGCTTCTGATCCTCCTTGGTGCCGGAGCAGGAATCTCCTTGCTCAAAGTATCAACTGAATCATTAGTCCTTTACAATATCTCAGTACATGTAGATATATAAATCAAATGTCTATCTTACTGTTCCAGGAGTATCAGAGGTTCCTATAAATCAAATGTCTCTCTTACTGTTCCAGAAGTATCAGAGGTTCATATAAATCAAATGTCTTTCATACGTTCCCAGGAGTCAGTCCCTGGTTGTCTATTCCAGGTGTACCAAAGGTTTATTGATCAAGAATTAAAAGTCTGTTAGAGAAGCAAACACAGCAATGTTAGTGCCCTATGTGTGTGTGAGAGTCATTCTTTCTGCCCTGATCACCTCCCATTTTTTGACTGATTATGGTGGTAACCGACTCTGACTGTGCCCTGGGCCCTGCTAACCAGGCCCAGGGCCAGTGCTCTGATTAAAAAGGTATATGGTAATTAGATATTATTACAATTGGCACTGACAACCTATCTGCAAGTTCCTAGTATATGATAGGGCATGTAGTCTTAGAGTCCCAGCAGCTTAGAGGCACTTAAGTGTGCACTGCTGTGTGGCCTGCTGTCATTTTAAAGGCTGCTTTTAAACTGAAATTATATGCAAATTCGACTTTGGATTTAACAATACTTTCAACGTATTAAGCTACCTTATTTTTACATATAAGTCATCACTAAGGTGTTACCTAGGTATCCCCAGGGTAGGGTGCCATGTAAAAATAAGCAGGGACATTTTAAAAGATGTTTTATATGCTCTTGTGCGGGAAAAACTACCAATATTGGATTTTCCCATTGTAGCCCTTTTAGCTCCATAAGCGGACATGGGAATACTGTAATACAGTGCAACTATTGACAGAAGGAGCTAAAATAACATTTCAAGGCCTTGAAAGATTGGAAATGATAAATCCAGCAACATGCCACTGTTGAATTTATCATAACTAGTACAGAAAAGATGTTATAGAACTTCCTTTTCTATAAGCCTAAATCCAGCCTTCTACCAGCCTCTCCTGATTGGCCAGTCTTGCCAGGCTGAGCCAAACCTCTTTGATGAGGTGATAAGTGGCCTGCATAGAGACAGAGGTTATATGATGTGGGAGCTCAGCTTCTGCAGAGAACAAGCCAGGACGGGGGCTGGGTAAATCACACTGTCCCACTGAAACCCAGAGCTCAAGACTTCCTGGAGTTGATCGGGGGCTCCCTCTAGAATGCTCTCTTTCCAAATCGAAGCCAAGCGAGTCATAGTGGTTTGGGCACAAATTCAGTTAGGCTTAACTAAGAGGCGATGAGTAAAGTATTTATGCAGAACACAAGCAGTAATAAAGTGAAAAGACAACACAAGAAAAATCCTAAACCAATATTGAAAAATAGAGTGCTTTTAAATAAAATGCCATCAAAATGAATTAAAGCCAATCAGAAGAACCATGAGCCTTTAACGTTTTAAGTTGAAAATACCCACAAAAAGAAGGAAGCACCAACTGCGGGTATCTTATTGCATGAGACCGGGATAAAGTCAGAATTTAAGGCTTACTGCAATGGAGAGTGGGTCGGATACGGGTATCAGGTATGCCCCGTCAAAAGTTACCCTGAGAGTTAGAAGAAATTTTGAAGATTTCCTGGAGAAGGTAGAGTCCACAATGGGCCAGGCAGCAAGCTGTAGCCGAGAGGAGGTCTTCAATGACTGGAAGCTGCTGGACAATGCCTCGGTGAAGCCTTTGATATGATGGGAAATGCTCCAAGTGGAAAAAGCTGGATTTTAATGCAGAGGAGGCCATTGTTGTTAAAGGTGTGCTAGTAGTCATAGAGCCTGGTGAAGATTTCTACCTTCCAGCCTAGATGATGTTGTGGAGTTAGGATTCTTCCCACGGGATGAGGCTCCAGACTGTAGCTGAGTGGGCTCCACAAGGCTGGATACAGTTTTTGAGAGGTCCCACTGAAGGGGATTTGCTGTTGTGGAAAAGAACATAGCAACAGCTGCGGTGAAGTAAATTCGAACTGTGATGCACTTAGTTGGATCGCTTTCCAGGTAGGTCCCGGTTTCCTGATGGTTCTCAAAGCAAATTTTGCTAAAAACAGATTAAGTCACAGGTTTTTGGTTATGGTGGGAGGAGGCCACTTTAGTCCCACATCAAGTGCCAGGGTGTGGGTGCACCAGTGGGGGCTATCACTCACTCCAGCAGGGAGCAGGAGCAGCAGGCAGGTTGGTTGCAGGGTCTCTGGAGTTTGTTTTGTCCCTGTAGCTCACACCGAAGGCCAACCACCTATCCCTTGGAGTCACTCTGATGTTCCTGTGCTCAAGGAGCAGGATCAGTCTTCCTTCATCAGGCAGCAGGGCAGTCCTTCTTCTGAGTCATTCACAGGTTCATAAGTGATCTGAAGAGTGGCTCTGGAGGTCCCGTATATATACCTGGTGAAAGCCTTTATTTGGGGAACTGCCTATCCCAAATCCACATCTGGTTCTGGGAAGTTCTTCCCCTACCAAGGCTCCAGCCTGTCTGGGCTGACAATAGTCACGGCAGACCTGGTGTCAGGGTTTTTTGAGTATACAGGAGGCTAAGCCTCTTAATGTGCAAGTTGGGCTGGGTACAGCTCTACCTCCAGCCATCCTGGCAGGATGTCCCATCCTCTCCACACTTAGTCCCCTTTAAGTCACTGTCTGGGAGGAATACACAAACCCCAAAAGAATACCCATTCACAGTCATGTGACCAAGGATACTGGTAGAAGCCACAAATGGTTAGGACAAGAAAATACCAACTGATATTTTCAGAACTGTGACAAACTCCAAATCCACCATTAAAGAGAATGTTAAATTACAATTCATTTGAGAGCAAGCAGCATATCTCCATCTGCTCCCAATCTAAAACTAGCACTTATTAAATGCAATAAGGCAACCCATTTTATCCTATGGGAGAGGTAGGTCTTTTCAATAGTGAAAAACAATGTTAGGAGTTTTTCACTACCAGGACATGTAAAACTTAAACCCACATGTCCTACTTTTTAAATACCATGCACACTGCCCCAGAAGCATTTAGGACCTACCTTGGGATTGACTTATAAGTATTAACCCCTTCGCTGCTAGGCCTTTCCCCCCCCCCGTGCTAAGCCTTTTTTTGGCTATTTGGGGAAGTTCGGGCTTAGGCCCCTGTAACTTTTTGACCACATAAGGTATCCATACCAAATGTGTGTCCTTTTCTTCCAACATCATGGGGATTCTAAAGGTACCCAGGGTATGTGGATTCCCCTGGAGGGGACCCAGAAATTAGCCAAAATACAGCTAAAGTTTTTTTTTTTTTGGGGAAAAATGGTAAAAAGGGCTACAGATGAAAGTGTCTGGTTTTTTCCCTGCAAATGGTATCAACAAAGGGGTTGTGGGGCTGAAATCACTATTTTCCCAGCTTTCAGGGACAAGCAGACTTTTGTCAGAAAACCAAAAACTTTTACACAGTTTTGGCATTTTTCTGGGACATAGCCTATTTTTACTATTTTTTGTGCTTTCAACCTCTTTCCAGTTAATGGTAGAAATGGGTATGAAAGCAAAAATGGATCCTGGAAAGCTAGCTAAACATTTTAGAAAAGTAGACAAAATTCTGAATTCATCAAGGGGTCATTTGTGTAGATCCTTCAAGGTTTCTTTATAGAAACTAACAGTTGAATATCGGAAAAATTGAAAATTAGTTGAAAAAAACAGCCATTTGTGTCAACATTTTCACCTGTAACTTCTTCTAATTATGACAGCTGTTTGAAATCAATATACCGTTACATCCGCTGGACCTTTCTGGTTGTGGGGATATATAGGACTTGTAGGTTCACCAAGAACCCGACGAACCCAGAGCCAATAACTGAGCAGTGTCTTGCAATGGTTTTTTATTATGTACCGGGTATATAGCAATTAATTTGGGAAAATATATACATGGAAAAAGCGGTATGAAAGACACCTATGTATTTCTGAAATTGGAACAAAATATAGAGTTTAGAAACAGTAGATATTTGCACATTTCAAAAATTGTGAGTACCCATACTAGCATGAGAATTATAGGTCATTTTTCAAAATGACTTCTTTTTACACATTGTCTTTCATTTGGAAGGCAGAAATGCATCAAAAGTCAATAGATAATAACAGTTGCTCTACAATGCTGTGTTACCCTAAGTCTCCCGATAAAAATGGCACCTCACTTGTGTGGGTAGGCCTCGTGCCCGCGACAGGAAACGGCTCAAAACGCAATGTGGACGCACTTTATTTTTACAGTGAAAACTGACCCTTTTTTTGCAAAGTGCCTAGCTGTAGATTTTGAACCCTAGTGATGGAGCAAGGTCTCGTAAAAGAGACTTGCTCGGAAGCAATCCTCTCATTTAACTCGCTAACGAATTACTAACAACGTCTTGTAAATAATAACACGCACTACAGAAACACACAGGTTAGAGAAGCTTGCGTATGTGTGTACTAATATAGATAATGAAAACGGACTAATCCAGCTTTCACTGGGAAATCTTTACAGCGCATGCGTCAACTGCATCTACGCAGTATGACGGTACTAGCGCTTGGAGGGAAATTCTAGCGCATGTGCAGAAGGCATTAAAATGGAGTCTTTAAGACTCACGTGCATGGCATCTGCTTAGCTCAAATGAAAACCTGCTATTTTACTAATGCTAATGCGGGGAAAGTATTAATAAGTAAGGAGGGTTAGAGTAGAGATGGGTGGTATACAGTGAAACCATTTATTTGTGAAAGTAACATTTCTTCTTTTGACTTTATTATTAGTGCGCATTTGGGCCTTTCATGTTTATCTGAAATTGAGCCGACTGATTCAAGTTTGCGCATGCCTACACAAGAGTTAACCCGGAAGAATGACCACGTTTTTGACAGCCATCCAAGGATGAGAATGATGTGCCTTGAGAACAAAGGGTGAAGAGTTCACTCAAGAAGACTTGTATTTATGATTTTGAAATAAATGTATCTAATAAAGTTTGGATATGTATGGGAACGGAAGAAAAGAATAAAGTTTAAGGGGATGGGTTTTGTGAACAATAGTTCAATGGAAAAAGTAATATGTAAGCATGGTGTGATGATCATCCCCCCTTATCTGACCAATTAGATTTAGTATTTTTGCGATATTGAAACTTTAGTGGGTGGTACATGATGAACGAAAGGTATAACTGAGGTAGCTTTAGTTAGTTAGTTGGACGTCGATGCTGGAAGTCGAGAGCTCGAGATGCTGTCGGTGCTGTGAGTGGTGCTGATGCTGGGAGAGACGCTGTGAGATGCTGATGAAGAGGCCAAATGCAGAAACCTCCATCCTAATTTAATTGGGTTAGATAACAAGATCGCGGAAGAATCTCGAGGAGGAAGAGAGTGTCAGAGAGGGGTGCTACGCAGTCGTCGGTATTTAGAGAGGTTAAGTATCCTGTCCTGATTCCTGCCCTGAAGTCTTTGTCTCCTGATCTATCCCGGGGGACCCTTACCAGCCCTTTGGCCAGGGGGTTGGTCTTCACACCATCCTTGGTAACTATAAATTCATGGTATTTGTAGATGTTCTTTTCTCTCTGTCCTCTCCTTTCTGAACATAGTTATTGTATGAGTCTGAAGTATTTTGTTAATGATTATTTGATTGAATTTACACTCTTACGAACAAAGGGTGTTTGTACTGAAACTTTGAGATGGTTCACATTCATTTAATTTAGATAAAGATTTTAAAACTTCCCGAGTCTGTGATTATTTACTTTAATTAAAGAATAGTTAATAAGTTATGTTAATTATCACCATCAACTAGTTCAATTAATGGTCCATCGACCAGAGGAAAGAACTTTTTGATCAGTGAACGGTTAGTTAAGAATAAGAAATAACTAATCCTGAAATATGAAAATTATAAACTAAAACCCAGCGGTCTACTTGGATTTGTGCAAGTGTTTAAGGGCCCAGGTGAGTATATGGTAGTAGAGTATCTGTTGTTAGTATACCGCTGGATCACTAGCTCTGCCGGCACCTAGGGAAACCTAGCAAACCTATACATTTTTTAAAACTAGACCCCCAGGGGAATCCAGGATGGGGTGACTTGACTGGCTCTCACCAGGTTCTATTACCCAGAATCCCTTGCAAACTTAAACATTTGTAAAAAAAAAAACACATTTTCCTCACATTTCTGTGGTGGAAAGTTCTGGAATCTGCGTGGATCCACAAAATTCTACCCACCCCGCGTTCCCCAAAGTCTTCGGAGAAAAATGGTACCTCACTTGTGTGGGTAGGCCTAGTGCCCGCGACAGGAAACTGCCTAAAACGCAACGTGGACACACCACATTTTCACTGTGAAAACGGACCCTTTTTTTGCAAAGTGCCTAGCTGTAGATTTTGAACCCTAGCTCTGCCGGCACCTAGGGAAACCTAGCAAACCTATACATTTTTGAAAACTAGACACCAAGGGGAATCCAGGATGGGGTGACTTGACTGGCTCTCACCAAGTTCTGTTACTCAGAATCCCTTGCAAACCTAAACATTTGTCAAAAAATCACATTTTCCTCACATTTCTGTGGTGGAAAGTTCTGGAATCTGCGTGGATCCACAAAATTCTACCCACCCCGTGTGCCCCAAAGTCTCCCAAGAAAAATGGTACCTCACTTGTGTGGGTGGGTCAAGCACCCGCGACAGGCAAGGTCCCAAAACCTATTGAGGCGACATCAAAATTACCTATCATAAAACAACCTGGTTTTGCATGGGGGTTCCCATGAGATTTTTGTCCCGAGCTCGGCGGCCATCTAGGGAAACCTACCAAACCCACACATTTCTGAAAACTAGACACCCGGGGGAGTCCAGAAAGGTATGGCTTGCATGGGTCCCCCAAAATTTTCCTACCCAGAATCCCCTGCAAACCTCAGATTTAGCTGAAAAAAATCAATTTTTTTCTCAAAATTCTGTGTTGGAAAGTTCTGGAATCTGCTTGGATCCACAAATTTCCTACCACCCAGCGTTCCCCCAGGTCTCCCGGTAAAAATGGTACCTCACTCGCATGGGTGGGTCAAGTACCCGCGACAGACAAGTGCCCAAAACCTTTTGAGGCGACATCAAAATTACCTATCACAAATCAACCTGGTTTTGCAAGGGAGGTCCCATGAGTTTTTGGCCCCGGGCTTGGCGGCCATCTAGGGAAACCTACCAAACCCACACATTTCTGAAAATTAGACACCTGGGGAGTCCAGCAAGGTATGGCTTGCGTGGGTCCCCCAACATTTCCCTACCCAAAATCCCCTGCAAACCTCATAATTTGTTGTAAAAATCAATTTTTTCTCACATTTCTGTGTGGGAAAGTTGTAGGATCACTGGGCTGACACAAATTTCCTACCACCCAGCGTTCCCCCAGGTCTCCCGATAAAAATGGTACCTCACATGTGTGGGTAGGCATAGTGGCTGCAACAGGAAATGGCCCAAATCGTACTGTGGAGACTTCAAAATTACCTATAACAAAACTACCTGGTTTTGGGGGGGCACCTGGTTTTTTGGCCCCGGGCTCGCCGCCATCTAGGGAAACCTACCAAACCCACACATTTCTGAAAACTAGACACCCTGGGGAGTCCAATGAGGTATGGCTTGCATGGATCCCCTAATGTTTCCCTACCCAGAATCCCCTGCAAACCTCAAATTTAGCTGAAAAAAACCACATTTTCCACATATTTTTGCGTGGAATCACCGTGCCGGCCCATTGTCCTACCCCACAGCGTTCTCCTTAGTGTCCCGAGTAAAATGATACCTCACTTGTGTGGGTGTCCAATGCAGAATTGGCTAAAAACGTATTTTAAAAAAAATGTAGCGCTTAGAATTCTTGGTGCTATACCCTTAATCCCTATGTTTTGGGCTCTTCCCAGTCACAGGCCCTTGCCCCACCCACACAAGTGAGGTATCATTTTACTCGGGAGACTGAGGGAAACGCTGTGGGGTAGGACATTTGTGCCGGCTTGGTGATTTCACTAACCCTGGGCGTAGTTCACGACGTAGCGCTACGCGAAGCTACGCGAAGTGCACTTCGCACTACGCGAGCTACGCGTAGCACTACGTGAACTGCGTAGTGCGCTGTTCGCGATGATTGCACAGTGCCGGATGCTTGTCCGCACTGTGCAATAATTGAAAACGGCATCTTGCACAGTGCAAGCTGTCTTTTACTGCCGCTCGAGTAGATTTTTACTTGAGCGGCAGCTTTTTCAACGCGGACTGGTAGTTTCTAATCGCGAGCGGTCGCGAGCATACGCGACCACTCGCAATGAGAAACCTGACCTCCCCGCGTTGAGAATCTCGCCGGGATCGGCAACTTGATGTTGCTGATCGCGAACGAGGAAAAAGTCTCGCCGGGATGTCATTTTGCTTGCTCGCGGTCGCCAACTTGACGTTGAGGACCGCGAGCAAGCAAAAAATGACCGCTGCACTACGCTACGCGTGTTTGCACTGTGCTACGTGCAATTCGTGTAGTGCAAAGTAGCGCAAACTTCGCAAACTACGCGAGCGTAGCGTAGTGCTTTGCCCAGGGTTAGATTTCACCCAAAAATATGTGGAAAATTTGTTTTTTTCAGTTAAATTTGAGGTTTGCAGGGCATTCTGGGTAGAAAAATGTTGGGGGATCCACGCAAGCCATACCTCGCTGGACTCCCCCGGGTGTCTAGTTTTCAGAAATGTGTGGGTTTGGTAGGTTTCCCTAGATGGCGGCGAGCCCAGGGCCTAAAAACCAGGTGCCCCCCCCAAAACCAGGTTATTTTGTGATAGGTAATTTTGATGTCGCCTCAATAGGTTTTGGGCCCTTGCCTGTCGTCGGTACTTGACCCACCCACACTAGTGAGGTACCCTTTTTCTCGGAAGACTTTGGGGAATGCGGGGTGGGTGGAATTTTGTGGATCCACACAGATTCCAGAACTTTCCACGACAGAAATGTGAGGACATTTTTTTATTTTTAACTAAGTTTGAGGTTTGCAAGGGATTCTGGGTAACAGAACCTGGTGAGAGGCACACAAGTCACCCTATCCTGGGTTCCCCTTGGTGTCTAGTTTTAAAAAAATGTACAGGTTTGCTAGGTTTCCCTATGTGCCGGCTGCGCTAGGGCCCAAAATCCACAGGTAGGCACATTGCTAAAAACAAGTCTGTGCCTAGTGGGCATTCTGCCGCCCTGGGGGGAATAGGGGGGGCTGCCGCGATATGCCCCGAAGGGGGGCAGAAAGACTGTGCTATTTTTTTTTGGGGGGGTGGGGGCATTGGTATGCCCATTCTGGGCAGCCCCCACCCCCACGCATAAAAAAAGTCAGTGTAATCTCTGGCGCCTAGTGGGCTTTCTGCCCCCCCCGGGGGCAGATTAGGGGTCAATGCCCCCATCGACCCCCCGGGGGGGCAGAAAGACTGTGGAATTTTTGGGGGGAGGCTGACCTCACCCCTGAACATATAAAAAAAAAATCCTGAGCCCTAGTGGGCTTTCTGCCTCCCCCGGGGGCAGAAAGACTGGAATTTCACTGGGGGTGGGGGCATTGTCATGCCCATTTTGGGCAGCTCCCATCCCAACATCAATAAAAAAAATCCCTGGTTTCTAGTGGGGTTTCTGCCCCCCCGGGGGGCAGATTGGGGGTTACTGCCCCCATCTGCCCCCGGGGCCAGAAATACTGGAATTTCACTGGGGGTGGGGGCATTTTCATGCCCATTTTGGGCAGCCCCAACATTAATAAAAAAAAATCCCTGGTTTCTAGTGGGCTTTCTGCCCCCCCGGGGGACAGATTGGGAGCTACTGCCCCCGTCTGCCCCCTGGGGGGGGCACAAAGACTGACATTTCTCTGGGGGTGGTGGGGACATTGCCATGCCCTTTTTGGGCAGCTCCCACCCCAACTTAAATAAAAAAAATCCCTGGTTTCTAGTGGGCTTTCTGCCCCCTAGGGGGGGCAGAAAGACTGTTGTGCCCAACAAAATATGGGGGGAGCAAAGGCCCTTGCCCAAGGGGCCGCTCCCCCCTCCCTGGTGCTAGTGGGTGGATCCCTGCTTGGGGAATCGCCCTCCTGGGGTGATCCCCAAGCAGGGATCCACTAGGGAAAGGTACCATTGGAAAGGGGAGATTCTCCCCTTTCCAACGATACCTCTCCCAAGGGTGCTCAGGGGGCTGAGATAGCCCCACGAGCACTGAAACACTAAAACTGAAACTAAGTTTCAGTTTTGTTTTCAATCTAATGATGACAGAGCGCCATGCGCGCGATCGTTATTAGATTGAAAATCAGGGAAGGGCCTCGGGAGGTTGGGGAAGCTCTTCCCCACCTCCCGAGGCCCCCCCAAAAAAATGGAAATCCCTCTGCTGTTTGCAGCAGGGGGATTTCGTGCCCCTGTCCTCATGATGGAATGGTTCCGTCATGAGCACAGGAGCACTGGTGCTCATGACGGAACCATTCCGTCATGAGCACCGAAGGGGTTAAAAAGGAAGGTTTTCTTTATCAAGTTGATATGGCAGTTTAAAAGTGCACTACAGGCTGCAATGGTAAGCCTGAGACATGTTTTGAAGGGCTATGTTAATGGGTAGCACAATGAGTGCTGCGAGCCCACTAGTACTGTTTAATTCACAGGCCCTGGTTACATGTAGTACCATTTACTAGGGGCTTACAAGAAATGTAAATGTGGCAAGTAGCTGTAGGCCAATTCTATTATGTTTTAGGGCAAGAACACTTACAACCACTTTACAACTGATTACCAGGGAAGAAGTGCACAGAATCCTAATGGCAACAATAGCAAGGCAGAAACAGAAGACAATGGGGTCGATTCCGATTCGGGCCGGAAAAAGCACCGACCGACTCGGATCCGGAAATAATACCGACCGACACGTACCAGTGGCGCCCGACACGCAAAGTACGATGCAAGGCGTGCAAAATCCGACCGACACGTACCGAACCCAAGCCGAACGACCGAGCCGCACGGAAAACAGCAATCCGGCCGGAAAACACGCGAATCGAACCGACCGACACGCACCCGGAACAAATCCGACCGAAACGTACCCGCGAACTCCAAAACGCCAAGTACGATGCAAGGCGCGAAAATCACGACCGAGTCGGACAGAGGACAAGCCGTACGACCGACACGCATACAAAACCGAGCCGAAGCAAGACAAAACACCGCGACCGACGCGTACGCAGCATAGGAAACTGCACAAACACAGCGTGAACGAAACGGAGAACACCGTACGAGACAAATGCAGGGTCTGACTCGGTCACAAGAACGTTTCCAACATGCACAGACAGTACAAAGGAAAAATCACACAAAAAAAGGCCAAACAAGCAATTACAAAGCCAATAAATACTGGGGGGGGTGGGGACAGAGAACAAAGACACACCCACAACTCCACCCATATAAAGGACACAAATCACAACCATGATCCTTTGCAAATGCCATTCCACTGCCAGCACACAAGAGACAGCAACCACACACCCACAGCACATCCCTCACACAAGCCACACACTATCAGCACACCAACAAATACCTACCTCACATACACCCAGCAAAACACCCACCCACACACCCTCACCTGCACACCAACACACACATCACTCACCATCACCACCCATCACCATGCCCCCCAAGAAGAATCACAAGTTCCTAGATTGTGAATTGGAAGTCATGGTAGACGAGATCCTCAGGGTAGAGCCACAGCTGTTTGGCACACTGGTCCAACAGACCCCCATCTCCCAGAAAACCAAGATGTGGGAGAGGATCATCAACAGGGTGAACGCACAATCACCATGTCTGCGCACAAAGAGCCGACATCCAGAACAGGTGGTATGACGTGCGCAGGAGGGTCCGGGACCTGCTCAAGAAAGACTACCTCAACAGCCAATACACCGGCAGTGGCCCTCCTGCCAAGCCAGTATACCTCAGGCCCTGGGAGGAGAAGGTGCGGGCCATCCTTCCGCCAGTGAGCGTCTATGGACTAGAGAACATCCCAGAGCCTGGTGAGTACACAACAAATGTACACAATATTCTGCCACAAAACACACACACATCACTGTCAAGGGGAGAGTCAAACCATGCACTCATAGCAATTGCACAGCAACCAGAACAGAATCATCCCAAAATGTGTATGTCAGTCAGATAAACACAATACATGCCAACAAAAAAGTTACATCCAACCGTGCCATCACATGTACAAACACAACTACAACTACAGATAGGCAGTGGCACAAATAGAACTAACAAAGACATCCAGACATGTAGCCACCACACCAACACCAACACACAGTGAAGACCACTCAAAGGAAGGAATACTGTGTATGCTGGCCAAGTCAGTGTAGCCAATAGCATCATGGGAGTCGCAGTCACACATATTGCCCCCCACAACTGTCCCATCAACACCACCCTGAACCATGCGCACATCACAGGGAGTGGAGAAGGACTCACAAGATGGCTAACACTGGCCACTGCTGTGGGGAGCACAAGGCCCTGCTAGGAACTGTGCACCAACAAACAGCAGGACACCACTGACTGACATCCTGAGAGACAACTTCCACTCCCTGCAATGCAAGCACGTTCCATGGTGGGATATCTGGCTGGCTGGGTGGGAAGGAGGACCTGCAGCACTGACCATAGTCACAAGCACCTCCCCTCACACCCTCACCTCAACACAAACTCCACAGAACCCACCTGGTAGAATGCAATGCCTCACATCCCAACTCAAGATCCCACAAAGAACCACCACCCTGGGTTATGTTGTGTGAAGCACAGGGACACTCTTGGGACTTTCAGCCAAACAACTGCCAGGACAACACTCCCAGCCATCCTGTCAGCACAGCCAGCCCACTCCACAGCGAAGCAGAGTCAAAAGGAAGGAAGCATGGGCATGCTGGGAAGGGGGTGGAGGCAATAGCATGATGGGAGTTGTAGTCACAGCTCTACATCCCCCACCACATGGCCCAGCAAGCTCACACTCACGCATGCACATCCCACAGAGAGTGGAAAGGCCCATCAAAGATGTCTGACACTGGTGCTGTGTCGTGGGGAGCACAAGGGCATGCTGGGAACTGCACACCAACCAACTGCAGGACACCACTGTCAGCCATCTTGCCATTGCTCTCACACCCACACACACTGAACTCCCCACAAAAGCAAGGAAGTATGGGAATGCTGGGAAGTGGGGTGGAGGCAATAGCATGATGGGAGTGGCAGTCACAGATATTGCTCACCCTCACAACTGGCCCATCAACACCACCCTGAACCATGCTCACATCACAGGGAGTGGAGAAGGACTCACAAGATGGCTGACACTGGACACTGCTGTGGGGAGCACAAGGCCCTGCTGGGAACTGTGCACCAACAAACAGCAGGACACCACTGACTGACATCCTGAGAGACAACTTCCACTCCCTGCAATGCAAGCACGTTCCATGGTGGGATATCTGGCTGGCTGGGTGGGAAGGAGGACCTGCAGCACTGACCATAGTCACAAGCACCTCCCCTCACACCCCCTCAACACAAACTCCACAGAACCCACCTGGTAGAATGCAATGCCTCACATCCCAACTCAAGATCCCACAAAGAACCACCACCCTGGGTTATGTTGTGTGAAGCACAGGGACACTCTTGGGACTTTTAGCCAAACAACTGCCAGGACAACACTCCCAGCCATCCTGTCAGCACAGCCAGCCCACCCCACAGGGAAGCAGAGTCAAAAGGAAGGAAGCATGGGCATGCTGGGAAGGGGGTGGAGGCAATAGCATGATGGGAGTTGTAGTCACAGCTCTACATCCCCCACCACATGGCCCAGCAAGCTCACACTCACGCATGCACATCCCACAGAGAGTGGAAAGGCCCATCAAAGATGTCTGACACTGTTGCTGTGTCATGGGGAGCACAAGGGCATGCTGGGAACTGCACACCAACCAACTGCAGGACACCACTGTCAGCCATCTTGCCATTGCTCTCACACCCACACCCACTGAACTCCCCACAAAAGCAAGTAAGTATGGGAATGCTGGGAAGTGGGGTGGAGGCAATAGCATGATGGGAGTGGCAGTCACAGATATTGGTCACACTCACAACTGGCCCATCAACACCACCCTGAACCATGCTCACATCACAGGGAGTGGAGAAGGACTCACAAGATGGCTGACACTGGACACTGCTGTGGGGAGCACAAGGCCCTGCTGGGAACTGTGCACCAACAAACAGCAGGACACCACTGACTGACATCCTGAGAGACAACTTCCACTCCCTGCAATGCAAGCACAGTCCATGGTGGGATAACTGACTGGCTGGGTGGGTGGGAAGGAGGGCCGGCTGTCAACCAAACACAACCAATGCAGACCATGTTCACACCCCAACAAATACATAGAAATGCCCAAATAATGCAGGACAATGTGCCACACCAATATCAACCCCTGACTGTGACGACTTAGGACAATGCAATGTACAGGCCCGCACCCAGAGGCACAGTCACAACTGTCAGGTGTGTCAACCATTGATGCCTGCAGAAACATAACATACATTGTGTGTGTCTCCCAAAAACAGGTGATGATGGGGACACAGCAGCAGACGCTGAGGAGTCCCAGTCTCAGGCTCAAGAGGATGCGGAGCTCACTGGTGTCGTACAGCCTCTGCCCTCCTCGGACGAAGAAGACCAACCTGGCACATCTGGTGCAAGTCTACATGCAGCACCAGCAGGACCACCAGCTGCAGCACCAGCAGGACCACCAGCTGCACCCCCTGCACCCACCCCTCCAACGACTGTCAACACAAATACCATCCCTGCCGACATGGACAGAACAAGGAGCAACACCAGCACAGGGACCCTGGACCAACCTGGGGCCATGGACACCACCACCACCACCAACCTCCAAGGTGGACCAGGGTCATCTGTGCGTGCCACTGCACGCACTGCACATGTCAGCAGGGGTGGTGGGAGGGGTGGGAGACAGAGGTCGCTGCTTGCAGAGGTTGCTGGTGTGCATGATGACCCACAACTGGTACGCATAGCTGATGCGTACCAGTCCAGCACCGGAGACCTCAGCCAGGTAGTGGGGCTCCTCAGAGACATGAAACAGCAGCAGGCTGCCCATCATGCCCGCTTGGACTCTCACATGTCCCACGTGGAGTCACACATGTCCCGCGTGGAGTCCAAGTGGGATGCACTGCATGAGATGACGGCGGTGCACAGGGACATTTTACAATGCCTCCGCCAGATGAACAGCAACGAGTCCACACCCCCCTGTGTGCCAACAACATCTGGTGCTGCCCAAACTGCAACTGACACAGGGAGGGAGTCTGACTCTGGCGGAGAGTCCCCTGCACCGCAGCAGCCTGTACTTGAGGGCCCCCCCCCCCCAAGAAGAGGGGTAGTCCGAAGAGGAGCAAGTGAGAGGCAGATGGCCAAGCGCAACTCCCAGGAAGCCTGTACCTGTTCTGGATGTTCACCTTTGTGCACAGACTGTTCACCCTGTTGACGGCAACACTACTCCCACACATTGCATGGGGAGTACAAGTTGGACCAATGTCTCAGACAACTGTGGCCCCGATACTGGGGATTCTGTCTACCAGGACTTTCAATTCACCTGGGAACTTCTGATTGCAAGATTTATGTACAGCACTACCCATCCTATGCACCATTCACACAAATGTATCACAATAAACACACTAATACACCATACTTGCCTCTGTTGTGATTCCAACGTGGGTGCTGTCATGGGGATGATGAACTGCAAAATTACACTGTGTATGCGAACTGCAACAGCAAGCACAACACAGGCATGTGAGTAAAGGCAACGTGACACATATGAGGGAGACACACCACCAGGGCTACACAACACATACACACCTAGGCCATCTGACTCATTGCCTACACTGATGTTGCCAGGGAAGACGGTGCAATGCACAGACACCACACCCATTCCCAGTTGTAGTCAAGTAGCCCACAGGTGCAGGAAGCAAATGGCAGTCAAATGTGTGACCACGACAACGCACATCACAAAGTGAAGCACAGGTTTATTACACAGTTGCAACATGTCGTAACCACTACAGATGCAAGGTAATCCCACCTGGCAGTGGGCACACAGTCAACAACTGTAGACGGAAGGAAGTCCATGGGTGTGGCGCACATCACCTGTAGGGACACAACAGCTACCACCCTGGAAGTGCAATCACGTCTTTGGTGGACACAGTCGACCAAACGAATCTGAAAGTACCCTGTGAAGGACAGAAATGACACACAGTCAAAAGCAATGGAGTACAGGACAGAACAGCAAAACTCATGCACAATACATGTTACAAGATACCCACCCTGAACCAAGTTAGCATGTCAACACTGTTGGGGAGTACAGCCCACCTGTAAGCACACATCGCAACACACATCCAGTCAAGTAGCCCATGGACACACTCCAACAGCACCAGAGCACCACCTACACATCATGCCAACTCACATCAGTGACATGACACCTCAGGATACTCACATTCAGCTAAAGAAGTTGGTGATGAGCTGTGTGCGGACATCACCATCATCATCATCATCATCATCGTCACTGGCATCGTGGTCCAGGCCAGGATCCTCCACAGGTGGCGGATGTTGGTCATCGTCATCCTGGATGAGAGGCAACCTCTTCCGCACTGCCATGTTGTGGAGCATGCAGCAGACGATGATAATCTTGCACACTTTTGCAGGGGCATATGGGAGGGACCCTCCGGTCTTGTCCAGGCAGCGGAAGCGGCTCTTCAGGAGACCAAATGTCCGCTCAATCACTCTCCTGGTCCGACCATGTGCCTCATTGTAGCGCATCTGGGCTGGTGTCACAGGGTTCCTGAGGGGTGTCAGCAACCACGGCATGTTGGGGTATCCCGAGTCACCTACGGACAGACAAGTGCACATTAGCTGACTTGGAAAAGTGGGTGGAATACTACAGATCAGATCACACACAATGGCACAAAGTCAGTACACACCGACAAGCCAGGCACGCTGGTTCTGCATCTGTGCCATCATCCTGGGGATGCGACTACTCCTCATCACAAAGGCATCGTGTGCTGAACCAGGGAAACGGGCACACACGTGTGTGATGGTCATGTCTGCAAGACACACCACCAGTGCATTGACCGAGTGGTAGTGCTTGCGGTTCCTGTAGGCCTGCTCCTGGGCCTGTGGTGGTATCAAAGCCACATGTGTCCCATCAATGGAGCCAATGACATGCGGCATCCTCCCCAGGGCATAAAAGTCACTCTTCACGTCAGTGAGTCGTCGCAGTCTAGGGAAATAGATGTACCGGTTCAGGAATAGTAACATCGCCTCCAAAACATCGCGTAGCACACGGCTGAACATTGTTTGTGACATTCCACCAGTAGATGCCACTGTGTGTTGGAAGGTACCGGTGGCAAAGAAGTGTAGGGTTGCCATCACCTTCACCTTGCGCTGTAGGATACGGCCGGCCAGGCTGCAAATGTGGGGACAACTGCACTGCCAAATCCTCAATCAGCTGCCTGGTGAAGCGGTACCGTCGGATGCTGTCCCGTTCCACCATCGTTGCCAGGTCTGGGAATGGTCGATGGACAGCAGGAGCCCTGCAGTGCAGAGGAGAAGTAAGCAAGATTGTCAGTCACCCCACATATGCGGCATTGAACACACTCAATATCCCAACATACATCATCATGAGGCACAACTACATGAAGTGTGCAGTTCCGTAAGGACATGTATGGTACATACAGGGCCAACATCTGTCAACACGGTCCAACAAGTGGCATCAATTAGTCCCAGGTTGGCCCATTGGATATCATGAGGCCGTGTCACAGTTCCCATCTCCTGCTGCCGTGTCACAATCACCCCCACAGTGACATGTGAGGACAGATGTGCCCCAGGCACCACAGCTCAACGACAGGTACATTCCCAGGGACCCTGTATTGCCACATGGACACTGGCATTACATGGAGTATCATGTATACACCACAGCAAAACAACCATGACCCCCACAGGTAGTGGTCCCACTTGCCACGGCAGGACAGACATGGACGTCTGTGACACACACACGCACAACATCAAAGTCCATGCACACACAACGTGGATGTGGAGACTGTCACCCATTGTGCACATGAAATCAGAGACATTGTAAACACTACATGCACACAGACTGTGGAGGACCATCACTATTGTGCCACTGGGACACCCTGGCTCAAACATACCGTCCCACATGGGACTCACGGGGTATGTGACATGACATACACATACACCACCGTGAAATGTGACCATGGCACATGCACAGATATTAACAGTTGCACATCACAGTGGTCATGTACACGTGACACCCAGGATCCTGTCCCCATGGACACGTGCACAGCCTGGGGGTGGGTGCCCCCAGGTGACAGCCACAGGACAACATGTACACCAACATACACACAATAGGAAATGCAGCCTTACATGCCTCATGATACAGTTTGGACAGGCTGTGGTGTTGTAGGTGTGCCCCTCACTCCCTGGGAGCTATCTGTGGCTGGCATATGTTCATCTGAGACAGGCATGGTAGACATATGCCAGTCACTTTGAAAAGGGATGCGTTGGACAGCAATGGACCGATCAGTGCGCACACATTGGCCATTGCATTCAATGTGTGCTGGTACGCGTTGTATCCGCAATACGCGTTGGACAGCAATGGACCGATCAGTGCGCACACATTGGCCATTGCATTCAATGTGTGCTGGTACGCGTTGTATCCGCAATACGCGTTGGACAGCAATGGACCGATCAGTGCGCACACATTGGCCATTGC